>CM041518.1:12124861-12753594 GCA_023091065.1 Dianthus caryophyllus | reverse complement strand
AGTTTTTTTTTTTTTTTTTTTTTTTAAAAAATGGCATGACTAATACTAATAATAACGACTAAATTTAATTATGATAAGTGGTATTAATAAAACTTGAAAAACGTTTTTTAAAAAAAAAAATTAATGAACTACAAAAATCATATTAAATTATTCGGTAGTAAGTTATAACGCATAGCATATTAAAAGCAAAATATTCGGTAGTAAGTTATAACGCATAGCATAAAATTTTGCATTAAATTGTATACATATGAAATCGTCCAACACTAAACAAAATAAACTAGACTAAACTTCTAAATACGGACGTCTTTTTTTTTCCGAGTAGGAGATTTGCATAGTGGGTGACGAAGTGGAATTCCTTTCGTTCCAAGACGTACCTGTAATAATAAACAATAAAAAGTTAAGCGGATGCCATTTTACTTCGAACACGTACATATGTACGTAGTAATAAAAACCTAACTAAAAAACTTACCCAAATAAAATGTTTCAACTCTTGATTGTGCAATATTGAAATTGTTTTTTGTTCAGGGTTCCATTTTTCTTCCATTCTTCGCATTGGTATATAAGAATAGCTTCCAGTTGCGGACAAATGTACTACAATTGCGTCATACCTGTTTGCAACTACTAATCCAAGACTCGTATCATACCACTTTGATTCGGGAGCCGGGCCCCTAGTGTGTGCAACTCTCAAGCACATCTGCTCCACAATAGTTGTCCCAAAAATATCATCATAATATGGTCTGTAATTCTCCATTTCTTCTAATAAATCAGTTCTTACTTTTGACCATTCGTTTTCAGTACCATATATCTCCAGCGCAATAGCTCGGTATCCACAATTCCCATCGCCTAGAACGTTTACCCAATCAGTAATACTTTGTACAACATGATCAAGTAAACCTGTTCGGAATATTTGTGGTAGAGTTGATTCTTTTGGCTATGCAAGCAACCAAGACAAAATTAGTGATTATTAGTTCAGATAAATCGATTGTTTACCATAATTAAAAATTACAAATTATTTACGTAACCTCAGCGAAGCGTATGTCAATCCAATCTTTTGAGGGCGAACACGAGTTGGTATTGTCATCGATAACCTATGAATACAAGTGCGCAATTTTAAAGAAATAAAAATACTTCGCAAATAAAAAATATTACTCTATACAAGACTAACAATCAAATAATGTTGGGATCTAACCTGGTTTGACGGAGTACTAATCAAATCATAATCATCAAACAGTGTGTTAAAACACATTTGTGGGGTTTTGTTATCATCCTACAATGCAGATTCAGTTACTAACATTGTAAAAACATAATGAAAAATTATGTTTAAGAACAATGGTAAAATACATTTATTCTAACCTGTTTGGACGGAGTATTACACAAATCATTATCCTCATTTGTCGACGGCTCTTCATTCTCAACTGTACCAACATTCTCCATGCCACGGTGACTTGATTGTCCCATTTGACTGAAGTATTGCTGAACAACATTACACAGAAAATTAAAATGAATCCAAGAATTTAACTTTATTAAATAAAATTAGTAGTGAAATACAACAACAAACATTTTCTTAAGAAGCATTACCATCATCATAGTATATTCACCAGGATTAGTCTGCATATTGAAAAAGTCTGTTGTTGGAGGACAAACGGAAGCAGTCTCAGCTTGTGGCTCAACCCACTCATTTAATCCGGGACCAATTTCATCATGTAAATTAACGGATTTTTTAATTTTCCGCTTCTTTGTATTTTTTTCCTATTCACAGTTGACAATAATTTAAAAAATTAATCCCATAATTTAACTAAACAAATTCTACTAATTCAAGATTGAACAAAATTTAACCAACAATAATAAGCATAATTCATGACAATATGAGCAAAGTCACGTACCTCTTCTGGTTTTTTCAACTCCTTTGAATTATTTTCACGTCTTCTGTAACTTCGATTACCCCTAACTCGAATTTTAGGCCTTCCCACAGTTTTCACCTGATTTGGGTTTTGTAAAGTCACCTGAGTCTGAGAACCATTTTTATTATCTATCACAAATACTACATCTTGCGAGTCCTCATCTTGCTTGTTCATCTGAGAGGACAAACAATCATTAGGAACATTTTCATGGCATTTGTCGAGATTGTAGATCATTCTGTTGATGCCGCTCATAACATTACCAAATTTTCGTTCACAATCCATTGCTTTGGTAGCAACTTTCTCAAACTCCTCTTGCATTTTCTCATACCTAACCACACTATCACTTCTTGAAGGATCATAATAAGGAACTTTAACTCTCGTGTATTGCCTGTCAATGTCCTTCCGCCATCGGCGAACGATATATGAACTCGGAATATCTTTAACCCCACAATCGTAATAGACCTTTAGAGAATGTCTACACAAAATACCACGGGTTTCGAACATTTTGCAACTACAAAAAATGTGATTGGTACCCTTCTCTAATCTTACAAGGTATTCTACCCTTTTCTCGATTTGTAAATCGCCAAACTCACGAGTGTCATCAACTTTAAACTCACTAAAATTTTCCTCATCACTGAGAATAGCAGGAGTTGTATACAAGCAACCCCTAACCTCATCCATTACCTTTTCAAATGCATAGTGAGTGTAAATTGGTTGAAAAACTCTTTCAGCTGCAAATTTAGTAACAATCTTGTACCTTCCAGTTCTTGACTTGTGATCCAACAATCTCTCTTTATCACACTTAGCACCAAGAGCGAGATCATATTTAAGCACAAACTCTTTTAATGACGTTTTACTATTAACATAATTCTTAAAAAAAGAATTTACACTTTCGTTTCTTTGTGTAGTTGACATACCTGCCCAAAAACAATCATTCAAAAAAGTTGGCACCCAACGATGCCGCTCCTTGTATAAAGTATAAAGCCAAGCATTATTCTGCAGTTTATAAGTTTCCACAAAATTGGACCATTTCGCTTCAAACTCCTCAACGCTCATTGAATCATACACACAATTAGACATAGAAGCTTTAATTTCATGAAACTCCTTATAGTTTTTAAACTTTTTGTTCTGCTTTTCCATAATATGCCAAAGACACCACCTATGCCTAGTATTAGGCATCTCAATTTCAATCGCTTTAGTTATCGGAAGACTTTGATCAGTGACAATTGCTTTAGGTGCCACACCACCCATGCAATCTACCCAAGTTCTAAACAACCACCTAAAAGATTCTGTATCCTCGGTAGATAATAAGGCACAACCTAAAAGTATAGTTTGACCGTGGTGATTAATTCCTATAAAAGGAGCAAATGGCATCTCAAACCTATTTTTTAAATATGTGGTGTCAAATCCAACAGCGTCATCAAACTCCTTGTATGCCTCCCTACTTCTTGCATCCACCCACATTACATTTTGAAGGCAACCATCACTTTTCAAATCCATCATGAAGAAAAAATTTTTTGATTCCCTCATTGACTTCATGAAATAATTATACATAGCTGTAGAATCCGGCCCGATCAATTTTTCTTGTCTCTTTCTTTGTAACAAATTTCTTACATCTCTTTCTAGATACGACAAGTTTTGAAATCCATGATTTTTCACCGCCTCAGCTAAATAACTTTTAGAAGGCTTTATGCCAGCCTCATCATTTATCACAACTCTGTTCTCAACTTCTTTTGGTAGCTTTCTATAAGCTCGCATGTATCTTACATCTTCAGGATTAAGTGGATGATTATGGTCTAAACATACCTTCGTAAAAACCCAACGCCCCTCTAACTCCTTTGCATTAAATTTCACATTACAACCAATCATTTGAGAAGGCCTAGGTTTTATTTTATTTTCTGATCGACGTACTTGTGTACCACCTTTGTGACAAACCCACATTATATATTTAGGAGGTTGTTCTGTCTTCCGTACTGGCTTCACATTCCTCACTCGAACAGAGAACCCACATGATTTAGCGTAATTACGAAGGTGTTCCTCCAAAATTTCAAGTGTGTTGAAAGACATACCGTTTTTTGGTACTTCTAAATTTTCTATAGTTGCTGCGTCAGTCATGTCGTCGACTTCTTTTTCTTGGTCGTCGTCTTCTTCTTCTTCTTCGCTACTAGGTAAATCATCTTTATCACTTTCCCTAGTACTGTCCTCTGACATAATAATAACATTTTCTGGTATAACTTCTTCATCGTCTATAAGATCAATGTTTTCAAAAGTAACGTCTTCATCACTTTTCTCTGCACGGATAATTTCTTCTTCAAAATTTTCATCGTACACATCGTGAACACGTTCATCATTTAAAGGATCCATACCTAACATTCAATTAAACAAAATATTACAGTACCAATATAACTTGAAATAACGTGTTAAAAAAAACTCAATCAACAAAGGACGACTTAGTGCAATCAAGTCTTTATAAAGCAAACTCCAAATGACCTACTCAATTGAATATAGAGCTACTAATAGTCCAAGGAAATTAAAAGTAAAGACGTTAGATTTGTGCACTAACTACAACATGTGGGTTCTCTCAATATACTTCTAAATTGATTTTGCATGTCGACTTCTAAATTGATAGTACCTGCAATTAAATTGTATTATATCATACACTATCAATCTACGGAGTACTTGGTTTAAATGGAAAAAAAAAAAAAAACTAATACAATATCAATTTAATAAAAATTTATATTCTATGCAAAATCACAATCATATAAACAATTAAAACAAACAAGAAATTATAAAAAAAAAAAAAAAAAAAAAAAAATTCATTTCATCATCCATTAATATGAAAACATACCTAGGTTTCTTTAAAGTTTTACAGAAAACTCTAAAGAATATAATTTGGAAATTATTTAATTTCTTGAATAATATTGTATCTAATATTTTTGTAAAGAATTTCAAATATACAAGGATGTAATCTACTGAGATACTACTAGATTATTTTTTAAAATTTAAATTTAAATATTATATAATCATAATTAGATAATTACAATGTTGCCCTTAAAGTTTTGGCGCAAAAAAGATAAGTTTTTAATTTCTTTTTTTTTTCTTTTTTTTTTTTAATTACAGATGGTGATCTGAGCACAAGATCTGCAGTAGTATCACTTCCCTTTATACATATATGTATGCATGCTTTTTCCCATTTCTAAGTTATTGACCTAGCAAATGTAATACAATTTGAGTCAAAACACCATTAGATTATATACTCCGTACTCTACTCTTGTGGTTTGACTTTAGTACATCATGGATTATTCATGGCATGTATAGGTGGATTAGATCTAATAACATATATATAGGTGGTCAAGTAGGAATTAATTTATGACATATAGAATATCTAACTTCATTTAATTAAAAGTAATTGAATGTAACGGTAAAACTAATTACAAAAGACCCAATTAACATATTCATGTTAAAATTTATCTTAAAAGCCAACTACTATCGGTCATATTTATCTTTATCGAAAGATTGAAGATTTAACTAGCGTAGTATATCTGAGATGGTCACACTCAATCCGCATACTATGTATCAAACGACTGTCTCAACTACAATCCTGAGGTGATAGTTAATCCGATAATTGAATAATATACCTTCACACACCTTAGAGAAACATAATAATCGAGTAAACGGCGCATATATAACCTTTTCACTCGGAGGACAATAGTGGTAAAGCGTGAATATGCATAACACTTTGTCAATTGTGTAAAGAGAGACTTCCTGCTAGGAGTCCTACTTGATAACTCATGACACGATGAGGCACTCATATCATATGAGAAAATCATTCAACTAAAACCGTAAAATGTTAATCGCCGACTCATAATAGGTTCATATCTCGATTACATTTAAAAATAGTTAAAATCCATTCCAAAAAAATACGAGTACTATGGTAATAGGGTGGTCACAGTCCACATGTCAGGTGGCTTAATAAGTAGGCAATGATACAGAAAAATCAGAGCTTTTACTCTCTCACTGTTCTTCTGCATAAACACAAGCCACCTAAATTTGTACTATGTTCTTCAATTTCAACTTTAAACTTTTAATTCCTTTGTTTTTTTTCATTGTTTAGACAATTTTATTTCTTCTACTTCAAATATCTGTAGTTTCACAGTTATAGTTGTTTCACAGTGCACAATGTTTTTGTAGAAAAATCAAATTAAACAGTTCACTTCTTCTCTAAAAATCTCTTTGTTTTCTGTCTTTTTTTTTTTTTTTAATGAAGATTTGAGTTTTCATCTAGGATCAAAACAAAAGTTCCTTAAGAAAAAGATGAAGGGTTCAATTTCGATTTATCGTGTTCGTATTAGTTTCTGCATTGTTGCATTCCTTCTGCAAGCAGTATTAATTCCTGTATCGAAATCACAGTCGAGTTCATCAGAACAAATAATTCTTCTTCGACTTCAACAACTCCTCGAATATCCACCGTCACTCGAATCGTGGCAAAGTTGGACTGACTTCTGCTATGTTTCTCCTACATCTTCTGTGACCGTGATTTGCTCAAACGGGCGTATCACGGAACTAACTGTTATCGGAAACAAAACGTCTGCTTTCGATTCACCAAAACCTATATCTCCGGGAAATTTCAGTACTTCTCAGCAAACTTTGTCTAGAAACTTCTCCATTGATTCGTTATTCACCGTCGTTACTAAACTCAAAAGCCTGAAAAAGCTGTCGCTAGTCTCGCTAGGCATTTGGGGAACTCTACCCTCAAAAATCGAACGTTTCAAGTCTCTGGAATCATTCAACGCCAGCTCGAATTTCATATACGGCGATATCCCTAAAGAAATCGCCTACATGAAAAACCTCAAAAGTCTTGCTTTTGCGGATAATTTGATCGAAGGAAACGTTCCTGACTTAAGCTCTTTACAAAACCTGCAAGAGCTAGACCTGAGCAACAACCAAATTGGTCCCAACTTCCCCAAACTCGGAACAAACTTAATCAACATCGCATTGAAAAACAACTCCATAAGAGCTTCGATTCCTTTGCAACTAAGCAACTTCATTCAACTTCAAAAACTCGACATTTCCTCAAACAATCTAGTCGGTCCAATCCCTCAGTTCGTGTTCTCGCTTCCTGCACTTTGGTACCTTAACTTGGCAGATAACAAACTGACAGGACAGCTTCCTGACACCACCGACTGCGGAAAACGACTGTGGTTTGTCGACATCTCGAGAAATCTCTTAAATGGGAACCTCCCCGCCTGCATTGGGTCGGATTCATCCAAGTATAGAACGGTTCTGAGCGATTGGAACTGTTTTTCCGGGTTAAAACTCCAGCACCCGCGAAAATTTTGTCAAAGACAAGCGATAGCTGTGATTCCACCGGAGAAAAAACATGATGCTGTAGCAGAAAAGCAGCAGGTTTCGGGAGCAAAATTAGGACTTATTTTGGGTGTCATTGGTGGAACTATATTGATTGTTGTGACAATTTGTTCTATACTTTGGTTTACTTGCAAGAGAAGTAAATACGTCGATTCTTCAAATTATGATAAGTTTGATAAATCTGATGCTCGGAAATTGCCTGCACATTCCTTGCCTGTCATTGAAACAAGCAGTAAGACATTCATTCTTCTCTTTCCCAATTTCTAATTTTCGGTTTCAAATGTGGCATTTGTCGGTCTCGATACCACTGTTCTGATCACTTGGTCTGTTGGTCATGATGTTCAATGGCTTAAAATATTAAAAGGGCATTGCAAAGTCGCCGTAGGCCATAAAAACCGTGTAAAGCGGTTTTATTTGATAGTCAGCATATAGTTTCTTTATGATCCAATAAATTACTGGAAGTTTATTACAAATACTCCATAACTAAATTGTAGGAAGCAAAGAGAAAGTAACTTTCGAGCATAACTCCAAAAGGCGGTAGTTGTTTGAGACGCCAAATTGTCAGTCTAAAACTCGTCATATTATGTTAATCGACGCAAATTAAATATCTGTAATTATTCATGTTGTTTACAGAGTATGTTGCGAGATCAATGAGAATGCCGAGCATAGGTCTTCCACCATATCATTCATTTACCTTTGAAGAATTACAAGAAGCAACAAACAACTTTGATCAATTAAACTTGATTACAGAAGACTCTCGTGAACAGGTCAGCTTTCGCTAATTCAACAACATCAGTCCATTAACATGAACGATAATCTAACAGTACAAACCGTGACTGTTGTTACAGATTTACAAAGGTATATTACCAAGTCGGTCAACAGTATTGATCAAATGCATCAAAGCTAAAGAGAAACTTTCGTCCAAGAGTTTGAACTACGATATGGAAGTAATTTCACAGCTGAGAAATCCGAATTTGTTGAGTGTTCTCGGACACTGTGTCGTGACATATCAGGAGCGTAACAAAGGATGCACAATCTTCGTTGTCGTCGAGCATGTTGGAAATGGGTCCTTGAGGGAACATCTAATGGATTCGCGGAAGAAGGAACAGTTAAAGTGGCCTCAGAGAATGACGATTTCGATGGGAATCGCCAGAGGAGTTCACTTCCTGCACACTGGGATGATCCCTGGGGTTTACGGTAATGATCTGAAGATGGAGAATATTATGATGGATGATAGTCTTACTCCGAAAGTCGCTAATTACAAAATTCCCTTGTCATATAAGGTAATCAACGTACATTATCCAAAAGTTAATAGCCTGATATTAAATGTAAGGTAAACAACAATTCCAACATATATTTCACTAACATTACTAAATATGCAGGCGGAGAATCTGCACGGTCGAAATGCTTCGACATCTGAAAACAGGGAAAAAGACGACATATACGAAATGGGTGTAATAATGCTAGAGTTGTTAACTGGTAAACAAATAACTTCAGGAAACCAAGTAGATGACCTAAAACTACAGGTACTTTAGGCCTTTTTCTTACCTTTTTCTTTCTCCAGGCATTAGATGCTTTCTTTTTTGTCATAAAAAATCGAAATTGAATATTTATAATGGAAAAATGATTCCGACTTACCCAACTTTATTTGTTTTTTCCAGCTGGAAAATAGCTTAGCGGAATCATCCTCGACGCTTCTGCAAGTAATAGACCCGGCAATGAGGGGCACGTTTGCGTACCAATCAGTTAAAACCGCAGCGGAAATTACCGTCAACTGCCTCTGCAGAGATCCAAGCAGACGGCCACCAATGGAAGACGTCGTATGGCATTTGGAATACTCAATTCAAGCTCAACAGGCGTGGACGACAAGTGGTAATCTTGCTCTCAACAGTGGAAATCTTGGCCTGCATAAGTGACGAACACGTTAAAACTACTTGGCGTTTATGAAATCCATACATCCATTTTCTCGATTTGTTTTTCGTTTTTCTCAAACTTGAGCTTTCAATGGCTTTTAATAAATAGCACATTAAATGACATTTTCAATCATTCGTCATAGAGTATGGATGACCATAGTAAAACAGTTGAGCTTAGGTTGATCATGTAACGTGTTCGGGGTGATTTTCTCACACGGTTCGTTTTAATGATTGTGGATCTACTAGTACTATCCTTTAATTGTGATTGTGATTATTGAGTTGTAACGTAAAGAAAAGCAAAAAATGGAACAAGACACACGATATATTCATTGGGAAAAACCCTTAAATGTTAAGGGAAAAACCACGGTAGCCGTGGGAGAGGATCTTCACTAGTTTAGAACAATGGAGTGCAGCCCTGACCAACCTGCATGTAATACAATAAAGGCATAAAATAATTGTTAAGTGTTTGGGAAGGTGAGAGTTGAGTAGAATGTTGTGTGCTTGAGTTGAGTGATATCTGATGATCTTCTCTTCTGAATTCTACTCTTTTTATAGTGTCTTTGGTCCCAACGTTCACCTCCCCCTTCGTAGCTAACTTCCCCAACTTTCTCTCTTTTTGCTCCTATCTTCCAGGCTTCTGTTTAGCTTCTTGACCAAGTCTTCCAACAACTTCCTACAGGGTTCACGCCGAGTCTTTGGGCTTTCCTCTTTGATGTTTAATTCTTTCGTTGGGCTTGGCCCATCTTGACTTTTCCTCTCCTGGCCTGCACCTTTGTTTTGTCTGCATGCAGTGCGATGCATGCTCGTCCTCGATGTGGATCTGGATCTGCGTCTAGGCCTGGCCAGGGTTCTGACTGACCTGGGTTTTTGGTTCCAACAGTTTGTCCCCCATCTCCTTGCCCTACAGTCCTGAACTGGGGGGTAATGAGATGCTTCTGTCCTTCATCCTGGTCCAGGGCTGAGCCTGGCCCAGGCTGCTTCTGTTTTGCTGTGCCCTTGGTCCTGAGACCTGAACTTTGTAATTAATGAAGTAGTTGGCTTTTCGTGGGGAAGTGCGCCCTATTTTGGCGCTCAATGTACTGCGCACGTCCCATCATGGGTCTTGTCACATCTCTTTGTGCGCTTATTTTTGTAAAAACCATCCAACTTCTTTTTTGTCTTCTATATATACCCTAGTTTTTGTTTTGTTTCTCTCTCTAACTCATTTTGCTTTGATTTCTTTGCTTTGAACCCTGAATACCTCCAAAAATCCCCAAATCGATTTGAAAGAAAACCCTAGCTTCCTTTTCCTTCCTTCTATCTGACCATGGCTAGAAACGACGTTGGTCCTTCCCCTGCCATTACCTACTCCCATGGCGGCTCCATCTTTCATGCGACGGACTCGATCAAAGATGTCAACATCTACCCAAACTTGCTTGCCCAAGGGGCTGTGGCGAGGCTCAAGAGGGAAGGAAAAATCCCGGAGAGTGCTGAGGTTTGGGCCCCAGAGACGAGGGACGTCAGGGTAGATTGGGTTAGCCCCGGTTGGTTTTCAATTTTTGAGTCGTCCTTCAAGTTTGGTGCCACTTTTAAAACACCTTTGCCCAGCGATGGCGCTTTTACGGGCGCAGTTCAAGTGCCGCCTTGTCAGGTTATGCCTTCCGTCTGGCGATTGATCCATGGGATCGATTCCCTTTGCCGGAGGTACGGGGTCGATATTCAGCTTGCCGATATTAGGAATACTTACCGCTTGCGTATGTATAAGAAAAAGAGAGTCCACTTTCGCTTGAGGGACAAATGCTTGCCTCTCTTGACCCGCTCAGACGCGGGTGATGAGAGTAACTGGCCCAGCTACTATATGTTCATCCGCAGCAACACTCTGGGCCCAAATGTCTGGGCACCTGAGTTTTCTTTGAAGGGGACTGGTATGCCCTTTGAATTTTTTGTATTTTTGTCCATTTCGTCCTTGCATGCGTTCTTTTGTTCAAGTTTGTTGTGGATCTGTTTTGTAGTTTCTGATTGGGTCCCCACTTTTGATGATCCTGCATCAAGAAGGAGAATTGAGGCGTTTCTGAAGCTGCCTGCTGACAAGAGGGCCTGGCCCAAGTGTATGCGACCCGATGATGATGATGACGATGTTGTTGAAGTTACTCCTGCCCCTGAGCGGCATGCTGGTGATGGTGGAGAGTCTGAGGGGGATGAGGAGGAGTCTGAAGATGAGGAAGAAGCTGTGCCCGAGGTGGGTGAAAAGTCTGTGAGTGGGGTTGCTGGTGAGAGCAGTTCAGGTCACTTTGACCAAACTCCCATCCATGTGACCCCATTGACTTCTATACTGCCTGGGACTGGTGGTCATTCTACTCTGCCCCCTTTGCGAATCCCTGGCGTAGGCCAGAGTTACGTGCTTTAATGCTCATCGTCTTGACATATTCTCTTTGGTTCACGACCCGATACATCTCCAGCCTTCGCCGTGTCTGCTCCTCGTAATATTTCCACGGGTCCAACAAGAAGACTTTTCTGCCAATGGACGCTATTGCTGCACGGATTGCTCAGGCTCGTGAGGCTGCGAAGTCTGGTGGTAGCTCTGGCCCTGCTGTGAATATGGTGGCCCCCATTTCTGAGTCTTCCAAGAGGAAGGCGCCAGAAGGGGTTCAGACCAGGTCCACCAAAGTGGTTGCTGAGTCTCCTGAAGCTACTCCTGACCAGAAAAAGAGGAAGAAAATGAAGCTACCTCAAATGAATCCTGTGTTGTCTGTTCCTCTGCACTCTCAGAGCCAATCAGAGTATGTTTCTTTGGGGAAGTCCCTGAGCGAGAACTTTGCTACTCTGTCCTCTGCTCCTGCTGCCCTAGATCCTACGCGCTTGGCGCACAAGATGGTGGGCTGTTGTGCTCAGGTTTGTACCCTTTCTTACGCTTTTGTTTTTGTCCAGATTTGCTTTTGATATGGCTTTGAATTTCTGTTTTGTTCTGCACCCGTAGTTGCTACTTATGTCTGCCAGCCTTGGTTCTACGGTGCCACTTCTGGAAAGTGGTAGGAGTCAGGCTGAGGTTGAGAATGATGCACTTCGTTCTTCCCTCGAGGCTAGCAAAAAGGAGCTTGAGAGTGTGAGCCTTCATTGTGAGAGGATGGCCACTCAGAGCAAGACCAGCTCCGAGAGGGTCCGGATGCAGGATGCCCTTATTGCAAAGCTGACCCAGGAGATTGAGCGACTCAGGGCTGAGATTAGTCAGCATAATGTGGCTTTGGCGGACTCGAGTGTATTTTATACGCCGTGCACTGTCGAAATGATGAATGCGATACGAAGAGCGTCTTTGCTTGGGACTTTTCTGCAGAGCTTGCTACCTTTAAGCGATTATTTCTGGGCTGACCTATTACGGAGCGGAAGTTACGCCAATTTGCTCGGCTGGTCTTTGGAGTTCTTCTTTAGTCCAGGCGTTGAACCGACGGTGGAGATTAAGTCTTTGGTGCTGATGAGACTGGGCCTTCCAATGCTGAACCTGCAGGGGGGAGTATCGAAAAGACGGGTGAATCTGATGATGGTGCCAACTGAACTATGCTTATGATGATTGTTTTTGCATTTTGAACAATGTTATGATTTTGCCAGGGGGGGGAATGTCCCCTGTAGACATTTGGACTGTAAGTATTTGAACTTAGCTTGTTTTGTTTCTGAACTTTGTTCCTGACTTCTGCTATCCATGCATAGGCATGGTTTGACTTTTGTCAACTTTTTGCTGGTTATGCTAGGCCACGTTATGCAATGTTTTGCTTATGTTATGTTTTGTTATGTCTTTTGTTATGATGCGCATATAATTTGTTATGAATTTGGTAAAGTAGCATGCATGCGTTTGATAATTTAGGCGACTTACACTTTGGGGGCTCCCTTAACGGACATTACTCCCTGTCCCGTTGGTGCAGTCGTTCTGGGGCTGGAACCCAAGTTTTTGTTTTTGTCTTTGCATTTGTTCTTGGTTCTGGGCTGGTCCAGATTTTTGCACTGTTTTGTCTGCACAAAAAGGAGGGTCAGGCTTGACCGTTGGCGTTAGCCAACGGCCCTCCGACGCTCAAGTCAGTACAATTGTATAGGATAATTTGTGAAGGAAAAGTTTTGAGTTTTGTGTATTACCAGATGCCTTGGTCCAGGACACTTTACATGTGATAGAGCTTGAGGTGGAGTGTATTCCAAGGTCTTGGGATCATGTCTCCTTCCAGAGTCTGTAGTCTGTAGGACCCCTTCCCTACTGCTGAATCAATAAGGTATGGGCCTTCCCAGGTTGGGGCCAACTTGCTGCGACCTTGTCTCTTGTGTTGCAAACACCTTTCTCAGGACCAGGTCTCCTGTCCTGAATACCCGTACTTTTACGTTCTTGTTGTAACTTCTGGCCACAGATTGTTGGTATGCTGCCAACCTTACTGCTGCTAGGTCTCTGAGCTCCTGAGCTGTATCTAGGCTGTCACAAAGTAGCTTGTTATTCTCAGAAAGTGTATTGAGTCCATACCTGATTGTTGGAACGTGCACTTCCACGGGTAATACTGCTTCACACCCATAGACCATTGAGTATGGAGTTTGCCCTGTAGCTCTCTTTGGCGTAGTTCTGTCTGCCCATAGTACTAGTGGCAATTCTTCAACCCATCTTCCTCGTTTCTCCATCAGCTTCTTCTTGATGCAGCTGATCACGATCTTGTTACTGGACTCAGCCTGTCCATTTGCTTGGGGATATCTTGGTGCAGATGTTACCAAGTTGATGTTCCACTTTGCACAGAAGTCTCTGGTCTTGTTTCCCACGAATGCAAGTCCATTGTCACATACTATCTCTGAAGGAATCCCGTACCTGCTGATGATGTTCTTTTTTATGAAAGCAATTACTTCTTTCGCTGTAACATTTTTGTATGCATCTGCCTCTATCCATTTGGAGAAATAATCTGTAACAACCTGGTTTTTAGTCGACTTTAATTACTAAGGCGGAAATTAATTAAGTCTTAAACCAGCGTCATTAATTATACATAAACCCAAAATATTACAACATCGTTCAAGAGTTGAATAAAACAACTCTAAATACGGAATTTAAAAGAGTATGGTGTTATATATTACATATCTCTCGAAATACAACAAAAGTAAAGTATAAACACGTCTTGTGGCCCCGTCCAAAATCCAGCTCCTGGTCCACGAACGTCCTGCACAATAAACTATGAGGGATGCCCGAAGTGACAAAGATGACTAGCTATGCTCATACTTACCCTCGATTTCAATTACTTTGGTTTATTACTATCGCTTTATAACTATAATAGTATGATAAAACGATAAACATGCTTAAAACATATAGCATGTAAAGACATATTAGTCATAATAAACATGTGATTTAAAACGATAAATCATATAGGCATGCTATTCAATTAGGAAAGCAGATAACAGATAATATCATATCATATGTATCATAGATGCACAGCAGGATTACAAAGCGATATCGGATCGCAACAACATACGTATTGCAACATTCTCGTCATGCAGACTCGATTCAATTCAGAAAGTTGTGGTCTTTAATTTTCGAAGATGGTACACACTCATTTTCATTTAATCATATAACAGACAACACATACTGCTTACGAGCCTGACCACTGAGTAGGCCCTTGTACTCTGATCGATTGCATCTCACTTCCATAGTGCAGAGGCTTACTCGACTCGTAAACCACGCCGAATACTATAATACTTGCATCTCATCCTCTAGTGTTCGAAATGATTCGAACTTCAGATACAATCTCGTCAAGTAATCTTTACGCAGGGTAAGAACGAATGCTAGTGTCGCGCCCACTAAGAACGAAGCACGGCAAGGAGACAGAACCGTGAGATGACAATCGCAATAAGGTCACGGTGGCCCTGATAACTTTAGCGAAATAGGGGAATAAAACCCTAGTCTAGTATGCATACACTAATATCCAATTTAAGAGTAGGCTATGCTATTCATAGAGCACCTTAACTCAGGATAAAACGACTATTTCCTAAAGCCTGACCCACTAAGAGTTGAATTTTTCATTATCTTGTACGGAACAGGCTATACGACTTAAGGCGTAACGGCATGGGCAGGATGCACAAAGCATAATACTGCCGGCTATACCACACTATTCGGGATGACAAACGCAATAAGGCCGAGATAGTGGCGTCCGCTACAAGACTATCTTAACCCCACTTCACTCACGATTGACGTTTTCATATCTGAGGCCCAAGCTTGACCTTTTATTTAAACATACTCATGATTTATTATTTATTTGATATTTACATATCACATGTTACTAGACTCTCCTAGTCTCAGCGTCAAACGTTTAAGTATTTGTAGGTTTCATATGATCACATAACACGTTCGTTTATTATTTGAAGTGTTGTTAATTATTAACGTTTTCAAGTTTCTAAATTGAAACGTTTTATTAGTATGTCCAATTTTATTCATGTGTTTTTCAAACACTTTAGGTTATTTACTTCTTCATTTTAAATTTTCTATACTTAGTAAAATTTTCAATTATTTTCAGTATTTCACTATTCACTTTTTACTATTCATAAATCACTATTCACTTGACACTATTCATTGGTCACTATTCATCGTATTTTATACGTATTTTTATACGTATTCGTATTTTTATACTTCGTATTCTATACGTATTTTTATAATTATACGTATTCCTATACTTGTACGTATTTTTATATTTATACGTATTTTTATACTTAAGATATTTTAAGTATAATACTAAACTTGTTTTTATTTTCTAAGTACAAATTTCTAGTTTCAAAGTCGTTAGGTTCGTTTTGTACTTAGGCGATTTTTTGAAAATATTTTAAAGTCTAGTTTTAAAAATGTTAGGTTCGGTTTGTATTTAGTCATTTATGAAAATATTCTAAAATTCTAGTTTTAAAAACGTTAAGTTCGGTTTATAAAAGGTGATCAATGATATTTATTTTAAAACGAGACTCAGTTAAATTTAGTCGTCTATCTATTTAAGTTAGTGATAGTATCGTGGATGATTCATTTATAGTCCGTATGTCCAAGCTTAATAATCCAATAGCAAAGGTAGTAACACACGATTTAATTCATTTTTATGACGTTTACATATTTTTATCGGTTTACAATATTTCATTTACAACTAAATCGGTTTATACTAAAATTCAATTCTAATTACTATTTAACTTTAGTGACTTAGTGATAATTTCATTTTAGTCAAATTTAGTCAAATTAAAATAGAAAAGTCGTGTGGTATATTTATATGTTACAAATTGGTTTATTTCTTTTAATTCCTTAATTTCATTTATTAACTACTAATTAAATTATTTTAACAATTAAACTAAAAAGTGATAAAATACAAATTTGACCCATAAGTGATGCTAATGCCGTGGCTAAGCTAGGGTGGTGTCCAAATTTTCATTTTTCGATTTTAACGGTTTTTAGTTTAAAGTCTTTATATTTTAATTATTCTAATTATACTAAAACGGTTTAAACTAAAATGAAATTTACTAAACTTTTATTTATAATTATGAATAGTGTTTTTTCAACACTTTAAATTTCTAACTTTTTAATCTAAATGATTTATAATGTTTTAGTTGATTTATAGTATAATACTAAGTAATATGTAAAACAATAATTAAACGTAAACACAAATTATAAACAAACATAATATAAAACATAATCAAAGTGAACATAAATGATGAACATCAACATGAAGGTAATAAGAACATACATGAAGATCTTAATAAAACTCAAGAACACTTATTTCGATTTTAATAATTTATAATTCGTTTTCCTAATTTAGTTTTTTTTTTTTCATAGGAACATCTATTTTATACTAACTTAACACTACATATAATTTACAAAAATTAAAAGTGAAAATATATTAAAAAAAATAGGAAATGCCGTGTATATGTATTATGTATATATAATTTTCATTTTCGATTTTAATCACTTTAAACTCATTTTTAATATTTCACATAATTTTTATATATCACTACTACTTAATTAAAACATAACTAAACATAAAAATCATATGAAACATAATTAAAAATGCTCAAAATCAATTTACTATAACATTACTAGTAAACTATATATTTAGTTATTATCATTATTTATTCAACACATAAACATACAAGCATATAAACATGATGTTTAACTTATTTAACATAAAAATCATAATTATAAAATTAGAATAACAAAACAAACTAATTTACTAAAAAGATAATATAAGACATAGTTAGTCACCTTATTTGGTAAGTTATTGATTATCGGGGTCAAGAATATTATCAAGATCCAAAGCTTCACCCTCAAACCCGTCTTCACCTTCAAATAAAACCCGTAATTATTAAGCTCCAAATACCCACTAATTAGCTAAATAATACTAGAGATTATTAGAATAATATTAAGGTTTTAATTTAGGAGGTTTTAGGAAAATAATGAAAGAAAAATAAAAGGGAAAAGAGAGTAGTATGGCTCGACAAAATGGGGAGGAAGTGATGAGAGTTTTACACTTAGAAATAATGAAAAGGATGTTATGAAATTAGGTTAAAAGAAATGTGTTAGATAAGTTTTGTTTTAATTAGAAAATAATGTTTTAATTAAATGAATATTAGGGAACAAAAATTACTATTTGCATACTAGTATGCAAATGCACTATTTGAGTAAGAAAATGTTTATTTTGTGTTTAAAAATGTTTTTCACGAAATTGGTCAGTTTTTAAAAGTCGGGCGTCAAAAGCGATAAAAGTTAAAGTGTGCGCGTTTGACGATTTTTCAAAATATTTCTACTTTTAAATTCTAAGACTAAAATATTTATTCTATTATTCAAAAATTTTAAAAAGTATTAAAGAAGTCGAGAAATTTTACAAAACGAAAGTTTTGCAAAAAGTGTGATTTTTAAGGCTAAAAGGTTTAGGATTTAATTTAAGCTTTGAAATTAGAAATTTATGGCTAACTATTGAATTAAATAAACACGGGGTGTTACAAACCTCCCCCCTTAGAAAAGTTTCGTCCCGAAACTTGAATGAAGGATAGGATTTTCACCTGAGATAAGCAAATGGGTATTTCTCCTTCATAGAGGCTTCGGTCTCCCAAGTTGCTTGTTCAGTCAATTGACCTTTCCATAGCACCTTCACTAAGGGAACCGTCTTCCGCCTCAACTTCTTGGTTTCTCGCGCTAGAATCTTGACAGGCCTCTCAGAGTAGAGTAAATTAGGCTCGACTGCGATCACGTCAGGAGTGATGATATGACTTGGGTCACTCCTGTATCGCCTCAGTTGGGAAACGTGAAACACGTTGTGAACCTTCGACAAATTGGGTGGTAATGCTAGGCGATAGGCTACCTCACCAATTCGCTTGCTATCTCATATGGTCCCACATATTTAGGACTCAATTTTCCTTTCAAACCGAAACGTCGGACCCCCTTCATGGGTGATACTTTCAAGAACACATGATCGCCGACTTCGAATTCAATAGGTCGGCGATGCTTGTTGGCATACATCTTCTGACGGTCCTGGGCCGCTTGTAGTCGTTCACGAATGATTTTGATGTGTTCAATCTGGTCTTGAATAATCTCTGGTCCAGTACCCACGTTATCACTAGCATCGTCCCAACAGACTGGGCTACGACACTTCCTCCCGTAGAGTGCCTCAAATGGGGCACAACCTAAGCTTGCATGGAAGCTATTGTTGTAGGAGAATTCAATCAAAGGTAGACTTTTCTCCCAATTCTCGTTGAATTCTAAAGCACATGCCCTGAGCATGTCTTCAACCGTTTGGATAGTTCGTTCAGTTTGACCATCAGTTGCAGGGTGAAAAGCGGTGCTCATCTTCAGTTGGCTTCCCAACGCTGCCTGGAGTTTGTCCCAAAAGTGAGAGGTGAATCTCGGATCCCTGTCCGAGATAATGTCTAGTGGTACACCGTGTAGTCGAATCACCTCCTTCTCATAAGCCTTAGCTAGCTCTTCAAGGCTCCAAGTATCTTTGATTGGTAGAAAGTGGGCCGATTTGGTCAAGCGGTCCACTATTACCCAAATCGCATTATTGATTGCGTGAGTTCTTGGCAAACCCAAGTTATAAAATCCATGGAGATGGAGTCCCACTTTCCCAATGGAATGTCCAAAGGTTGTAGTAGTCCCCGGGTCGTTGATGTTCAAACTTCACTTTCTCGGGCAGATTAGACACTTTGCAACATACTGCAATGCGCTTTCATTCTAACCCACCAAAACTTCGCTTTAAGTCTTGGTACATTTTATCGGACTCCAGGATGTATGGAGTATCGTGTACTATGTGCCTCGTCGAGGATCTTTCTTTTCAACACAGTGCGTCCAAGACACACCACCTTTCTTTGAATCTCAGACTCCCGTCAGGTTTAATCTCAAACCCTTCTCGGTTTCCTGAAGGAATTTCCCGTCTGATCTTAACAAGCTCTTCATCTTCCCATTGTAGAGCTCTTATCTCGTGATATAACTCCGGCTCTGCGATCATGGCGTTCAAATCAGCATCGTCAGACTGAACCAACTCTAAGTTCATTCTCTTGAAATCCCTGACAATACCAGCCGGAATTTCCCAAATGTTGCTATAAGAGTGTGCGTAGTCTTTCTACTCAGAGCGTCAGCAACGACGTTCGCCTTACCCTCATGGTACAATAGTTCAATCTTATAGTCCTTGATCAGTTCTAACCACCGGCGTTGTCTCATGTTGAGTTCCTTCTACGTGAAGATATATTTCAGACTTTTGTGGTCAGTGTAGAACTTGATACTCACTCCGTAGAGGTAATGACGCCAGATTTTCAAAGCAAACACAACAGCTGCTAATTCCAGGTCATGAGTTGGGTAGTTTCGTTCATGAACCTTTAACTGCCTTGACGCATAAGCAATGACCTTCCCTTGTTGCATCGATCACGCAACCCAGGCCATTCGGTGAGGCGTCATCAGACTTCATACTCGTCTCCATCCGTAGGGAGAGCTAAGACGGCGCTGTGGTAAGCCTGGTCTTGAGTTCTGGAACGCATTCTCGCACTCGCCGCTCCATATGAATTTGGATTCTTTTGTAGCGACTTTGTCATTGGTCGTGCTACCTTAGAGAAATGGAGCGAACCTCCTGTAGTATCCTGCCAACCCTAGGAAGGCTGCGTATTTCGATTATATTTGTGGGAGCCTTCCATTCTTTCATTTGCGTCGATCTTTGCGGGATCTACCATCACTCCGATCCTTTGAGATGACGTGACCCGGGAATGCTACCTTCTCGAGCCAAAATTCGCACTTAGAAAATTTAGCATACCACTTATATTCCCTTAGTATCCCCAAGATGATACGAAGATGCTCCTCGTGTTACGCCCAGTCTTGGAATAAATCGAGGATATCGCCAATGAAAACCACCACGCATATGTCTAGGTACTCGTGGAAGGTTACATTCATTTGATCCATGAACACCGCTTTGATGCGTTTGTTAAACCGAGCGGCATGACCTTAAACTTCGTAGTGACCATATCTCGCTTCAAAGCGGTCTTACGGATGTCCTGTTCTCTTACCGCAACTGATGGTAACCTCGACCTTAGATCGATCTTAGAAAACACTCCGCGCCCTTCAATTGATCAAAGAGATCGTCGATTCTCGGGCAAAGGGTAGCGGTTTTTAATGGTCACCTTGTTCAATTCCACATGTAGTCGATCTGCAGTCTCATCGCCATCTTTCTTCTTTACAAAGAACCGGTGCTCCCAAGGTGAGACACTCGGTCTTATGAAACCCTTCTCAATCATCTCCTCAAGTTGTTTCTTCAACTCCCCGTAGTTCTACGGTGCCATCCTATAAGGTGCCTTTGAGATTGGGGCCGTGCAGTGCAAGGTCGATAGAGAACTTCGACATCACGTGCGGTGGCAAGCCTGGTAAATCGTCTGGAAAGACATCGTGGAATTCCATTACTCACGTGAATATCTTCAATTTTCACGCTTTCCTTTACTTCATTGACCTTTGCATAAGTATACTTGATGCCCTTTTCTTTCTAACCGTTGTAGTTGCGAGCGAGATAATTTTTGCCCCTTAATTGGCGAAGTCTTACGACACGTGACTTTAGTCCACAGTAGGATGCTTGGCGAATTTTCCGATCTCGGCACTCGAACAACGCATGATACTTAGTCAACCAATCGATCCCGGAATGACGTCGAACTCAGGCATGTCAAAAAGGATAAGGTCGGAAGGAAGATTGTTTTATGGATTGTGATTGGAGTATCTTTGAAAATTTTGGAGCATTTGAAAATTTTTCCGTTTGGTAAAGAAATATTTGCGTTGATTGATTCGGATTTTATGAGATTAGCCTTTGAAACAAACTTAGAAGATATAAAGGACAATGTTGCTGATGTCAAACAAAACAACCGCATTCACAGAGTTTATAAGAAAAATACCAGTGATGACGTCAGCCTCAGGTGACTCCTCTGCCTCAGCTTCAGTGAGGACATATACTCGACCCTGTACCACTACAGATTGTGGTACTCCTGCAACAGGTGCCGTGTTCTGATTATTGGGACACACATTAGACTTATGCCCCACCATTTTACACTTGTAGCATGTAATCGGCAGACCGTTGCACTGTCTCCCTTCGTGTGACGCCTTGCGGCACATACGACAAGTCCCCGGTAAGACTCTTGGTTGAGGAGCCCTTCCTGCAACCATAGCTCTCTCATTATTCCCCGCAGGGAGCCTGTTCTGGAACGCAGACCTTGGAAAGTTGGGCCTTTGATGGACAGGGCGTGGGTAGTTAAACCACGAATATAGGCTCGATCGTGCCACGGATGGCACAAACACCTTCTTCTTCTTTTTCACCTTTTCTAACTCGGAGAAGCCCATAGGCTACATGCGCACTCATACGCCGCAAAGAACGGTATTGTAGGTGTTGGTACTCATGTGGGTACGCATAGTGTTGGACATATTGCGCAGATACCTCTGGGTCATGGCCCTTTCGTTGGGAGCGATCGCAGCCCCAAATTTGGCCAGCTGTTGAAATTTTGCGGTGTATTCTTGTAGATACCCAAATCCGCACCTCCCGCCAAAAACCCAGTGATGTAACAATGGACTTTTATTGCATGCTTTTATGTTGACTTAAATGGTTCTAACTATGACGAATTCAAGTTAAATGTTTTTAAATGCAAATAAGGTTTCTTTATGGGTCGTCACCTTTAGTGTCCTTAGGTCTAGAGTCTAGCTTGTCTCGAGTTCAGGTCCTAACCGGCATGCGCACATCCCTTTTTCAAACACATATAACACATCGATCCACCTAAATACCTAAATTTAGGCCTACCTGCTAAAACTAACCTTTAGCATTAGCAAATACCCAGGATAGTCCCACGGAATGTCCTATTTCACAAAATTACACAAAATGCATCCTTTTTACATTTTCAGGGCTCGGGCCCAGAACCGAGCCCAAACCCATACCTGGCCCGCATTCCAAGGATCAGGATTGACCAAGTCAAACTCTAAAACAAACCCTAGCAACCCCTAACTTAGAGCTCACGCAAGGTTATTTCGTATATCCTAAAAGATAATTTAGAAATATACGGAATATATAGGATAATCCTCCCTACCAATCGCAAAGAGGCATTGCGATTGGTAGGGCTATCGCAAGACGCGTCTTATGCGATTGCCCAGTAGCAAAGAGGCCTTCATGGCTCCTTCGTCCGGTTTTATCCCTAGATTTCCTAAAATCTACCGAACGCTACACTATAAATACAACCCTTCGGTCATTCATTCAACACACAATTCAGAATACAATTCTCACCTCAAAACACTCTCAAAGCCTCACGCATAAACACCCTTAGAATTCCTCATTTTTCCTAGTGTCGAATTCCCCCTTTGAAGCGAAGCGCTGCCGGTTTCCTAAACTTGAAGACAGGTAGTTTTTCTTTACTTCTTAGACTAGCAAGGGCCTACATTAGGCTCACCCCGACTTTGCACGCAAAGTCTGCTTTTCATAAAGCGGCCATGCACCACGGATACACACCCTATTCGTAACTCCATTCCACAGACGCATAAACAACTGACCTCCTTAGAATAAATCAATGGCTAATTGAACTTTATTTTACTGCATGCATTTTAGCAAATCCTCTTATTGCATCTAAATCACTTAAAATGAATTAGTCATTAAATGAATTTTTCGTTAATAAGTTAAGCATGCTTAACTGAGGGTTTTAAACAATCTCTTTTTGCATTCTTTTTACATTTATATCGCACTTGTACGTAGCGTATTACTTAGGCTCATGTATCATTATTTGCATTGTTCTCAAGTCTAGTAGAGGCTATCTTTTGATAGGCTTTTCCAAAAGATCTTTCATAAAAACATTATTTTGATTTATGCTTTAGAAAAGTACCCTCACCCGAATCCGAATCTGGTTTCACAATAACCTTAGACGGATAGGTGTCGACGTGCCTTGAACTCTAAGACGTGTCTTTGAGCATGAGGACACGGAGGCGGGTTCTAAATTTCCCTCATAATTTAGTGGCGGCTCCAAAACAGTTTTAAAAGGTTTTTGTACTTAATCTTTTTAACTTTACGGCCTTAGCAAGACGTCGAGTGGTTCCATGGTCAGATCCCGGTACCTACAGTTGGCGACTCCGCTGGGGACAGGTTTTATTTTTAAAACTAAAACTAGCTTTTTCCTTTTAAAAATAAAAATGAGACTTGAACGACTTGAGAACAATCAACATACATGAGCTAAGCATATCCGTTTAGAGTCGAATCTAGTCGGATTCACACACCAATACCTTGAGAGGTGGTTCCAAACGCAGGCTTGTCCATTCGATAAAGCACGGTCTGGACTAACCTTCCTCTCACCCTCCACTTGCCGTAGCGAAGTGATTTGATCGCCCAGGGCTTCCTTCAGATCCTACATGTTATACTATGTAGGCGAAGGGCCAGATGCACCTGCCAAAGCGTACTCAAATCAGTTGGAGGCGTACGAGACCTGACCAAACGACCAAGAGTCATACGTACGAATGCGAGGCTATACCATATAGTCTTTTTCAAAATTCATGTGCATATTTTCGAAAATTCGCCTTAAAAGTTTTCAAAAATAATCAACCTAACAAACTAACAAACTAACACTTTTCAAACAAAATAATCGCAAGTTTTTAAAATAAACACTTTTCAAACTTCCGTTTACAAAATTAGCAAAACCCGAGTCAAGGTTTCCAACCTCAATTCGCGGATTTCTTCCTTTGAGCCTCACGGCCCAAATCCCTTTTAACATCTTCGACTTGGCTAGTTCAAGTCGATTCCTTTTTACGCATCCATCGCTAACCCATGACAACATATCGTCACTCGGGTTAGGCGGATGCGAAGCAAACCCTTTTAACATCGAGATGAGCTGCGCGCACGCATTCTCATCTCAAAAACACTCCTAGCTTATCTTTCGAAAACTTCCTTCTTTTTTAAAAAAAAAGAGTCCTTTTCAAAATGAAATGAGCTAAAAACGAACATGTAAATGAACGTGTCAGTCGGGTCTGTCATATAGCTGATGCATCTTATGCACATGTAGGAGAACCTCAACTGGATACCCGTCGCACTAAGAACCGAGTTACCCTCCCTTACAAGAAACGAACCTACAAGCGAAAAATGGCCGGCAATCAAGATGTAACCGAGCTTCGTGAACAAGTCACCAAGCTAACCAACGACCTTGAACAGCTACTCACCCATCACCAAACAGAAGTCGATCGAATGGAACTGAAAATCAAGGACGAGGCGGATAGACACGCCAAGAAGCTCCAGGCTATGGAGGAACGTCTCGGTACCCCGGGAGGTTACTCCATACACAAAGAAAACGAGAACATCCCTCAAAATATTAGGGACGCACTACCAAGCAAGCTCGCCCTCAGTGATCTCCCGATCTTTCAAGGTCATGAAAGCCCGATTACCCACATCAGGGCCTTCAAATCACAAATGGGAATAAAAGGAGTCGACCCGGAACACTGGCCATCATTGTTCCCACATTCCCTCATGACCATACCCAAGACACGGTTCTACTCTCTAAACCGGAACGAGTTTCCTCGTTTGAACAAATCACCGATTGAGTTCGATCATCAATACAAGGACAACGGCGACACCAGTGTCTCCATCCGTACTTAGAGGTCCTATCACAAAGAGACAACGAAGGATTCACCGAGTACCTTACTAGGTGGAAGAAACTCGGTGCACAAATCCCAAATCGTCCGAGAGAAGATTTAACTTGTGCCGAATTTGTCAACAACTTGCGACCGTGTACCAATTCTACATGCGGTATAGCAACATACAAACCTTCAAGCAACTTACTAAGGTCGGCACCCAAATCGAAGACGACCTCGGAATCGGGACCATGGCCAAGTATCACAGGTCATGCATATCAAGGAAGTTCATCTAAAACAACACGTCACGACAAAGAGCGGCGACAACCGTGTTGTCGCCAACCTGGAGTCACTTCGGCGATCCGTAATCATATGCAACCTTTACCCTTACTCTCCTTCAAGCCTAGGAGGAACTTTGATCGCCTTTACATGTCTTACACCAAGGCATTTAAAAGACCGGGTCGACAAAAACCTACTGCAACCCATCTGCCTACCCGAACCACACGAAGATAAGAAGCCTAAAGCGTGGGATTCAACGCCATCGTGCATACCACAGGGGCAAAGGTCACGACACCGAGAATTGCTTCAAATCAAGCACGCTATCCAAGACCTTATCGACTGTGAAAGCTTGACAAGCCGACGGCCAATGGTAAGCCATCCAATAAAGACAACCCCTTGGCTAGCCATGCAATCTTCGTGGACTCTGCACCCCTCATCGACTGCTCCTACCTTATTGCAACCTCCGATGACCAAATCAATGCGATATGGTCTACTGACGATGAAGACGAGAACTGGTTACCCACCGACGAAATAATAACTCATATTAACCTACTCGCCAAAGACATCAATAATTTGATGGCTGCCTATCAAGCCGAAGTCGAACTTTTAGAACGGCGTATTAAGAACGAGGCCAACGATCATGTCTCGCTTAACACCCTTAACGCCCTCTGACGAGGCGAAGCGATTTAAAACCGTCGCATATCTTGCTCGATGGAGAAAATTACTTGCTCAAGTCCCGGATCACCCGCGAAGACCAACTTACATCCACATTCCTCCGTAGTTTGCAACCCACTTTGGCGTTATTACTTTCACTACGCAACGTCAAAAACGTCGAACAACTCACCAAAATTGGCGTCGGAATCGAGAACGATATGACGGCTAATTACGACAATTCAACCTATCAAGAGACCTACACTTCAGACCACTCTACAAGGAAGTTCGACAAACTTTACATACCCTACGCTAGAGCGTTACAAAAGCTAATCGAAAAAGGGTACCTCCACCCAGTCGGTCCTATCAGCGAACCTCCCGCAAGTAAGAAACCCAAGTCATGGGACCCCAACGCCTTCTGTGCGTACCACCGAGGCGTAGGACACAGCACTGAAAGTTGCCTCAAGCTCAAGAATGCCATCCAAGATCTCATTGATCAAAGGAAGATCAAGAAGCCTAAAGGCAGGAAACATACGGACCAACATAGACAATCAAGGCCCGAGAGCAACCCCTCTTTGATAAAATAACCTCACAAGATGGTGAAGACTCAAACAAGGATACTTCAAGCAGCGACAACACCGAAGACGACGAAGAGGAGGAAATTCTTTTAGGATCTAATTCTCTAGGTGTCGGGTCACCTGTCGACCCATCTTCTAGTTTTAGCTTAGACTTTTTATTTTCGGAGGCTAGCTCCAGCTCTTCTCCTAGTTTGTCAAACAATTCTTCTTTAATGAATAATACAGATAAGTTTGCTTACGTCTCGTCTCAAGCTAAAAACAAACAAATAAATAACAAACAACAAACAAAACTTAAGACAACACAACACATAAATCCGTGCGATAAAAATGAACTAACAAACGAACAATCGTTACTTAAATACATTGCAAACATCGTAAACAACCCAACACAAAACCCGATCATCGAGGATACCCTAACCATCAACATAGGAACCCTCAAGAACCAAGGAATCGCGAACTAGGCGCTCACTAAGTGAGGGAGAACGCGCCAACTTCACCCCTCTAACCGAAGTTCAAAGACGTCTTTGCATGGTCATATAAGGACATGCGGCATCGGCAGGAGCATAGCCGATCACCCCATCCCCATCAAACCCGGTTTCAAACCCATCAAACAAAAACTAAGGAGACTACGACCCGAATGGTCTCTTATGATCAAGGAAGAAATCGAGAAGCAATTACAAGCCGGCTTCATTCAAGTCGTCGAGTACTCGGATTGGGTCTCAAATATGGTCCCAGTATTGAAGAAAAACGGAAGATACGAGTATGTGTTGACTTAGTGATCTAAACAAGGCAAGCCCAAAGGGCGACTACTTCCTCACGCCGCACGTAGACGCCCTAGTAGACAACACCGTGACCATGCCCTTACATCCTTTATGGGCGGGTATGCAGGATACAACCAAATCAAGATGGCGTGAAGACATGGCCAAGACAACATTCATCACACCATGGGGGCGTATTGCTACTGTTGTCATGCCCTTTGGTCTAATCAGCGGTGCGACCTACCAACGCACCGCGACTACACTCTTACACGATATGATGCACAAGGAGGTCGAAGTGTACGTAGACGACATGATCGTCAAATCCAAGGAAAGAGATGATCACATCACGAACCTCCGCAAATTCTTCACGCGACTCGCCAAGACAAGATGCGCCTCAATCCCCAAAATGTACATTTGAGTAAAATCCGGCAAACTACTAGGACACGTAGTAAGCCAAAGAGGTATCGGGGTCGACCCCTCGAAAATAACAGCAATTATGGCAATGCAACCACCCAAGAACCTGGATGAAATTCGAAGCTTCCTGGGTCAAGTCCAATACATCTCTCGCTTCATAAGCAAACTAACCATGGTATGTGAACCAATCTTCAAGAAGCTGAAGAAAATCGACCACGTAGAATGGGACGAAGCGTGTCAGAAAGCGTTTGATAAGGTTAAGGAGTTGTTATCCAACCCCACCCCACGACCGCCGCAGTAAGGACCTACCCTTGTCACTCTACCTCACAACAACGACAACCGCAATGGGCGCCATGCTAGCCCAAGAAGTCCATGGCGAAGAACATCCAATATACTACATCAGTAAGAAGTTTCTCGACTATGAAACTCGATACGCGCCCGTCGAGAAGAGTTGCTTAGCATTAGTATGGGCATCCAAAAGCTCAGTCACTATATGCTAGCACATCAAACAAAGGTCTACTCAAAAATGGACCCCATCAAGTACCTCTTGAGAAACCGGTGCCAAATGGACGCATGGCACGATGGACCCTACTTAGCCGAGTTTGATATTGTCTCACGTTCCTCAAAGCTATCAAAGGGCGGGCGGTCTCGGACTTCCTCGCGACCACTTGATCGACGAAGAAACCATCACCGACACCACCTCATTTCCAGATGAAGGAATTTACAACATCAACGCATTTAACAATGGGAAATGTACTTGACGATTCGTCAAACTACCGAGGTGTGGAATAGGAATACTACTCATTTCCCGAACGGTGAACATACACCTATCCATCAAATTAGACTTTGATGTAACAAACAACGCCGCGGAATATGAGGCATGCACCTTGCAGACTCAGGCGCTCATACTAAACGCATAAGGAACCTACGGCGTGTCACGGAGATTCCTCGCTAATCATCAACCAAGTGTCAGGAGCATGGAAGATACTTAACGAAAACCTCGCACTATACCGTAACAAGATTCAAGAACTCATCGCCAAATTCCACCGCGTAGAGTTTTTGCACCTACCTCGCGAGGAAAACCACCCGCAGACGCCTTATCAAAACTAGCGTCACTACTAAACATCCCAGGGAATGCAGACCATTCCCATCGCCGTCAGAAACGAAGCGGTGAACCCGCCTACATCTGCGACATCGGCCGAGGAAGAACAAACCGAACCTTGGTACCAAGCAATAATCAACTTCAAACGAGGCGGAGAATATCCGCCAAATACCGAACAACGCGGCAAAGAGCTCTCCGGCTCCTAGCATCACAATTCGTGATCGAAGCGGATAAGTTACTCAAGAAAACGCCCAGGGTACATTACTCACGTGCGCTCATCACAACAAAGGAAGGAAATAATATCCCGATTTCATGACGGTGAATGCGGACCGCACATGAACGCTCGAGCCTTATGTAAACAAATACTTAGGCTAGGATGGTATTGGACCACCATGGAAGCCGATTGCGCCAAAATATGTCAAGCATTGCCACTGTTGTCAAATCTTCGCAAGCGTGCAACACGCACTTCTTCACCTTTATCTGACCTCGCCGCCATGGCCATTTTCCACATGGGGAATAGACGTCATAGGCAAAGTACACCGGTTGGAAGCAGAGGACACCGCTTCATCCTCGTGGCCATCGACTACTTCACAAAATGGGTCGAGCGCGTCCATACCGTAAGTTAGACACAAAGGAAGTTGCGTTTTATACAAAACAATATCATATGCGGATATGGCATACCTCATGAAATGATCGTGACCAAGGCTCGTGATTTCAGGAGAAGTTGAACCCATCCTCACCAAATACAATATCCAAGTACACAAATCATCACCATATCGACCCCAAACCAGCGGAGCGGTAGAAGTCGCAAACAAAACCGTCGCCACCATCCTCAAAAAGATGATTGACACTGTCACGATTAGCCACACAAGATTCCCCTTCGCCTATGGGGATACCGAACCACAATACGTACACCAACAGGGATGACACTTACTTCCTAACATACGGCATGGAGCCGTGATAACCCGTAGAAATCGAAATGAAATCGCCGGTCGATGGAAGCGAACATACCGTAAGCGAGAATGGGCAAGGAACGTCTGAGCAGCTCATTCTTCTAGACGAAAGGCGCTTACACTCGCTAAGCACCGTTCGCATGTATCAATCAAGGCTACAACGCGCATACAACAAACGGGTCAGACCACGCAATGTTAAAGTGGGTGATCTGGTCCTCAATCAGTAAGGGCACCCTTTACCGGCGACCCGGGGGAAATTCAAACCTAATTGGGCCGGACCATACTTAGTCAAAGAAATCCTTCCAGGAGGAGCCGCGAGGCTAACCGATCTCGACGGCGAAGAATTCAACTTACCCACCAATCTCGACCAGCTTAAGAAATACTACCCTTAAGCCCCACACGACTTTGCAATGTATTTCAAATAAACAACGCACGGATGAACTACGCTTGGTTTGATTCCACGCACTGTGGATACGTAGGCAGTTTCGTAAGAGACTCAACCAAAACCACGAACTACGCCGGTTTGATTCTATGGAAAACATAGATACGTAGGCAGCTTCTCGAAGCGCAACCGACCTTCCCCGCACGCACGCCCAAAGCTTAAAAAGGTCAAGGGCAATGCACTTACAAAAGGACACGCTCAAAGCTTAAAAAAGTCAAGAGCACAGTCCACACAAAATGACACGCTCAAAGCTTTAAAAGGTCGAGAGCATAGTCAACACAAAAAAAAAAAACAAAAAAAATCAATCCAAAGCTTAAAAAGGTCAAGGATGAATAAAGTAAGCAAAGAGACGAGACAATAGGCAAACACTTTCTTTATTTAATCATTGATTTTGAAAATGTTTACATTTTAAGTGATGAGTTTAAAACTAGCCACCAAACTCACTTTATTCATTGAACAACTAAACACAAATTCTTTGAATAAAACATTTAAAGTCTAAATCTAAACGTTCTTCCTACGACGCTTTGGAGAATCTTCCTCATCCGCATCCTTTGAAGCATCCGCACGAACAACCACAGAAGCAATACTCCTCTCGAATCCTGGGGGCTCAACAGGGTTCTCTCCGGCTTCACCATCAACCTTCTCGCCCAGACGGTCCTGCACGGTCACCCTAGGTCCCAGTCGCTCTCCTAGTGGCCTAGATGAAGACGCTCCTGTACTTGAACCTGCTAAGTCATTGTAGTCCCGTCTCCCTCGTCTGCAAAGATGCGCTGATAGCTGATCTTGGACCGTCGATTCGGCGCCTCGCATATTCTCCCTATCCCGAGGATCGAGGAAATACACCACCTCAGATAAAATCTGAGACACGGTTGGTCTCAGAACACCGGTGGTCGAGTCCAAGTCACCCGATCGGACCACCCTCGTACCCAAACATCAACCATCCGGTTGTTCGAACAACCGACTCGCATATCAAGTATCATGTGCTTGGAATAACTCGCGCTAAGCCAATCGCCTCCTCAACCGATGGGGGTGAATCCATACACCTCGCTCGAACCCACACAACAATATCCCACCACGCATCCGCCTCGACGGTGCCGTGATGTGTCCGAATGGACCACCACGATACGCCCACCTAATCGCCCTCTCCGAACAAACACTTGGAAGTAGTTCACCGACCGCTTCCCGAGGCACGACCCCAATGAAGAGTACGAGTAGTCAAACCGGCAGGAACATACACCTCGCCACCAGGTGGAGCAAGAACACGGCGCTCCATCAACCAAATCTGCAGAATCCTAGCACATCCACGATCTGAGCTCAGACGATTCGCATGACGGCCGTCAAGCCTCAAGATAGTCTCGGCCAAGATCAAAGGCGAAGGATCGTGACCCGGTTCCATCTCCTCCATGACCCGTGCATACCTAGCATGGCCGTGCACACCATCTTCCATCGATCTGCAGCGATGCAGGTGTAATAAGCAAAACCCCAAAGCTCTCCTCCTAGAACGAGCGGAAATGCTCACATCACTCAAGTTCATGTAACGCTCGCACAACCGTCGCATGTTCACTACACCTCCTTCGAACAAGCCATCAGCTTGAGCATTGGTCATCGAGAGATATTGTCTCAATCTCCCATTATAGCCGAATTCACTCCTAACCGCCATGCGGGGTAGTGCGATTAGACCATCCTGCAATAGCCGAGAATTCCTCTAACAACGGACATATCTCACCTCCCGGGAACCTGAAGACATGCACCCTAGGATCCCAATAATCAAGACAAGCGTCAAGAAAATCCATCTCGACGCGCATCTGCCTAAAACCAATAAAGACACCCACTCCAGTCGAAGACAACGCCCTTTTCTCCGATTCACTAAGGGAAGACGTCCACCGCTTCAAAAGACCATCAAAATGGTCCATCCTTCAAAAATACAAAAATATTCCTAAAAATACTAAGCTATTTTTAAGAGAATACAAAATAAGCAAAGAAAAGAGATGAGATTGAATGAGGATTATGCCTCGTACCTCCCCTCTTTATATAGGAAACCGAAATCATGAATTAGGAAAATTCAGCGATAAGACCGGCAGTCCCAGCCGCAAGAAGGCTTGCGATTGGAAGTGCCAATCGCAAGAGCCCTTGCGATTCCTTCTACCAGCCGCAACAGGTGTTGCGACTCCTAGGGACGGCGTTATCCCTTAATTTCCGTATTTTCGACTTTCCTAATCCTAGCATGCATGTAATTACGACGTACCAACCTAATTGGGCTCCCCAATCCGAGCCTAAATTACAACCAATCAAACATGGATCCATCAAAAATCATGATTGATCCGATCACAACACGCTTCATTTTAATAGTTCGTTCTAAAGCTCATCTCGAATTTTAAAAAATGAATGTTTTCAAACACATTTTCAACGAAACATTTTCAAAGCAAAGTCTCCCACTCGGGAATCATTTTCAAATTTTTTCTAGCTACTAACCAAACAGGTACGAGAAGAAATAGAAAGTACGGACACAACTACAACCATCACAAGTTCAAGCTACAACAAGAGATGAAGCGACTAAGGATGACGACGACGAAGCTCCTCGTTCTCCGCCCTAAGACGAGCCACCTCCGCCTCGGCTCGACACGACCCGCTCACGCCGTTTCGCCTACGCCATCCTCCAACGATGGGCCGTTCGCCACAATTTCTTGTGGACATCCTTCGCAACCTGCACAAGACATTTTTACTCCATTTTGCCTTAAATATACACTAATTTAAGCCAAACTACGGGGGTAAAATTGAAACCTATTGAAACTTACTCCATTTTGACTTAATTTAAGGTCCAATTAAGCCAAACTATGGGGGCTAAACCTCAAACTGACCCAGGTCCTCCATTTTGACTACAGTTTCTCTAAACTACAGTCAAACTCAGGGGGCTAAACACAAAAACTCGCCTACACTCTAAGTTTGCCCTTCGTTATTCATACCTCGGTCAAACTGGGGGCTAACATAGATATACAAATGGCAAACACATACCTTCTTCACCCTATCACCCCAACCCTCCATGCCAGCATCCGTGTTCACCGGCAGATACTCAGGCACGTGGAAGGTCTCCCGTGTCCCGGCATTGTCCCACTCCGCCGTCGTAGGGAAGTCTGGAGGCTGAAACGCCAAGTCAGCGTCAGGCACCTACAACAAGAAACATATGAAATACAACAAAATTAGGGAAAATTTTTCACAAATTTTTACCCTACACAAAGGAGCAAGACATACCTCGATGGGTCCACTAGCCAACCTACCCCTCGCAAAATCCGCGTAATCCAGCTGATGAAGAAGAAGAGTATCAGACTCTCCCTCAAGATGCAGCTGTCTCTGCTGCCGACTCAAGACTCGCGTCTCGAAAAGAACCTTAGGTGGATCGAGAGGCACGACGAAGTCAGGATACCTCGTCTGGATCGCCAGACGCTCACCTAAGTACCAAACATACCCATACGGCGTAGCCAAGTACAACCGTTGGGAGTCACGCTCCCGAAAACGCTGCCATAACCCCTCAGAACGCCGGTATCGCTTCCCACGGACGTGACGGCTGAATCAGAACCAAAAGAAGAAACACGTTAGACGACATCTCAAGAAAAATCATTTAAATACATGCTATTTAGAAGGTTTCAACACATACCTGACCACCTCTCATTGGTTCGATTGTTCCGAACTAAGTCAGACGATCGTACCAATCTAATACTACGGCTGCATCATGTCAAGACCGGGCAGGTATCTCTTCTCCATCGTAATTGCCCCTTCGGGCAGAAAGAAAGGGAAATGACTATAGATCCAGCACTACACAAGAAGACATAAACGAAGTTAGCTCAAATAAACAACATTTTGGGCAAGCCGAACAGAAGACGAAGAACAAAATACCTCCAACAACAAGCCAGGAGACACGATGGGAATCCTAGTTCCCCCATCCATCTTCCGTGGCCTCACAGCATCCATGCAGAAACGGATGCACAAACCCAGGGCCGGGGATACCCAATCGTACGCCCCGATCGCACTCCAATCCTGAAGACACATCAACACCGAAGTAGCAGCCCTCTCGCCCTTCTCGCCAAAGTAGACAGAGCTAACAAACCACCAAAGCCACATACGAGCATTCTGCTCGTCACTCCAAGATCCAGGCCCATGCTGAGTCTTCCCCTCGAAGTACTCCATGATATAACTCGTCTTCACAGAGTTAGGTGCTTTTCCTTGATACGGCACCTCTAAACCAGCACCTACAGCATCAAGCACCGCCTTATCATCGATAGGTGGCGCAAAAGCAAAGTCCATATCACGGTCGCCGAAGGGTAGACCCGTGATAATAGCGTACGAAGACAAGGTAATACCCGCCTCGAACCCCGGCAAATGGAACGTCGTGGTCGTATCCCAATCTGGCCAAGGAACGCCGGATGACCCTCAAGTTCGCCGTAGTCCGATTATCCACGATCCGGATCGATGTTTAACCAGCGGACCCAGTACACCTATCAATCAACTCCTGCGCCTAGAGTCAAGACATTCTTATACGCCCAAACAACAGGCGTAATGCCCGAAAAACGTTCTCATATATCCTATCTCAAGCGGTAAGAGCCCTATGAGACAAGTGGCGCCACGGCCCGCCAACAGGTGTGTGGCTGCCCCATTTCTTCGCCCAAGGGCGGTCAACACGCGGACCATGACTAGCACGACCACAGCACGAGACCACGAGCTGCGAAGACTCACCCTCCTCCATGGCCTCTACCTCTCTCCTCCTCCTCACCAATAAAGACCCCACGATGACCATGAACACCCATGCCACGTCCACGGCCCCTCCGGGTCGGAAACTCGACAACCCCAGGAGAAGGATCCCTCGCACTAAAAGCACGACGCAAACTTGTACCACCAGGAGTAGTAGGTCCCTCATCCCTAGAGCCCGTACTCCGACGAGACTGAGATCTCGTAGAAGGTCCAGACCAATCACCTGTAACAGACAAACATTTACAAGACGCAAGACGAAGACGAAGAAAGCAACAATGCTACAAGAACACCCTATACGGAGCCCTTCTTGGCTTAATTCACAATTTGGCCAAAAGCCGCTCTATACCCCTAAAAATTTCACTTGACGGTTTCTATGGATTATATTAACCTTCAATTACGCCCCAGAACAATCAATTGCATTTTGGACTTGTCAGTCAAAAACCCCTAATTTTGACCTAAGTTCTCCGTTTTAATCAACCTTAAACCTCAATTTAAGGGATGATTGTTAACATTTTTCAAAAACCGACGCCATACACATACTATACTAGCCAAGGGGAACCTATGGCGAAGTTTAATTGCACTCGAGACCAGAAAATCCGGTCCGATTTTGGGTCGGGACCATTTCATACGAAATTGGTCTAAACACGTTCCAAACAACGAGTATTTCACACATACGTTCAAGAATAGCATCATACAAGGGAATGGTATAGTTCTCTAGTAATCAAGCGGCGAATTTCAAGACTAAAAGACGGTTTCACCAAACACGTCTTTTCTACATTTCAAGAAAGATCTAGCAATTTACAACATCAAAATGCATAAAAACAAGTAAGATGGAGTGTTACCTTGATCCATTTTGAAGTAAAGCAAGAAAAACGAGCGAAATCGGTCTTGAAATCGCAAGGAAAGCGGTTTTAAGAGCAGAAGGAGTCGAAAATGGTGAAATGAGTTTAGAACTCGGTTTTTAGTGTTTTATAAGGAGAAAGAGCCTAAGACCCTAATCGCAAGGGACGCTTGCGATTTAGGGAAGAGCCGCAAGGACGCCATGCGATTCCAGCCTTTGGGCATTTTCGTGTTTTTCCTATTTTCAGGCCTAATTTGGACTTCTAGTCTATGAATAGGCCTTTAGACACTTTCTCACGTTACGTCGCTTCGGTTAAGGCGTCACCTAAAGTCCGCCACACTCTTAGACGAGTTGAAACACTATACACAACCTTTGCGTAAACACTAAACACGAGCATTTTCCTCGGACGATAATTCCCGGCGGACATAAGCACTCTTTGACGAGGTGAGCACAACCACGAGCACTAGCACGGCATGAAGGCATACGCTCTTTTACGAGACCAAGCACGCGGCGCTCTTTTTACGAGACAAGCAACAAGAATAACACGCCAAAGGTATTTAGCAAGCACGGGAAGGCATTCCCGTCTGACAGTATGCAAGGACCGCCATGTCCCTAAACATGTTTGTCCCTCCCCGGATAAGCCCGGTTCGGAGTCCTAGTCTCACCCATGGACACATACTCCGTGCCGCTGATGATATCGAGACTGTAACGGTCCGGATGTTGTCGTGTAGTTTGGCTTTCGCTTTAGTCCTAAGCTCCGCCAAACTGGGGCTCAGATACCCAAATCCGCACCTCCCGCCAAAAACCCAGTGATGTAACAATGGACTTTTATTGCATGCTTTTATGTTGACTTAAATGGTTCTAACTATGACGAATTCAAGTTAAATGTTTTTAAATGCAAATAAGGTTTCTTTATGGGTCGTCACCTTTAGTGTCCTTAGGTCTAGAGTCTAGCTTGTCTCGAGTTCAGGTCCTAACCGGCATGCGCACATCCCTTTTTCAAACACATATAACACATCGATCCACCTAAATACCTAAATTTAGGCCTACCTGCTAAAACTAACCTTTAGCATTAGCAAATACCCAGGATAGTCCCACGGAATGTCCTATTTCACAAAATTACACAAAATGCATCCTTTTTACATTTTCAGGGCTCGGGCCCAGAACCGAGCCCAAACCCATACCTGGCCCGCATTCCAAGGATCAGGATTGACCAAGTCAAACTCTAAAACAAACCCTAGCAACCCCTAACTTAGAGCTCACGCAAGGTTATTTCGTATATCCTAAAAGATAATTTAGAAATATACGGAATATATAGGATAGAACCCTCCCTACCAATCGCAAGAGGCATTGCGATTGGTAGGGGCTATCGCAAGACGTCTTGCGATTGCCCCAGGCAGCCGCAAGAGGCCTTGCGGCTCCTTCGTCCGGTTTTATCCCTAGATTTCCTAAAATCTACCGAACGCTACACTATAAATACAACCCTTCGGTCATTCATTCAACACACAATTCAGAATACAATTCTCACCTCAAAACACTCTCAAAGCCTCACGCATAAACACCCTTAGAATTCCTCATTTTTCCTAGTGTCGAATTCCCCCTTTGAAGCGAAGCGCTGCCGGTTTCCTAAACTTGAAGACAGGTAGTTTTTCTTTACTTCTTAGACTAGCAAGGGCCTACATTAGGCTCACCCCGACTTTGGTACGCAAGTCTGCTTTTCATAAGGCGGCCATGCACCTCGAATACACACCCTATTCGTAACACCTTTCCAAAGTCGCATAAACAACTGACCTCCTTAAAATAAATCAATGGCTAATTGAACTTTATTTTACTGCATGCATTTTAGCAAATCCTCTTATTGCATCTAAATCACTTAAAATGAATTCGTCATTAAACTGAACTGTTTTCGTTAATAAGTTAAGCATGCTTAACTGAGGGTTTTAAACAATCTCTTTTGCATTCTTTTTACATTTATATCGCACTTGTACGTAGCGTATTACTTAGGCTCATGTATCATTATTTGCATTGTTCTCAAGTCTAGTAGAGGCTATCTTTTGATAGGCTTTTCCAAAAGATCTTTCATAAAAACATTATTTTGATTTATGCTTTAGAAAAGTACCCTCACAGAATCAGAACTGGTTTCACAATAACCTTAGACGGATAGGTGTCGACGTGCCTTGAACTCTAAGACGTGTCTTTGAGCATGAGGACACGGAGGCGGGTTCTAAATTTCCCTCATAATTTAGTGGCGGCTCCAAAACAGTTTTAAAAGGTTTTTTGTACTTAATCTTTTTAACTTTACGGCCTTAGCAAGACGTCGAGTGGTTCCATGGTCAGATCCCGGTACCTACAATTCTTGGAGTGTCATGTCTCCCATCTTAAGAGTTATGAACTCCTCTTCCTTCTGACAACGGAGCTCATACCCGAAGTACTTCTCCTTGATTTTTGCTGTGAACTCGTACCATGTGAACGTGGCGTCAGGCTCATTGGTCCTGACCACGTTCCACCAGTCATTTGCCTCTTCCTTTAGGTAAAAGGCGGCAATGTTGACTCTATCCTCTGGAGGCGTTCTAGCTAGATCCATGAGTTTCTTCATTTCCTCCAACCAATTTGTGAGGTCGACAGGGTCATTGGAACCCGAGTATGTTGGAGGACGATGACGGGAAATGCGGTCGAACGCGCTTGGATGATGTTGGCGGTTCGTGTAACAACCTGGTTTTTCGTGACTTTAATTAAACTAAGACGGAAAATTAATTAAGTCTATATATTACAAAACCAGTTGTTATCGTCTTACAAACTCAGTATACATAATACGAGTTTAGAGATAAAACAGAGTATTTAGATTACAAGTTCTCTCAAAATGGATTACAAAATAAGGCCTTCAATCCCCTGATAGATCAACGGTCAAGACTCGGGGTACCTGCATTAAACTCTCATCATTTTCCCGCACACTCTTTCGATACATGCAATTCTAAAGCAATATGCGATATGAATAATAAATAAACAAGAGAAACAAATAGCAAGTATGCAAGCAAAAACACATAAGGAGATCATGATGATTTAATACGAGTATAAACCAACCAAATAACATACTACGCTCACAGATAAACATACTCAACAAATCACATTCCAATACTCAACCAAGTCATTCAGATAATCATCAAACAAACAAGGAAATGCATTCAACATGTGATAACAAATGAGTCTTCGTTAGTAAGGCGGAAGCATGCAGATATATTCCGCGCAGAAGCGGTCAGGGCCGAACGAAATCGGACGTGTCTGACAGGCAAAAGATATCTAAGGTAATAAGGACGGCCTAATCCCTTGTCTAATGTATGCATACACTACCTATCGAGGATCATACGTATTCGCTATTCAAAAGGTATCACCGACGAAAAAGTTCGACTATCACCAGAGACGGGTACCCCCGGATGGGGCTGGCGTTTCCAATTACTAATATATGGGCCCACGGAAATATCAAGGATGCCCCATCTCTGAGGTTGTATATACCGTGTCGAGTAGCAATCTTAAGATCGTTATTTCGCCAAGCAACTCGATGAGGAGCCCAAGTCCCCATATACAGCTACCTCGTTAACTTCGAATTTCAAGAGTCGCAACATGGCGAACAATCCTAGTATTTTATTCAAGTAGCTCGTTTTCTTAACTTCTCATTCACTCGTTCACAAATATTAATAATGACAAACTTATAACACAAATATAACGTCAAACTTGTATAATGAAATTTTAGTAACAGCAGTCCTTCAGGTAAAACATAACACATAGGAAAACTTAATTATTTATTTTGAGTCCGTTTGTAAATTTTTAAATATTTCTCACTATTCATTATTTTACTATTCACCGTATTTACTATTCATCGTATTTACTATTCATCGTATTTACTATTCATCGTATTTACTATTCATCGTTTTTACTATTCATCGTATTTACTATTCCTCGTATTTGTACGTATTCGTATTCTCGTATCCCGTATTTGTACGTATTTTTATACTTCGTATTTTATTCGTATTTTATACGTATATGTATTCTTATACTTAGTATTTATTACTTGACTTTATTTATACTTAGTATTTATTACTTGACTTTATTTATACTTAGTATTTTTATACTCTTATACATTTTTTTTTATACTAAGGACATTTTAGAAAATAAAACTAAGCTTTTTATTTACTAAGTGTAAAATTCTAGTTTTAAAGTCGTTAGGTTCGTTTTGTATTTAGTGATTTGAAAAATGATTTCGGAAGTAAAACTTAATATAATCTAAGTACAAAATTCTAAAGTCAAAGTTGTTAAGTTCATTTTGTACCTGGTGATTTTAAATAACATTTTAGAAGTGAAACTTCGGTTTTATTTAGTCATATACTTAACTAATCTTTTAGCGGTTTCCATTTTTAGCGAGGTTGTCGTAGTTCATTTTAAATAGTCCGTATGTCCACATCCAAATTTAAGCATAGGTAGTAGCACTCGACAAGATTCATTTTAATACGGGTAACGTTTATTTTTATCGGTTTAGTTGATTCTTTTTATTAATCTGCTCATTATGCAATCTAATATAATCCTAATTATAAATCAAATTTAGTAACTAAGTGATAAATTCATTTTGATCAAATTTAGCCCATTTAAATTAGGAATGCCGTGTGTATGTATATTATATCAAAATTGATTTGTTTCTTTTAATTTCTTAATTCCAACTTGTTAATTACTAATTAAATTATTTTAACAATAAACTAAAAAGTGATAAAAATAAATTTAACCCCAAAATTGGCAAGGATGCCGTGGAGAATGAAGGTGGTGTTCAAAATTTTCATTTTTCGATTTTATCGGTTTTTTTTTGACTTAAAGTTTTTATATACTAATAAACTAGTTTATGTTAAAGTGATTTAAATTAGTACTTAAAAACAATAAATAACTAAAACTTATAAAATTTATGAATCAAACTAATCACCTAAGTGAAGAACACATGAATGTGTGATGAATTTTAATGTTTTTCATATGAACATTATTTAGTCAAATTTTCATATGTTTATATAATTTCCTCAAATTTTTCCTACAAGTCTATTTTAACTAGACTAATCATAATATGTTATTTAGAAAAATTAAAACTAAAAGTTGGTCCAAATAAGGCAAAAATGCCGTGGGTATGTATGTATGTATATGATTTTTGATTTTTGATTTTTATACTTCTAATTCAAATACTAAATTACTTTATATCATTTATACATTTAACATATGTGAAAAACATAAGTAAACATTATCATACATAAGTAATTTCATTTAAAGCACAAGCATAACATCAAAATTTCAAAGAACACACATAAGTACTTAAAAATATTTAAATTCATAACAAATTCATTTTAAGTCCTAAACAAAAACTAATTATATTTTCATGTTCATTTCATTACAAGTATTTTAAGCATGCAATTTACAAAAATTAAAACGAAAAATTAAGCAAAAATAAGGGTGGAGGCCGTGTGATATATATGTGAATCATATATTTTATTTTTCGATTTTTGTCTTCTAATTTAACATGTGATACTTAGGTGACATAAAATCATACACACAAATCAAAACATCACTTAGGAAAAATAACATAAAATCAAATTCGAGGCGCTTATCACATAAGTGTGCGGGAAGCACCTTGATTAGGTTAGTGGAATGAAATCCTAGCAATTATCGGGATCGATAATATGGTCGAATTGGCTAAGATCGACTCCTCCACCTTGCTCCTCTTCTTTGATTAGAGATGGTACATAAAAATGAAAATAAGAAAGTTAGTAACTTATTTTAAAACTATACTAACTAAACTAAAATTTAAAGTGTAGTAGTATTTTATGTTTAGGTGATGTTTGTATTTTAAATATTTTGATTTATGTTCATATTTATTTATAAGCTAAAAGATGTAGTGATTGATAAATATAAGTAGTGGAGGGGCATGTGAAGAGCTTAAGTGAATTATAGACATGAAATTAAGAAGCTTAAAGAAGAAAATGCAAGGAAGAAGGTGAAGCTTCAAAGGAGAACTTGAGGTTGAAGATGAATATGTTCTTACAAGTTTCTTGAGTTGGTTTTATTAGAGAGAAAGTGTTAGGAAAATATTTGGTGTTTGTGTGTGTGTATGTATGTCGTGTAAGTGTAGTGTAGTAGTAGTAGTTGTGTTATTTTTTGTAGTATGTAAGTTTGTAGTATGTAAGTTGTAAACTTGTGTAAGGAAAGTGAAAGCATGCTTGAGACAAGGAGACACATGTGTGTAAGAGTGGAAGCATGGGTGTAAGAGTGGAAGGCATGCTTGAGACAAGGGAACAAGTGTGTAGGCAAAGCAAAAAGGAAAAAGGAAGAGACAATGTTGAGCTACAAGCTCAAAATCTCGGCCAACATGTACAAGTCATGGCCCGATTTTTCGTTCTTGAAATTTTCGATTTGCGCGTACGCGAAAAGTCTCGAAATGAAATATATAGTCTTAAAATGATGGTTCGAAGTAAGATCGAAAATAAAAATGAAGAAAAACGTTGAAGGGTGATCAAAACAAAAATTGGCCTTAGGATCCTCGAAACTTTGAAATAAAATCTTGTTTGATCGAAATATATATTTTTTTTTCGTGGAATGTTACTGAATTAAATCATTATGCTTAAACGTCAAAAATTTTACCAGTTTAGGCTTAGTGTAACTCAATATATCGAGTTTTAGAGGAAGTGTTAGTTAAACCAAAATGGAATAGTAATTTGATATTATTATTATATGTTTTGTTAGTAATAATCAAAATGATTAAGCTTAAACTACTTTAATTAGATTTGGATTATGAGTAAGTATATTTAAGAAAGGATTAGGTGACTTAATCACATTTAGGTGGCTTGGCCATTTAGTCAATGTTTGACCTCGATTTGCGTGCCAAAATTTACCGTTGAGAAAATTGTCGAGGATTCTCCATTTGATTTATCGAGTTTGAAAATGTAAACATAAAGTTCAAATTCAAAGTAATTCAAAATGGTTTTAGTTTAGGTGCAAAAATGATTGTAGTGTATTGTTTTAGGAAATTCAGTGAGCGAGGATGATTAATTATTGATTTCCTAATTATAATTAGCTTAAATTAACACGGGGTGTTACAATCCTCCCCCCTTAAAGAAGTTTCGTCCCCGAAACTTAAAGTAATCTGGGTGGTTAAGGTTACCTGTGCTAAACAGCTCCGGGTACTTTTCCTTCATCGACGCCTCGGTCTCCCATGTTGCTTGTTCAGTCTTCTGTCCCCTCCAGAGAACCTTGACTAAGGGTATCGACTTGCGTCGTAAGAACTTGGTCTCTCTGGCGAGAATTTCCACTGGTTTTTCAGAGTAAAGCATGTTAGGCTCGATGGCGATCACGTCGGGCGTAACAATGTGACTCGGGTCGCTTCTGTATCTTCTGAGCTGAGATACGTGAAAAACGTTGTGTACCCTTGACAAGTTAGGGGGTAGAGCAAGTCGATATGCCACTTCTCCGATTCGCTCAAGTACCTCGTAGGGTCCAATATACTTAGGGCTCAGTTTCCCTTTTAAGCCGAATCGTCGGACTCCCTTCATGGGTGATACTTTCAAAAATACTTTGTCTCCTTCCTGGAATTCGATAGGCTTACGATGTTGATCGGCATACTTCTTCTGCCTATCTTGAGCTGCCTGTAGTCTTTCTCGGATGACTTTAATGTGCTCGATTTGGTCCTGAATAACTTGGGGTCCGGTGCCCACATTGTCACTCGCGTCGTCCCAACAAACAGGACTGCGACATTTCCTCCCGTATAGCGCTTCGAAAGGAGCACACCCCAGGCTAGCGTGATAACTATTGTTGTATGAGAATTCAATGAGGGGTAGACTCCTTTCCCAATTCACATTAAATTCCATCGTACATGCTCTCAACATATCTTCCAGTGTCTGGATAGTTCGCTCTGTCTGACCGTCAGTTGCTGGGTGAAAGGCTGTACTCATCTTCAATTTACTGCCCAAAGCCTCTTGTAGTTTATTCCAGAAGTGAGATGTAAACCTGGCGTCCCTGTCTGATATGATGTCAAAGGGAACACCATGTAGTCGTATTATCTCTTTCTCGTATGCTTTGGCTAGTTCTTCCAATCCCCATGTTTCCTTGATTGGAACAAAATGGGCCGCTTTAGTGAGGCGGTCCACAATAACCCAAATCGCATCCTTGCTGCCTGATGTCCTTGGCAACCCCATGATAAAATCCATCGATATGGAATCCCACTTCCCTTGGGGAATATCCAACGGTTGGAGTAGTCCTCCTGGTCTTTGGTGTTCAAATTTTACCTTCTGGCAGATCATACACCTAGCTACATACTCGGCGATCTCTGCCTTCATCCTGATCCACCAGAAGCGTAATTTCAGGTCCTTGTACATCTTGTCTGAGCCAGGATGTACCGAGTAGCGGGTACTATGTGCTTCGTCAAGGATTTTGCGTTTCAAGTTCTCATTATCAGGTACGCACCACCTGCCATTGAAGCGTAGACTCCCGTCAGTGTAAACTTCAAACCATACATTCGCTTCGATGGAATTCTTTCTCTAATCTCCAACAATGCCGGGTCTTCCCATTGTAGCACTCGGATGTCATGATATAACTCTGGTTCAACCACCATTGCATTCAGGTCTGTGTCGTCTGATTGTACCAGGTCTAAGCTCAGCCTTTTTAGATCCTGGACGATGTCTGAGGGAATCTCCCAAATGTTGTTCAGAGTGTGTATTGTCTTACGACTCAGTGCATCTAAGAACTACATTAGCCTTTCCCTCGTGGTAAAGTAACTCAATCTTGTAATCTTTGATCAATTCTAACCATCTTCGTTGTCTCATGTTCAAATCTCTTTGGGTGAATATGTACTTCAAGCTCTTGTGATCAGTGTAGAATTTAATGCTGACCCCGTAGAGATAATGACGCCAAATCTTTAGTGCAAACACCACCGCGGCAAGTTCTAGGTCGTGAATTGGGTAATTCTTTTCGTGCACCTTAAGTTGTCTGGATGCGTATGCTATTACTTTCCCCTGTTGCATCAAGACGCAACCCAAACCATTTAGTGACGCGTCACTGTACACCTCATATTCATCCCCATCGGTTGGTAAGGTTAAAACTGGGGCCGTAGTAAGCCTTGTCTTCAGTTCTTGGAACGCTTTCACGATCGTCGCTCCATATGAACTTTGATTCCTTTTGTAGCAGTTTGGTCATTGGGCGGGCTACCTTCGAGAAATCAGGAACAAACCTTCGATAATAGCCAGCCAATCCTAGGAAGCTTCTGACTTCCGTGACTGTTTTTGGTGCTATCCATTCTTTGACAGCTTCAATCTTTGCTGGATCTACCATTACTCCCTCCTTGGAGATTACATGGCCTAGGAACGCCACTTGGCCTAACCAAAATTCACACTTTGAAAATTTGGCATACCATTTATGGTCTCTCAAGATACTTAGGATAATGTGTAGGTGCTCTGCGTGTTCTTCTTTATTCTTGGAGTAGATCAGGATGTCGTCAATGAACACGACAACACAGATGTCGAGATATTCGTGAAAGGTCCTGTTCATTTGGTCCATAAATACTGCTGGAGCGTTGGTGAGGCCGAACGGCATTACTTTGAACTCGTAATGTCCGTACCTTGATCTGAATGCAGTCTTTTGTATATCTTCTTTTGACCATGATCGATGGTATCGACCTCAGGTCAATCTTGGAGAAGACTCACTGCTCCCTTGAAATGGGTCAAAGAGATCGTCTATCCTAGGCAAAGGATAACGATTTTTGATTGTCACCTTGTTCGATTCTCGTAGTCAATGCAAAGCCTCATGCTCCCATCCTTCTTCTTTACGAAGAGTACAGGTGCACCCAAGGTGAAACACTCGGTCTTATGAACCCTAACTCAATCATTTCCTCCAATTGTTTCTTGAGTTCTTGAAGTTCGACAGGCGCATTCTGTATGGTGCCTTTGATATAGGTGCCGTGCCCGGTATGAGGTCAATCGAGAATTCAACGTCTCGTGCAGGAGGCATACCGTAACACGTCTGGGAAAACATCGGGTATTCATTCACGATTGGGATATCTTCAATGCGTAGGGTGTCCTCGACCTTAGTAATGCTGCAAAAATACACCTGGTGCCCCTTTCTCTCCATACTCTGAAGTTTTAGTACGGATACTAACTTCACTCCCCCTTCTCTTCAAACTCTGATATGATACCTCCTTCCCTTGGTTAGTTCTCAAAGTGATCTTCGGTCGTGGCATTTAAATGTCGTGATTATGACGAGCTAGCCAATTCATCCCAATTACATCGAACTCGGGAAGGTCAAACAATACAAGATCCGACAGAACTACGTATTTGTGAATCGTGATTCTTACATTATTGTATTTTGAGGAACAAGGAATGTTTTTACCATCTGGTAGTGATATGTTAGTTCCGATTTGTGCGGTGGTTTGTGAGTTTGGTTTGATTGATAAATTTAGAGGAAATAAAAGATAAAGATGCTCCGGTATCAAACAAAATGAAAGCAGGTTCAGGATTAACCAAAAATTTACCGGTGACGACGGCGACATCGATAATATCATCAGACCCTTCTTGGACTTCGGCCAGGACGTAGACGGCGTCCCTGAACTCTAACTACCGGCTGGCCCCTGCATTTGTTTTGGCAAAGATTACCCTCTTCGGGCATTCATTCGACTTGTGTCCCACTACTTTGCGTATAGCACACTCACCGGCTCCCGTTCGCGGTAGCTTCCCGGTGTTGTGGTGTCGGCGAAGCGACATTGACTCGCTTGAATGGCTGGAGCTCGGGAGGTTGTCGGTTGTTCCTCCCTACGAACCGGTGGGGTTCCGGTTGGCGTCTGAGTGCCGCCTGGCCTTTATCTCGATCGTCCTGATTTTGGAACCCAGGGCGCCCAAACATTGGCTTTCGGATAGTGCTAGCACTTGCCACGAGGGCGTAACGCTTTCTTCTTCTTCTTCTCCTCAACTTCCTCTTACGGATGGGTGCCCGGATACACGTTGCCTTTTCGTAGGCTTCAGCGAAGTTCTTACAGCCGAACCCGCTCATGTTTATCCTCAGGTTATTGTCCATGCCTCGTACGTAACGAGTTGCGAGTTCCTCCTCGCTAGTCAATATCTTAGGAGCAAACTTGGGCAGCTCCTGATATTTTTCTGTGTAAGCTTGTAGGGACATTTCACCCTGGGTTAGATTCCTGAACTCTTCTTCTTTTTCCCACTTCAACTCTTCCCCAAAGTACTTGTTTTCCAACAAGGTCTTAAACTCACTCCAGTTATAGAGCCTTAGGGGAAATTGGGCTTTGATCAGGCGCCACCAACTATTTGCCTCTCGCTTCGGGTAGTGACGCTACCACGTTCACCATTTAGTTCGGTGGTGTCTTGCTCGATTCCAAAGAACTTTTCCATCTCTTGATCCACTCTGTCAAGGCGTGGGGTCGGCAGAGCCGTAATATGTTTGGGGTCGGTGTTTGGAGAACTTCTCGAATCTTGGACCGATTGTTTCCGCGCCTTGATGTTGATACATATTTTGAGCAATTTTGTAATTGCATCTTGAACCCTTTTCTCCTTGCTTCTTCTTCCAAAATGTTGGCGAAGTTCGGGTTATCCATGTTGTTTAAGTTGTTTGCATCCATTCTGAAAAATATTAGGTCATATGAGTTTTGAGTAGTTCCCAAATGTGACACATTATAGAGTGCAAGGTAAAACACATTTCATTGATAATGTAAAAGGGTTACATCAAAAAGTTACAAAGCCTCCTAATACATTCTCTATGAAATGAACTAAGGTGAAAACTTAGATACAAGTTCAGCAAAATAACACAAAAGTTTAGATACATCCTCAAGAGATATGAAATTGGATCGAGAATGACAAAAGGTTAACCCTAGATCCTAAGCAAATTTTGAGTAGCGATGCTCCTCCTCCATGAAGCTATGCTTATACTTAACAGCATAAGTCATGTCGCTCAAACCAAGTTTGAAATCCTCCCAGCTTAGGTAGTACTCACCCTCAAGTATAGCTGGGGAGCGTAGTCGCCTCCACCATGCTTTGGCCTCCTCGTCAAGGCACGTTTGCTAGGGAGGTTTTCCATTCCTCTCTAACGGAGTGTTCCAGGAACCTCGCATTCATACTCCTGATCCATGGGTAGAGTGTTCCACTGATTCCCTCAAATGTCTCAGGTTTTCCCTGCATGAATGCTTCGATCACATCTGTATATTCTGAGGATCGACGGAGATGATCAGGAATTCGATGTTCCATATACGGAGTCTTAAGTGCCCTAGTCTTCCAGTCGACTTCCGCATTGCTCGAGTCCTGTGATCTCTTCCAGGACTTCAATTGTTGACGTCGTAGCGTGAGCCTCGATGGCTTTCTTGCGGGCCTTCTCTTTTGGTGTCCATTCAGTACTTACCGCACGGTAGTCTCATCTGAAATCAATTTGGATAAGGTAATTTAAATGAGATTTGGAAGTACAACATGTATGTAAAATTTTAAAATAATGAATTAAGAAAAGCGCATGACTAGGTAGTAACATAACGTCTCCATATATATAACATATACATGGGTAAAATATTACATTTCAAGGAATATAATACATAAGTTCACCAAACGTCACATCCGAGTATAACATCCATAGCCGTAGGAAAAGAAGACGATACTAAGATCGTTCTTAGGATGGTTAAAAGTCGGTTACATATATTTTACAAACTGGAGTCCAAAGACCCTAAATATGATTCGCGACCCTGAAGAGTCTCCCTGATAGGAGATCCCTCTCCCAGACTGGGAGTAGTTCAGCTGGCAATGGAGGATAGTCGTGCCTTAATTCTTGATACATCAAGTTCTCAAGTAATTCTTCGTGCTCCATCCACCCTGGTGGTTGCATCTCCCTCAGAAGTGGGTCGGGGTGACACATGCGATCCATATATCGATCGTAATCCAGGAGAAGTTGCCATCCTAGTGGTGTCCAAAACTCGTCGTACGGGTGAAAGCTCTCAATCAGCGTCAGGCCTAAGCCAATACCCCTAGTGTGGTAGGGTCTAGTCGTCGTGATCCCATTAGCTTCCATGTATTGCTCTATGACGTGGGAATGGCTACATATATATGCATCTCGTGGCATCATCGGTGGACGTTGTGGTAGATTGTTACGGGAGAGACTGTAGTACGTCATCCTAAGGGCCTTTGTCAAACTAGAGTTAGTCATAGAGCAAATAGCAAGTAAAGAATCATAAAGTTAAGATTCTAACGCTCATCTAACTAGTTCATTATTATTTGGTCGGTCCTTAAGATTCTACCCTTTCTCCCATTTCAAACTGATCTAAGTTATAATTTTAGCGAATCTAGGATTTCTAATTCATTATTTGATCCTATAAGTCTATGCCTGACATACGATATGAATGTCTGGCCCAGGTGTCGTCTCGCTATGTGAGATAACTTTAAGTCATTCACGGTCGCAAGACAGCTCTGATACCAACTGTAACAACCTGGTTTTTCGTGACTTTAATTAAACTAGGGTAAATTACAAAATACCACCTTTTAAAATTGAAAATTTTCAAATTACCACCTTTTAAAACATTCTTTGTAAATTACCACCTTTTATAACGCTTTTCCACTCAAATTGCCACCTTACACCAATTCCGGTGTAAAAATAATTTACTCTGTCTCAGTCATTTGTTTACAGTTTGACTTTTTTTCCCTCACAAAAAAGTCAAACTGTAAATAATTCACTGAAAAGTGTGGGCAAAACGGATTATTTTTTCACCGAAATTGGAGGAAGGTGGCAATTTGAGTGGAAAAGCGTTATAAAAGGTGGTAATTTACAAAGAATGTTTTAAAAGGTGGTAATTTGAAAATTTTCAATTTTAAAAGGTGGTATTTTGTAATTTACTCATTAAACTAAGACGGAAAATTAATTAAGTCTATATATTACAAAACCAGTTGTTATCGTCTTACAAACTCAGTATACATAATACGAGTTTAGAGATAAAACAGAGTATTTAGATTACAAGTTCTCTCAAAATGGATTACAAAATAAGGCCTTCAATCCCCTGATAGATCAACGGTCAAGACTCGGGGTACCTGCATTAAACTCTCATCATTTTCCCGCACACTCTTTCGATACATGCAATTCTAAAGCAATATGCGATATGAATAATAAATAAACAAGAGAAACAAATAGCAAGTATGCAAGCAAAAACACATAAGGAGATCATGATGATTTAATACGAGTATAAACCAACCAAATAACATACTACGCTCACAGATAAACATACTCAACAAATCACATTCCAATACTCAACCAAGTCATTCAGATAATCATCAAACAAACAAGGAAATGCATTCAACATGTGATAACAAATGAGTCTTCGTTAGTAAGGCGGAAGCATGCAGATATATTCCGCGCAGAAGCGGTCAGGGCCGAACGAAATCGGACGTGTCTGACAGGCAAAAGATATCTAAGGTAATAAGGACGGCCTAATCCCTTGTCTAATGTATGCATACACTACCTATCGAGGATCATACGTATTCGCTATTCAAAAGGTATCACCGACGAAAAAGTTCGACTATCACCAGAGACGGGTACCCCCGGATGGGGCTGGCGTTTCCAATTACTAATATATGGGCCCACGGAAATATCAAGGATGCCCCATCTCTGAGGTTGTATATACCGTGTCGAGTAGCAATCTTAAGATCGTTATTTCGCCTTGGGCAACTCTGATAGGGAGCCCAAGTCCCCATATACAGCTACCTCGTTAACTTCGAATTTCAAGAGTCGCAACATGGCGAACAATCCTAGTATTTTATTCAAGTAGCTCGTTTTCTTAACTTCTCATTCACTCGTTCACAAATATTAATAATGACAAACTTATAACACAAATATAACGTCAAACTTGTATAATGAAATTTTAGTAACAGCAGTCCTTCAGGTAAAACATAACACATAGGAAAACTTAATTATTTATTTTGAGTCCGTTTGTAAATTTTTAAATATTTCTCACTATTCATTATTTTACTATTCACCGTATTTACTATTCATCGTATTTACTATTCATCGTATTTACTATTCATCGTTTTTACTATTCATCGTATTTACTATTCCTCGTATTTGTGTTGGAGTATGTGTCCTCCACAATAGTGCGATTACTTAATAAATCTCAATTAAGGAATACATGGGGATAATCCTGTATTATTGTCAATTGATTAACGTAAATCAATAACGATTGGCTGACTAGAGTTTGACGTTATTGTCGTGAGAACGGCGGTAATCAATTGATCCCTTTAAGTCACACCTATAGGAACGTACTCCAAATATTTAAGCTAATTAATTGTATGAGATACGATTAGATTAGTGACTTGATAATTTGACTAACGGTTAGTCGGTGAATTTATTTAGAGAGAAATCGAGTTGTGAACTCGGACGATTGAATTTTATATCGATAAAATTACTAGAGGAGATGGGAATTAGTGATTAAACGTTAATTCACTAATTGTGTATATTTTACTAATGAGATTAGTAAAAGTACATTTTTAATATATGTGTAAAGTACATGTATATTAAGGAAGAGTTTAATTAATTTACACTTTATTATGTTAGATAATTAAGTGATAAATTACAACTATTTGTGAGACAAATATTGATAAACAAAATGGGCCCATGTTAGACACATGGGTAGTCCAAAATGGGGCAAATAAGAGGAGAGATTCCTTTTGTCCTATTCTTTTGTTTAAACTTCTTTTGCATGTGGAACATAATGATTAACATGCAACAAAATGTGCTAAACAAGATAAAAACTCTTCCCACTTCTCTTCTCTATGGGGGCCGGCCTACAAGGTGTGTTCTACACACTTTGTTTTGTTGTTTTTTGTATTAAAACATAAGGCCTAAGTGAGAGCATAATTCATTCATGCATTCTCATCTTTTCTCTCTAAAACTTTCTCTCTAAAATATAAGAAACTTGTTCTCATATTTTACACATATTACTAGTGTAGTAATAATATTATTCACATATTATCAAGTGTGTACTAAGTGATTTCTAGATCAAAATCCTTAGTATTTTGGAGTAAGTTCTTGGGTGCAACTAAGAGGAGGTTTCCTATTATGGAAACTCGGGTATGGAGGATCATCCATGTTGTTAGCTCAAGAAACAAAATAAGAAAGGAGTTCTTATTTTGTGCCCATTATCCTTTACAAGAAAGGTATACATTTCTCATCTTGTAAACAAAGTGAATTTGTACTACATAGATCTTGCTAAATCAAATTAGAGTAATTTGATTTACACTAATACTTGATTAGTGAATGGGATCCGATCCCTACAAGTGGTATCAGAGACAAGGCTTGTAGTTACAAATTTATTTTGTTAATTTTGGGGTTTTATATATTTATTGAGAATAAATATGATAAAATCCGAAAATGGTGTTAAAAGTGGTTTTAACACGAGATTTTTATAGCATGCAAATTTTCTGGTCTCATGAAGCTACTGGTAAAATTTCGTATTTTTTGAAATTTTTTTGCTAATTAAAATGATTTTTATACAAAACCGAGTCAAAAAGTGTGTTTTTGGCTAAAATAATCACTATAAATAGTTATAGTTGGAATCTGGTCACGAAATTTGTACACAGTGATATTTAATATTTATACTTTCTGCATGTAAATTTTCAAAGTCAGATCTTGAGTTTTGAATATTTATTCATTTATTTGATAAACATCGGTATAAAATGAATGTTAATATCGAAAATATAGTAATATTTGTTTTCTGGACATAAATTTTATACCACTGTTTTTTATATATTAAAAGGATGCTAAGGTATAAATTTTAGATTTTTCCTCACTGTTTTAGACGTTTTGTTGATTTTATGAGATAAAATCGATGAAATCGTATGTTATTTGTTATAAAATAAATTCGTAAATTTTTCTGACCAAACTTTTCTTTTCTGATATTTTGGAAGTGTTCAAGAATATACAAAATTTTGTCAAAATAAAAATGGTTTTATTTTATTTTATTTTGATTTTATTAAGCTTTATTCATAAAAGGGTTATGATTAAAGTACATCTAATTAGCAAATGACCATGTTTGTGAACTAAAATCACCATGAATTAGTGAAAACTAATTTTGGGTGTTCTAAATCAGTTTAGAAGTTTTAGTTCAAGCTTAAAAGGTGTTTTAAGCATTATTGATTAATATGAGATTAATCGATTTAAAATGAGATCGGTTTTAAACGAATTAATGCGATTATTGTTTAGGGCGATTTTGGCATGTTTTTTTATTTATAAGCTTTACATTATGCATGTTTGGATGAATGTTTATTATTGAATGAATGTTTATTCTTACTAGTATGGCCATAGTTTGTTATATTTTTACCGATATTACCCGTAATGTAAGGGAATATCGTGTGGGTTTGTAATTAAATGTGATCTCGTATCGCCGGTTTGTAATTTAATAGTTTACTTCATTTATAAATGTATAATAGGATTGCTATGTATTCATTTGTAAATCATATTTCAGAATTATTTGTAAATCGAAGACCGGTGATGGAGATCGACTTGGAGCCTTAGAAGTGTTCTAAAGCTTGCAAGGAGGAGCTTGGATGGGATCCTTTTGAAGAGGGACCAAAGGAGTTGGTTTCCAATTTGTAACTCCTTGTATTTTAATTACTTTAGGTGGCCATACTAGGTTTATGTTTGTTTGATGCTTGTTTGTTTGCTTTTTTTCCGCACACATGCCAAAATCGCCATGCATGCCACAATATCCCACTCCGATTGTCGTTTTTAGGTCGCCATTCTTAAATTAGTTCACTTATAAAGAATTTAAATGACTAAAAATTGACAAGATCACCCACATTTTAACAAAATGAATTGAGATTAAGCCTTTCCAAATGTAGCGACTATGAACCCCATGTTCGTGAGGACCTCATAACGTGGAACCTTGTTACCATGGGTAAGTAGTGGGAGGAAGTCCCGTGCTAATTTGGTTTGGACTCAACCGAATAAGAGTTATTTGGGGCTAATCGATGCATTTTATAGAAAATCATCAACCAAGCATTCTAGTGTAGAATTAGTCAAGTGTTGACTTATCGTTTTTATATAAAAGGAAACATGAGATGTCTAATTTTATATGGAAAACGAGTCTTGGAATCATTTATATAATTTCGTGGGAGATCATTATATAAATGGACGTTTGTTTTAAAAGTGTTTTAGCAAATGTCATTAATGAACAATGAATGCTTATATATTTCCTCATTTTTGTTGTAGAATTATTTATCGCAATGACAACTTTAACTCAAGCACCCATTTTGGGTAAATATTCATGGTTGAGAACCGTGATGGATAAGTGTATCCTAAAGGATGACGGTAGCAAATTTGTCGAATGCGATTCGACTATAAGGGGCGCCGCTCAATCCGACAATGTGCTTAAGAACCTTACCGAACCACCTCCCACCGAACCCGGACTTAGGGCCATCGCGGCGGCGCGAGCCGCCTACGATGAGCACCTAAAGGTTGACAATGACGTTAAAAATATATTGATTTGGTCAATGTCACATTCTCTCAAATTTCGCTTCGTTACTCACAAAGTGCATATGAGATATTCACTAGAGTGACGACGATGTGCTTCAACCAAGAGAACATCAAAGTGAATGAGATTGAGAGAAAAGATGTTCCTTCAATGAGATTGAAGAACATAAACATTGGGGTCAAGAAAAGGAAGGGAGCTAATAAAGCTCGGTTCAAGGAAGATAAGGGTAACGGAAAGGCTATTGAGAATAGCAAGCCCAAACCCGGTCGTTGGAAGCGCAATTGTCCCAAATTCTTGAAGGAAAAGAAAGATGGATGTGCGACATCCAAAGATATTGTTCCTTCTAGTCTTTATATGATTGACATAAATCATGCTTGCATTTCTACATGGGTATAGGATCTGGATGTGGATCTCACCTTTGCAATCACTTGCAAGGAATGAAAGCGTCTGAGCACTAGCCAAGGGTGATGTAGATCTCCGCATGGGTAATGAAGCTAGAGTAGCGGCCATTTCCGTGGGAACTAACGTACTCGCTCTAGCTAGTGGTTTAGAGTTGTATTTGAATAACTGTTATTTTGTACCAACTCTAACGAAAAACATTATCTCCGTCTCCGTGTTTGATACGGAAGGCTTTTATGATTAAGGACAATCGATGTACTTTTTCATTTAATGAAATGGTTTATGGTGAAGCCATTTCAATCGGAGGTATCTATGTTTTAAATGATGTCAATGATGTTTATCATATAGAGAACAAGAGGCTCAAACCGAATGAATCAAACAAATCCTACCTTGGGCATTGTCGTTTAGGTCACATAAACGATAAACGATAAAGAGACTTGTTGAGACCAAGGTTCTCAAACCATTTGATTGCGAATCTTGTAGTGCGTGCGAGGCTTGCCTTTTGGGCAAGATGACTCGTGCACCCTTTAGTGGTAAAGGGACACGAGCAAGTGAGGTTTTAGGACTCATACATACCGATGTGTGTGGTCCATTAAACATCACTGCTAGAGGAGGATATCATTACTTCATTACTTTTACCGATGACTTAAGTAGATATGGTTATGTTTACTTAATAAGGTATAAAAGTGATGCTCTTGAGAAATTTAAAGAATTTCAAAATGAGGTTGAGAACCAATTTGATAAGAAGATACAAGCACTATGATCGGATCGTGGTGGCAAATATCTAAGTAATGAGTTTGATTCACATCTTAATCATTGTGGTAGAGTATCACAATGGACTCCTCCGGGCACACCACAGTTGAATGGTGTAGCAGAAAGGAGAAACCGAACCTTGCTTGACATGGTTCGGTCTATGATGAGTCAAAGTGAGCTTCCTGGATAGTTTTGGGGCTTTGCGCTATTATCTGCTGTATTCTCACTAAATCGAAGTCCGACTAAAGCGGCCAATAAGACTCCATATGAGATATGGACGGGAAAGGTTCCCTATTTGTCATTCATGAGAATTTGGGGATGTGAGGCATTCGTTAAGAATAAAACTAACGATAAACTCGCTCCAAGGTCTGACAAATGTCTATTTGTAGGTTATCCTAAGGAAACCTGTGGTTATTACTTCTACAACCCTCACGAGAACAAAGTGTTTGTGGCTCGTGATCTTTGTTTTCTAGAAAGTGAATACATTTCTAAGAAACAGTGGGAGAAAATTTGAACTTGATGAAGTTCAAGAGCCTGGCAAACCACACGTAAAATGGGGAAACTGTTCCTCCGTCTTACGACACGGTTGTGATCCCTAGGAGGTCAGGAAGAATTAGTCATCAACCTGACCGCTACCTCGGTAACATCGAGGAGGAGGGTGATTTGTTGTTATTCGAAAACAACGAACCCTCAACCTACAAGGCGGCTATTAGTAGTCCTAACTCCGAACAATGGCTTGAGGCCATGAAATCCGAAATGGATTCTATGTACGAGAACCAAGTTTGGGACTTGGTAGATTTACCTGAAGGAGTGAGACCCCTTCAGTGTAAATGGATATTCAAAATCAAACTCGGCATAGATAAACATATAGATGTTTACAAAGCTAGATTGGTGGCATAGGGCTTTACACAAGTCCGGGGTATTCATAATAATGAAACCTTTGCACCAGTTGCTATGCTTCGATCCATAAGGATAATCTTAGTGGTTGCCGCATTTCATGATTATGAGATATGGCAAATGGATATAAAAACCGCCTTCTTGAATGAGATTCTAGAAGAGGAAGTGTTCATGACACAACCTGAAGGTTTTGTAGATACATCCAACCCTAAGAAAGTATGCAAGCTTAAGAGATCCATTTATGGTCTTAAGCAAGCATCGAGGAGTTGGAATCACAGATTCGATCATGTTATCAAACAACATGGATTCACTCGGAGTGCCGAGGAACCTTGTTTATACATGAAGTTTAGTGGGAGTAAAGTAACCTTCCTTATTTTGTATGTGGATGACATACTACTAATTGGAAATGATATTCCAAGTTTGAACTCGGTAAAGGTGGAATTGGGAAACCATTTCCAAATGAAGGACTTGGGAGAGGCACAACGCATCTTGGGTATCCGGATCTATAGAGATAGATCCAAACAGATACTAGCATTAAGTCAAGAAACTTATATCGATAAAATTCTTGATAGGTTCAATATGAAAGACTCCAAGAGAGGCTTTCTTCCAATGAGTGTAGGAATAGCGTTGAAGAAATCTCAACGTCCTACGACTCCTGAGGAAATTGAACGCATGAAATTGATCCCTTTTTTGCTTCCGCTGTTGGATCAATCATGTATGCTATGATGTGCACTCATCCTGATGTCGCTTTCGCTTTGAGCATGACGAGCCGGTATCAAGCTAATCCCGGTGAGAGCCACTGGATAGCTGTAAAGAACATCCTTAAGAACTTGAGAAGAACTAAGGATTCGTTTCTAGTGTTTGGAGGAAAACTTGAGCTGCGTGTAAAGGGTTACACGGATGCAAGTTTCCAAACCGATGGGGATGATTTGTAATCCCAATCCGGCTAAGTTGTTATGTTGAATGGGGGTGCTATTTGCTGAAAAGGTTTCAAGCAAAGTGTCACTGCGGATTCTACAACAAAAGCTGAATATTTGGCGACTTGAAGTCGCTAACGGCTATATGGATTCTAAGTTCTTGGATGGACTAAGCGTAGTCCCTAGTCGCCAGATCCAATCACTATTTATAGTGATAATAGTGGGAGCTATCTTTCAAGCAAAGGAGCCCAAGTCTAGTAATGAATCTAGACACGTTTGAGGAAATACCATGTTATAAGGGATAATGTGGAAAGAAAGGAAATAGATATTTGTAAGGTTGGGACAGACGATGAGATCGCTGATCCTTTAACCAAGCCTCTTTCGAGGACTAAGCAAGACGCTCACACCGCCTCTATGGGGTTGAGGCGTATGCCTGATTTCCTTTAGTTTTTGAGATATGTAATGGATAAAGTATCCTATCACATATATGAAAATAACATTCATTGTTTAGAGTATATTTACTCTTTTAAGTCATTTTGAATGCATACTTTGTTTATCCGAATAGTTGTGTGACAACTTTGAACATATTCAAGTGAACGGTATAAACTAAGTATTTGGTCCCTAGTCTCTCATATGAGGTGACGTCTCGAAGAGACTAGATTGCAAGTCGTTCGATGGTGGGTTCAACACCATGGGGTCATAGTGATGACTGCTCGTTTGCATAGACAGACTGTGAGACACTCTGTCGGACTGTGACGCTTATAGAATTCCTTTTCAATGAGATTGCAACACGGTCGTGGTGGGAATTCTATAGTATTCCTTGAGTCGATTCTTTGACTGGGCCCGATTATGCGAGTCGGTGCAGTTTAGAGTGACTTTCATTTTTGTCCTAAGCCATGCCGTGAAGGGGTTATAAGGGCATCTTTGGGGTCATGGTGATCTGCATTATACTGATCTGTCGAGTGGAAAGGAAATGTCCACCCTCGTCAGGGTAAAACATCTTTGGGCCACTCGAGGAGTAGTCGGCCGAAAATGCGTGGCCACGCTTTCGGTAAGAATCTACGGTAGATTCCCTGGTCGCATGCCTACTTCTCCATATCGAGAAAACCACTCATGATATATATCTCGGGATGCAAGCACGACTGTAAGACACCTTGCATCGAGTGAGATGTGAAACGGACATGAGAATTGGTAATGCACAACTTCCCTCGGACAAGTGGGAGATTGTTGGAGTATGTGTCCTCCACAATAGTGCGATTACTTAATAAATCTCAATTAAGGAATACATGGGAATAATCCTGTATTATTGTCAATTGATTAACGTAAATCAATAACGATTGGCTGACTAGAGTTTGACGTTATTGTCGTGAGAACGGCGGTAATCAATTGATCCCTTTAAGTCACACCTATAGGAACGTACTCCAAATATTTAAGCTAATTAATTGTATGAGATACGATTAGATTAGTGACTTGATAATTTGACTAACGGTTAGTCGGTGAATTTATTTAGAGAGAAATCGAGTTGTGAACTCGGATTGATCAATTTTATATCGATAAAATTACTAGAGGAGATGGAATTAGTGATTAAACGTTAATTCACTAATTGTGTATATTTTACTAATGAGATTAGTAAAGTACATTTTTAATATATGTGTAAAGTACATGTATATTAAGGAAGAGTTTAATTAACTTACACTTTATTATGTTAGATAATTAAGTGATAAATTACAACTATTTGTGAGACAAATATTGATAAACAAAATGGACCCATGTTAGACACATGGACCGTCCAAAATGGGGCAAATAAGAGGAGAGATTCCTTTTTGTCCTATTCTTTTGTTTAGCTTCTTTTGCATGTGGAACATAATGATTAACATGCAACAAAATGTGCTAAACAAGATAAAAACTCTTCCCACTTCTCTTCTCTATGGGGCGGCCTCTACAAGGTGTGTTCTACACACTTTGTTTTGTTGTTTTTTGTATTAAAACATAAGGCCTAAGTGAGAGCATAATTCATTCATGCATTCTCATCTTTTCTCTCTAAAACTTTCTCTCTAAAATATAAGAAACTTGTACTCATATTTTACACATATTACTAGTGTAGTAATAATATTATTCACATATTATCAAGTGTGTACTAAGTGATTTCTAGATCAAAATCCTTAGTATTTTGGAGTAAGTTATTGGGTGCAACTAAGAGGAGGTTTCCTATTATGGAAACTCGGGTATGGAGGATCATCCATGTTGTTAGCTCAAGAAACAAAATAAGAAAGGAGTTCTTATTTTGTGCCCATTATCCTTTACAAGAAAGGTATACATTTCTCATCTTGTAAACAAAGTGAATTTGTACTACATAGATCTTGCTAAATCAAATTAGAGTAATTTGATTTACACTAATACTTGATTAGTGAATGGGATCCGATCCCTACAATTTGTACGTATTCGTATTCTCGTATCCCGTATTTGTACGTATTTTTATACTTCGTATTTTATTCGTATTTTATACGTATATGTATTCTTATACTTAGTATTTATTACTTGACTTTATTTATACTTAGTATTTATTACTTGACTTTATTTATACTTAGTATTTTTATACTCTTATACATTTTTTTTTATACTAAGGACATTTTAGAAAATAAAACTAAGCTTTTTATTTACTAAGTGTAAAATTCTAGTTTTAAAGTCGTTAGGTTCGTTTTGTATTTAGTGATTTGAAAAATGATTTCGGAAGTAAAACTTAATATAATCTAAGTACAAAATTCTAAAGTCAAAGTTGTTAAGTTCATTTTGTACCTGGTGATTTTAAATAACATTTTAGAAGTGAAACTCGGTTTTATTTAGTCATATACTTAACTAATCTTTTAGCGGTTTCCATTTTTAGCGAGGTTGTCGTAGTTCATTTTAAATAGTCCGTATGTCCACATCCAAATTTAAGCATAGGTAGTAGCACTCGACAAGATTCATTTTAATACGGGTAACGTTTATTTTTATCGGTTTAGTTGATTCTTTTTATTAACGGTTCATTATGCAATCTAATATAATCCTAATTATAAATCAAATTTAGTAACTAAGTGATAAATTCATTTTGATCAAATTTAGCCCATTTAAATTAGGAATGCCGTGTGTATGTATATTATATCAAAATTGATTTGTTTCTTTTAATTTCTTAATTCCAACTTGTTAATTACTAATTAAATTATTTTAACAATAAACTAAAAAGTGATAAAAATAAATTTAACCCCAAAATTGGCAAGGATGCCGTGGAGAATGAAGGTGGTGTTCAAAATTTTCATTTTTCGATTTTATCGGTTTTTTTTTGACTTAAAGTTTTTATATACTAATAAACTAGTTTATGTTAAAGTGATTTAAATTAGTACTTAAAAACAATAAATAACTAAAACTTATAAAATTTATGAATCAAACTAATCACCTAAGTGAAGAACACATGAATGTGTGATGAATTTTAATGTTTTTCATATGAACATTATTTAGTCAAATTTTCATATGTTTATATAATTTTCTCAAATTTTTCCTACAAGACTATTTTAACTAGACTAATCATAATATGTTATTTAGAAAAATTAAAACTAAAAGTTGGTCCAAATGAGGCAAAAATGCCGTGGGTATGTATGTATGTATATGATTTTTGATTTTTGATTTTTATACTCCTAATTCAAATACTAAATTACTTTATATCATTTATACATTTAACATATGTGAAAAAACATAAGTAAACATTATCATACATAAGTAATTTCATTTAAAGCACAAGCATAACATCAAAATTTCAAGAACACACATAAGTACTTAAAAATATTTAAATTCATAACAAATTCATTTTAAGTCCTAAACAAAAACTAATTATATTTTCATGTTCATTTCATTACAAGTATTTTAAGCATGCAATTTACAAAAATTAAAACGAAAAATTAAGCAAAAATAAGGGTGGAGGCCGTGTGATATATATGTGAATCATATATTTTATTTTTCGATTTTTGTCTTCTAATTTAACATGTGATACTTAGGTGACATAAAATCATACACACAAATCAAAACATCACTTAGGAAAAATAACATAAAATCAAATTCGAGGCGCTTATCACATAAGTGTCTGAAGCACCTTGATTAGGTTAGTGGAATGAAATCCTAGCAATTATCGGGATCGATAATATGGTCGAATTGGCTAAGATCGACTCCTCCACCTTGCTCCTTTTCTTTGATTAGAGATGGTACATAAAAATGAAAATAAGAAAGTTAGTAACTTATTTTAAAACTATACTAACTAAACTAAAATTTAAAGTGTAGTAGTATTTTATGTTTAGGTGATGTTTGTATTTTAAATATTTTGATTTATGTTCATATTTATTTATAAGCTAAAAGATGTAGTGATTGATAAATATAAGTAGTGGAGGGGCATGTGAAGAGCTTAAGTGAATTATAGACATGAAATTAAGAAGCTTAAAGAAGAAAATGCAAGGAAGAAGGTGAAGCTTCAAAGGAGAACTTGAGGTTGAAGATGAATATGTTCTTACAAGTTTCTTGAGTTGGTTTTATTAGAGAGAAAGTGTTAGGAAAATATTTGGTGTTTGTGTGTGTATGTATGTCGTGTAAGTGTAGTGTAGTAGTAGTAGTTGTGTTATTTTTTTGTAGTATGTAAGTTTGTAGTATGTAAGTTGTAAGCTTGTGTAAGGAAAGTGAAAGCATGCTTGAGACAAGGAGACACATGTGTGTAAGAGTGGAAGCATGGGTGTAAGAGTGGAAGGCATGCTTGAGACAAGGGAACAAGTGTGTAGGCAAAGCAAAAAGGAAAAAGGAAGAGACAATGTTGAGCTACAAGCTCAAAATCTCGGCCAACATGTACAAGTCATGGCCCGATTTTTCGTTCTTGAAATTTTCGATTTACGCGTACGCGAAAAGTCTCGAAATGAAATATATAGTCTTAAAATGATGGTTCGAAGTAAGATCGAAAATAAAAATGAAGAAAAACGTTGAAGGGTGATCAAAACAAAAATTGGCCTTAGGATCCTCGAAACTTTGAAATAAAATCTTGTTTGATCGAAATATATATTTTTTTTTCGTGGAATGTTACTGAATTAAATCATTATGCTTAAACGTCAAAAATTTTACCAGTTTAGGCTTAGTGTAACTCAATATATCGAGTTTTAGAGGAAGTGTTAGTTAAACCAAAATGGAATAGTAATTTGATATTATTATTATATGTTTTGTTAGTAATAATCAAAATGATTAAGCTTAAACTACTTTAATTAGATTTGGATTATGAGTAAGTATATTTAAGAAAGGATTAGGTGACTTAATCACATTTAGGTGGCTTGGCCATTTAGTCAATGTTTGACCTCGATTTGCGTGCCAAAATTTACCGTTGAGAAAATTGTCGAGGATTCTCCATTTGATTTATCGAGTTTGAAAATGTAAACATAAAGTTCAAATTCAAAGTAATTCAAAATGGTTTTAGTTTAGGTGCAAAAATGATTGTAGTGTATTGTTTTAGGAAATTCAGTGAGCGAGGATGATTAATTATTGATTTCCTAATTATAATTAGCTTAAATTAACACGGGGTGTTACAGTTCGCATTGTCCGTGGCTATTTCTGCTATACGGATCAAAGATTCCTCAGCTAGAATTGTTCGTTCTTCGTTAGTCATTGGAGGTGCAGCCATTCTGAAAGGATTAGGAAGCGAAGAAGATTATTAGCATTGAAAGGGGTTAGATAGCATGCTTGACATTGATAGAACTTATTTGAAATGAAAGTGATAACAGCAGTAATGCAAGTAAGCACAGAAGTTAGGTATTTTATTCCATTGAGATGTAATTGTTGGTTACATCGGTTTTAGGATTTCAAAATGTATCAAGTACATTTTCTTAGGAAGGATATAGTAGGTAGGAGAGAGGGAGAAAGTAATTTTGTGTAATTGATTACGAATTTAACAGATGTCCTCACTCCGTGCCGTCTGGTACCTCTTCGATGCTTCAATCCCCGGGAGTTGAATTATTATTTAGATTTTATATCCGAGGATAGTTGTTAGTTTTTGTCAGTCACTTCAGCAAGTAGCAAGCATACGATAGTTAGTGTATTTTATTTTGAGGGAAGTAATATGATATTTAAAAGCACTAAGCCTATGGTCGGTCCTTAAGGTTTCTACCCATCCTCACACTTTAAAGCGATTTGAAGTTTATTATTTAAGTGATCTAATAAAAGAAAAATCTAATTTATTATTTGGTCCTATTAGTCTTTGCCCCGACATACAATATGAATGTCCTGCCCAGGTGTCTCTCGTTAGGTAAGCATAAATCGCATTAGGCCATTTATGTTACTGGCCACGAGTCGACTCGATAATTAATCAGAATAACCTGGTTTTTAGTCGACATTAATTACTAAGGCGGAAATTAATTAAGTCTTAAACCAGCGTCATTAATTATACATAAACCCAAAATATTACAACATCGTTCAAGAGTTGAATAAAACAACTCTAAATACGGAATTTAAAAGAGTATGGTGTTATATATTACATATCTCTCGAAATACAACAAAAGTAAAGTATAAACACGTCTTGTGGCCCCGTCCAAAATCCAGCTCCTGGTCCACGAACGTCCTGCACAATAAACTATGAGGGATGCCCATTGAATGACATGACTAGCTATGCTCATACTTACCCTCGATTTCAATTACTTTGGTTTATTACTATCGCTTTATAACTATAATAGTATGATAAAACGATAAACATGCTTAAAACATATAGCATGTAAAGACATATTAGTCATAATAAACATGTGATTTAAAACGATAAATCATATAAGCATGCTATTCAATTAGGAAAGCAGATAACAGATAATATCATATCATATGTATCATAGATGCACAGCAGGATTACAAAGCGATATCGGATCGCAACAACATACGTATTGTAACATTCTCGTCATGCAGACTCGATTCAATTCAGAAAGTTGTGGTCTTTAATTTTCGAAGATGGTACACACTCATTTTCATTTAATCATATAACAGACAACACATACCGCTACGAGCGACCAATCGAGTAGGCCCTTGTACTGATCGATCAGATCTCACTTCCATAGTGCAGAGGCTTACTCGACTCGTAAACCACGCCGAATACTATAATACTTGCATCTCATCCTCTAGTGTTGAAATGATTGAACTTCGTGATACAATCTCGTCAAGTAATCTTTACGCAGGTAAGAACGAATGCTAGTGTCGCGCCCACTAAGAGCGAAACACGGCAAGGAGACAGAACCGTGAGATGACAATCATGATAAGGTCACGGTGGCTCCGATAACTTTAGCGAAATAGGGAATAAAACCCTAGTCTAGTATGCATACACTAATATCCAATTTAAGAGTAGGCTATGCTATTCATAGAGCACCTTAACTCGGGATAAAACGACTATTTCCTAAAGCTGACCCACTAAGAGTTGAATTTTTCATTATCTTATGCGGAACAGGCTATACGACTTAAGGCGTAACGGCATGGGCAGGATGCACAAAGCATAATACTGCCGGCTATACCACACTATTCGGGATGACAAACGCAATAAGGCCGAGATAGTGGCGTCCGCTACAAGACTATCTTAACCCCACTTCACTCACGATTGACGTTTTCATATCTGAGGCCCAAGCTTGACCTTTTATTTAAACATACTCATGATTTATTATTTATTTGATATTTACATATCACATGTTACTAGACTCTCCTAGTCTCAGCGTCAAACGTTTAAGTATTTGTAGGTTTCATATGATCACATAACACGTTCGTTTATTATTTGAAGTGTTGTTAATTATTAACGTTTTCAAGTTTCTAAATTGAAACGTTTTATTAGTATGTCCAATTTTATTCATGTGTTTTTCAAACACTTTAGGTTATTTACTTCTTCATTTTAAATTTTCTATACTTAGTAAAATTTTCAATTATTTTCAGTATTTCACTATTCACTTTTTACTATTCATAAATCACTATTCACTTGACACTATTCATTGGTCACTATTCATCGTATTTTATACGTATTTTTATACGTATTCGTATTTTTATACTTCGTATTCTATACGTATTTTTATAATTATACGTATTCCTATACTTGTACGTATTTTTATATTTATACGTATTTTTATACTTAAGATATTTTAAGTATAATACTAAACTTGTTTTTATTTTCTAAGTACAAATTTCTAGTTTCAAAGTCGTTAGGTTCGTTTTGTACTTAGGCGATTTTTTGAAAATATTTTAAAGTCTAGTTTTAAAAATGTTAGGTTCGGTTTGTATTTAGTCATTTATGAAAATATTCTAAAATTCTAGTTTTAAAAACGTTAAGTTCGGTTTATAAAAGGTGATCAATGATATTTATTTTAAAACGAGACTCAGTTAAATTTAGTCGTCTATCTATTTAAGTTAGTGATAGTATCGTGGATGATTCATTTATAGTCTGTATGTCCAAGCTTAATAATCCAATAGCAAAGGTAGTAACACACGATTTAATTCATTTTTATGACGGTTACATATTTTTATCGGTTTACAATATTTCATTTACAACTAAATCGGTTTATACTAAAATTCAATTCTAATTACTATTTAACTTTAGTGACTTAGTGATAATTTCATTTTAGTCAAATTTAGTCAAATTAAAATAGAAAAGTCGTGTGGTATATTTATATGTTACAAATTGGTTTATTTCTTTTAATTCCTTAATTTCATTTATTAACTACTAATTAAATTATTTTAACAATTAAACTAAAAAGTGATAAAATACAAATTTGACCCATAAGTGATGCTAATGCCGTGACTAAGCTAGGGTGGTGTCCAAATTTTCATTTTTCGATTTTAACGGTTTTTAGTTTAAAGTCTTTATATTTTAATTATTCTAATTATACTAAAACGGTTTAAACTAAAATGAAATTTACTAAACTTTTATTTATAATTATGAATAGTGTTTTTTCAACACTTTAAATTTCTAACTTTTTAATCTAAATGATTTATAATGTTTTAGTTGATTTATAGTATAATACTAAGTAATATGTAAAACAATAATTAAACATAAACACAAATTATAAACAAACATAATATAAAACATAATCAAAGTGAACATAAATGATGAACATCAACATGAAGGTAATAAGAACATACATGAAGATCTTAATAAAACTCAAGAACACTTATTTCGATTTTAATAATTTTTAATTCGTTTTCCTATTTTAGTTATTTTTTTTTCATAGGAACATCTATTTTATACTAACTTAACACTACATATAATTTACAAAAATTAAAAGTGAAAATATATTAAAAAAATAGGAAATGCAGTGTATATGTATTATGTATATATAATTTTCATTTTCGATTTTAATCACTTTAAACTCATTTTTAATATTTCACATAATTTTTATATATCACTACTACTTAATTAAAACATAACTAAACATAAAAATCATATGAAACATAATTAAAAATGCTCAAAATCAATTTACTATAACATTACTAGTAAACTATATATTTAGTTATTATCATTATTTATTCAACACATAAACATACAAGCATATAAACATGATGTTTAACTTATTTAACATAAAAATCATAATTATAAAATTAGAATAACAAAACAAACTAATTTACTAAAAAGATAATATAAGACATAGTTAGTCACCTTATTTGGTAAGTTATTGATTATCGGGGTCAAGAATATTATCAAGATCCAAAGCTTCACCCTCAAACCCGTCTTCACCTTCAAATAAAACCCGTAATTATTAAGCTCCAAATACCCACTAATTAGCTAAATAATACTAGAGATTATTAGAATAATATTAAGGTTTTAATTTAGGAGGTTTTAGGAAAATAATGAAAGAAAAATAAAAGGGAAAAGAGAGTAGTATGGCTCGACAAAATGGGGAGGAAGTGATGAGAGTTTTACACTTAGAAATAATGAAAAGGATGTTATGAAATTAGGTTAAAAGAAATGTGTTAGATAAGTTTTGTTTTAATTAGAAAATAATGTTTTAATTAAATGAATATTAGGGAACAAAAATTACTATTTGCATACTAGTATGCAAATGCACTATTTGAGTAAGAAAATGTTTATTTTGTGTTTAAAAATGTTTTTCACGAAATTGGTCGCTTTTTAAAGTCAAGGCCAAAAGCGATAGAAGTTAAAGTGTGCGCGTTTGACGATTTTTTCTAAGACTAAAATATTTATTCTATTATTCAAAAATTTTAAAAAGTATTAAAGAAGTCGAGAAATTTTACAAAACGAAAGTTTTGCAAAAAGTGTGATTTTTAAGGCTAAAAGGTTTAGGATTTAATTTAAGCTTTGAAATTAGAAATTTATGGCTAACTATTGAATTAAATTAACACGGGGTGTTACATAATCTGTCATTGCAAGCATGAACACCTTCTGTCCTGGAGCCGTTGGTAGTTTACCAACTAAGTCCATGCCCCATTTCATGAATGGCCATGGTGCAGATATCGAGTGTAGGTTCTGTGCAGGCTGATGTATCTCTGGACCATGCCTTTGGCAGGCGTCACATTTTGTGGCATACTGGATGCTATCTGTTTTCATTGTGGGCCAGTAGTACCCCATGCGTAGAATTTTGTTAACCATGCTTCTACCACCTGTGTGATTTCCACAATGTCCATCGTGTATCTCTGACAAGATCGCCCCGACTGGTCGAGGTTCTAGCAAGAAGGTACAACCCGTTGAAGGATCTTCTGAATAGAATGCCTTGAATGATTGTATACCTGGACGCCTTAATTCTGAACGCTCTTGCGTCAATCTTGTCTTGTGGTAATTTGCCCTGGGCTAGCCACTCATAGTATGGTCTGGTCCAGGACTGAGTTGCTTGGACTGTGTTCTGCAGAACTGGTTGCACCTTCTGGACTGCTGGCTCCAGGATGTGCACAATTGGTATACTGTCCAGAGCTCCAGGTTCAAATGCTGATCCAACGTTGGCTAGAGCATCTGCCTGTACATTCTGATCTCTAGGGACTTGCTCAACCTCAATGTTAGTAAACTTTTGAAAAAGATTCTTAACCAAATCAAGATATGCAATCATTTTAGAATCCTTAGCAGCGTACGTACCATTGATTTGGTTTGCAACCAACAGAGAGTCTATTTTTACCTTTAGATTCTGGACCTTCATGTCCAGACATACGTTTAGTCCTGCTATGAGTGCTTCATACTCAGCTTCATTGTTGGTAGTCCTGAATTCACAGGATACAGCCTGTACTATCTTGTCCCCCTGTGGCGACTTCAAGACCACACCTAGTCCAGTACCTCTGATATTGGCTGACCCATCTGTCCAGAGTTCCCAGGTCTGCTGTTTCTGGTCCAGATGAAAAATTTCTTTTGTTACCTGCTCTTCTAGTGTGGGAGTGAAGTCAGCCACAAAGTCTGCTAATGCTTGAGATTTGATTGCTGTTCTGGGCTCATAAGACAAGTCATAGGTGCTCAATTTGACTGACCACTTTGACATACGACCTGAAAGTTCTGGTCTACAGAGCACTGATCTCACAGGAACATTAGTACGAACGATAATATGATGTGCCTCAAAATATGGGCGCAACTTGGTACAAGCAACTGTTAAAGCCAAAACGAATTTTTCCAATACAGAATACCTGGTTTCAGCATCCAGAAGACTCTTACTTACATAATACACAGGATGTTGCTGTCCATCTGGTTCTCTTACCAAGACTGCACTTACAGAGGTTTCTGTTACAGACAGGTACAGGACCAGTGACTCTCCTGGTTCAGGCTTGGACAGGAGTGGAGCTGATGATAGGTATACTTTTAAGTCCTGGAATGCTTTCTCGTGCTCTGTCCCCCAGTTGAACTGCTTGTTTTTCCTCAGAAGATCATAGAATGGCCTGCATCTTTCAGAAGATCTGGAGATGAATCTGTTCAGCGCTGCTACTCTTCCAGTCAGCTTCTGGACATCTTTTGAGTTCTGGGGAGATTGTAAATTGATTATTGCTGAGATCTGCTCTGGACTGGCCTCTATGCCTCTTTTTGTCACCATGTAACCTAAGAATTTTCCTGCAGTGACGCCAAAAGTGCATTTAGTAGGATTTAACTTCATGTTATATTTTTCCAGAATCTCAAACGCTTTTTCCAGGTCCAGGATGTGATCCTCAGCTTTCTTTGACTTCACCACCATATCATCGATGTAGACCTCCATTGTATCTCCAATCTGATCTTTGAACATCATGTTTACGAGCCTTTGATATGTTGCACCTGCATTCTTTAGTCCAAAAGGCATAGCTTTGTAACAATAGATTCCTCTGCTAGTCATGAATGCTGTATGCTCCTGGTATGGGGGGTGCATCCTGATCTGATTGAATCCACTTGCTACATCCATAAATGTCAGCACCTCATGTCCTGCAGTAGCATCCACCATGGCATCTATGTGTGGAAGTGGGAATGAATCTTTTGGGCACGCCTTGTTCAGGTCTGTATAGTCCACGCATACTCTCCACTTGCCATTCTTTTTCTGGACCACAACTACATTTGCCAACCAATCTGGGTACATTACTTCTTTTATCATGTCCATGTCCAGCAGTTTCTGTACCTCCTGGTTCACAATCTCATTACGCTCGTGCAAACTTCGCGCTCGCTTTCACAGGCTTAAAACTTGGGTCAATATTTAACTTGTGTGTGATAACATCGTAACTTATACGATCATATCAAAATGGGACCAGGCAAAACAATGCTCTTTCTTCCTCGAAAAGTCAATTAGAGCAGTCCGATTACCTCTGGAGCGCCGTAACCAACCGTAACCTTCTGCCAGGTCTTTCTTCACCAAAACAATTTCATCTGTCTCCATGCGTGGGACAGATTCTCAACAGAACTGACAGTCGCTTTAATTGCTATGCGAGGGACTTACGGACTAGGAGGTTTCGTGGTCGCCTGTAACACTCTGTCTGCTTGTTGCTCTCTCTCGACCGTTCTTTGTCCCCACTTTGTTGGTATCTTTATGCACTGGTGGTACGTTGAAGGTACAGCCTTGAGGTTGTGGATCCAGGGTCGCCCTAGGATTACGTTGTATGAGGACAGGCAGTCTATCACGCAAAACTTTTCGAAAGAGGTGACTCCTTCCACATTGGTTGGTAGGGTGATCTCTCCCAGGCTGTGCTTTGTCTCTCCACTGAACCCTACCAAGACGCTGGACCCCTTCGTTACATCAGACTCTTTCAGCCCCATAGCTTCCAGCGCCTCCATCATGATGATGTTGACTGAACTGCCTCCATCTACCAGGACTCTTCTAATCATGCAGGTTCCAATCTGGACCTTGATTACCAGTCCATCATGGTGTGGCCCATGCACTCCTTGTAGGTCTGACTCATCAAACACGATCTCCTGGGCTGGACCTGCTTGTCCTGCTGGTGGCTGTTGCCTGTTCTCCAGGGCTACACGCTTTGCAGCAGAATATGTTAGTCCACAAATATCTGAACCACCAGAAATAAATTTTACCTCATGGGTTGGTGGTGGTGGAGGAAGATCTCTGGGCTAATCTCGTTCATCTCTGTTCCTCCTGTTTCTGGGCAGGATATCCTTCAGGTGACCATTCTTTAGCAGATGAGCTACTTCCCTCCTGAGAGCTATGCAGTCCTCTGTGGTGTGCCCAATATCAGAATGGTACTCACACCATTTGGTTGTGTCTCGCCTTGGATTTGGCTTCTCACTCGCTTTTGGCCATCATCACGAGCCCAACTTGTCCAACTTGTTGATCAGGCTGGAAGATCTCTGAAGCGAAGACTCTGGCTGGAGGTGGAACCTGGGTGCATCGGTCTGTTCATCCGCGTTTGCCTCACTCTGGTTGGTCTTTGATATGGACCAGGCTGCTTTGTTGTTGTGCCTTTGGGTGGTGACTTTACGTTCATTACCTTACAGTCTGATAGCGTGCCACTGAGCTGGTCTTCCTACCACGATCTGGGCGAGCCTTAGCCTGCACATCCTCAAAAGTAGAACAAGGGTGGCGAGTCGATTCAACATAAAGATCAGAATCTCTAACCAAACCTTGCTCAAGGCCTCGATGGCCGCGTGATGTCACATCCGGGGATGGACACTTTCTCCTTGTTGAAGCGGTGCAAGAAGTCCTCGGAGACTCGCTCGCTCGGATCACCCGCATGATCGCCGGGTCTGCTTCTCCAACAATCTGCAACGGGCGAACTGGATGTTGGAAAGGTTGATCAGCTCCGCAAAGGACTTGATGATCTTGATTGGCAGGTTGATATACCACTGGAGGGCTGGACCAGTCAAGGTTGAACCAAAGCTTTTGCACATGCAAGCCTCCCTCTTCTCTGCTGGGATAGGAACGTTGAACATCCTCCGCTCAGATCAGTGCAACATGTTCCAGGAGGATCTGCGTCCCATCATAGAGCTTTAGGTTGAGTCGAGTACTTCTTTGGCATCTCCACCATTGCAATGCGATCGTCGAAGGGGAATCGGCATAACTCCCTAGTCTTGCTTCTTGATGGGTGGTGGAAGTCCTGGAACCTTTCGTACCAACTCACGAGAGTTTCGCATCTCCATCATCATGTATTCCATGACCTGGCCTGCACTTACTCCCTCTGGTGTCTTTGGTTCACCGCTTCCTCCTGCACCGTTGTTCTCTTGATCTTCCTCCACATGGAGTGGATCGCCTTTTGTACCTTTTGACCCTGCAGAAGAGAAAGTAGAGAAGTCAAGTTGTTTGATCACATCAGAGAATGGTGTACCTGGTGGGATCCTGGAACCTGAGGCTTTTTCGGATCGAGGACTCCACCGCTTCTTTAGGCGATCTGTCTCCTTCAATTTTGCTGCCTCAGCTTTGGCATCCTCTGCCGCTTTCTGGGCCTGCTCTGCAATCTGCTTGGCTTGTTGCAATTCCTCCTGGAGCTTGAGCATGGCTTCTGTACTTGTACCGTCCATCTTTCACGTTGGTTGATCTCGTTGGTTTGGAAAGTTTGTAGGATTAATAAACTAGTATCCCCACAGACGGCGCCAATCTGTTCGGGGTGATTTTCTCACACGGTTCGTTTTAATGATTGTGGATCTACTAGTACTATCCTTTAATTGTGATTGTGATTATTGAGTTGTAACGTAAAGAAAAGCAAAAAATGGAACAAGACACACGATATGTTACGTGGGAAAAACCCTTAAATGTTAAGGGAAAAACCACGGGCGCCAAGCCAGGAGAGGATCTTCACTAGTTTAGGAACAATGGGTACAGAGTCTGGACCAACTGGTACAGAATACAATAAAGGCGTAAAATAATTGTTAAGTGTTTGGGAGCTTGAGAGTTGAGTAGAATGTTGTGTGCTTGAGTTGAGTGATATCTGATGATCTTCTCTTCTGAATTCTACTCTTTTTATAGTGTCTTTGGTCCCAACGTTCACTTCCCCCTTCGTAGCTAACTTCCCCAACTTTCTCTCTTTTTGCTCCTATCTTCCAGGCTTCTGTTTAGCTTCTTGACCAAGTCTTCCAACAACTTCCTCTAGGGTTGCTGCCGAGTCTTTGGGCTTTCCTCTTTGATGTTTAATTCTTTCGTTGGGCTTGGCCCATCTTGACTTTTCCTCTCCTGGCCTGCACCTTTGTTTTGTCTGTCTGCATGCAGTGCCCAGACGCTACAGTCCCGATGTGGATCCTGCACCCGTCTAGGCCTGGCCCAGGGTTCTGGACCAGCCTGGGTTTTTGGTCCCAACATAACGTAAACAGCACCAGAAATTTCAGCACCCATACTCGGGAAATTTGGACTGTCCATATGATCGATATTAGTTAAGTTTGGACTCCAGCAAACTCAAGTTATACGACCGACTTGAGGAGCAACGTTTGTTTCTCAAGCATACAAGCAGATATTTAACATTATATGATAGTCAAACACTGGTACGGCAAATTCATACTTGTGGAGAGCTACATTAGCCGGCCAACTCTGCTCGACAGTTTCGTGTACTCTCCTACGAACTGCGCTTCCTCGACATCTCTATGCGATGTTGATGAGAACCGAATTTGCACGGTTAATGAGCTAGAGTTATTGAGTTTTAGACGGGTTTTGATGATCACTTAGCGCTATTTAAGTGTTAATCCGACATGTTATTCCAATGACGTAATTCTAGCCTTATATGCAATGTAAAGCCAAGAGTCGAGTAATGTGGTGATCATGATCGTGTGTAAGCTTTGAAACGGGTTTCATCGTGCATTTCAAGCGACGAGTCGATCGGAATATATTTCTAGCCTACCAAGTTCCCCTTGGAACCCCACAACAAATCCTTGAAGACGAGGTTTCAAGTGCCGGAAAAATCAAGCAAATGCAGTGGAAAATGAGCACATGAAGCAGAGCAGAGCGGGCACCTCTGGGGAGAGCGAGCAGCTCCAATCTTTTTAATATGTGGTCTTATGCAGTGGCGGACTCAGGATTTGACGGTAGGGGGCACCGTACGAAAAAAAATAAAATTGTACGGCAAAAATTGGGTGCGATATAAAAAAAATGTACTTGATCTTTAAAATCATCCAATTAATTTTTTTTTTTTTTTTTTTTTTTTTTTATATATTTATGTCTCAATCGTAATATTATGTGCGCCTACCAAGATAATAAAAATATATTAAAAAATTATGAGATTAAAAGTTTAGAAAAACCAAGTTTAAACCTTTTTTTGTTCATTTATTTCGTATTTAGGAAAAATATTGACAAAGTAATCAAATGAACTACGATTTTCACAAAGTAGTGTTAAAGGATTAAATAAATAAACATAAAATATATTAGTGAAAATAAATTGGTGCTATAAAAATAATAAGACAAAAATAGAGAAACATATTGCGAGACAAAATAATTAAAAATGTTATGAGTAATGTATTAGGTTAATGTGGATGTCCAACGGGCCTATGACCCATAGTCTTGTTGCATACTATTAGGGTTTGACTCAAACCCTAGGCTCTCATGTAGTATATATATACACCCAATGAAGGATGAATAAGACACACAATTATCTCTCTATTCTCTCTTACTCTCTTTATTTCACAATACGTTATCAGCACGAAGTCTCGGAGCAAATTTATTAATTTATTTATTTCTCATACTCGATCACCAAACCGGTATTCTTAAAATTTAATTCTTATGACAATTTATATATCCAATAACAAGAGGTAACTCTAATCTCTACTCCATAATTTAATCTACATATTTATTTTTATCATACGAGTATACTGTCAAAATCTATTAATTTTTGTTCACGGGCTCACGGCTAATAATGATTGTTTGAGACAAAATCACAGTATAATTTGTTTGCTTGTATTGGTTGTAATAGCCTAGAACTTGTTGGATTGTAATATATTTACTATTGTGGGCCTAGCCCATCTTTCGAAACCTTCCACTTACTCCTATACTCTTGTATTTATTCCAAAAGCATTGAATGAAAACAACAGAAGGAAGTTTAATCAAATTCACTCAATACAATCTAATTTTAGCATGGTATCGAGCCTGATTTTTTTCTCACTACCCTAATTGCTACGCCATGGCAGATGACACCTCGAAGAAGATTGACTCTTCTTCACCCTATTATGTCAGCGTTCAAGACCGTTCCACCGAGTTCATTACCTCCGTTCGGCTTCAATTAGACAACTTTGACGATTGGGCTCACACTATTCGTCATGCTCTGCGATCGAGACGAAAATTTGGGTTTCTTGACGGTACTTACACTGAACCTAAACCGCCTTGCACGACGGAGGACTGGGAGACCCTACAGAGCCTTCTTCTTACGTGGTTAAACAATACTCTCTCCCCCGAGGTACGTTCTCTTTTGTCTAAATATGAGACCGCTAAGAGTATGTGGGATGCGATCAATGCACGATTTAATATCACCGATGGCCCTCATATTTTCCAAATTAAGTCGCGTCTTCATGAGTGTCGCCAAACCGCGGGTATGACGGTGGCAGATTACTACGGCAAATTGTGTCGGTTATGGGATGAGTTAGAGAAACACGAACCACTGATTACCTCCAAACTTGATGCTGAGGTCGGTAATCAGCACCTTGCGAGGCGCAATTCGGACCGTCTCCATAAGTTTTTATTGGGTTTACTTCCTGATCAGTACACTACTGTACGTTCTATTATTTTGACGCAAAAGCCGCCTCCTGACGTTGGGGAAGCCGCTTCCTGACGTGGGTATAATAAGCCGTCTGCTCCTGCGGTCTCTAGTTTTGCTATTCGCACCTCACCTCGTCTGCCTCCTCGCTCACCTTCGTCTTTGTCTCGCACGGAACGGAGGAACTTGGTCTGTACTCATTGTTCTCGTAAGGGTCATGATCGAAGTATGTGTTTTGAACTTCTTGACGAAATTCCCGACTGGTGGTACGAGTTAAAGGGTCTTCCGAAACCCTCGAAATCTGCCTCTGCGTCGCCACGCGGTGGCAGCACTACTGCGTCCGGGGGGGCCGTGGCAGCAGCAGCCGTGCTCCTTCTTCGATTACTGACCGTGGTACTTGTAACAACCCAGATTTTCAACAAAATAAAATAAGCTTTTAAAAAGGATTTGTAAAAAGAAAGTGAATAAAAAATGAAGACCACGGTGGCGGAAACACCGTGTAATCCGAGCCGTCACTCACTAGACAAACATAAGCTAAAAGAGTAGGCCTTGAGGCCTAACAAACGGGGAGTAAATACCCCTTACAATCCAAAACCAAAATGAAAGTAAGATAACAATAATAAGTCTAAACATCTAAACAAGTCTAATCCCAAAATCTCATCAAAGGCTAGCTATAGGTCATCCTCACGGCATCCTCACTTGACAAACCCGAACCCGCGCTTAACTCGCTACAAAAAAAGTAATGACAATCAATCGGTGGGAGTAACTAGGTGCTCCCCAGTCATATTTCAACATAACCAAAATAAACAACAATACAACCCAAGTGCACGACCAACATAGGTCATCCTCAAGCTAACTCAATAATTAACCAACTCAACCTGCAACCTATAACCAAAACATAAGAAACCATTCATCTTACAAATCATACAAGCCCAAATACAACCGGTTCAAAATAGTCAATCATAAATCAAATAAGCTCAACCTGTCATCAACAAAGTGACAGTCAACAACCAACCTGAATGTCATCAACAAAGTGACAAACAATAACAATCAACAATCAATCGCAAGAGTAAGCACGGAGTACTGGGCGCTACAAAACACCCTAGACCCTACAAAAGATCCTGACCCTACGGTGGCACTACAAAATGCCTCGAACGATAGTCTAAACTTGGCCAAACACACCCCTACAAAAGAGTGTGGACATACAATAACCACCCCTACAAAAGAGTGGCGCCCCTACAAAAGGACTTTCGATAACCATAGTCTCAGAGCCACCACAAAATGGATGAGAACCCACGACAGGCGGCACCGTCCTACAAAAGACGTTGTAACTCCTCACGTACGTGCCAGAACAGTACCCGTACGCACACTCAACTCAAGCATACAAACAATTCAATTCAACCTCAAGCCAATTCATAATCAATACCAATTCAATCAACCTTTAGCTCAAAATCATCACAACATCCACCATAAACCCTTTAACTACATAACCAACCCTTTTACAACCATTCTCAACACTAACCATAATCAACATGTTAAATACGGAGTAATAATCATAAGAACTCATAAATAGCCATAATAAACCATCATAAATCCCAAAGTTATCATCTTTTAATCAACCTAATAACAATATAACCCAAATTCAATATAACAATCACCCCAAATCATTCCATAAGACATATTAGTGTGAGACCAACACAAATAAGACCAAAGAACATGATTTCATAGCACAATCAACCCAAAGTTCATACCTTTATATACTTAACAACAATCAAATCATCCTCAATCAATCATATGGTCTCACACGAGTCAAAATATCACTAAGGCTACACCTAGTTACCTTTTTCAAGCAAACCAAAGAAAAGCACAGTTTTCGTCCCCTCTGTCCAGACGCGATAACAGGCAATCCAGACCTCTGATTGAAATTCTAAACGGTGAAAAGCTAGCCCCAAGAGTCAGGAATATGCTGTCAAAATTTCAGCACAAACGGACGGTCGGATCTCCGGCGATCTTCGTTTTAGTGAACCTGGGTCTGGAAAATCCGAAGTTGCGGTTTTCTCTTAAAGTCTCTCCTTCTGATTAGGGCACACATAAATCATACAATACATAAGAACACCACAATAAACACATATAATAACAAAATTTACATAAAACTATACTAAGAGTAGAGGATTACCAAAGGATTAAGCAAGGAAGAGAATAGAATCAATTAGGGTTTGATGAGGAGATGAATTGAATGAATTTTATGAGATGTTTTGATGAGAATTAATGAGAGAATGAAGAGAGAGAAGAGAGGCTAAGATTGAATGAGTAACATCAGAAATAATAAAAGGAGAATTAGGGTTTAATGAGCCTTATAAGTATAAAGAGTTTTGTGTATAAAATAAGCACGAAAAACTGATCCGTAAATGTACTGTAAATCGGTTCGGTCCTGAACCAGTCGGTTCACATCGTAAATTTGGCAGTTGCGACGGCGTCGAAAAAATACGCAACTTAGCCTTTTGAATCGCCTGAATCGGAGTCCGTATGAGGAAATGACATCGTTTTTAAGTTCCGACTACGGTTTCGCTTATTCCACGAGCCAAAAATAACAAAATCAAGATAAATGAAATACGAATTTAACGAAATGAATTATTTATATAAAAGGGAAAAAGTCGGGGTGTTACATTCTCACCACCTAAAAAGAAGTTTCGTCCTCGAAACTTGAGAATAAAAGGATACCAAGACGAATGAGAAAAAGACATACCTCCTATGGTTGCTTTTCTAAGAATGACCAACTCCACTCACCCCATTAACGATAGGGTAGCTCTCCTAGCCTAGGTCAACTCCATCAAACCTCGCATACCCCAAAGAGACACCTAACTCGGTTGGACCTAATCTCGCGCAGAGAGGAGCTAGGATGGATTTCCCAGAAGAAGTAAGGGCATCCTCGAATAGGAGTGAACATGGAACTGTTTCTCCCGTGGAAAGAGTAATAAGAATATATATGGAAATAGAAGAAGTAAGTTGAGTTTGATCGATCAACGAAGGGGAAATGGATGACAAAGAGGCACCAGTATCACTATAGCATCCTTGAGTCGGCGGATGCGTTGCAAGTCGTTGTTAGCTCCTCCTCCGTTTCTGGTCATCTGCAACACAAAAGCATAGGTGATAGCGGCATTTTGCTAAGCATGCCACTTCAAAAAAACTACTCAAATGCATACAAAACAATGTAAACCCCTAGTGTGTCTACCCAACGCTCTCACTCGGTGTGCTAAGTCAAATCCTACTCACTCCACTAAGAGAGTTGGGAGCGTATTCGCTCTGATACCAACTGTAACAAGCCGGCCGGATTTTTCAACAAAATAAAATAAGATTTTAAAAAGGATTTGTAAAAAGAAAGTGAATAAAAAATGAAGACCACGGTGGCGGAAACACCGTGTAATCCGAGTCGTCACTCACTAGACAAACATAAGCTAAAAGAGTAGGCGTTGAGGCCTAACAAACGGGGAGTAAATACCCCTTACAATCCAAAACCAAAATGAAAGTAAGATAACAATAATAAGTCTAAACATCCAAACAAGTCTAATCCCAAAATCTCATCAAAGGCTAGCTATAGGTCATCCTCACGGCATCCTCACTTGACAAACCCGAACCCGCGCTAACCTGCCACATAAAAAAGTAACAGCCACAATCAGTGGGGAGTAACTAGGTGCTCCCCAGTCATATTTCAACATAACCAAAATAAACAACAATACAACCCAAGTGCACGACCAACATAGGTCATCCTCAAGCTAACTCAATAATTAACCAACTCAACCTGTAACCTATAACCAAAACATAAGCAACCAATCACCTTACAAATCATACAAGCCCAAATACAACCGGTTCAATATAGTCAATCATAAATCAAATAAGCTCAACCTGTCATCAACAAAGTGACAGTCAACAACCAACCTGAATGTCATCAACAAAGTGACAAACAATAATAATCAACAATCAATCGCAAGAGTAAGCACGGAGTACTGGGCGCTACAAGACACCCTAGACCCTACAAAAGATCCTGACCCTATGGTGGCACAACAAAATGCCTCGAACGATAGTCTAAATTTGGCCAAGCACACCCCTACAAAAGAGTGTGGACATACAATAACCACCCCTACAAAAGAGTGGCGCCCCTACAAAAGGACTTTCGATAACCATAGTCTCAGAGCCACCACAAAATGGATGAGAACCCACGACAAAGTGACCGAGTCCTACAAAAGACGTTGTAACTCCTCACGCACGTGCGTGCGGAAGCGATGCCGTGACGCACACTCAACTCAAGCATACAAACAATTCAATTCAACCTCAAGCCAATTCATAATCAATACCAATTCAATCAACCTTTAGCTCAAAATCATCACAACATCCACCATAAACCCTTTAACTACATAACCAACCCTTTTACAACCATTCTCAACACTAACCATAATCAACATGTTAAATACGGAGTAATAATCATAAGAACTCATAAATAGCCATAATAAACCATCATAAATCCCAAAGTTATCATCTTTTAATCAACCTAATAACAATATAACCCAAATTCAATATAACAATCACCCCAAATCATTCCATAAGACATATTAGTGTGAGACCAACACAAATAAGACCAAAGAACATGATTTCATAGCACAATCAACCCAAAGTTCATACCTTTACATACTTAACAACAATCAAATCATCCTCAATCAATCATATGGTCTCACACGAGTCAAAATATCACTAAGGCTACACCTAGTTACCTTTTTCAAGCAAACCAAAGAAAAGCACAGTTTTCACCCCCTTTGTCCAGACGCGACAACAGGCAATCCAGACCTCTGATTGAAATTCTGAACGGTGAAAAGCTAGCCCTAAGAGTCAGGAATATGCTGTCAAAATTTCAGCACAATCGGACGGTCGGATCTCCGGCGATCTTCGTTTTAGTGAAGCTGGGTCTGGAAAATCCGAAGTTGCGGTTTTCCCTTAAAGTCTCTCCTTCTGATTAGGGCACACATAAATCATACAATACATAAGAACACCACAATAAACACATATAATAACAAAATTTACATAAAACTATACTAATAGTAGATGATTACCAAAGGATTAAGCAAGGAAGAGAATTGAATCAATTAGGGTTTGATTAGGAGATGAATTGAATGAATTTTATGAGATGTTTTGATGAGAATTAATGAGAGAATGAAGAGAGAGAAGAGAGGCTAAGATTGAATGAGTAACATCAGAAATAATAAAAGGAGAATTAGGGTTTAATGAGCCTTATAAGTATAAAGAGTTTCGTGTATAAAATAAGCACGAAAAACTGATCAAGAAATGCAGACCAGAACTGTCGGTTCAAGCCGTGAACCGGTCGGTTCACATCGTAAATTTGGCAGTTGCGACGGCGTAGAAAAAATACGTAGTTTAGCCTTTTGAATCGCCTGAATCGGAGTCGGTATGAGGAAATGACATCGTTTTTAAGTTCCGACTACGGTTTCGATTATTCCACGAGCCAAAAATAACAAAATCAAGAGAAATGAAATACGAATTTAACGAAATGAATTATTTATATAAAAGGTAAAAAGTCGGGGTGTTACAGTACTACGTCGGGACTGCCCAAAATTGAAAGTACGAATGCAGTTCATACGTCGCCATCTGAGGGTGAGTTTGCTCCTGTCACCGTCTACGGAGTATCCTCTCACACCTTCGCGGGTAAGTGGCTTCTTGACACCGGGTGTTCTCACCACGTGACCGGTGATTTATCATTGCTGCTTGATATTCAAACTGTTTCTCATCGTGAAGTTGGTCTACCTGACGGCACGCGGGTTTTCGCGTCCAAGATGGGCCGTGTGGTCCTCACTCCTCGACTCACATTACCCTCTGTTTTTTTTTGTACCCCAACTACAATGCAACTTGATCTCTATATCACAACTTTGTGATGATTTATCATGTGAACTTATTACTAATGCTCGTGAATGCACTATTCAGGACCTACGTACGAAGACGGTGATTGGACAGGGTGACCGGACTGACGGACTTTACTACCTTCGCCAGGGCCACTCATTGACGCCCGTGCTATTTCTGTTACGTCGTCTTTTTCATTATGGCATAACCGGTTGGGCCACCCTTCTGAGGACGTTGTTAATTTACTTCCTTTTTTCCGTACTCGTAAAGCTAAATTAAAGCTTCCTTGTGATATCTGTCATCGAGCGAAACATACTCGTAGCAGCTTTCCTTTGAGCAGTAATAAAAGTACCTGTGCATTTAAGTTAATTCATTGTAATTTGTGGGGCCCGTATGACATCCCCTCTTCGAGTGGCGCGCGATATTTCTTTACTATTGTTGACGATTACTCTCGTGCGGTGTGGATATATTTATTATCGACTAAGACGGCAGTTCATGACACGTTCTTACTCTTTGTTGCTCTCATTTCGCAACAATTTTCTGCTGTTATTAAGACCGTGCGAAGTGATAATGGGACCTAGCTTAACTCTTTACAATCTTATTTTGCCTCCAATGGCATTCTCTTTCAGTCCTCATGTGTCAGTACTCCTCAGCAGAACGGCCGTGTTGAGCGGAAACACCGTCATCTTCTTAATGTCGCGCGTGCATTACGATTTCAGGCTGGCCTTCCTCTTCGTTTTTGGGGTGAATGTGCTATGGCCACTGCTTACTTAATCAACCGTACGCCTTCCGCTGTTTTACATGGACGTACACCATATGAGGTGTAATTTGGCTCGCCTCCTCCGTATGATTCACTACGGGTGTTTGGTTCTTTATGCTACGCTCATAATCAACGTGCAAAGGGTGATAAATTCGCTAGTCAGAGCCGTAAATGTGTGTTTCTCGGCTACCCCTCCGGTAAGAAAGGATGGTACCTATTCGATCTTGACGCCGAAGTTTTCTTTGTTTCTCGTGATGTCGTGTTCTATGAAAACGTCTTTCCTTTCCGCGAGCCTTCTTCATCATCGCCTGCTGCACCATCTACCCCGACTGTGACTACTATCATACATATCGAGTGGGATGATGCTACGCCCTCCTCTGCCATTCCTACTGTGACTGTTGACCCTGCTCCACCCGACACTGCTGCTGCCCCGAATACTACTGCTACAGCCCCTACTCCTATCTCGGGTGAAGCTCCTGTGGTCCCAGTCACCTCCTCATCTGTTGACTCGACTGCCTCGGGTCCTGTCCCTGCCTCTGAGGACCCTGTGCTTGGTCGTGGCCATCGTACTAAGATGCCTAACTCTCGGCTCCGTGGATTTGTTTTGATAATGACGCCTCAGGTAGTGGTCCGTCCCTAGTCACCCACGTTCGAGTCTCGCCGCCTTCGTCAGGTATCCCTTATCCGTTACATGCTTATGATACTTCTGCTATTTCTCACCACAATATCGTACCTTTCTTGGTGCTATTGCTGTTCATAAGAAGCCCCGTTCGTTTAAGGAAGCGGTCCAAGACCCAGGTTGGCGTGCCGCCATGGAATCCGAAATGGCTGCTCTTATCGCAAATGAAACATGGACAATGGAGCCAAATTCCTCCCGGCAAGAAAGCGCTCGGTAGCAAATGGCTATATAAAATTAAATATAAGTCAGACTCCACTATTGAACGTTTGAAAGCTTGTCTCATTGTCTTTGAAAATCATCAAACTGAGGGCCTCGACTATGATGAAACTTTTGCCCCTGTCGCCAAAATGACTATGGTCTGTGTATTTCTAGCTGTTGCGGCTACTCAGAATTGGCATCTGCATCAAATGGATGTCCATAACGCCTTTCTCCATGGTGATTTGGATGAGGAGGTTTATATGCGCTTACCGCCTGGGTTTGAATCCCCCACCCCAGGCCTTGTCTACCGCCTGCGCAAGTCCCTGTATGGCCTGAAACAAGCGCCCCGGTGTTGGTTTGCTAAACTCGGTATTGCTTTACAGAAATATGGCTTTACCCAAAGTATGTCTGATCATTCTCTGTTCACTTATACTAATGGTTGTGTTCGCCTTCACGTGCTTATTTACGTTGACGATTTACTTATCTCCGGGAATGACGCCACTGCTATCTCCATTTTCAAACGCTATCTTCATTCTTGCTTTCACATGAAAGACCTTGGCGATTTGAAATATTTTCTGGGCCTCGAAGTAGCGCGGAGTGCTACCGGTATTTTTGTCTGTGAACGTAAGTACGCGCTCGACATTATCTCCGAGGTCGGCTATCTCGGCTGTAAACCGGCCTTTACTCCTATGGAATAGAACCATCGTCTCGGTACGGTGGATAGCCCCTTGCTCGCAGACCCGGAGGCCTACCGTCGGCTGGTTGGTCGCCTTGTGTACCTTGTGGTGACGCGTCCCGACCTCGCCTACTCTGTTCACATTCTCTCTCAGTATATGCATGCTCCTCGTGACTGTCATTGGGCCGCTGCCCTCCGCGTCGTCCGCTACCTGAAATCGACCCTCGGTCAAGGGCTTATCTTCCGTTCTGACGCTACCTTAACTCTCTCTGGTTGGTGTGATTCTGATTGGGCTGCATGCCCTGATACACGGCGCTCTCTTACTGGTTGGCTGGTGTTTCTTGGCCCCTCTCCGGTGTCCTGGAAGACTAAAAAACAACCCACCGTTTCTCGCTCCTCGGCTGAAGCCGAGTACCGCTCCCTTGCTGCGCTTACCTGTGAAATTAAATGGGTCGTGGCTCTTCTTGCCTGTTTTGGTGTTACGACCTCTTCTCCGGTCCCGGTTGCCTGCGACAGTCAGTCGGCCCTACACATAGCTCAGAACCCAGTGTTTCACGAACGGACGAAACATATTGAAATTGACTGCCACTTCGTTCGTGACGCTATTAAGGCCGGGCTAATAGCTCCGTCCTACGTCCACACCTCGATGCAGTTAGCTGATATCCTTACTAAATCTCTCGGGGCCGCTCAATTTCAGAGCTTGTTAAGCAAGATGGGCATCTGTAACCTGTATGCTCCCTCTTGAGAGAGGGGGGGGGGTAATAGCCTAGAACTTGTTGGATTGTAATATATTTACTATTGTGGGCCTAGTCCATCTTCCGAAACCTTCCACTTACTCCTATACTCTTGTATTTATTCCAAAAGCAATGAATGAAAACAACAGAAGGAAGTTTAATCAAATTCACTCAATACAATCTAATTTTAGCAGGTTGCTTGGTGTTGGGACCAAAAACCCAGGCTGGTCCAGAACCCTGGGCCAGGCCTGAGCAGTCTGCAGATCCACAACAGGTCAGAACATGCGGCCCAAAGACGCAGCGATCTGAGATAAAACAAAGGTGCAGGTCAGGAGAGGAAAAGCCAAGATGGGCCAAGCCCAACAAAAGAGTCAAACATCAAAGAGGAAAGCCCAAGACCGCAGCAACAACCCTAAAAGAATCGTTGGAAGACTTGGTCAAGAAGCTGAACTGAAGCCTAAGAAATAGGAGCTGCTGGAGAAGAAAGAGGAAGAGGTTACCTACAAGCATGGAGTCGAACGTTGGAGCAAAAGACACTATATAAGGAGTAGAATTCAGAAGAGAAAGGCATTCATGATCATACAACGCAAGCACACGACACTCATCACACTTCTCAAGCATTTAGACACTTAATCGTTATTTTACTCCATTATTATATCCTGTACCAGTTGGTCCAGACTCTGTACCCATTATTTCAGAACTAGTGAAGATCCTCTCTTGGCTTGGCGCCCGTGGTTTTTCCCTTAACATTTAAGGGTTTTTCCCACGTAACGTATCGTGTGTCTTGTACCGTTTTTGTTGTCTTTCGTACGTTTAAAGTTAATCACATAAACCATCACTAAAAGCAACCTAAGGGATAGTACTAGTAGATCCACAATCACTTAAACGAGCAGTGTGAGAAAATCACCCGAGCAGGTTTGGCGTAGTCTGTGGGGATACTAGTTTATTAATCCTACAAAATTTTCCAAAACCAACGAGATCAACCAACGTGAGAGATGGAAGGCACAAGTCACGAAGCCATGCTCAAGCTCCAGGAGGAATTGCAACAAGCCAAGCCAGGTTGCGTAACAAGCCAAGAAAGTCATGAGGATGCCAAGGTCAAGAACAAGGCCGGCGAGGCCGAGGCCGTCTGAAGAAACACCGGAGTCCTCTGTCTGTAAGAAAGCCTCGGGATCCAGGATCCCACCAGGTACACCATTTTACGATGTGATCAAACAACTTGACTTCTACTTTCTTCCTGCAGGTCAAAGGTACAAAAGGCGATCCACTCCATGTGGACGAAGATCAAGAGAACAATGGTGCAGGAGGCGGTGAACCAAAGACACCAGAGGGAGTAAGTGCAGGCCAGGTCATGGAGTACATGATGATGGAGATCTGAAACTCTCGAGTTAGTACGAAAGGTTCCAGGACTTCCACAACCCATTGAAGAAGTAGCACCAGGAAGCTATCGCCGATTCACCTTTGATGATTTGCATTGCAATGGTGGAGATGCCCAAGAAGTACTGGCGCCCAACCTAAAGCTCTATGATGGGACGGTGATCCTGCGGAACATGTTGCTCAAGATCTGAGCAAAGGATGTTCAACGTTCCTAACCCAACAGAGAAGAGAGAGGCTGCATGTGCAAAAGCTTTGGTTCAACCTTGACCGTCCAAATTTCTCCAGGTGGTACATCAACCTACCGGTCAAGACCATCAAGTCCTTCGCGGGTGATCAACCTTTTTCAACATCCGGCCACAAGAGCGGCATCGTTGGAGAAGCGGACCGGTGATCTGCATCGTCATCCGTAACGAGAACGAGTCTCTGGCGGATTTCCCGCACCGCTTCAACAAGGAGAAAGTGTCCATCCCGGATGTGACATCGGCCGCGACCATTGAGGCCTTGAGGCAAGGTTTGGTTAGAGATTCTCGATCTTTATGTTGAACTAACTCGCTACCCTTGTTCTACTTTTGAGGATGTGCAGGCTAAGGCTCGCCCAGATCGAGGTAGAAGAGGACCAACGATTCAGGCAAGGTATCGGGACCAGGCGGTGAACGAAAAGTCACCACCCAGAGGCACAGCAGCAACAGGCCTGGTCCATATCAAAGGCCAAACAGGAGGGAGGCAAACGCCGTGGATGAACAGGCTGATGCACCCAGAGTTCCACCTCCAGTTTCAGAGTATTGCTTTTCTGTAGACCTGCCAGGCCTGATCAACAAGCTGGACAAGTTGGGCTCAGCAGTTAGATGGCCAAAAGCAAGTGAGAAGCCTAATCCAAGGCGGGACACGACCAAGTGGTGTGAGTACCATTACGATATTGGACACACCACAGAGGATTGCATAGCCCTCAGAAGCGAGATTGCTCATCTACTAAAGGATGGTCACCTGAAGGATATCACGCCAGAAGCAGGAGGAACAAAGATGAAAGAGATGAGCCCAGAGATCTTCCACCACCACCGCCAACACATGAGGTAAAATTTATTTCTGGTGGTTCAGATATTTGTGGACTAACATATTCTGCTGCAAAGCGTGTGGCTCTGGAGAACAGGCAACAGCCACCAGCAGGACAAGCAGGTCCAGCCCAGGAGATTGTGTTTGATGAGTCAGACCTACAAGGAGTGCATGGGCCACACCACGATGGACTGGTAATCAAGATCCAGATTGGAACCAGCATGGTCAGAAGAGTCCTGGTAGATGGAGGCAGTTCAGTCAACATCATCATGATGGAGGCGCTGGAAGCTATGAAAGAGTCCGATGTAACAAAGAAGTCCAGCCGCTACGGTAGGATTCAGTGGAGAGACAAAGCACAGCTTAGGAGAGATCACCCTACCAACCTATGTGGAAGGAGTCACCTCTTTCGAGAAGTTCTGCGTGATAGACTGCCTGTCCTCATACAACGTCATCCTAGGCCGACCCTGGATCCACAACCTCAAGGCTGTACCTTCAACGTACCACCAGTGCATAAAGATACCAACGAAGTGGGGGACAAGAAGCGGTCGAGGAGAAGAACAAGCGGCCGCAGAGTGTTCTGGGGCTGACCACGAAACCTCCCGGCCAGGTAAGTCCCTCATAGCAATTAAAGCGACTGTCAGTGCGTTGAGAATCTGTCCCACGCATGGAGACAGATGAAATTGTTTTGGTGAAGAAAGACTGACGGGAAGGTTACGGTTGGTTCTCGACGCTCAGAGGTAATCGGACTGCTTAATTGACTTTACGAGGAAGAAAGAGCATTGTTTTGCTGGTCCCATTTTGATATGACTGGTATAAGTTCTGATGTTATTACACACAAGTTAAATATTGACCCAAGTTTTAAGCCTGTGAAACAGAAACGTAGGAAGTTTGCACCGGAACGTAATGAGAGTGTGAACCAAGAGGTACGAAATTCTTTGGACATGGACATGATCAAAGAAGTGATGTACCCAGACTGGCTAGCAAATGTAGTTGTGGTCCAGAAGAAGAATGGCAAATGGAGAGTATGTGTGGATTATACAGACCTGAACAAGGCGTGCCCAAAGGATTCATTTCCACTACCATACATAGATGCTATGGTAGATGCCACTGCAGGACATGAGGTGCTGACATTCGTGGATGCAGCTAGCGGATTCAACCAGATCAGGATGCACCCCCCAGACCAGGAGCATACAGCGTTCATGACCAGCAGAGGAATATATTGCTACAAGGCTATGCCTTTTGGACTAAAGAATGCAGGTGCAACATATCAAAGGCTGGTGAACATGATGTTCAAGGATCAGATTGGAGATACAATGGAGGTCTACATTGATGATATGGTGGTGAAATCAAAGAAAGCTGAGGATCACATCCAGGACCTAGAAAAAGCGTTCGAGATTCTGGAAAAATATAATATGAAGTTAAACCCTACTAAATGCACCTTTGGTGTCACTGCAGGAAAGTTCTTAGGCTATATGGTGACAAAAAGAGGCATAGAGGCTAGTCCAGAGCAGATCTCAGCAATAATCAACTTGCAGTCCCCCCAAAACCCGAAAGATGTCCAGAAACTGACTGGAAGAGTAGCGGCCGAGCAGTTCATCTCCAGATCTTCTGAAAGGTGCAAGCCCTTCTATGATCTTCTGAGAAAGAACAAGCAGTTCAACTGGGGGACAGAGCATGAGAAAGCATTCCAGGACCTGAAAATATACCTATCATCAGCCCCACTCCTGTCCAAGCCTGAACCAGGAGAGTCACTGGTCCTCAGACTGCCTGCGAAGCCTCTGTAAGTGCGATCCTAGTAAGAGAACGGATGGACAAAGAACATCCGGTGTATTATGTAAGTAAGAGTCTTCTGGATGCTGAGACCAGGTATTCTGTATTGGAAAAATTTGTTTTGGCTCTAACAGTTGCTTGTACCAAATTGCGTCCGTATTTTGAGGCGCATCATATTATCATTCGTACTAATGTTCCTGTGAGATCAGTACTGTCTAGACCAGAACTTTCAGGTCGTATGTCAAAATGGTCAGTAAAGTTGAGCACCTATGATCTATCCTATGAGCCCAGAACAGCAATCAAATCTCAAGCATTAGCAGACTTTGTGGCTGACTTCACTCCCACACTAGAAAAGCAGGTAACAAAAGAAATCTTCCATCTGGACCAGAAACAGCAGATCTGGGAACTCTGGACAGATGGTTCAGCCAACATCAGGGGTACTGGACTAGGTGTGGTCCTGAAGTCGCCACAGGGGGACAAGATAAGATGTGGTGTATCCTGTGAGTTCAGGACTACCAACAATGAAGCTGAGTATGAGGCACTGATAGCAGGACTGAATGTGTGTCTGGACATGAAGGTTCAGAATCTAAAGGTTAAGATAGACTCTTTGTTGGTTGCAAACCAAATCAATGGTACGTACGCTGCTAAAGATTCTAAGATGATTGCATATCTTGATTTGGTTAAAAATCTTTTTCAAAAGTTTACTAACGTTGAGGTTGAGCAAGTCCCTAGAGATCAGAATGTGCAGGCAGATGCTTTGGCTAACATAGGATCAGCATTTGAACCTGGTACGGCTGGGCGGTATACCTATTATACACATCTTGGAACGGCCAGTCCGAGAAAATTCAACGATCCTGCAGAGCACGATCCATGCAACGGACACTGGACCAAACCATACTATGAGTGGCTAGTCCAGGGCAAGTTACCACAGACAAGGTCGAGGCAAGAGCATCTGAGAATCAAGGCGCCCAGATATACTATCATACAAGGCGTATTATTGAAGGTCCTTCAATGTCAGACTGCACGCCTAGAACTCGACCGGTCAAGACAAGATTTATCGTAAATACACGATGGACACTGTGGAAACCACACAGGTGGTAGCAGCATGGTCAACAAAATCTTGCGCATGGGCTACTACTGGCCCACAATGAAAACAGACAGCATCCAGTATGCCACAAAATGTGACGCCTGTCAAAGGCAAGGTACAGAGATACATCACCGCACGTAACCTGCGACTCGATATCCGCACCATGGCCATTCATGAAATGGGGCATGGACTTAGTTGGCAAATTACCAATGGCTCCGTGACGTAAGGTGTTTATGCTAGCAATGATGATTACTTCTCTAAGTGGATAGAGGCGGATGCATACAAAAGCGTCACGCAGAAAAGAAGTTATAGCCTTCATAAAGAAGAACATCATCGCGGTATGGGATCCCCTCATAAATCATATGTGACAATGGTCTTGCATTCGTGGGAAACAAGACCAGAGACTTCTGTACAAAGTGGAACATCAATTTGGTGACCTCTCCACCAAGATATCCTCAAGCAAATGGACAAGCTGAGTCCAGCAACAAGATTGTGATCAATTGCATCAAGAAGAAGCTGATGGGGAAACAAGGGAGATGGGTTGAAGAGCTGCCACTAGTACTATGGGCGAGGCGAACTACGCCAAAGAGAGCTACAGTGCAAACTCCATACTCAATGGTCTATGGGTGTGAAGCAGTACTACCCGTGGAAGTGCACGTTCCAACAATCAGGTATGGATTCAATACATTTTCCGAGAATAATGAACTACTACGATACCGGACACAACCCAGAGCTCGGGGACTTAGCGGCGGTAAGATTGGCAAGATACCAACAATCGGTGGCGGTTACAACAAGAATGTGAAAGTGCGAATGTTCAGGGCAGAGATCCGGTCCCGAGAAAAGTATTTCGTAACACAAGGGACAAGGCTGCAGCAAGTTAGCCCCAACATGGGAAGGCCCATACCTTATCGATTCAAAGAATGCGGAAAGGCTCTTACAGGACTACAGACCTGGAAGGAGACATGATCCCAAGACCTTGGAACACACTCCACCTCAAGCTCTATCACATGTAAAGTGTCCTGGACCAAGACATCTGGTAATCCACAAAACTCAAAACTTTTCCTTTACAAATTATCTAATGCAACTGTACTGACTTGAGCGTCGGAGGGTCGTTGGCTAACGCCAACGGTCAAGCCTCGACCTCTTTTTGTGCATAAAGCGATCGTAAATCTGGTCCAGCCCGAACCAAAAACAAAAGCAAAGACAATAACAAAAACTTGGGCTCCGGCCCGAACGATCGCACTAACGGATGTAGTAATGTCAGATTAAAGGAGCCCCAAAGTGTAAGTCGCCTAAATTTTCAAACGCATGCATGCTACTTTACAGAATTCACAACAAATTATATGCGCATCATAACAAAAGACATAACAAAACATAACATAAGCAAAACATAGCATAACTAGCAAAAAGTTGACAAAAGTCAAACCATGCCTATGCATGGATAACAGAATTCAGAAACAAAGTTCAAACCAAAAGCAAAGTCTAAATATTTACAGACCAAATAAACACAGGGGACATTCCCCCCCTGGCAAATTCAAAGATTGTTCAGAAAAACCAATAACGAAGCCAAAGTTCAATTGATTCATTCATTCGTCGGACTCACCAGATCTTTTTCAAAGATGTCCTCTACAGGTCGGCGTGGGAAGGACTAATCTCATCGACACGATGCAGAACCTCCACCAACAGTCTCAACACTTGGACGTGAATTGCTCCAAAGGCGCAGTCAGATAAAGTGACCTCACCGCCTCGGGGACGACTTCATCGTGGAACAATTGTTTGAAGGTGGTAATCTCCGCGGAAAGATCGGCCGGCCATGAGCCAGAATCGGCATTCATCATCTCGATCCTGCACGAAGTGTGTGGAAGATACTCGGGTCCTCACCACTGCATCATGTCCTTTGACCGCCTCCCTCAGGTCCTCCAGCTCCTTGGTCAACTCACCAATCTGCTTATCCTGCTGCTTGATCCTTTTGAAGTTCGCCTTGTCCAGGCTGACCATCTTTCGCGGCGATGATTCGCACTCTCAAGTTCCTTCTTGGCAATCTCGAGGAAGAGCGCAAAGACCTCATTTTCACCTCGACTTTGTTCCTGCCACGCTCCAAAACTGGCACCGTGGAACCAAGACTGACAGACATGACCAGCAACTACAGGTACAAAACAAAACAAAAATCAAAGCCATACGAAAGGCAATTACGGGCAAAAGCAAAAGCATAAGAAGAGATACAAACCTGAGCACAATGAACCCACCATCTTGTGCGCCAAAGCGAGGATCTAGAAACAGTGCAGTGACAGAGTAGCAAAGCTTTCGGCAGGGACTTCCCCAAAGAGACATACTCGGTCGACTCACGAACGCAGAGTACAGATAAAGACAGGACTCATCCGAGGTAACTTCCCTTTCTTCCTTTTCTTCCGCTTCGGCCAGGCTCGGAGATTCGATGTGACTTTGGTGGACCTAGTGCGAACCCCTCTGGTGCCTTCCTCTTGGAAGACTTCGAGGCGAGGGCCACCAGATTCACGGCCAGCACAAGGCTATCACCGGACTTTGTGGACTCGCGTGCTGGGTAATCGCAGCGGTGATATCCTCCATAGACGAAGCCCTCTTACTAGACCCAGACGTTGTAGACATCATTGGAAGCGAGTTACAAAGGAATGGTAAGTAAGGATCCCCAAAGTAAAGGGAAAATGTCGAGACGATGGCGGCGCTGGGCACGAGGCTCGAGGCTAGACCCGGGGAATCTTGATTGGGGCAAAGTTGAGTGGCCCTTGGCCCAGCAAGTATAGAATTTAGCGAGTCACATGGATGGGAGTTTGGTCCAGGTGACCTATACCACTCTCACCACCCACCCCACTCACTGCACTTCTCTCACCCACCTCGCACACCTCCTCCTCATTCTCGGACTCCTCCTCATCCTCCTCGGACTCTCCACCATCACTAGCATGCTCGGGGTGGCGACGCCGACAACGTCATCATCATCATCAGGACTCATACATTTGGGCCAGGCCCTCTTATCAGCCCGTAACTTTAGAAACGCCTCAATCCTCCTCTTTGACTCAGGGTCGTCAAGGGTAGGAACCCAATCAGAAACTGGAAAGCCAGATTCACAACAAAACCTAAACAAAAGGCACCAGCAAGAACAAAGCGGATGGAAATTCGAAAGTTTGAAAGACATACCAATCCCCTTCAAAGAGAACTCAGGCGCTCGAACATTTGGGCCCAAAGTCTTACTCCGGATGAACATGTAGTAACTAGTCCAGTTACTATCATCACCCACATCTGAACGGGTCAAGAGATGCGAGCACCTGTCCCTCAAACGAAAATGAACCCTCTTTTGCTTATACATACGCAAGCGGTAAGTATTCCTAATATCAGCCAGCTGAATATCAACCCCATACCTCCGGCAAAGGGAATCGATCCCGTGAATCAATCGCCAGACGGAAGGCATGACTTGACAAGGCGGCACTTGAACAGTGCCCAAGAAAGCGCTCATCAGTGGGCAAAGCGGAAAAGTTGCACCGAATTTGAAGGAAGATTCAAAAATTGAGAACCAACCAGGGCTAACCCAATCTACTCTGACGTCTCTCGTCTCTGGGGCCCAAACCCCAGCGCGCTTGCACTCCAACTGTAAAAGCTTCCAAAGGAGTTCGAACTCGGGTGGTGGGGGTGAAAAAAAGGGGCAAACCACTAAACACAATGAGGCTACTAGTAGAAATAAAACAGCAATGTATTACTATAACATGCATTACTTTTTGGAAAGCCAAAAAATTGGGCCCTCTTTGAGCTTGGGCCCCTGGTCCACCGCCCCTCTAGACTACCCTCAGAATCGGGCCTGAATGTGAGTGCCATAATCAACAACTTGCATAAACTTTTCCACAAATAGTCTTTTCTTTTTGGATCGGTGCTATTTACTCAACAATAACATGATACGGAGTATATTAAGTACTCCCTCTGTCTCAGTCATTTGTTTACAGTTTGACTTATTTCCCCTCACAAAAAAGTCAAACTGTAAAAATTCACTGAAACGGAGGGAGTACAAAGTTTCATATGAGATAATGTCATAATAGAATTATTGTGATAATACGATAATTATTTGTTTCTTAATATTTTGTTTTTCAACTAATAGTATGTCTCATAATATATCTGTTGGAGTTAGTGTCCTCCACAGTTAGTGCAATAACATAAATAAATCTCTAAAGGTACACAGGGTACATTTTGTATTTAATCAGTTGATTAACGTTTATCGATAACGGTTGGCTTGCTAGATAAGTTTGACGTTATTGTCATACAGATGGCGGTGATCAACTGGTCCCTAAGAGTCACACCTAAAGGATGTGTTTGAGAGATGTGATTATTTGAGAAAATGATCAGATCGATGCCTTACTTAAATGACTAAAATGTTAGTCAGTGTTGTTGACTAAAATGTTAGTCAGTGTGATGATGTTACTGACTAAAATGTTAGTCAGTGTAATGGTGATACGGCTATTTAATACAGATTAAATAATATTAGATGAGACGAATTAAATGTAATTCGTAAATTGAATATAAAATGTTATATTTAATTGTTGTGTATAATGCAAGATAATTAAATATAAACCGTTATAATTAATTAGTAAATTATAAATATAAGGATATATATAGTATATTATAGTCGGTCCATACAGATGACACTAGTAATATATTGCATTATATTATAAGCTAAAATGACCAAGAGAAAAGTGTCCAGATACATTCTGTCCCGATACACTTTGTATCTTGATCAACAAGTGATATATTTGAGGAGAATATAATCTCCCCAAATACTCAAGAGTGGCCGGCCTAGAGGGAGTATAATTAGGAGATTATCTTCTATTATAACTCCTTAATTCATTCCTTAATTCATTCACAACTACAACACAATATACTTGAGAGAAAACCAATTTTCTTCTCTAAAATTCTCTAGCAATTTTCTAAGGGCATATCTCACATACATATTGGGTGTTTCAATTAGGAGATACCATAGTTTTGGTATTGTTCTTAGGCCGTTTTACTAGGATTAAAATGTTAATTCTTGAATCCTTATACTTTATTATGCAATTTTGTTTTATGACTTTAAATCTTATAAAGTTTTTCATTATAATCCTGTGATTTTAAAGGTCTATATACCGATATAAACCTACAATATCGATATGAGACGGTATCAGTTCAAATTTATTGCTTATGATAAAAAGGTCTCTGTGTTTTTTACGAATAAATTTTTTGCATACAATATAAAACGGTGTTGGTGATGTATACGATGACTTGGTTTACTCGACAATTAGGCACGATAAAACTTAATGTGGAAAACATTATTTTATTATTTAGTAATCTAGTATTGAACTAGTATAATATTATTTAGACCTGGCAAACAGATTGAGTCGTGTCGAGTTTGTACTCGTGTCAATGTTAAATGGGTCATTGTCCTCCCAACCCTAACTCGACCTATTTACATAATTGTGTCAATTGCCCAACCCAAGCTTGAGCCCATTTATTTTTTCATAACCTAACCCGAGCTTGTTTAATCCTTTTTATCTTTAAGCGGATCATTTTTAACACACTTAACTCATATAACCCATTTAAATCTATAAATTGGAGGACTTATGTATGATTCATTAACCAAATTTAAAAATTAAATCTTAAAGTTTATTGTCATAATTAATCGCTTATGTCACTTTTAGATAATTAACGGGTTACTCTTGTCAAATTCGTGATGGCAGACTTCAACCCTAACCCGACCCATTTAATTTTGTGTTGTGTTCTTGAATTGTCTACCCAATTACTTAAATGGGTCACATTATCTCAACTCAAACTCGCTAACTTGCAGCTTTTTTGTAAGATTATGTGAATAATGGAGTGTGTTGGTTTGAGATGAGTCTTAGGGAGAGTCTTGTATTTACCAGACTCTCTTTCAGACTAGTAAATAGTATTTTATATAATATTTTATCAATATAGATAATAAATAGTTAATAGAATGTGTATTATTTCATGGAATTTTCTAACCTATGCCCATTGGGCATAGGTTAAGCACATAAAATTTACTTTAAATTCCATTAATTTATGAAAAAAATTACTTTTTTTTTCACCTTCCCATGAGTGGGAGATGAAAAACCTCCTTAAACTTTTTCCCTTATCCTATCCCACTGGGCATAGGATAGGAAAACCCTTATTTCATATAGGTAAGATACAAATTTACTTAACCAACTAAAATGTAGTGAAATACTTCGTATAATTTATTAAAATTTAATTTTTAAGTTATAAGGATAATAAAAAAAAAATCTAGGTAACCAATTATTTTATCTAGTTTTTCATTTTTATTTTTGTTTGTACGATTTTATTTTATGTTTTAATATAATTATAAGTGAGAAAAACTGTTTAATATTTGATTTATTTAAGTGAGAAATATTTTATCATAAAACAAATGTCGATATAGAAGTAATAAAATAAAAATAAGCAAAATGAATTAGGTGGAAATTTAAAGTGGCAATATCTGAAATGAGGATGAGAATAAAGTGTACATATTTAGTGAATCTGAGATTATTTGAGTCTGAGTCTGAAAAATAAAAAGGTAGTGAAAAGTTGAGTTGGCAGATTCTAAAGTCTAAAGATAGTTTGTAGATAAACTTAGTCTTAATCTCTTAATACCCCCAAATAATATACCATCATTCTCAAGATATATCAAGGCAATATTATGAGATATTTTTTAACTGATTTTTTATAGTTTAGTTTGGTAGAGATTTTAAAACTTTTTCACTAACTTTAATGACATTACGAAAAGTTCTTATTGCCTTTATATTTGATGAAAATTAACCTTAGTATATTAGAAAAGTATGTTCTAATAGTGAGTATATTTTTAAATAGACGTAAGTTTGGAATGTTTTGAAAAGATTATGCATAGTATTGTATATTCCCATGTATTTTCCCCTTCATTTTATACATTGATTAAACTTATTAACATAGAGAAGAAAAATTAGAATTAAATTCTATTGGGGCTAAAATATCTACTACGTTACGAAGAATAGAAGACATACAAAACGACAGAGTCTCGGAATCCTCTACAAATAGCCCTAACGGGGCAAAGGTAAAAAGGATGAAAAATCATTCATTCCTCCTCCACTCATCTCTCTACCCTCTCTCTATATTATTTACCACACATAAACACTGTATTTATATCTTTAGGTACTGACTTGGGCGGTGGAGGCTCCCGCCTTCTACGCCTCAAGTTCACCTTGCAGGCCGCGTATGGAGTAGGCCTAGAAGCCGGAGGCAGCACATGACGTCATTCTCGATACCCCAGGTTAGCACCGGAAACAATGTCCAATAATGAGAGGATATATTGCATATCTTGAAATATTCTTACAGTCAAGGGTTCTTTATTTCTCTATTTTATTTTTGAAAGTTCTACATTCATAAAAGTTAATGAGTATCATTTATTTTAAGTGAACCATCTAATTATTTTTTATAACTTTTAACGTGAAAGCAAAATAACAAAAATGTATCTATATATCATGAATCTATTCGATTTATTAAGATAAGATTAATCATGTGACGACATTTATCTTTTACCTCAACAAAAAATGAATCATTTGACCGAATGGTGTTCTGACAAAAAATATCTAGCGTTTTGGGTTCAGAATGAAAATATTTAGAGTTATGGGGTCCATGTAAGCTTGAATTTTTCAGACCATAAAGCGTCATTGCGGATGGCGTGTTATATGATTCACTTTAGTTGAAAAAGAAAGTTTAAAAAAATTGGTCGCATAAACCGCGACACGAGATGGCGTTTTCAAGTATAAAACGCTTCTCCATATGGCGTTTTAAAGAGGCAATGAGCACAAGTTATGATCAAATATCTAATCTGTAACAACCTGGTTTTTAGTCGACTTTAATTACTAAGGCGGAACTTAATTAAGTCTTAAACCAGCGTCATTAATTATACATAAACCCAAAATATTACAACATCGTTCAAGAGTTGAATAAAACAACTCTAAATACGGAATTTAAAAGAGTATGGTGTTATATATTACATATCTCTCGAAATACAACAAAAGTAAAGTATAAACACGTCTTGTGGCCCCGTCCAAAATCCAGCTCTCGGTCCACGATCTTCCTGCACAATAAACTATTGGGGATGCGCATTGGCGGGCCGGTGACTAGCTATGCTCATACTTACCCTCGATTTCAATTACTTTGGTTTATTACTATCGCTTTATAACTATAACATTATGATAAAACATAAACATGCTTATTCAAATAGCATATAAAGACATATAAGTCATAATAAGCATGCGGTTTAAAGCGATAAATCATATAAACATGATATTCAATTAGGAAGGCAAATAACAGATAATAGCATAGCAATAGTGTCACAATATACAACAGGATTACAAAGCGATATCAGATCGCATACAAACATATATAATGTATCATAATCATCATACAGACTCGATTCATTTCAGAAAGTTGTGGTCTTTAATTTTCGAAGATGGTACACACTCGTTCTCATTTAATCAGACAACAAACAACACATACTGCTTACGAGCCTGACCACTGAGTAGGTCTTTGTACTCTGATCGATTGCATCTCACTTCCATAGTGCAGAGACTTACTCGACCCGTAAACCACGCCGAATACTATAATACTTGCATCTCATCGCGTCTAGTGTTCGAAATGATTGAACTTGGATACAATCTCGTCAAGTGATGCTTACATGTGGCAAGAACGAATGCTAGTGTCGCGCCCACTAAGAACGAAACACGGCAAGGAGACTTGAACCGCTATAATCGGCATTAATCGCCACGGTGCCCTGGTAACTTTAGCGAAATAGGGGAATAAAACCCTAGTCTAGTACATGTACACTAGTATCCAATTTAAGAATGGGCTATGCTAATCATAGAGCACCTTAACTCAGGATAAAACGACTATTTCCTAAAGCCTGAGACAAAAGCCTTGGCATATTCAATTATCTTGTCCGGCAATGGCGACCGCCACAAGACTATCTTAACCCCACTTCACTCACGATTGACGTTCCCTTATCTGAGGCCCAAGCTTGACCTTTTATTTAACTTACTCAAGATTCATTATTTATTTGATATTACATATCACATGTTACTAGACTCTCCTAGTCTCAGCGTCAAACGTTTAAGTATTTGTAGGTTTCATATGATCACATAACACGTTCGTTTATTATTTGAAGTGTTGTTAATTATTAACGTTTTCAGGTTTCTAAATTGAAACGTTTATTAGTATGTCCAATTTTATTTATGTGTTTTTCAAATACTTTAGGTCATTTACTCCTTCATTTTAAATTTCCTATACTTAGTGAAATTTTCAATTATTTTCAGTATTTCACTATTCACTTTTCACTATTCATCGTATTTTACTATTCATCGTATTTACTATTCATTGTATTTACTATTCATTGTATTTACTATTCATCGTATTTATACGTATTTTTATACTTATACTTATTATTATTTTTTTTATACTTAAGGTATTTTAGTATAATACTAATCTTGTTTTTATTTTCTAAGTACAAATTTCTAGTTTCAAAGTCGTTAGGTTCGTTTTGTACTTAGGCGATTTTTGAAAATATTTTAAAATGTAAGACTCGGTTAAATTTAGTCGTCTATTTATTTAAGTTAGTGATAGTATCGTGGATGATTCATTTATAGTCCATATGTCTAAATTCAATAATCCAATAGCAAAGGTAGTATCACACGATTTAATTCATTTTTATAACGGTTAACATAATTTCATTGGTTTATCGTATTTCATTTATAACTAAAACAATTTATACAAAAATTCAATTCTAATTACTATTTAACTTTAGTGACTTAGTGATAATTTCATTTTGATCAAATTTAGTCAATTTAAAAAGAGAATGTCGTGTGGTTTAATGTACATGTCAAAATTGATTTATTTCTTTTAATTTCTTAATTCTAACTTATTAACTAATAATTAAATTATTTTAACAATAAACTAAAAAGTGATAAAAACAATTTTGGACTTAAAATAGCCCAAAATGCCGTGGCTAATGTAGTAGTGTTCTAAATTTTTATTTTTCGATTTTATCGGTTTTTAGCCTAAAGTCTTTATATTTTAATTATTCTAATTATACTAAAATGATTTAAACTAAAATGAAACTTACTAAAAATTTCATTTATATTTATGAATAGTGTTTTTCAACACTTTAATTTTCTAACTTTTTATTCCTTAAGATTTATAATGTTTAAGTTATATATCTAGTATTATAATTACTTACTAGTAAATAAAAACAATAAATAACAACAAATATAAAATAAAATGAAATCAAAGTGTACTAACATGATGAACATCACATGAACATTTAAAGAACATCAAGAACACAAACATAAACTCAAGAACACATAAAGCATATTTAACATCTTATAATTTATTCTTTTTATTTAATTCTTTTACATGACTACATCCATTTCATACTAACTTAGCTTAAAATATAATTTACATAAATTAAAAGTGAAATTTTATAAAATAAAAAGGGAAATGCCGAATGGATGTATGTATGTGTATAAATTTTCATTTTCGATTTTAATCACTTTAAACTCATTGTTAATATTTAACATAATTTTACATATAAACTTATTTTATATTTAAAACTCATAAAACATAAATAAACATGTAAACAACAAATAAAAATGCAAAAAATGAAAATGATACTAAACATGCTTAAATTAAACTACAACAACTATACTTACAAAATTAATAGTTATTATCATTTCATTATTTATTATCATATTATTAAACATACAAGCACATAAGCATACAAGCATATAAATCATGTTTAACATATTTCAACATAAAAATTATACTTACAAAAATATAATAATAATCAAATTAATTTTAAAGGAGACTAATATGAGATATAACTAGTCACCTTAAATCGGATGTTAATCGTCGTGGAGTCTAAAATAAATTTTAGACCCGGAATTTCTTCACCCGAAACCCAAGTTCTTCACCCAAAATAATCCAAAAGTTAGCTCCTAATATACCCACTAATTAACTAGAACACTTAGGAATTATTAAGGTAATATTATAGATTTTATTTAAGAGGTTTTTGGAAGAAAATATAAGAAAAATAAGGAGAGGAAGTGAGCTAGAGGGAGCCGGCTTCAAGGAGGGCAAAATGAGAGTGTTTTTGACTTGTGAAATAATGAGGAAGTAGTAGTGAAATTAGATTAAGTATTGTATGTATTGTATTTGGTATTTAGGTTGTATAAACTTTAAATTTAATTAAATTAAAGCATGTGATGATGGAGGTGTAAGAGTGTGTAAGTGTGTAAGTGTGTAAGAGAGCATGCTTGTGTGTAAGAGAGTATGCTTGTGTGTGTAAGGGAAGAAAGAAATGAAAGAGGATTAACTTGTAGGAGTATATAAGGGAGGAATGAAAATTTGGCCTTCAAAGTGATTCCAGAAAATTTAGTTCAAGCTAGGCAGATCCGACGGCTACGAAAATAGCGTCATTAAATCCGTCTCGAAAAGTTATATGGTTTAGGCTTTTGTTTCGCTCAATTCCGAGTCCGTATGACCATTTTATGACCTCCGAAAGTTAGGCCCTAAATGTTTATACGGGTTACATTAAAATGAAAAGGAAATTAGTTCGTTAAATCATGTTAAATGTAAATTAACAAAATGATGATCTATTTTATGTAGAGTAAAAATGAGGTCTTGTGTGTAATAATGAAAGTAACACTAATTGTGTATGTATGTACAATGTATTTAGTATATTAGTATGTATAAACATTAATTTAAGTGAAGCTAAGAAGTGATGATGAACTAAGTAGATGTGTAAGAGATAATGAAGCATGCTTGTAAGTGAATTTGATGGGTGTAAGTAAGCATGCATGCTTGTGTAAGGAAATGGAAGACTACATGGTCATGCATGTGAGCTAGGGTGGCGGGCCATGTGAGCCCACATGTGGCTCGATTTCCGTTTTCGGAAATTTCGATTCTGGCGTATCTGAAAAAGTCTTGAAATAAAATATATGATTCTAAAATAATGTTTAGAAGTAAGATTGAAAATAAAAATGAAAATAAAACTTCGAAGTGTGATTAAAATAAAAATTGGGCTTTGGCTCCTCAATTTTGATTAAAAATTTACTAGTCAGAAATATATATTTTTTTGGATGAAAGTTAATGATTTAAATAATTAGAATCAAACGTCAAAAAGTTTATCAGTTTAGATTAAGTATAACTTCAAATATCGACAATTTAGAAAAAGCTAGTTTAATGAAAATGAAATAGTAATTAGATTTTAATATAATATGATTTATTAAAAATTAATCAAAATGATTATATTTTTATTAAAAGTTAGATGTGAAGTTTGCTTTTCCAAAATGGAAGAGGATAAGATATTTGATTTTTGATTTGCGTCTTTGAAATTGTTGACCCGAATTTCAGAGACGGGAAAAGTATAAGGGTTCATTTTTATAAAAATTTGAAATGTGTTTCTTTTTCAATTCTAAAGATAATAAAACAAACTTTATTTTTCAAAATTTAAAAATTTGTACTTAGGAAAAATTTATTATCATTTGGCGAAAAATTTTAGACGCATTTTTATTATAAGGAAAAAGGATGAATTTAATTTGAGGAATTAAATTCTTTTATCAAATTGTATTAAAATAACACGGGGTGTTACATAATCAAATCAACAGAAACCAAAAATATTGAAGTACTTTTATGTTATATAAATAGATTAGGTTATATTTTTTTTTTTATATTACTTTTTAAAGTACAAATAGATTTTCATATTTTATCATGTTAAAATAGAGAATATTATTGTTATTGAAATTCTAAATCATACGGATGTACTTCCTCCATTCCATTTGATTCTATACGTTTGCTTTTTGCACGTACGTCGATACACGTTTTCTTTTGTTCATATCTTTAGTTACGTATTTCAAAAAATTATAAAAATTTGATATTAATAATGTATTCGAAAAGACAATTAAAACAAGATCCCACATGATTATGTTTTATTTTAAATGTTAAAAATTATATCGACCATTATCCTCACTCGTGAATAGTGTCAAAAAACCAAACGTATACAATCAAACGGAATGGAGGAAGTATATAATATGAATTAGCGTATAAATAACTTTCAATCTACATGATTTCAATTAAATAGTTTTATACTTTAGTGAATACAAAAAATTCATTAATTCATTTGTTTGACATTATCATTTGTATTGACTATATTATGTATTTAATTTTTTGAAACTAATAAAGATAATACTAATAATTTGTGTAATTTATATTTTTCAGGATAATGATACAACATTCAGTGTATTTTCATAGTGGTGATTGGCAAAAAAAAAATCGAGATCATGACATGATCGAGATTAAAGTAATTATCCATATCAACGATTTAGGTATATTTTACTTCGTCAACACAACTTTAGAGTATTATTATCATTATTTTTTTTTTTGCTACAGTCTTAACTGTATCTAATATTAATTATTTACGCATAATTTTATTGATTTTCATTTTGTATCTTACTAATTAATATTTTATGTGTTAACAAGTAACACACTAACACTTCTTTGGCAAATACTTGTGTGAGTACAGCCTTATAATTGTTAGAGTGTATAAAACCGATCTTGGGCCTCCAACCATCAGCTTAAGCTTTTGGTTGAGTTGGTTCCTAACATGGTATCAAAGCCTTGTGACAAGAGGTCACGGCCGGGTTTGAATCTCACCATCACTCACTTTCAGAGTGGATTATTTCAAGACTTAGGTATGGCGGTACCAGTAGTTGCGTCCACACTTGGCCTCAGGCGATTCAAGTGTGGCGTGTTAGAGTGTATAAAGCCGATCTTGGGCTCCAACCATCAACAAGGCTTTTGGTTGAGTTGATTCTATGATAATAAGTTTATTGTAGTCTCTTTCACATAAGGGTAATAATTTTTTTATTTTTTTGATTTATTTCTTTGTATTTCGCGACTACACTAATTTAGTGTGAGTACGGTCTTTCATAAAAATTACTCCATTTCTTTGTGTCATTTAATCATTTTACATCCTCTTAGGCTCTTACCAAATGAAGATAGTATCATGTCACAATCTACATCACCCTCAGCCAACACAGCAACTATAATGAGGGGAGCACGTATTTTATGCGTTTCACATCTAACGAGACCCCCACTCAAGAATTTGTGACAACAATTATAATGAAGATAGTAATCGTATACGCTAGGTCAATTAGTCTTATAAAAAACGGTTACACGAATCACTCACAATCATAAAAATTAAGAAAGAAAACAAAATAATCTAAAAATTATCATTACTTTATTAGAGGTCTCGTATTAATAATTAATAATATTATATGAGATCCTCTCACTCAAAAATTTGTTTAGTTAGTGGAGCATATATTATTGTATATAGTTAATTGTAATCGATAATAAATCATGTATCTTGTAAAATATGACTTTTATATTTCCTCCCAATGACCCATCTCATATTGTTGTTCTATGTATTTTTGAAGGGAGAAATTTTTCAAAGGTTTTGAAATTTATCATCGTAAATTGAGTTTTTTTTTTTTTTTTTTTTTTTTAATTAAAGAGGGGTAGATGGGTCGTTTCCAATGGATTTGTATCCGTTTGTTTCAGATCGATTTCATTTGTTTTATTTAAGTTTTCGATTTCAACTCAATTTAGTTTTGTTTCAATTACGAGTCTCAATAGTTATAGAATATTTCAGTTCAATACGGGTTTGAGTCGGGTCAAAGCATGTTAGTTTAGTTAATATTCGAATCGAATTCTATTCAAATTAGATATTATTCAAATTGTGTCACGTTTAGATAGGATATGACCGAGTTAGTTGTATCATCAATTCTCTTATTTTGATTTCATTTTGAATATACTTGGGTGCTTAAGAGTAAGTTTATTGTAAGACGTTTCAGATGTGATCTCATTTATATGTTACTTTGTCAATATCATTTCTAAAAGAATGAATCACATATATGTTTAAGCTAAATTATTCGTTAAATTTGTTACTCCGTAGTTGTTATATATTTTGTCCAAATATTTCTACTCCGTATTAATTTTTTCTGTTTCTTAGTGTTCCAATAAACTATACACGTGTAGATTTACATTATTTAAAGAAATTATACTTAGAGTGCTTGTGTTGATTTGAATGATTTTAATAATTTCGAGTGCAATTTTAAGACCCGCAAATCCACAATCAATTTATTCTTACCCGTTATATCTTACTATCTTAGCGATATCGTGCTCTGCCTAACCACAAATCCTAGGTCCGCCACTTGTCACTACTAGTTGATTTTATACGAATCTTGTTACGGGATAGTGTCAAAATACGGTCGTTTAACATCTTATCTACGTTTTTTTCAACTGTTAAACTATACTATTTGGAAGTGTTATATTTCTCTGAAACTTCATTTTTACTACTCTCTCCGTCCCAGTGAATTGTTTACACTTTCTATTTATGGTCATTGTGAGCCATATGTAAAAGGCCAGAATCTTATTTCTTAAACTAAATCATATTATCAAAAAAGTATCTTTGTACTTACTTTATAACAAGTAGACCCTTTTTTCTCCTCACAATTACCTTTTCAATTTTTTTCATTACATCTCTTCCCATCTAATTAATTGTGTATAAAGTAAACTTAACTCACCGAGACAAAGAGGTAGTATAATATATGAGAAAAATACTAACCTAATTGATTGGTTACTGTTTTATAGTACCCCGCAATAGATATAAAGTAAAAGAAAAAGGATAATATCTTACTTCTATCAAATCATATACTAAATAAAGGCCTATTTTAAAAGCTATTAAAAAGGTAGCTGAAAGCTGAAAAGCTAACTAAAAGCTGAAAAGGTAACTGGAATTGAAAACTTAGCAGAATAGGTAGTTGAAAAGGTAGCTGAAATTAACGGACTGATAACCTAGCTGAAACTAATTACATTCTTTGGTAAAACAACCTGAAATAATGACTGAAATAAAGTAAATGCATGATGTAAAGAGACGTGATTTTATTTTATGGATAAATTTACAAGGGTATAATAGTAAACAAACTTCAGAATCGCCACTTATTTTCTAATAATCTACTTGAAATAGCTTTTTATCTCAGCCAGCTGAAATATTTTCCAGTCGACCTCACCAAACACTTCCAAATAAATAAAACATGTAGCTGGAATTTTTGTCAAACGATCTAGCCCAGTCAAATAAAATTTAATTGATTTGTACAACCAAATAGAGCATAATTCAGATCTGCAATTTAAGTGCATTTAAAGAAATTGTTTTACTTTTTTAAATACACAAAAATAAAACTCTCACATGGTAACTCGCTTAGGTAAGTTTTTTTTTATTTTATTTTTTCAATTATCGTTTATTTTTGTTTATTTAAAAAAGTAAAACAATTTCTTTTAGACAGAGTACTTCTTCTATCCAACTCTATTCACTATGTTACACTATTGGACGCTATATGAAAATTTCGAGTAATTATAAGATTGTGCGATATAAGAGACAATATAGCTAGTGTTGTATGAAATATTATATGATTCGTCTTCTGCTCTTCTCAAAAATACTCTATTCTTTTTTTGATGACCTCCCAAGAATGCATCGTTCGCACCACCACATGTCTTATGTAAGCCACCCGACTCAGAGGCTGCGGTGAGAGTGGTGTCGTTTTTTTATTCTTTTTCGTTTCAGGTGGGATTTGAGCCTGTGACCTCACACTTTGTTGCACACTTTCAGGTTAACCTAAATTGCACCTGGACAACCACCACTTGGTTAAAAATTTTAACAATTTGTCCAACTTGATAATACGTTTAACAATGCAAAAGATGGCCCATAAACATTTTAAGTCTCACATGACATACATGAATAAAACAAATGAACTTCTGACAAATAGTTTGAAAGGGTAATCATGCCATAATAAATATGAGTATTGCAAGAAAAACAAGTGAGTATTTTTATTTTAAGTATGGGAGTGTAAATAAGTAATATCGGACGTTGTCCGTAAACGTTATTAGACTCGAGTATTATGTTTGTGTTAGCTCAAGTGACATAGTGTTTTCATCTTAAGAATTATACGCTTATCTTATGTATTTTTCATTTAAGTTTTTTGGCTGGAGAGCAATTTAGGATAAGTGACTTCCTGATAAATTTTCTTAGATGCGCTGGAAGGGCTCGTATTAATTTGTGGACGGTGTATGCAGCCTGGCGAGGTACAGTAAGTGACATTTTGGCCTTTAATGACGACATGTTACAAAATATGTATGTATAACCTGAATTGTACTCATTGAAAAGCAAATGTTACGCAAGCTCAACATTTAGGTTAATGATTCACACTTTTATATAGCAGAGGATAGTGTAGAGGAAGTAGAGGATTTATTGTGCTAATGTTTGTAAGAAAAGCTTGTATAATCATTGTAGGAAAATCATTGCTATAATTTAATGACTTGTATTATATTGTACTACTACTTCATTACGGCAAAACTACTTTCTATCCAAATATTAATGATATAGGGATTTTTTTTTTTTTTTTATGACAAGGCATTGATGTCATTTCTGTGCAATATGGTTGTGCAATATACGGAGTAGCTATTAGCGGCATTACTTTAATATAATTAAGATTTGTAGCACGCGTATATATAAAGTTTTATATACATGATGAACTATTAAAAAACGCACATAAATTTGTTCAGAAACAAGCCAAACAAAAAAAAAATTAGTTAACATGGAGTAACTAAAATGTAAAACCCATTCGATAAATATAAATAAGTAAACGGCAAGTAAAATGAATGAAAAAACAATTAACACAATCGATCTAGAGACAATAAACTTCTTAAAAGATGATCTTTATTTAATTAACTTTATGAAAGACAAATCCATCACGACTTCAATAATTGAAGAAACTAAAACGGATTATATATAATCATCACATTTTAAGGGTACCAATACGTTACGGTCTTATAAAAGCGTTTTGTGATTTAGAAATTGCCTGAGATTATTACATCATATATTCATATCCTTAAATAACTATCACCTTTAGGAATTACTACATCAATAGCTTTTTATTAGCTCGAATGATTGATGAAAGAAGCAATAACTTTGAGGAATTCATGGGACTTTTCAAGTTTAGGATCCCATAAATGAAAGACATGACCACCTCCATTTGTGTCCAACAATTCAACATTCCCTTCCCAACCACTCTTTTTCAATGCCTCATAATATGCAACACCTCTCTCCTTTAAATCATCATCCTTGTCCACACATATTAACATCCTATCACATACCACCTCCCTTCTCATTCGGGCCGGGTCACCCATCGGGTGAAATGTCGGGTGGGTGGCACCCATTTTCCCTTCTGATAGAAAGTCGACAATGTCGTCTAGCTTCCCAAGGGCGAAGAAGGGGTGGACCAGTGCCACCCCTTCAATTTTTGTCCCCGAGCTAAGTAGTCCAGCTCGGGTGGCTTGGGCTAACATGTTATGGGCAAAGTTGCCTCCCGCACTGTCCCCGGCCATGAAAACTCGACTCATATCACCCCACTGGGTGATCCATGGGTCCGGCCCTGTCCCAGTTGAGTGGGACAGGACCCACTTTGTGACATCCCACGTGTCTTCATAACACGTGGGTATGGGGTACTCTGGAGCTAGCCTATAGTGAACTGAGACCGCAATCACATTGGCCTCAGAAACTAAGGAGTTGAGGTAAGTGTGGTACATCATAGAAAAAGGTGAGTATTGACAAAATGCCCCTCCATGGTAGTAGATAAGGAGTGGCAATTTGGTATTTTTCGGGATGTCGTTGGGCCGGTAAATCCGTGCTGATGCGCCTGGAGAGATTTTGACGTCTTTGGAATGCACGCGCTTTGAAGGGTTGTACTCAGGTGGCACGATGACGTCTTTGCGCAGTCTCTCGATTCGACCATCTTTGTAGATTAGAAAACGAGGAGAAAAATCATGGAGTATTTGGGATGAGTTTTGAATGGTCATTTTTGAAAATTTTTGTTGTGGGCTAGCAGAGGAAGATGGGGCATTGATAAGAAGGATTGAACCATTATATAAAGTTGTCCACTAATTGTACGGAGTAATTTATATTTTGGTCCATGTGTTTTTTGCTCCATATGAAAAAGAGTTCCATGTATATTTTATTCCGTATGAAATTTTTTTTTTTTTTTGGTCTCCCAATCGATATCCGAACCCATTCGACTAATCTTGGCTGTCGCGAGTTAAGGTCCCTGAAAGTATGCTTTAAACTCTTCCAACTGGCCATGAGGATCGAACCTCGATTCTCCTACTGCTCAAATTTCTACACTACTGTAGGCAAGGCGCCGTTGGTTATTCCGTATGAAAATTGACTTCAAATATAATACTCGTATACTACCTTCGAGTTCCATTCATTAAAAAATTCCCAAATGTTCACAACAACTTCACCTAATTAATCCTTTCTACTTTAATACTTTAATAAAGATCCTTCAAAATATCATTATTATTCTATCTTTATTTTATGTTCACAACAACTTCACTTGGTTAATACTTTCTACTTTAATTAATGGATAAATAACCATGAAAGAAAAAAAAAATGAATGAAGCACACATGAATTATTTTCTATCACCAAAAATAATTAGTCCCCCCTATCTCAGTCATTTGTTTACCTTTTTATTTTTGGATAAATCATTAATTGACGGTTTTTTTTTCACACAATAAAATAATTTGATCCAAAACGGTCATTGATTTTGAAATATCTTGATCTCGCCTAACTAATTTTGGATAATAATTGAGTTACAGTTTAGTTTTGTATAAAAAAAGAGGTATTTATAATATGCTCCGTCCCAAAATAAAAAGGTAAACAAATGACTGAATGAGAGGGAGTAATGTTAAATCATCAACAATTTCATCCATGGATAAAATGACAATTAGAAATTTTTGAATCAGAATATTACTCCCTCCCTTTAATTTCAATCTATTCATTGACTTTTTCACACTTGTGAAAACAAATGTCATAATGATGACATTTAGAGTTTCACATTATTGAAAATTATATAAATTTGATAGTTTTATTGTACTCGTAAGGATGAGTCAAACAAAACAACATGGCTATATTTTACCATAAAAATGATGAGGAATTTTAAAGATTCTGTTTTACCAAATGAGTTAGTTAGTCTTATTAAGTACATCTCATACACACGTTAGAAAATTTGTTTATAATCTATGACTTTGTCACATTTCGAGGCACGCACTACACTCTTCGAGATCTCTCAAAATATTTGATTAAATATTATCAAAGATAAACGAAAATATCGTATATTGTATAATAAAGGAAGTATAAGCGTATGTTGCAGCCTTGGGGAGTAGATTTTATAAACATATATGTCAACAAAGTTCAAAAAATGTTGCTGATCTGCAATAAATGGAAACATCAATGTGAAAAGTTAGATAACCTCGTATTGTTATTAATGGTTTTGTCAACTAACTTTGAAAAGTAGTATATCACCTTATTTTCAAGAAAACTACCAATAAAAAGCTAGAACTGTTGTTACTCCGTACACGATATTGTAATATAGGTAGTTGTAATGTTGTTTTCTACAATTAATATGAATATGACACCGTTATATTTCTTCCCAATGACTAATATCTCCATTTATTGTACGGAGTACTATGTAATAAGTCTCCTTTAAGGGAGGACTTTTACGAAAATTTTGAAATATATCATTTATGAAATTATATACAAAAACTAATTTATGATGAGTAGAGTCTAGAGCTGGCCATAGCCGAGTTGGACATTCTATCTTTAGGCTTGTGCATTGCCTGTAGGAAGGAAAAGGTTAGGTAGTGCTCTAGGTGGGGCTGATAAAATTGAGGCACATGACCGGTCTTCATACAGCGACGTACGGGTCGAGCCGAACTAGTCCATTTGTCATTTTTTCTTTGAATTTTATTTTTTTAAAAAAAATTAAACATTATTATACGTTTAATTTATACTTACAACTATATATAAGGGAAAAGGAAATTTAAAAAAATGAAGGGCTAGGAATATTTTTTTTCTTAATAATTTCAATATAATATTAACTTTTATTTGATATTGAGTATTATTTATCGAAATTAAAAAAATTAAATTGGCTATATATCACGTAAAAATTGAATTAGAGCCCACATAGTTATTCACTTACCTGTTTTTGAATGGTAGATGAAGGGATCATGCTCATAGGCAGTCATAGCTCATCGCCAATGTAGTCAATCCCATATATATTTGGTGTCCGCTAATGATTTCTACATTTTCTGGTAAGGTCGACAAAAATGTGGTAGTTAGTTGAAGCTAGGAAATACTAATGATTTTAGGTTAAATACGCACTTACGACCTTAGCTTTTACAAGTTATATCAAATTTAAAAATTACTACCTTACAAAACTTATTATTTTTTTTTTTAACTTGCCTTATATAAAATTGTTTTTTTGACTTACTGTTATAAGTTCTAACTTCTGTCTAAAATTAATACTCCCTCCATTCCATTATATTCTTCTCACTTTCCCAGAAAGAAAATTTTATCATTTCCTTTCCATTTTTATTTTTGTCAATTTTTAACTAATCTCATCCACACAATCTACTTTATTATTTTTCTGCTTTAATCTCACCCACACAATCTACCTTCCTTAATTTTTGGTCCAAATTAAAATGGGAAGAACAATATGAAACGGAAGGAGTATATAATAGTTCACTATTATTCCCCTCGTTTGATAACCTTAGATCTGCTCACTATCTTATACCTCTATTTCTCCTATAAAACACAAAACATTCTTCATTTTTACGGTGGAACAAAAAATCCTAAATAGTCATCTCAATTTCATACTCACGCCACAATTTGTCAATAACATCGTTCAAAAGTAGTACGGAGTAACTTTAATTTGGTAAAAAATTCATTTTTATTTTCTTAAACTATGATTAGGAATTTAGGATAATAAATTGTAGAGTCGTAGTTTCGTAGAGGTATAATTGAAGTTTCATGGTTGACATTAAATGAGTGTCTAATCTAGGGTTTTCATTTTCAAATTTTAGGGTTTTAAAGTAAATTGAATATTTGTCCATGTGTAATACATGTTAAATTTTTATTCAATTTGCTAAATATTCAACCATTCTATTGGTTTTGATGAAAGATTGCTTCTCGGTCATTTGTATTCGCTTCTCTCAAATCGCCTCACTAAAAAGTCAAAGTGTAAAAAATTCACTGAAATGGAGAAAATATATACTATGGAGACAATTTTAATTTAAAAAAAAAACAAAAAACAAAATTGGTAAATATATGAAGGCATATGCAGTTAAGATGTGGAGATTGCACATTTAAGTTTGAATGTTCAACGTTTGAGGACAATATGTGGTGAAGTTCTGAAAAAAAATGAAATTAATGTGTACTTAAATTGGTCCTCAATAAATGGAGAGATTTTTAAATTTTTCAATTTTTGAAGTTGAATGAAACTAATATTAAGCGTTGATAGTGTGGTTTTTAGGGTGAAATAATATTCGATCAAATGAAGTGTAAAATGGTCTAAAAATTCAAACTTGTCCAAATAGAAGATAGCGAGAAGTTAGTAGCGGAATAACTTCAATTTTTACAATTTTTAAAGTTGAATGAAACTAATATTAAGCATTGATAGTGTGGTTTTTAGGGTGACATAATATTCGATCAAATGAAGTGTAAAATGGTCTAAAAAAAAAAATTCAAACTTGTGCGGTCAAAGATATCGAAGTTAGTAATGCGGACTTGACAAAATATAACAATAAGTAAAAAAAAATGGAGTAATCATTTTATTAGGTAGGTAGTTAAAATAAAAAAATAAAAAAAAAGGCTTTTATAAGTCAATAATTATCAAATTTTATTTTTAAAAGATAGTAGCGTCACTTGACCATAAATTTATTAGAAATGTGGGTGTCTTTTCATTGATATTTCGATTTACAATTCATTTTCGCTCAATTGAAGAGCTGCATGACATCATACGCATGATCGTAACAATTTTTTTTTTACTTTTAATATTTAACTTTAATTTAAATGGATTCAATAATAATTTTATGAAATAAAAAGTTTAAAAAATATCATTTTTAAAAAATTGCGTACTCTTTATATAGAGATCAAATTTGATATATTTTCAAGTTCATTGTTATATTATTTATTTCATAAATAGAGTTAGTTTATAATGAGTCCCTTATATATTTTGAGTCCGTGAGTCCCATTTTAAGCCCTTAGATCACAAAAATGGAGGGCTGAGATTAAATCTCAGGGAAAAAAAGTGCAGGCCGGTCGACCGGCCAAGACATGATTCACGTTTTTAATGTACAGCTTTCAAACTCAGCAGTTTCATTTTTTATTCGTTCTGCTTTAGTTTTTCAAGATCTGATAGTTTGAATTTTTATGTGGGACTCACGGACACAAATTTTTTGAGGGACTTAGTTTAACCTAATTCAATAGATTCATAAACATATACGGAGTACGTTTTATATAGAACTTAAAATTTATGATTGACACAACGATAAAGTAAGTTTCAAAAAATGAATACACAATATTCATACAATTATATTTAATATCCACTTTTGAGTTGAAAAATTTTACATGAACAACACAACCTGTAGAGATCCTCTAGAGTAACTTTACCGTAGAGTTACTCTATCTTTGTCACATTACTTGCATAGAATAAAAAATTTCTTTTCATCCATCACCCAAAAGGGTTCACCAATTTTATGTAGGGTATCTTTTGGTTCGGATTACGTGGCTTGAAGCCATAGGAATTTCTTAGGAAAAGGGTTTATGATACAATATGAGGGTATTTGTATAAGAGAAATATCAAAATTAAATAAATTTATTATGATTATCTAATTTAAAAATCAAAATTCTAGAGTTACTCTACGATAGAGTTACTCTAGAGGATCCTGACACCACAACGAACCTATTAGTTTAATATTAAGGTGTTGTTTGGTTACCCAAAAAAAAAATGTGGGAATCAGAAATCTCATGAAGTGGAAGAAATATGTTTGTTAGGCTTCTTAAAAACACCGAAATTAGGCTTTCCCATGAATTGTAATTTTCTCCATAATGGAGGAGTTTAATTACCCGACTCTCTATCTAGGTAAATGTTATTAATTCCCACACGAATTCAATTTCTACAATCTAACTAAATGACATCTTTTGAATAATTAACATGAATTATTTGAATCACGTGTTTTTTGAAATTAATGGGACTTTGATTCCAATATGTAACCAATCGACACTCTAATCACCTTCAAAAACTAACTGATTGTGTCAATTTATATAGTTGTTAGAATTTTTGCAGCGGAAGTATTTGTGTCGTGGATTCATAATTCCCAAACATATTTTATATGTTAAATATACTTATGCGTACATTAAAATATACTAATGGTGTGATTTGTCGATGTTTCAATTTAAGCTTAAGGATGGAGATGATCTGATATAGTAGGTCACAAACAGGTTAATTTTAAGGCGGGTGTATTTTTGGATAAATGATATTATAGTTGGGTTTATTGTGAGATTATATGAAGAATGATTTTTTTATGGAATACCACCTATAGAATGGATTATTTAGGGTAAATTTTCGTATGAAAACTACATTTTTTAATCTTAACATACTTATGTTACCATAAAATATTTTGACAATAATGTTTATTTAGTTTATATAAAATTTAAAATTATTGAATTTAAATATATTATGTAAAGTTTTTTTTAATATCAACATTTTTTTAGAATTTAACTAAAATTCTAAAATAACCTAAAAAGTAATAACTTTTAAAATATGATAAAATGTAAATAAAAAAATAGGTTAAAGTATGTTATGTAAACCTACCAATAAAGTACTCCGTACTAGAAAAGTGAAGTAGGTTTTGAAGTAGGTATAAAAATTAAAATAAATTAATTTTTTAATTCATAACCTAGTTGAAAGTAGGTTAGCAAAACTACCAATAAATATGGTCTTATACATTTATTACTTTAAATTAAGATAAATTGGTGACAACTACCTATTATATACTCCCTTAATTTCAATGAGATAGCCCTATTACACAAATTATAGAAAAATCGAATAAAGTAGGGATAAATTAGTCTTTTTATTGGATATGAAGGTTTATCTTCATGTACAAAGTGGAGTTATTTTGGTCATTGTCAATGGTAAAAGTTGATAAATTTAGAAATATAACTAAAAGTCGGAGTATTGTCAACATGTGAGAGTCACACATTGATTGTGGTAGAGAGGTTTGTGTACTTTATAATGTTTAAGGGTCATCCTCCCATTGCCAATTGGTTTTGGGAAATGTGGATGCTCTTAGACTTTTTTTTAATCGATTAAAGTAGGTTAAAATTGTTAATGTACATTATTGGAATGTTATTTCAATAGTTGAGATTATTCGTGAATTAATTCAAGTTCGGATTATTTATGAAATAAAGGGACCAGTTCAGATTATTTTTGACAATTATTTCTAATAATTATACTTAATTATGATTTCAATAATATTTAATTAAATATTATCACATTTCGGGGCACGCACTACACTCTTTGAGATCTCTCAAAATATTTGATTAAATATTATCAAAGGTAAACGAAAATATCGTATATTGTATAATAAAGGAAGTATAAGCATATGTCAACAAAGTTCGAAAAATGTTGCTCTGCAATAAATGGAAACAATAATATGAAAAGTTAGATAACCTAGTATTGTTATTAATGGTTTTGTCAACTAACTTTGAAAAGTAGTATATCACCTTATTTTCAAGAAAACTACCCATAAAAAGCTGGTACTGTTGTTACTAATCGTAGATAAGAAATGAATGAATGAAGAGAGTTAGAGAGTGACATATCACATTCTAAATCATAGGAATCACATATATGTTCCACGTTTAACGAGTAACAAGTACACGATATTGTAATATAGGTAGTTGTAACTTGTAATGTTGTTTTCTACAATTAATCATCTATCTAGATGAATATGACCCCATTATATTTTCCTCCCAATGACTTATATCTCCATTCATTGTACTATGTAATACGTCTCCTTTATGGGAGAACCTTTACGAAAATTTTGAAATATATCATTTACGAAATTATATACAAAAATTAATTTATGATGAGTAGAGTCTAGAGCTGGCCATAGGTCGGATTGGACATTCTATCTTTAGGCTTGTACATTGCATGTAGGAAGGAAAAGGTTTGGTTGTGATAGGCGCGGCTGATAAAATTGAGGCACATGACCAGTTTTTTGTAAGGCTACGTATGGGCCGGGCCGAACTAGTCCATTTGTCGTTTTTTCTTTGAATTATATTTTTCAAAAAAAATTAAACATTATTATACGTTTAATTTATATTTACAACTATATATAATGGAAAAGGTAATTTAAAAAAAGGAAAAATTCATAACTCCTATTTATTCTATACCATTTTTTCAAAACTTCCGTCTATTGTAATTTTTTTTCATAACTCCCACCTATTGTGAGTATTTTTTTCTAGAATTACCACAAATTGTAAAATTTGTCACTTTAAAGTTATAATTTCAATTGAACATTAAAGTTATATTAAATTTTATCTCTATTTTAACTCACCCTCTTCACTTATAATGTCTTTCGATGGGTCAGTGAAAATTTAATTTGATTTTAGTAGAGGAAAAGTTAAAGGATAAAACGTAGTCGATTTGAGAATAAATGACCAACTAAACACCTTATCACTAAAGATAGACATATGAAATAAGGATAAAAGAGAATATAACATTGTATTACGATTGAAAATATAATTTAAACGTGTCGAAATTTTCAATTGGTAGTAATTTAAAAAAAAATACTCAAAAAGGGTGGCAGATTTGAACAAATGATGTTACAATAGGTGGGACTTTTTGAAAAAATATTACAATAGGTGGGAGTTTTGAAAACGTGATATAGAATAGATGGGAGTTATGAATTTCCCTTAAAAAAAATGAAGGGCTAGGATTTTTTTTCTTTATAATTTCAATATAATATTAACTTTTATTTGATATTGAATATTATTTATCAAAATTACAAAAATTAAATTGGCTACATATCACGTAAAAATTGAATCAGAGCCCACATATTTATTCACTTACCTATTTTTGAATGGTAGATGAAGGGATCATGCTCATAGCTCATCGCAGAATTAGTCAATCCCATATATATTTGGTGTCCGCTAATAATTTCTACATTTTCTAGTAAAGTTGACAAAAATCTGGTACTTAGTTGAAGCAGAAAAATACTAATGATTTTAGGTTAAATAGGCACTTGCTACCTATTACAAGTAATATCTAAAATGATTTTAGGTTAAATAGGCACTTACTACCTTATAATTTTATTTTATTTTTTTGAACTTGTTGCCTTATAAAATGGTTTCTTTGACTTATTGTTATAAGTTCTAACTTCTGTCTAAAACTAATGTATAATAGTTCACCATTATTCCCCTCGTTTAGTAACCTTAGATCTGCTCACTATCTTATACCTCTATTTCTCCTATAAAACACAAAACATTCTTCATTTTTACAGTGGAACAAAAAATCCAAAATAATCATCTCAATTTCATACTCAAGCCACAATTTGTCAATAACATCGTTCGAAAGTAGTACGGAGTAACTTTAATTTGGTAAAAATTTCATTTTTATTCTCCTAAACTATAATTAGGATAATAAATTGTACTCCCTCCGATTCAACAGGTTCTTAACGTTTGACTAATTTTGTGAGGGAGATTTTGGTCAAACGTTAAGAACCTGTTGAATCGGAGGGAGTATAGTTGATCGTAGTTTCGTAGAGTTATAATTGAAGTTTCATGGTTGACATTTAATGAGTGTTTAATGTAGGGTTTTCATTTTCAAATTTTAGGGTTTTAAAGTATATTGAATATTTGTCCATGTGTAATACTCCGTACATGTTTAATTTGTATTCAATTTGCTAAATATTCAACGATTCTATTGGTTTTGATGAAAGATTGCTTCATTTTATTATTTACTAAGGGGTCAATTTTAATTTTCAAAAAAAAAAACAAAACAAGAATGGTATATATAAGAAGGCATATGCAGTTAAGATGTGGGGGTTTCACATTTAAGTTTGAATATTAAGCGTTTGCAGCCAATATGTGATGAAGTTTGGAAAAAAATGAAACTAATGTGTACTTGAATTTGTCCTCAATAAATGTAGGGATTTTTCAATTTTCCAATTTTTAAAGTTGAATGAAACTAATATTAATGGTTGATAGTGTGGTTTTAATTTTAGGGTGGAATATTTCGATCAAATCTAATACATATAAAAACACAATCTCTTAATAGCATATGCAAAAGTAATAACACATTTTGGGACATTGTGTGAGTGCCATGTAAGCAAAATTATCAATATAGATGTATTAGGAGTATTAAGAGACAAGAGTATATGAATGAACATTTATTTATGTCCTTAATAATTAGAGTAATATTTATGTTTAATATTAGTGTTGGCTTTTGGATTGCTCTAGACAATTGTATATATAATCTCTTATTTGGAGAAGATTAGCAACTCAATAATAATACAAAACCTTTTCTATGAATTCATGTACTCAATATTTTAACATGGTATCAGAGCCAAAAGGCTCCTGAGGACCAAACATAAAACTCATTGCGCTGTGGTGGACTTAAAATTTACAACGTCCACCGGCGGGATCAACCCCTATTCCAAATTACGAATCCTGAAACTTACATAAAAGAAAAGCCAAGAAAAAAAAAAGAAAAAAAAAAAAAAACGAATCATGATATTTGAGTTTGGTTTTGTCATCAATCATAAATGGTCAAAGACTTCAAGAGCATTATGTTCAATTCAGAGCTTTTAGCAATTTGTGAAGGAGCACGTTGCATATTCTATTCAATTCATTTGTTACCTTTAAACAATTTCGACAATGTTCATGTGAGAAAAGAAAAATCGGTTCCTTTTAAAATAACTGGCGAGTGCTATGCGCACAAAACAAAATTGGAGTGCGAAAAACTTAGCAGTCTCCGTTTCAAAACTTTTGTGTGACAGATAGTTTTGCGTTTACAGAATCATTTGTGTTCGTGTAGTATTACAGGATTGAAGAGTGGTCCTGCCAAGTCACTAGATCGATTAGAGGTTCTACTATTTTACATGATCGATTAGTGGTCATGTCATCGATTAATGTTCTTGTGTTGAAGGTTGTTCGGTTTGAAAAGAAGGTGTTTTCCTATTCAAACCGTAAATTTGACGTGTTCCAAAACAGTGGTCTTAAGAAGGCTATTGTTTTTCATTCCTTTATTTCTCCAATTGTAACTTTCGTACTACTACAGTTACGATTGCGGGAGGGTATTAGGAGTATTAAGATACAAGAGTATATGTATGGACATATATTTATGTCCTTAATAATTAGAGTAATATTTAAGTTTAATATTAGTGTTGGCTTTTGGATTGCTCTAGACAATTGTATATATAATCTCCAATTTTGAGAAGATCATCAACTCAATAATAATACAAAACCTTTTCTATGAATTCATGTACTCAATATTTTAACAAGATGGCCACGTAGAATGTCTTTATAGTTTTACAAAAATAACCGAAGGATATTTTAATGAATTGAGATGTTAATGTGTTATTAGTGCATTTTTATATTTTAACCCTCTTGAATGATCATTAATTCTATTAATAATTATCATTGACTTCAACTACAACGCTTCGCCATTATTTTACCTTTACAACTAATTCTGCAATTTTATTTACTTTATAATAATTTACACCTTACTCCCTATAAATTTCATTGTATTACAGCTCATAAAATCAAAATTCCTTCAATAACCTAATATTCGTTGCCTATAAATTTTTGGAAAATTTAACATGAATAAACCAACCTATTAGTGATCTTCCATTAATAAACCAACCTTTTGATTAACTCTGAGTAAACCAACCTTTGCACCCCATCTTCCATTATTAAACCATCTCGATTTTAAACTTGTCATTTTGGGTAAAACGAAAACTATAACACACATGTTTTCACTCCATTATTAATGTTATAGAGAAACAAAGGGAAAAACATGTGATTTTCATCCTTAAATAGTCGTTTAAAAATGGGGATAGTCTAATATTGGAAAATAAAGTGTAAAGGTTGGTTTTTTGAGAGTTAATCAAAAGGTTGGTTTATTTATGGAAGATCACTGATAGGATGGTTTATTCATGTTAAATTTTCCTAAATTTTTATCTATTTTTTGGTTTGTTTATTATAATGTCAGGTTTATATTTTGGAATCATTACTGTAAGTTTCATATGAATTATGTATATTAAATAATTTAGTTTCTTATTTTATATTGCCTTTTATTTTTACCTATGTGACACACGTGTAATTTAGTATTATTGGTGTCCTACATGCTATTAATTCAATTAAGATGAATGTCACATGCTATAAATGAATCAAAAAAATTCCAAGTTTAGAAGAATTGGTGAAAATGTTTTTTGAGAGGAGGAAAATAATTTTATGACTTCGTGCACTTCTCAATTACCTATGTTACTTCTAATTGATTTTTTTTAATACTATGTTACTTCTAATTGATCTTTTAATACTATATATGTTACTTCTCAATTCCAAGGTATTCTTTCATACAAAACCTTTTCTATGAATTCATGTACTCAATATTTTAACAAGATGGCCACGTAGAATGTCTTTATAGTTGTACAAAAATAACCGAAGGATATTTTAATGAATTGAGGTGTTAATGTGTTATTAGTGCATTTTTATATTTTAACCCTCTTGAATGATCATTAATTCTATTAATAATTATCATTGACTTCAACTACAACGCTTCGCCATTATTTTACCTTTACAACTAATTCTGCAATTTTATTTACTTTATAATAATTTACACCTTACTCCCTATAAATTTCATTGTATTACAGCTCATAAAATCAAAATTCCTTCAATAACCTAATATTCGTTGCCTATAAATTTTTGGAAAATTTAACATGAATAAACCAACCTATTAGTGATCTTCCATTAATAAACCAACCTTTTGATTAACTCTGAGTAAACCAACCTTTGCACCCCATCTTCCATTATTAAACCATCTCGATTTTAAACTTGTCATTTTGGGTAAAACGAAAACTATAACACACATGTTTTCACTCCATTATTAATGTTATAGAGAAACAAAGGGAAAAACATGTGATTTTCATCCTTAAATAGTCGTTTAAAAATGGGGATAGTCTAATATTGGAAAATAAGGTGTAAAGGTTGGTTTTTTGAGAGTTAATCAAAAGGTTGGTTTATTTATGGAAGATCACTGATAGGATGGTTTATTCATGTTAAATTTTCCTAAATTTTTATCTATTTTTTGGTTTGTTTATTATAATGTCAGGTTTATATTTTGGAATCATTACTGTAAGTTTCATATGAATTATGTATATTAAATAATTTAGTTTCTTATTTTATATTGCCTTTTATTTTTACCTATGTGACACACGTGTAATTTAGTATTATTGGTGTCCTACATGCTATTAATTCAATTAAGATGAATGTCACATGCTATAAATGAATCAAAAAAATTCCAAGTTTAGAAGAATTGGTGAAAATGTTTTTTGAGAGGAGGAAAATAATTTTATGACTTCGTGCACTTCTCAATTACCTATGTTACTTCTAATTGATTTTTTTTTAATACTATGTTACTTCTAATTGATCTTTTAATACTATATATGTTACTTCTCAATTCCAAGGTATTCTTTCTTATTCAATTATTTGTTTCTACCTCTTTAATTTGAGATGGAGCATATATTGACATTTTAATATGATTTTTGATTGAATACTCAAACAAAATAAGATATGTATAACTATTCTCTATTTTTCTAATTGATTTTAAAGTATTAAAGAAAAAATTAATTATTACACCCTCACAGAAATCATTTTAAATATTACACTCTTATAGAATTTTTTTTAATTTACATATAGAATATTACTTTTCATCTAAAATTGCTCCAACATAAGGTTTAAAAAGTATTTTAATTCTTCAATAAGTAAGTTATCTATTTAAATTCCTATTATTAAGTCAAATATTAATTAACGGTTTGTACAATAAATTATTTTATTAACCTAAAAGGGTGTGTTAGATCACCGAATTGAAATCCTCATCTTAAAGCAAATTTTAGAACAAAAGTAATATTCTGTAGATATGTTTAAAAAATAAAGTATCTAAGGATGTAATATTCAAAAAGTCTTTTTAATAATAAGGGTATAATGAACAATTATTTACTCTATATTATGAAGAGAATTTGCCAACTATTTAGAGTTTCTTGACCATATGTTGACGAATTAGAATGAAAATAATGAGTAATGACACATAAATTTTCGTTCAACTTACTTTTTTTTGCACAATTAGCCTGTCGTATAATTGAAACCCTTCATATCTAAAATACTTAAAAACTAAATTATTTATCAAAGTTTTGACTATTGTTAAGTGAGCTAAACAAAACTAACACACAAACAAAGCTCCCAAAACATGCCACATTAGCGAAAATTAGAAAAATCAATCATTTACCTGTAAACGTTACTTAACCCTTCATGTTCTTCTGAATTAATTAATACACTCTTCAATCTATAATCCATTCATCTTCGTATAATTTAATTAAATACCCTCAATGCTCCTCATTTTTAAAACGTTGAAGCTAGGGTTTTGGCCTCATCCATGGATTTCAGAGAATAAGATTTGTGCATTATATTTATCAGCCACCGTACATCAATCTTTTCCTATATTTCTTATGTGTTTGAGTAAGTTTTACGTACAACAATGTTATTCTATTTTTTCAGCCATGTTTTCAGTTAGCCCCCTAGGCCCACATTTTCCCTCTTGAAAAATCGACAATGAGCCTAATTGGTAAAAATGAGGGAGCATCAGCTATGAGTAAATTATAAATATATACATTAGGAAAAAGTATTGAATATATGAATGATTTTAGGAGCAGACTTACGGAGCGCTTAATTCGGATCGGGGTAACGAGTAAGCGAATAGAATCAGGGAATGTCTTTTATAACACCACTTTCTACAATTAATGAAATACCTATGAAGTACAATAAAAAAAAAAATTATTAGATTATGTGTTCTGTTACAAATTAGACATTTATCAAATTACCTTACAAAACTTATTATTTTTTTTTTTAACTTGCCTTATATAAAATTGTTTTTTTGACTTACTGTTATAAGTTCTAACTTCTGTCTAAAATTAATACTCCCTCCATTCCATTATATTCTTCTCACTTTCCCAGAAAGAAAATTTTATCATTTCCTTTCCATTTTTATTTTTGTCAATTTTTAACTAATCTCATCCACACAATCTACTTTATTATTTTTCTGCTTTAATCTCACCCACACAATCTACCTTCCTTAATTTTTGGTCCAAATTAAAATGGGAAGAACAATATGAAACGGAAGGAGTATATAATAGTTCACTATTATTCCCCTCGTTTGGTAACCTTAGATCTGCTCACTGTCTTATACCTCTATTTCTCCTATAAAACACAAAACATTCTTCATTTTTACGGTGGAACAAAAAATCCTAAATAGTCATCTCAATTTCATACTCACGCCACAATTTGTCAATAACATCGTTCAAAAGTAGTACGGAGTAACTTTAATTTGGTAAAAAATTCATTTTTATTTTCTTAAACTATGATTAGGAATTTAGGATAATAAATTGTAGAGTCGTAGTTTCGTAGAGGTATAATTGAAGTTTCATGGTTGACATTAAATGAGTGTCTAATCTAGGGTTTTCATTTTCAAATTTTAGGGTTTTAAAGTAAATTGAATATTTGTCCATGTGTAATACATGTTAAATTTTTATTCAATTTGCTAAATATTCAACCATTCTATTGGTTTTGATGAAAGATTGCTTCTCGGTCATTTGTATTCGCTTTTCTCAAATCGCCTCACTAAAAAGTCAAAGTGTAAAAAATTCACTGAAATGGAGAAAATATATACTATGGAGACAATTTTAATTTAAAAAAAAAAAACAAAAAACAAAATTGGTAAATATATGAAGGCATATGCAGTTAAGATGTGGAGATTTCACATTTAAGTTTGAATGTTCAACGTTTGAGGACAATATGTGGTGAAGTTCTGAAAAAAAATGAAATTAATGTGTACTTAAATTGGTCCTCAATAAATGGAGAGATTTTTAAATTTTTCAATTTTTGAAGTTGAATGAAACTAATATTAAGCGTTGATAGTGTGGTTTTTAGGGTGAAATAATATTCGATCAAATGAAGTGTAAAATGGTCTAAAAAAATTCAAACTTGTCCAGCCGAAGATAGCAGAAGTTAGTAACGGAATAACTTCAATTTTTTCAATTTTTAAAGTTGAATGAAACTAATATTAAGCATTGATAGTGTGGTTTTTAGGGTGACATAATATTCGATCAAATGAAGTGTAAAATGGTCTAAAAAAAAAAATTCAAACTTGTGCGGTCAAAGATATCAGAAGTTAGTAACGGACTTGACAAAATATAACAATAAGTAAAAAAAAAAATGGAGTAATCATTTTATTAGGTAGGTAGTTAAAATAAAAAAAAAATAAAAAAAAAAAAGGCTTTTTATAAGTCAATAATTATCAAATTTTATTTTTAAAAGATAGTAAGCGTCACTTCAGCCATAAATTTATTAGAAATGTGGGTGTCTTTTCATTGATATTTCTGATTTCTGAATTCATTTTCGCTCAATTGAAGAGCTGCATGACATCATACGCATGATCGTAACAATTTTTTTTTTACTTTTAATATTTAACTTTAATTTAAATGGATTCAATAATAATTTTATGAAATAAAAAGTTTAAAAAATATCATTTTTTAAAAAAATTTCGTACTCTTTATATAGAGATCAAATTTGATATATTTTCAAGTTCATTGTTATATTATTTATTTCATAAATAGAGTTAGTTTATAATGAGTCCCTTATATATTTTGAGTCCGTGAGTCCCATTTTAAGCCCTTAGATCACAAAAATGGAGGGCTGAGATTAAATCTCGGGAAAAAAAAAGTGCAGGCCGGTCGGCCGTGCAACAAGCATACGTTTTTAATGTAACGATTTCAAACTTCATATGATTTCATTTTTTATTCGTTACAGTTTCGTTTTTTCAGTACAGTAGTTTCGAATTTTTTATGTGGGACTCACGGACTCAAATTTTTTGAGGGACTTAGTTTAACCTAATTCAATAGATTCATAAACATATACGGAGTACGTTTTATATAGAACTTAAAATTTATGATTGACACAACGATAAAGTAAGTTTCAAAAAATGAATACACAATATTCATACAATTATATTTAATATCCACTTTTGAGTTGAAAAATTTTACATGAACAACACAACCTGTAGAGATCCTCTAGAGTAACTTTACCGTAGAGTTACTCTATCTTTGTCACATTACTTGCATAGAATAAAAAATTTCTTTTCATCCATCACCCAAAAGGGTTCACCATTTTATGTAGGGTATCTTTTGGTTCGGATTCGCCGCCGGAACATACCGGAAAAGGGTTTATGGTACAATATGAGGGTATTTGTATAAGAGAAATATTAAAATTAAATAAATTTATTATGATTATCTAATTTAAAAATCAAAATTCTAGAGTTGCTCTACGATAGAGTTACTCTAGAGGATCCTGACACCACAACGAACCTATTAGTTTAATATTAAGGTGTTGTTTGGTTACCCAAAAAAAATGTGGGAATCAGAAATCTCATGAAGTGGAAGAAATATGTTTGTTAGGCTTCTTAAAAACGTGTAAGTCTTGTGTGAAACGGGTGCTTTTTACCATGGCAGTCAAATAGTAAGCTAAAAGACAAGGGACAAGTGGGAAGAACATCTTTCTTCCCCACTTGTCCTTTGTCTTTTAGCTTACTATTTGACCCGTTTCTTGTGAGAAACGGGTTACCCGTTTCACACTACAAAAAAACTGTGTCAGAGCGACGGATTTTGCGACGGAGTTTTTTCCGTCGCAAATATAATAATTTGCGACGGACCGTCCGTCGCAAATTAGCTCATCCGTCGCCAATTTAGGCGCCAGGGGAAAAGCAAGACCCGCCAAATTAAAATGATTTTTGCGACGTAATGTCCGTCGCGAAAATCTGGACATCCGTCGCAAAATATAGCGCCAAAAAATTAAGGCCCCGCGAAAATAAAAATAATTATTTGCGACGGACTATCCGTCGCAAAAACTCAACATAGCGACGGGTATAACGTATCTTGCGACGGATTGTCCGTCGCAGAAAAAAAAAAAAAAATAAAACCTCCCAGGCCTTTCCCAGATTCAGTCGTAGCCCCCCAAAAAAAAAAACAAAAAAAACAAAAAACACAGGCGATTTGCGATCCAACGACGACTACCACCACCGCCACTCCCGCACCGCCACTCCCGCACCGCCACTCCCGACCTCCACCGGCGACTACCACCGGCATCCCTGAGTCTGCCACCGGCGACCACCAACTTAAGGTGAGTTGATTTTTTTAATTTTTTCGGTTTTTTTTCAACTAATATTGAAATTAATTGTTAATTTAGAGTATAATTATGACCTAGGATAGAGGCTTTGTGTGAGTTTTGATTTTGAATTGATATTAATTTCATTTTTTAGGGTTTTGATTAAATTTTTTTAATTTTAATTTGTTGTTGTTGTAGTTGTGTTGTTGTTGTTGTTGTTGTTGTTGTAGTTGTAGTTGTAGTTGTAGTTGTTGTTGTTGTTGTTGTTGTTGTTGTTGTTGTTGTTGTTGTTGTTGTTGTTGTTGTGTTGTTGTTGTTGTTGTTGTTGTTGTTGTTGTTGTTGTTGTTGTTGTTGTTGTTGTTGTTGTTGTTGTTGTTGTTGTTGTTGTTGTTGTTGTTGTGTTGTTCTTGTTGTTGTTGTAGTACTTGTTGTGTTGTGGTGGTGGTTGTTGTTGTATTGTTATTGTTGTTGTTGTTGTAGTAGTTGTATTGTTGTGGTTGTTGTTGTTGTTGTTGTTGTTGTTGTTGTAGTAGTAGTTGTATTGTTGTTGTTGTTGTTTGTTGTTGTTGTAGAAGTGGTTGTGGTGGTTGTGGTGGTTGTACTTGTGGTGAAAGAGGTGGTGGTAATTAGTGGTGGTTGTAGTTGTATTAGTACTAATAGATCAATGTAGTAGTAATTAGTAGTAATATAATATTATTAGTAATATAAGTATAATAATTGTAGTATTAGTATAATATGAAGTAGTAGTACTAATTGAATAATTAGTAATATAATATGGAGGATTATTAGTATATTCCGATCGATGATACTGTTTTTCAAGAAGAGATAAATGTCGATCATCCACAAACGTTATCGTCTGTAGTTGAGGATGAAGTACAAACGACTGATAATGACAATGTGGAGCTTGAGAATGAAGTAGCAAACGACAATGTGGAGCTAAATGAGAGGGAAATACAAGGAGGGGATGAGGATGACGATGTGGAGTTACATGAGGAGGAGGAAGAAGATGAAGAGGAAGAAGAAGATGAGGAGGAAGAGGAAGATGAGGAGGAAGAGGAGGATGACGAAGAAGATGGCGTTGCTACCCTTTTTCGTGACCATGAATACAATGATGATAGTAATGATGATGATGATGACTATTAAATTATTGTAAGATGTTAACATTTGGTATATTATTATATTATATTGTTCACATCGTATTTTTTAATATGTTGCTTTGTTTTTAGTTTGTAATGGCAGGTGGCAAAAAACAGACTAGGTGAAAGGGGGCAGGGAGCAACTCGCGTCACATCTTGGCGAGAACGACGACTTGTATCATATACCACCCGAGAACGAGAAGTTGTTCGTGTGTCGCGTAGCGTGCTGCATATGGTAAGGTTTTTTTAATATAGTAATATGTTTTAAATTTTTTTAATTAATTTATTTGTTGGTAAATTTTTGAAACTGACTTTATTTTTCAGGTTCAATGATAAAAGAGTAACGGATTTGGTCGGGACATCGATCGAGGCGAACTACACCGGTTTCTTCCCTAATTGGACGAGCACTCCTCCTGAGCGACAGGAGCACATGTTTAATTTTTTCAGGGTTAATGTTTAAATTTACGTCTAATTAAAGTTTGGTTTTGAATTAGTAGTATTGTCTAACTTATATGTTTTATTTAATGTTAGGCTCGAGTGAGAACCGACAATCAGGCGGAGCTTAAGGAAGGTTACGTGCATGCCGTGAAGACTAAGTTCCGACATTTAATTTTCCGAGCGGCAAGAAAGAAGAAAGCCCCGAGATGGATGCCCGAGAATTGTTTCAAGTTATTCCAGACACGGAAGGAAACCGATCCGGAATTCGCCGAGAAGTCCAAGAAGGCGTCAGAGAATAGGTGCAAGGGGGGGAAAGACGGAAAAGCCCTTCCGACGCACGTATTAGGTCGCAGAAGTGGTAGTGCGGCATTGGAAGCTGCTGCGGTATGTTTTTATTATCTATTCAATTGTGAATTTATCGTTAATAATGCCAACACTTTGAATATTTATTTTATATATATTTTAACACTTTAACGATTTTCAGGATAGTATCGCAGATATAAATCCATTCAAAATGTTGGAGTTATCGAAGAAAAATAAAGAGGGGAAATGGATTACTCCTCGGGCCGAGCAAATTGCGGTAACATACATAGTCGTCTATACAGTCGTCTATACTATATTTAGTTTATTATTTAGTGAAACTTCTATTCTTTACAGTTTCTTTTATATGTTTGTCATTATTTAATAACTTTCAAATATTTTCAGAATGACTTTTTGGAGAAGTTGGCCGAAACCGATGAGGCAGACATGGACGCGGACGAGGCTCAACTGTATCTACAGTCGGCAGGTGGTTTTGATAGGAAAGGGCGAGTTTATGGTACCTGCGCAGAAGCTCCAAATTTCTTCACACCCCCTAACCAATACAACCGTAGCTCGTCACAAAAGGTTCCAAGGTCTCAGCCCGGCCTCGTGAGTCAAACCGCCTCCCAAAATGCAATGCTTACGACAAAAGTCCACCAGCTCGAGGAGAACCAAAAAATGATGATGGAATTCATGAGGCAAAGCCTGGGTTGGCAGTCTCCGCCGAACAACTGTAATCCCAAGATTCAAATTGCTTGTCGTGACGACTTCTCCGGCGACCACGGAGACGGTCACGGGTGTAGTTCCTTCGTCCCTCCAACTTAACCATGCATTTTGTATAATATAACTTCGGATTTTTAATTAGTATGCGACTTTTCCTAAACTTTGTAGCGGATTATGTGTAAGTTACTTACACATAATTATATATATATTGACTCTATTATTATTTGTTGGTTGGTGTATATGGTTGTGAAAACCGTAATTTTCTGATTGCAGGTGTCGTAATCGACAAAAAAAAATTGAGCAAAAGGGGGGCAAAAATCGGGCAGAAACTTCGTGCTGTGAATCATTTTATGCGATTTGGACGCGATTTGAAAATCCGTCGCAGGCTCTTTTTTTTTATTTTTTAAATGGATGTTAGCGACGGAAAGTCCGTCGCAAGTAGTGACGGATACAGTTTTAGCGACGGACAGTCCGTCGCAAATTAGGCAATTATTGTCATCTTGCGATGACGTTTTCGCGTCGGTATTGCGACGGCACATCCGTCGCAAAATGTTTTCGTGACGGATTTTCCGTCGCAAATATCCATCTGCGACGAGTTATAGCGACACAGTTGTAGCGACGGAAATTCCGTCGCTAAACCCTTTTTAGCGACGGAATTGTGAATTTTGCGACGGAATTGTCCGTCGCTAAATCACAGTTTTTTTGTAGTGTCATATGAGAATTTGTGCTTAAAAACACCGAAATTAGGCTTTCCCATGAATTGTAATTTTCTCCATAATGGAGGAGTTTAATTACCCGACTCTCTATCTAGGTAAATGTTATTAATTCCCACATGAATTCAATTTCTACAATCTAACTAAATGACATCTTTTGAATAATTAACATGAATTATTTGAATCACGTGTTTTTTGAAATTAATGGGACTTTGATTCCAATATGTAACCAATCGACACTCTAATCACCTTCAAAAACTAACTGATTGTGTCAATTTATATATAGTTGTTAGAATTTTTGCAGCGGAAGTATTTGTGTCGTGGATTCATAATTCCCAAACATATTTTATATGTTAAATATACTTATGCGTACATTAAAATATACTGATGGTGTGATTTGTCGATGTTTCAATTTAAGCTTAAGGATGGAGATGATCTGATATAGTAGGTCACAAACAGGTTAATTTTAAGGCGGGTGTATTTTTGGATAAATGATATTATAGTTGGGTTTATTGTGAGATTATATGAAGAATGATTTTTTTTTTTATGGAATACCACCTATAGAATGGATTATTTAGGGTAAATTTTCGTATGAAAACTACATTTTTTAATCTTAACATACTTATGTTACCATAAAATATTTTGACAATAATGTTTATTTAGTTTATATAAAATTTAAAATTATTGAATTTAAATATATTATGTAAAGTTTTTTTAATATCAACATTTTTTTAGAATTTAACTAAAATTCTAAAATAACCTAAAAAGTAATAACTTTTAAAATATGATAAAATGTAAATAAAAAAATAGGTTAAAGTATGTTATGTAAACCTACCAATAAAGTACTCCGTACTAGAAAAGTGAAGTAGGTATAAAAATTAAAATAAATTAATTTTTTAATTCATAACCTAGTTGAAAGTAGGTTAGCAAAACTACCAATAAATACGGTCTTATACATTTATTACTTTAAATTAAGATAAATTGGTGACAACTACCTATTATATACTCCCTTAATTTCAGTGAGATAGCCCTATTACACAAATTATAGAAAAATCGAATAAAGTAGGGATAAATTGGTCTTTTTATTGGATATGAAGGTTTATCTTCATGTACAAAGTGGAGTTATTTTGGTCATTGTCAATGGTAAAAGTTGATAAATTTAGAAATATAACTAAAAGTCGGAGTATTGTCAACATGTGAGAGTCACACATTGATTGTGGTAGAGAGGTTTGTGTACTTTATAATGTTTAAGGGTCATCCTCCCATTGCCAATTGGTTTTGGGAAATGTGGATGCTCTTGGACTTTTTTTTTAATCGATTAAAGTAGGTTAAAATTGTTAATGTACATTAATGGAATGTTATTTCAATAGTTGAGATTATTCGTGAATTAATTCAAGTTCGGATTATTTATGAAATAAAGGGACCAGTTCAGATTATTTTTGACAATTATTTCTAATAATTATACTTAATTATGATTTCAAGAATATTTAATTAAATATTATCACATTTCGGGGCACGCACTACACTCTTTGAGATCTCTCAAAATATTTGATTAAATATTATCAAAGGTAAACGAAAATATCGTATATTGTATAATAAAGGAAGTATAAGCATATGTCAACAAAGTTCGAAAAATGTTGCTCTGCAATAAATGGAAACATCAATATGAAAAGTTAGATAACCTAGTATTGTTATTAATGGTTTTGTCAACTAACTTTGAAAAGTAGTATATCACCTTATTTTCAAGAAAACTACCCATAAAAAGCTGGTACTGTTGTTACTAATCGTAGATAAGAAATGAATGAATGAAGAGAGTTAGAGAGTGACATATCACATTCTAAATCATATGTTCCACGTTTAACGAGTAGCAAGTACACGATATTGTAATATAGGTAGTTGTAACTTGTAATGTTGTTTTCTACAATTAATCATCTATCTAGATGAATATGACCCCATTATATTTTCCTCCCAATGACTTATTGTTGACTCGACCTTGTCGTTATGTTTTGATGATGTCCTTGATTTTTGTTACTATACTATAATCCGTTGTTAGTGTTTATGATACTTAGTAGGTTGTGAAACATCCAAGCACGAATCAAGCGTCTTTGTTGGGAAACGCGAATCAAATCAAGGCTATATGGCGTCTCATGAAGCACTAGTTCTTAATGTATTCATATAGTCCTTGTAATGACAAGGGTAATGGTAAAACAACAAGAGAATCCCGCGTTTCACTCAAAGGTTGCAGTGTCGTTCTTTGAAACGCACGCGTTTCCACAACCGACCACTTTGGAACCACAGATTATACTCTGCGTTTCCATGAACTCTGCGAGAAACGCAGAGAATAATTCTTAAGGCCATTTTCGAAAAACCTGATTTGAAAAAGATATTTTCTGAAAATCTGATCCTTTTAATTATTATCTTTTGAAATATCTTTTGAAAATATTTTAAGAATGATTTTAAACTTGGATAAGAAGTAAAAAGATTTTTTGCTCTTATTTTCTTTTGGAAACAAAACCTTTTTAAACTATACTTCCTAGTTTTAAGTAATTTCGGTTTTGGCAAGATATCTCGTGCAATATCTTTTCACTTCTATTTAAACTCAAACTTTGGAAAATCATTCTTCACCTTTTCGAGCTATCAAACTTTAACGAAGTGTTCTTGCAAACAATCTTTAAGCATTCTTGTCTTTATTTTTGCAAAACTTTTTAAAAGGCCTTTGAAACGAATCTCGTGTTGTTTAATCATTACTCAAGTCAATTGTGCTAGCACCGTCTCATATTCGTTCTCTTGTGAACAATTGTCGAGACACAATTAGCTTTCTTTTGCTTGAGAGAAAGAGTACAACTTGAAAGAGTTGTAGAGTGATTAATATATTGTAATCCGGAGTAGGTACTAATATATTAATAAGAGAATAGTGGACGTAGGTCTCGGAGTGTGAGACTGAACCACTTCAAAACCCGCTGCGTACTTTACTTTCGTTTTACGTTTTCAAGTATTTTCACTTACGTTTCAAGTTTTATTTATTGCGTTTCCACTGCGTTTCCTAGTAACTACTTTACGTTTCCAACACGTTTCTCAGTTATCATTCAGCGTTTCCAGCAGACTTGAGTTAAACGTGATTAACTCTAAGTCTTAGAAACGTGATATATCTTTTAGTCTTGAAAACTAGAAAAAGTTTTCAAGCACCCAATTCACCCCCCCTCTTGGGTACTTTTCCTCTAAACTCGGATCCATAGACTCTTCAATTGGTATCAGAGACTCGTTCTCTTGATTGCCACACCGCAAAGAGGCTGATCCTTTCGTCTTTTTGTTATTCTATTTTACTTATCTATGGATTCCAGACATCCAAAATGTCCCGTCTTTGACGGTTCTGACTACGGATCTTGGAAACAGTTGGCTTCCCAATATATCCAAGGATATGATTGGGATTGTTGGAAGATTATCCTCGCTGGCCCACATGTTATAACAACGGTCGATAAAGAGGGCAACACAGTTGCCAAGAGTCCTTTAAATTATACTGAGGAAGAGGGTAGAAAAGCAGAAAAGAATGCGAAAGCCTTGTCTTTCCTTCAAAACTGCATTTCACCCAATGAGTTCCACCGCTTTTCCGCTTGTGTTAATGCCAAAGAACTTTGGGAATCCCTAGAACTTGCCTATGAGGGAAATTCCCAGGTTAAGAATCAACGCATAGACATGCTCACTCAACAATATGAGTCCTTTACTATGACTAAGGATGAGAGTATCAATAGCATGTCTGCGAGATTCACAAAATTGACAAATGAGTTGCGAAACTTGGGCAAATGAGATTGACACTGAGAAAAGGATTCGTAGAAGTCCTTAGGAGCCTAAGTGATAAATGGCAACCTAAGGTAACTGCTATCGAGGAGGCAAAAGACTTGTCAAAATTAACTTACCAAGATTTGATGGGCTCACTCATGGCGCATGAGTTAATTCTCAATAAACGCACGAGTGAGCCTAGTAAGAACAAGGGTATAGTCTTGAAAGCCACCTCTAATGATAGTGACGATGATTCGGATGAGATGGCTGCGTTTGCACGCCGATTTAAGAAAATGTGGAACAAACCACAACAAGATAAGTCCAGTTTTTCAAAGGAATCAAATAGCTCGAAAAGCTCCTCTTCAAATCGAAATTGCTACAAGTGTGGAGCCTCTGGTCATGTTATAAAAGATTGTCCCTCATGGAAGGACATCTAATCCAAAAACCAACGAGAAAAGAAACAAGATAATTACCGAAAGGTTATGGCGGCATCTTGTTGGGGTGAACTTGATCCCTCGGACTTTGAAGGTGACGAGGAGGATGAGGAAGCACACTTGTGCTTGAGTAGCCTTAGCATCGATATGATTAATCGTAAGGCTCCAGGAGAAACGGATCTTTGTCTAATGGGAAACGCGGGGTTTCCCAATATTGAAGAACTAATCGAGGATAGTGAGGTAAGTTTTCTTGACCTTAAAAAGGATCTTCACAGTATTAAACCACATATGCTTGTAAAGTACTTTGAACAAACTCTTGATACGTGTCATGAACAAGGTCTAGAGTTAGCTGATGTTAAAGAACAAATCATGGAAATAGCCGAAGAAAATGCGTTTCTCAAAGAGAAGCTAGATAGAATCGCTAAATTTGAGAGTCAATGGGAATCGAACGCTAAAGATTTAAGATGAGTAAATGAATCCTTAAGTGAAAGAATTGTCGCCTTAACGGATGAGTTGCATGTCCTTAATGAACGAAATCTTGATGCTAGTGTGTTAGAAACAGTGAAAAATTCTGACGATTCCCAGGAAACGTGTGATTTAGATCATGAGTTGATTTTCAAACAGCATTCTGATGAACTAGAACGACTAAAGATTAATCACAATATCGAAATCAGTAAACTCACCATGAAACATAAGTCTTCCTTTAACGAAGTTAACATTGCGTTGGATAATTCGATCAAAAATTGTGAAACTTTTTCAAAAGAAGTCGTGTCTTTGAATGAAAAGTTGAACCACGCTTTGAGATTCAGCAACAAATGGGAAACTAGTTCTCATGTGAGTAAATTCTTGACTAAACAGACGGATAATAACTTAAAATTGGGTCTAGGTTACGATTTGTATAGTCGTAGGGATCATTCTAAATGCAATCCTAAACCTTGTGAACGAGACTTTAGGAAACGCAAATATGTAGACCTTCCTGAGTATATTATTTGTCACTATTGTGGAAAAACCGGTCATTTCAAACAGGCTTGTGAAAAATTCGATGAAGATGTCACCAGAAACGTGAATTTGGTTAAGAATATGAGTGAATCTTCTAATGAACTAAAAGTGAACCCCACCAGAAACGCAAAACCTGTTAAGGAAACGTGTAGTTCTTCCACTAAAACTGTTGAGAAACGTCAGGAAACACAAGTTGCTGTCAAGAGTTTGGTCAAAGGAAAAGTCACTAAAATGTTTTGGGTTCGAAAGGACCAAGTTTTTTGTGTGACTAACAAGAGAGGACCCAACCTAGCTTGGGTACCTAGAACTCAAGAATAATGCGTTTACAGGTCAAGGTGAAAGGAAGCGACTATTGGTACTTAGGCGATGGTCGCCGCGACATATGACTGGAGACAAGAATCAATTCCTTTCACTGGAGGCCTATGATGGAGGAAGCGTAACCTTTGGAGACAACAAGACAGGTAAGATTGTTGGTGTCGGCACAATTGGTATGTCTCCCTCCCTTTCCATCAAGAATGTGTACTTAGTCGACGGACTAAAACACAATCTCCTAAGTATATCCCAATTTTGTGACCGTGGCAACAAAGTCGTTTTTCACTCAAATATTTGCCGGGTCATAATTGAGGGATCTAGTAAAGTTATCTTGGAAGGACATCGCCTTAAAAACGTGTATGTCCTTGATGTTAAGTCTTTATCTAAAGATTCTTTTACTTGTTTGAGCGTTACTCTTAATGACCCCGATCTTTGGCATAAAAGAGTCGGACATGCTTGTAGTTTTTTGTTAAATATGTTGAGATCTAAGAATCTTGTGGAAGGTTTACCCTCCATAAAGTTTGATCGTGAAAAGGTTTGTGATACATGCATTCGGTGCAAGCAAGTAAGAGCTTCGTTCAAACCAAAGAAAGTGGTAAGTACCAAGCGACCTCTTGAGCTAATACACATGGATCTTTGTGGTCCCATGAAGGTAAGAAGTAGAGGAGGTGCAAGGTACGTTTTTGTTATCGTTGATGATTATTCAAGATATGTTTGGCCAATATTTTTGAGCACCAAAACTGAAACTTTTGATGAATTCGAGTGCTTAATTAAATTGGTCGAAAATTGGCTTGATGTTAAGCTCGTGTCCATTAGGACCGACCACGGTACTGAGTTCGACAACCATGCTTTTATAAACTATTGTAGAGGTAGAGGAGTGGGGCATAACTTCTCCGCTCCTAGGACACCTCAACAAAACGGTGTTGTCGAACGCATGAACCGCACTTTAGAGGACATGGCTCGCACCATGCTCTTATGTAGTGGACTTCCCCGTAGCTTTTGGGCCGAAACCGTTAATACGGCATGCTATATTCATAACCGTGTTACGATTAGAGTTATTCTTAAGAAAACGCCATATGAATTACTTCGTGGTCGAAAACCTAACATTTCTCACTTACGCGTTTTTGGAAGCAAATGCTTTGTTCATAATAATGGAAAAAATCAATTGTCAAAATTTGACCCTAGAAGTGATGAGGCTATTTTTCTTGGATACTCTAATCATAGCAAGGCATATAAAGTCTACAACAAAAGAACTATGGCTGTCGAGGAAAGTGTCCATGTGGTTTTTGACGAAACTGACATCTTTGAAAAGTATGCGCAGGATGATGAGGATAAAGATGATCCTGATTTTCGCTTGACTCGTCAAGATCCACCAGAAATCGTGGATGATGAAGGTAATCTTGAAGGGACAAATGATGAGGTTACAGCTCATGGAAACGCAGAAGTTGCTGCAAATCCAGAGGACAACAATCAAAAATGATGCTGGAAACGTGCTATTTCCAGAAGAAACTGTCCAAAATAACGCTGATAACAATGTACCCTTAGATTTTGCTGAGCCCGAAACTGAAGAAACGCACCCAGACACGCAGGAGTTCGCAGAACACACTGCGGTTCCACAGGAAACAGGTGACCCAGGGTCCAGTTCAGGGGGAAACGCAAGCGTTTCCAGTGGCACTGAAGCCACAACGATTGAAACAGAAGCAGAAACTGCGGTTCCAGAGGGAACCACAGAAGAAAGTCAGAATAATCATGGATTACCTTTTGTTCCTAAGAAGTGGAAACACCAAAGCTCGCATCCACTTGATTCTATTATCTCTGATATACAAAAGGGAGTACAAACTCGTCGTTCTCTAAATAATTTCTGTTTGTTTCATTCGTTTCTCTAAATGGGTCCTCGCCCTGTTTTTTAATCAAAATGATGGACCATCGATCCGAACTAAAATCAACATTTTGCGTCCTCGATTCGTATTTCAAAATTTCTATGACCTATAATTAGACACAACAAACGATTATAACACTAGTGGAAAAAACCCCTATAGTGGCGGTGCTATAGTGTCGGTTTTAATGGAAATGACACTAAATATTCAAAGGAAGATATATTGTGTCGGTTTAAGATAAAAACGACACAAAAAGGTAGAGTATTTGTGGCGGTTGTAAAATAAACTGCCACAATAGATGTTTTGGTGGCGGTTTTAAGTAAAACCGACATTATATGTTATAACATATGGTGGCGGTTCTAAGTGAAACCGACATTATTTGGCAAAATAAATGAACATACGGTGGCGGTTCTAAGTGAAACCGACACTATAGAGTATAGACAAAACATACGGTGGCGGTTCTAAGTGAAACCGACACTATAGAGTATAGACAAAACATACGGTGACGGTTCTAAGTGAAACCGACACTATAGAGTACAGACAATTAACTCCTTTATACTTACGGAGTATATTGCAACACACTACACACCTAATCTGAAATGGCCAAACTCCAACCTTCACCTCTAACCTTCTCTCAACATCGTCGACTCCTTCTGCCGCCTTCTCAGCACCGCTGACCACCATCGGCTGCTGTTCCACTGACAACCATCGGCTTCCGCTCCACCTTCGTCTCCACCGCCTCCACGACTCTTTTTATCTTAATCTCAACTGAATCCACCGCCTCCTCCACGGCATTTGTTGTGTCAGGTTTCTCTCATCATCTCTTTTGTTGTTGTCCTTTAGTTTTATCTTGTATTGGTTAATCATTTGTGCTGTAGCGAATCTAGGGTTTTTCGATTTAGGTGTTTTAGGTCGATTTATTGTTTAGATTTATCCTTTTTTTTTTAATTACTTATGCTCATATTTTCGTGTTTTTTATTTGAGTTTTAAGGTTGATTTAAAGAATTTGGGGTTTTTTCATTATTGTTAAATTTCAAGCCTTTCTCGGTTTGTCGTGTTTTGACTTAGTTGGTCGGTTTTCTCAGTTGTTGTTGTTGATTTCAAACCTAAGTTGCTTCGTTTTGTCGTGTTTTGACTCAGTTGGTCGATTTTCCTTGAGTTTTATCCCTAGTATTTGAGTATTGAAGGTATAATTCGAATTCGATCCTTTAATTTTCATTTTCGTTCCTTTTAACCCTAGAATTTGGGGATTTTCGATTTGGACTCGATTTTTATAGTCCTAAGTGTCGATTGAATAGTGCTATAGTGGTATTGATAGTAATCTCGTTAATTGTAGCTTGTGAACTCGTGGAAAGGGGCTTGGTGACAGTTTTTCTTCGCTTGAACTCGGTTTTGGACATCTTGCCGAGGTAAGGGCCTAACTCTTACTTAGTTTTGTATGTGTATTGGTGTGTGAATTGTAGTGTGTATGTGTTTGATTATTGACTGTGATTTGTGTATGGGAAAATTGGGGTGTGTGAATGTTTGTAAAAGTGTGCGTTTGTGTGTGAGTTTAAGGCCGTATTTTGTGGCCTTATGTACTGCTGCTGCTGCCCTGATTTTTGCTGCTCTTAACTGCCGTTTTTGGCTGCTGTGTGTGCGAGTTTAAGGCCGTGTATGTGAGTTTAGTCAGAGATCCTAGTCAAGCTGGTCAACTCATGAACGTCTCAGATCTGACTACTGTATGCTTCTTTTGTTTATGGAGCTGCAGTTATGTTTCGTTTTCTTAGCCGTTTGTTCTTAGAAGCCTTCCTCAGGCATGAGTACAGACTACAGACTTTGGTAGTTGAATCATCGCTCAAACTGGTTGCTTCAGTGTTTTAAACCTAATGAGCCTCAAGGGCTGTGTTTTCTGGTACCTAGGGAAAATTATTTGGCAGTCCATCTTTCAACATAGGCAGCTACAGAAAGTCCTTAGTATTATTTGAAACAGTCAGTCTGAGATCAAACAATAATAAATATAAAAATATATAGATAAGATCAGAAACTGGACTTTAAAATATAAGCAAGTACTTGGTGATCTAAGTGGGTTATGTCGTGAACTGTGTGATTTGTGTTCTTTTATTACTAGTATTGCAAATATGACCCATTTTGTTCCCATTTATAATTGAGCCAATCACTCGGTTTCATATGGATCTGGGTCGTTTCTTTGGAGCTGAGGGCGATATTACGGATGAGATGGATCTTGTTATGGAACAAGTGAAGATGCTTGCCGGAGAAATTGCATTTAGTACCAGCACACTTAAGCGGTTGGTGGAGCAATCTTCAAATGATCCGGATGCCTCAAAGACACAAGGATTGAGCAAATGAATTCAAAACGATATAGCCTTCTTAAATGTACACGTTTTCTACGAATTTCTGTTATGTTCATGCCCTGTTCATTGCTCATAGCTCATCAAAAATTTCTTGGGTCAGTTATGCTGTGTGTATTTGATTTAAAACTTCTGTGCTAGTTTCTCACTAAATCTTCCAACTTTTTATTTTAGCTTTTTAAACCCTGTGTGGTTCTCAATCAAAGTTAGAATTTTTGTGCCAAATTGAGTGTGCGGTAATAAACCTGCTCGAATCGTGTATGTTCTTTGGCTTGGACAGGTAAGAGGATTTCCAACAAAAAAGACGAGATCCGGGAACTTGTTGATCATTTCAATGTGAGCCAATAATATTCATAAAGTGCATGCCTTCTTTTATTATGGGGAAAATATTCTGCAATTTTTGAGTAATGTTCCTATGTTTTTTTAGATTGATGTTGATAATCCATGCGTCATTATGACTCAAGATAAAAGCAGAGAATTTTTGCATTCAGGAAATGCCAAAGACAAATTCAAGGTATGATGGTACCTCCCGGAACTAATGTTCTATGTTAAAGTTGATGCTTTTGAGACTTTATTTATTGGCACATAGCGTGCACTTCTGACTTCATGCTGCTTGTTTTTCCTCATTTTTTGTTGACTGTAACTCAACGAGTCACACATTGTGATCACTGATACGGCATTCACGTGGGTGTATAATGTGGATTAAGAACATGGAGCATGTAGAAGAACTCTCTGAGCGAGTTAAAGAGATGAAGTTTAAACTTGCTTGTGTTAATAAATCGTAACTAGATATGTTTTCAACTGCGTTGCTTTCAGGGTGGAAAAAGTACGCTAGACAACTGCCAAGTTTTGCGGGTACTTAAACTTTATTCTGCCTTTTTTTTTGTTGGCGAATAGTTTCACCTTCATCACTTCATCTACACTCGTTTCTACCGAGTCGACATCCTAGAAGATCCCTTTGTCGCGTTACTTACATTAAATAGTATGATGGAGAATCGTGAAAAACGTAAAATGGCAGCAACAAACGTAGTTCTTTGTTGAAATCTTACTCCGTATAATATTACGATCCTCTCTTTGATCTTATTGTGACTCTTGTTTCAGGCTACTGTTAATCGCTCTTGTTTCAGGCTACATGTTCTTTGTTTTTTTAAATTGAAAATTGCCCGCTTGCAATTTCTTACATGATCTCATTTAAACTTTTTGCAGGTGCATTATATTATACCCAAGGTGACGATATGTGTAGGTGATTTTAAAGAGTTTAACCAGCTCAAACCAGGTTGTTTGTAGGTGTAGTGTAATAGAGAGCTGGCTTAGTTAATTCAGTCTAACTTGTTTTTGTGATAGTTACACTATTATTTATGTGTATTTGATCTACATTGAGCATTGACGTTTTCTTATCATATATGCATTTATATTAGTACCTTGGGAGATTGTGGTTATATATGTTTGCATTTTTTTGTTTGGATATTGTGAATTGATGTTTGTAGGAATTACGAATATAGGCTACGAAATAATTAAATATATTTTTTTAAAAAAACAAATCCATTGTGGCGGTTGCAAAAGCGACATAATAGACAACTTTCATTAGATCTATAGTGGCGGTTTTAACAAAAACAGTCATTTTATTTAACCTTTTTGGTGTCGGTTTATAATAAAACCGCCATTGTATGTTTAATCTATAGTGGCGGTTCTAACTCAAACCGCCATTGTATGTGTAGTCTATGGTGGCGTTTCTAACTCAAACCGCCATTGTATGTCTAGTCTATGGTGGCGTTTCTAACTCAAACCGCCATTGTATGTGAAGTCTATGGTGGCGTTTCTAACTCAAACCGCCATTGTATGTGTAGTCTATGGTGTCGGTTTCTTTAAAAACCGCCATTGTATGTGCAGTCTATGGTGTCGGTTTCTTTAAAAACCGCCATTGTATGTTCATTCTATGGTGGCGGTTTTTTGAACCGACACGAATAATTTATACGTCCCCCATTTATACGTCGTACCAAAACCGCCACTATAGGGTCTTTTGAACCGCCACTATAGGGGTTTTTTCCACTAGTGTAATGTAGGAGGACTCGGGTTACTATAATTAGACATGCTATCATAACATAAAAATGACACGGGTTACTATAATTGGACATGTGTCCTATTATGTGTCCCCTAATTAAGAAAGTGCTGTAGCATGAGTTTGCCTGTGCTTGTGTTTACATCAAACGTGGGTTATCATCCCAACTTCCCACGAATGAAAAATAAAAAACAGACCATAAGTGTACAAGGATGAGTGCTTTTCCATTAAACGTGTGAGTTATTGACCCAAACCCACGAAAAACAACGAAGAAAACAAGACATGATCTGCCTGTCGGGGGTTTCCTTAATCCATCTCATCAAATATCCTCGGAAATTTGGAGTTTCCTTAACTCCGACTTAGCAAATATCCTCGGAAATTTGGAGTTTCCTTAACTCCGACTTAGCAAATATCTTGAGAAAGTCGTACTTTCCTTAATCCAAACTTGGCAATGTTTCCAAGCCGACTCCGTTTTACTCTCTATATAAAGGGCTTATGGGTCTCCATAATATCCCACATGATTCTCGGCCTGTCTTGCGTCCCTTCGAAATTCCGACTCGAAGCTATGAATACTCTAGTAGGAGCCATGAAATCTTGGTCAAAGGATTTTAGGGGCGGAGAAACTCAAGGCCTGACCGACGCAGGGCTTCAGCAAATACTTCCGTTTGTGCAAGTCATCCCCCAAAGAAGTTTTCTGACTGAATGCGTGAAGTTTTGGGACCCTGTTCACCACGTGTTTGCCTTTCCGGAGGGAGAGATATGCCCTTGGCCTGAAGAATTTCTTTGCTCTCAAGGTCGAAATTAACGCCAATGACCGTCGTTCTCGACTTACATCTGGATGGGTCGACAAGTACCATGACTTCCTGGGTCTGTCGAACGAGGAGGCTCACAGTGTAATCGAAGGCGAAAAGGTAGACTTGTGTGGTTTGGCTCACCTTTTTCGACATGCCAACGACCCTACTAGGGCCACCGTCTATCGTCGGCGAGTGTTTGACCTCATCATGCTGCATCTTTATTGCTTCGGCGAATAGTAAATGAACCCATGTTAAATAACTTCGACGAAATTATGTGTGCATTAAAACGACATAGAAAGAATGTATTTTATTTAGGATTAAAACGTTGTTTGCATATCCGCATGTGTACTCATAATAGCCATGGTTTTACTTAGTAGAGACCGTTTCTGTAACGGGCGGGGTTAGGCGTTAAATTAATGAAATTCTTTTAAACCTCCTAACACGTAAACTCACACGAACTCATTTTCTCTAAAACTGGTTTTCTAAATTCCATATAAAATTTAGTGGCGACTCTTTTCAAATTAAAAATGTGTTTGAAATAAAACATCGCGTGGATCAAATTCCCTTGTCGACAATAGAACACTTGGAGTGCAAGTTGTGGGTGCCAAAGCGGGGCGCTAGAGTGTAGTCCCCTTTGTTAGTCCATAGAAAATAAGAAAAAGCTTTGATCCAAGTGGATCGGTACCTACCTGGTCCTGGCGCTTCAGATCTGGGCAGAGCTTCGCTTCTTGAACTTAAAAGGAGGATGAATTCAACACGGGATGGTGTGTTGAACTCAAGGATTTGAGTGCGTGAGGCTTTTGTGGATGTATATGGGTGTATACCATGCTAGACGGTATATTTTGTGGGACCCAAGTGTGGGCACTAAAACTAGGAAGAGAGGTTGTGAGAAGAGAGGTTTTCTTGTGTGTGAAAGTTATGAGAATAGGTCGTGCGAGGGGTTGTATATATAGGAGAATAGCCGAGCGAAATTAGGAAAGACAGGGAAAAAAGCCACACCAGGGAGCCGCATAGCTCTATGCGGTTTGGTGGGCAAACCGCATAGGCTTATGCGGTTTGCACCATGAGCCGCATAAGCTTATGCGGTTTGCTGGTGTGGTTTTAACTTCGTGATTTCGTATTTCCTTATTCCGATTTGCCAAATCTTGGAAATATTCGGTGTAATCTCCTTGCTTGTGCTCCAAGAAGGCCTAGTATGATCTTCTAGAGAGTTGTTGAGGGTTTTGGAGTGCGGGCCAAAGGCTGGGCTTGGGCTCGGTTTTGGGCCCGAGACCCGGAAAAATGAAAAGGGTGTATTTGCATAGATTTTGTGAAATGAGGTAACCCGTGAGGCTATATTTTGTGTAGGAGGAGGCTAAAGGGAAGATCTAGCCGCCGGACCTAAATTTAGGAATTTAGGAATGCTGAATTAGACCTTGTTAATGTAAAAGGGCTAATTGTAGTGCAAATGTGAAACTCATGCCAAATGAAGCGGGACAAGGACCTAGCTAGACTCCAAATGGACAAAATGAACGTTTATTTAAATGCGATGTGAAGCGACCTAAATCATTTTAACATTTCAAACGACTCAAAATGAATTCGACATTAGTTAAAACCGTTTAAGTCAACGTTAAAGCATGCGTAATAAAAGTCCGTGTTACATCACAGGGTTTTGTTTGGGAGGGTACGGATATGGGTATCCACAGTATTATTAAAGGGTTTTAATGGCAAGACTGTACATTGAGATTAAGTATATTGATATTGGAGATCTGAATATATTACTCAGAATTAGAATATATTAAGTGACATTTAGTCACCTACGAGTAATTCATGTGATCGGAGATTATCACAGTTTGATTAAGACGAGAAATCTTTGATCTCCTAAATTGGGCATTATAATTCAGCACTTGTGCCAACTGCATAATGGTTTAACTCCCCATATTCTATCCTTTTTGGAATAAATTTTTGATTATGGCATAAAAAGGATATGTCACTACTAGAAAATGAACCTATTGCAATACATTGTGAGCAACACTCTTTATAAATGTTGCAATTTGGCAAAAATTATTATCTTGGCAACACTTTTTGGAGAAATGATGCATTATCCAATCTATTGCAACATTTTTGGAAAGGTGTTGCTAATTTGGTACAATATGCAACACTTTATAAAAATATGAGTGCATTTTGCAACACTTTTGTTAAATGTTGCGAAGTATGAGTGCATTTTGCAACACTTTTGTTAAATGTTGCCGATTTTAGAAACAAAATGTGTTACTTTAGTTAAATGTTGCAATCGTTGAATGATAAGATGAAACGAGACAATTGATAAATTACCGATTAAGTATTACAGATGGTCTCTTTATCAAAGAAATCCATTATCCCAAATAAATGGTGTCTTATATAATAACAAAGAGACCAATTAAGTATTATATATTATCGATAGTCTCTTAATCAAAGAAGTCAATCCCCCAAAATGCACTATTAGAAAAAAAAAGGGAATTAGTTAAACAAATAAAGAACGGTTAAATTGCGTAAGCGTTTTCCAAAATTAAAGAAAACGTCTCAAATCCCAACCGATCTCTTATATTAAAAAACTAAATTACAATTATACTAAAATGTCGCCTTACTTTCATAGTAAAATTTAAATAAATTAAAACAACGCTATATTTAAATAATGAAATTTTGGTGGTGTAGCTGGTGAGGGTAGTCAATTGATAACATAGAGGTGCAGGGTTCAAATCCCATAGGACACATTGCTTTTATTTTTTGAAAGTGTTGCATACTAAAAACACATGCAACACTTTTACAAAGTGTTGCTTTTAGTCCAGAATTGTTGCATTAAATGTTGCATTAACCTATTGTAACGGAGTTTTAAGCAGCACATTTAAAAGTGTTGCGTAATGTATAAGGCAACATTTATAAGACATTTTGCAACATATTTGTGGTGTTACAATAGCCTAATTTTGTAGTAGTGTGTGATGTTGTATAAGGTGGATATAGTAATCGGTTGCTCATCAAATCTATCCGGTGTTGATAGTTTTTACCACCTTAGGGGGAGAATGATAAGGAAAGCTGGTAAAAACGGACAATTGCTTTTGATCCTCAACTGAACCGAAAGTTCAGTGATTTATTTGAAATATAATGTACATTAAATAGAGGTTCATTAAAAACTAAAATGATGGTATTCATTTGGTTATGATGATGTACTAAAGTATACGGCTTGATAACCTTATCGAAATGTGGTATGTTTATTCATTGAAATTTATGATTTGACTATAGACATATATGACGTGGTCTAAGGCGTATCGAGCTATAGATTAGTCATGAAGAGTATTTTTAATGAACATTAAAAATCTTGTCAAAATGAATAATACCTACACATGGGGTGTAGTATGAAAGTCATATCGGTTTACATTTTGGTGGCAAGAATAAGCAGTTGGTATATCTATATAAATTGGGATGTCCTAGAAGTGACATAGGTATCTGAATGACAATAGATGGCCTAAATTGGAAAGTGGATGGAAGTATGGTATATACCACATATATTCAGATATCATTAATCAGTACTGACTATCAGGATATGATAGAATTGTATCGATACGTGTAAGAAACCGATATGCATTTGCATTTGCGCGCGTGATCTAATGGAGTAGATGATGGGCATCTAATATACAAGTCCATTTTGTTTGTCGACATGATATATGGTTTGAAAAGAGCTCATAGACCTGAAGTCTATCAAAGGACGTGGAGTCCATTAAAAATAATGGTAATTGGTTCGAAAATTGTACAGTTTGCATTATCGAGTCATCATGTGCATATATAGACTAAGTTAATCATTTGCATATACATTTTAGTTTCGATACTATATTATTGCATATATTGTACATACATACTTTAACTCTTAGTTCATATCATATGCATGCTCATGATGGACATTATTATTACATAATATACAAATGTTTAAGGAGATATTTGCTCCTACAATTGGTAACTCCGTATAGGAGTATATGGTGGATGACCGTCAAATTGGTAATGACGAATCAATTGAGTTTTCGGGAAACTCACGAACCTCTATAATGATTGCGGTTATGGGCACGTATCAATTTAATACTATGGAGTAGTATAATAATTGAATTCTATGGTTTGAATTCATATAGAGGAACTATGAAACTCTTAAAGAGTTGCAAGTCATCCTTTATTGTCTCGATCTGAAGTTTGAGACTATGTGATATTTTGAATGGTGACAAAACTGAAAGAATCCACGGTTTAGAAGAACCATATTATTGGAGGGATAAATCTGATTTATGATGGGATTATTAATCTGTGCGATCGATCTCCTTGAAATACTTATTGCAGATTTCAGATTCTTATCCTAATTCTAAAAAGGTATCTTCTAGAGAGATAACATTATTCAACGGAGTATGAATGGTTGCTGCATTCTTTTTCCCTTCGACTAGGTTTTTGTCCTAATGGGTTTTTCCTAGCAAGGTTTTTAATGAGGCAGCGGATCGATGCACAAATTGGTGATATTTGTGATTATCACTTTGTCCGGACGACAAGTGTTATAGGCAATTGTATCTATGCCTATGAATGGTAGCAATGAAATTATTCTCAAAATATTGATATATTATTTCAAATGAAGTCGAGAGCATTATGGTCTTCTGCATATTGCGAGCTTTGAAAGAAAAATGGTGGTCATGGTTTATTTGATCAAAGATTGCTTTAAATTTATCTACTACGAAGAATTATTTCTTGAAGACAAAAAGTTTCAATATTATGGGACAAGACAAGTCAAGCAACGGATGCAATCGCCAGGGGGAGTAGACACGCGCTGTACTCTTTTTCCTTAACCTTGGTTTTGTCCCAATGGGTTTTCCATGGAAAGGTTTTAACGAGTCAGCTCTATGCGTGTTTTGAGAATGTTGTACTCTTTTTCCTTTACTAGTGTTTTTCCCATGTGGTTTTTCTAGAAAGGTTTTAATGAGGCACGTTCTGTAATATTGGACATCCAAGGGGATTGTTATGAATAATGTATTAGGTTAATGTGGATGTCCAACGGGCCTATGACCCATAGTCTTGTTGCATACTATTAGGGTTTGACTCAAACCCTAGGCTCTCATGTAGTATATATATACACCCAATGAAGGATGAATAAGACACACAATTATCTCTCTATTCTCTCTTACTCTCTTTATTTCACAACAAAAAAATAAAACTCAAATTTGAACGTAATTTTCATTAATTATATTGCAATGTGAGGAAAACAAGCAAATAAAATAAATGGGAGGTCATAGGCATCGAACCCTTAACCTCCCAAATCAAGTTTGATTTCCCGAACCAAATAAGCGACTACAATTCAATGCACTATAATTGTTACAACAAATACTTATTTAAGTTTCAGAAATGGAGTTGGGGGCACAGCCCCCTTGGCCCCCTACCGCCCCTGGTCTTATGTTCCGGATCTTGTATCTTCTAAAACACTTTTCATTTTGTTTAGAATTTTGAGAATATTAGAGAGAGAGAGGAGAGAGCTTTTGGGAGGGGGGGGGGGGGGGGGGGAATTAGGTTTTAGATCTCAAATATTTTCCATGTAATTTCATTGTCGGTTTTCATCATGGATCGTAGTTTAGCTGTAGTTGATGAAATAATAATCATGAGTAGCTAAAGTCTCAAGCTTTTGATGTAGTCCTTGGTTAATCACTTAAACCTAGTAATCAATGTGAGGACTGAGGAATACTTTGTTTAATCTATTTAATTCAAATATTTGCTTCTCCTTATGCTTGTTATGATACTAGTTTCGGTTTTATGACTTGTTCCGATTATTTATCGTGTTTCCTTTGCTAGAATTCTTGTACGTTTGTATGTTCTTAATTTGGATGTATATATTCTTTATGTTAGCTTATTTATCATGTTTCGATGTGTTGTATGCCGATTCATCTCACTTTGATCAAGTTTGGAGTAGTAAAGTGTCTGTTTTGATGTTGAACAGACGGTCCTAAGTCGTATGCCGCAAATTAACAATTTATAACACTTAAATCCTAATACTAAGCAAATAGTAAAGCGGAAATAAGGGATCGAACCACAGGGAATAAGGCTAATCGAATCAAAACTAAGTGTAGATGAAAAGCAAATACAGAGTAACAAAATGACTAGTAACCGAAATGGGGGGTGTTTATTGAATTACTAAGCTAAACAAACTCGAATAATAAAGCAAGTAAAGTAAATAAAAGGGTGAAATATAAGATTTTAAAGGTCTCAATTCAAGTTAATATCCACGGTTCAAGGTTAATTGATCACAGTTATCCGGTTCAAACTTATATTCTTGACTACCTTATCGTGAATCATAAAATTCCAATTCTCCGTATGTTCAGTTAATTAAAACGTATCCCGTTCTTTAACTAACCCTAACCAAAAGACAATCTCACAATCCAGTTAAAGATTTAATCAACTAGCAGCTTAAATAACGAGAGAATCGATAAGGAATAAATAACACATACAATCCAGTTGTATTTTAGATATTATGAAAATTGCTTCTAAGAATAATTATCACGAATCCCGTACTATATTTAAACCTAGGTTGTTACTAGTGTTACGTTAATCACAATCCAGTTAAACCAACGAAACTAACAATAACGCGATTAATAAGAAGACTAGTTGGCCACCTAGAAATCACAATCATTCTCGCAAATAATAATAATAACAAAGTAATAATCAATAATCAAGAATAAAGATAAGAACTTTCAAACACACAATTAAAATCAAACCGTTTCAATCACTTGAATTGAGAATATGGAATTAGTTACTCATGACCGACGGTTACAATATTCTTCAAAAGTTCAATCTCGAATCTCCCAACTTCAATGAAAAACTAAAAACTAAGTCTAAAATAATAATAGATGATGATGAATTAATGATCTTCTTAAATAAAAAACTAGGTTAAGTCTAATATATGATAGCCTAAATTAAGTAAAGTATATTTTAAGGTAAAAAAAAAAAAAAGCAATCCGGATTTTCCTAAATAATAGCACACGCGACCTCCTAGCTCGCGCGTCACTCGCATGTAGGTAATTTATGCTCAAGCCTTGCTCGCTTGCTGCTCCCGTGTAGCTCGCGTGTAGACTATTAGAAATTTCTGTTTTGCAAATTCATCTCACACGCGACCAACATATAACCTCATGGCTCGCGTGTGGCTCGCGCATAGGTCGCGCCTAGGTTGCGTGTAGGTCATACCTTCTGTGGATACCCACATCCGTACCCTCCCAACCAGAACCCCGTGATGTAACTCGGACTTTTATTACGCATGTTTTAACGTTGACTTAAACGGTTCTAAATAATGTCGAATTCATTTTGGAGTCGTTTTGAAATGTTTAAAGATTTTGGTCGCTTCACATCACGCTTTAAATAAATGTTCTTTTGTCCATTTTGAGTTTTAGCCTGGTCCGCGTCCTGCTTCGTTTGGCATGAGCTTCGCATTTGCGTTACAATTAGCCCTTTTACATTAACGAGGTGTAATTCAGCATTCCTAAATTCCTAATTTTAGGCCCGGTGGCTAGATCCCCTTTTTAGCCTCCTCTTACACAAAATATAGCCTCACGGGTTACCTTATTTCACAAAATGTCACAAAGTAGACCTTTTTCATATTTTCGGGTCTCGGGCCTAGAACCGAGCCCAAACCCACCTTTGGCCCTCACTCCAAAGCCTTCAACTCACAAAATATCTCAGAAATATCTCAGCCCTTTTCTTGACGCACAAGCTAAAGATTATACTGCATCTTTTCGAGATATAGTCAAACCGGAATTAGGAAAACAGACTTAAAACCACACCTTCAAACCGCATAGCCCTATGCGGTTTATGACCCAAACCGCATAGGCTTATGCGGTTTACTGGGCGAACCGCATAGCTCTATGCGGTTCCCCTGCTTGGTTTTATCCCGAGATTTCCTATTTTCTCCGAGGTTTTTTGTATAAATACCCCCTATACCCGACCTCAAACACACAATTTCCACACAGAATTCACAGAATACACAGTCCCAAAACTCTCTCAAAGCCTCACGCACTCAAATCCTTGAGTTCAACACACCATCCCGTGTTGAATTCATCCTCCTTTTAAGTTCAAGAAGCGAAGCTCTGCCCAGATCTGAAGTGCCAGGACCAGGTAGGTACCGATCCACTTGGATCAAAGCTTTTTCTTATTTTCTAGGGACTAACAAAGGGGACTACACTTTAGCGCCCCCACTACTACAAATATGAGCAACCTCAACGGCAAAGAAACAACACCAATTATGGTTTTGCGTTCTTTATAATATTAAAAACAACGAACAATAAATATCCGTTGTTAAAAGTAAGGGGCGCCAAATCAAACTCCTCATAAAAAACAACGCAATTTTTACAAAAATAACGGTTTTACGAAATATAACGGTTTTTAAACAAAAACTGTTACTTAAAAATTTTTAAAAGCGACGGTTTTATAGTAAAACCCGTTATATATATATGATATATACAACGGTTTTATTATAATTTTTTTTTAACGGTTTTTTGTACTAAACCGTTATAAAAACTATTATATAATAGTTTTTTAATAAACCGTTGTTTAAAACTATATACAGCGGGTTTTTTTGAAAAAACGGTTATGAAAACAATTATTTATAACAGTTTTTGTTGAAACCGTTGTTTAAGGCTTTTTATATAACGGTTTTGTATAAAAACCGTTATTGTAAGTTTGTGTATTTAAAACCCTGAAATTACTTTGCGGTTCATTCTAGCGTTTTATTTCTTCATCTTTTTCGTTGGTGTATTTGCAGTTCTAGCGTTTTATTATTACAAATTTTTCGTATTTGTTCGAGGGTGGCTTAAATTTTCGATCAAACTTCATCTTTCAGAAAAGGTACGTAATATATGTTGTTGTTGTTGTTCGTTGTAGTTGTTACGTTGTTGTGGTTGAACTTGGATGATCGAATCATATGTGTGTATTTGTGTAGGTATATATTATTATGGCTCGAACTTGGACGATCGAATCAAGTAAGGGTGATCCAGTGTATAATTCCGGTTTAGCTGAATTTTACGATTTCGTTGGGATCCATATGAAAGGTTCTTTAAATAAGATTCCGTGTCCTTGTGAGAGGTGTGTTAATTTTATGTATATGAGTTTTCCTAAGGTTCAAATTCACTTAGAGAAGTATAAATTTAGTAGTATTTACACACGTTGGATTTTTCACGGAGAATCATTATTAGAGGGAGACGAGGGTGGTAATAATGAGACCGACGGCAATCAAGATGATGAATTTGTTGATGGTGATGATGTGGAAGTATCATATGGTAATACACCTAATGATATTAGGGTTGACATAAATGATGACGCTATTAATTCACCTGATGATGATGCATTATTTGAGGACTTTGAAGATATATTAATAGGTTATGCAACACCTAATTCAGATGCCCAAAATGAACTAGTCAGAAAGTTGCTTGATTCTGAAACGCCTTTGTATCCTGGTTGCAAGAAGTATTCAAAGTTGTCGGCGGTTGTAAAGTTGTACAATTTAAAGGGGGCGAATAGCTGGAGCGATAAGGGATTTGGTGATCTACTCGAATTGCTTACTGACATGTTTCCTGAAGGTAATGTCTTACCTAGTTGGACATATGACGCCAAAAAACTAATTAGAGAGACAGGAATGAAATACGAGAAAATACATGCATGTTGTAATGACTGCATATTGTATCGAAAACAGTATGAGCACTTAATGTATTGTCCGAAATGTAATGAATGGCGTTATAAAGGCAAAGAAGGGATTCCCGCGAAGCTTATGTGGTATTTTTCAGTACTTCCAAGATTTACTCGAATCTATGCGAATGAAGAAGATGCTAAGATGATGTTGTGGCATATCGTTGGTAGAATCAACTATGGAAAGTTAAGACAACCGGCAGACGGTATGCAATGGAAGTCTTTCGACGAGATGTATCCAGATTTTGCCAAAGAACCTAGGAACTTACTGAAGGTGTGTCTAATACTAAGGCGGAATAAATTAGACACAAAACAAGATCGAATCATATGTAAACAAGCTCAAATTAGAAGTTATACCCTCGTAGCGTGATTTCACCGGTATTGTCGAGATTAAACCGAGAGCCCCAAATGTTGCTCCTCAATTGAAGTCCACTAGTACCCTTGGATTACTCCTCTCTTGGTTTACTAGAACCGTAAAAGGATGGTGGAACTTCTGTGTAGGAATCAAGCTCTAAGCTTGAGAGCAATGGAGGAAAAACCTAGTTTTTCACTCTATTTTCTCTCCTCTCTTTTCTTGGTGCTTTGGTGTGTTTTGTGTGTATGTTTCTTGCTGTAAATTTTCAGCACAAGACAAGCTTTTATTTTACACAACACTTTATGATTATGTCCAACATAATCATTAGATAGTAGCCAACCAAAGACCACCTATCAATAGACCAATGCATGCACTTGTTTGTGCCATTTGTCACACTTGTGCATGTATGACACTTGTCATGCATGCACGAGTGTGGCACGCATTACGAAACCGTTTATCAATCTACTATAGATTACGGTATAAACACAAGTTCTCGGGTCTAACCCGAAAGGTTAATGTACTAATCTAATTATGCCATTTAACCATAAATTAATCCATTAGGGTACCGTTGTGTGACCCAATTGGACCGGACTAAATTGGTAGAATATTCTAAATACTCAAATTATAAGCGGCCTCTAGCAAGACATTATAACCACCCAATTTATCCGATTATCATAATCTCATATTTGGTCCATGACTTCTACGAAGTCAATGCACAATTGTTGACGGACACCTAGTATCCCCAACACTTACGCCTTGCTCTTTCAACAGATGGAATGAACCCTCATGGAAATATGAGTAGCCAACACAGCACATGGCCAGTAGTGTTAGCTATTTATAATTTACCCCCGTCTGTTTGCATGAAGCGTAAATATCTGCTATTGACATCTATAATTTCAGGTCCTAAACAACCTGGAAACGATATAGATTTTTACTTGGAACCCCTTCTCGATGATTTGAAGCTTTTGTGGGATAAGGGGATACAGGTGTTTGATGCTTTTAGGAAAGAAACGTTCAATTTGAGGGCAATGTTGTTGTGTACTATTACTGATTTCCCTGCTTATGGTTATCTATCTGGACATACTATGCATGGGGCAGAGGCTTGCCCGTTATGTGGGGAAGACCTAGAATCAGAGTATTTGAAATGTTCTCGTAAGCATGCTTACCAAGGGTATCGCAGGTTCCTACCCCCTGACCATCGTTATCGTAGGCAACAAAAGGCGTTTAATGGAAAATCCGAGCACCGTCAACCTCCTAAGATTTTGAGTGGACATGAAGTTCTTGAGAAAGTCAGTAAAATCGAGATGACATTCGGAAAGAAGGCGGGTTCTAAGTTGGCAACTCGTGGGTATAAGAAAAAGTCAATATTTTTCGCCAAACTCAGTATTGGTGCGACCTTAGGTGAGGCATTGTCTAGATTTCATGCACATTGAGAAGAATGTTTGTGATAATATCACGAATACTCTTTTAAATGTTCCTGTAAGTCGAAAGACAACAAAGCGGTAGGGATGATATGGTTGAGATGGGTATTAGACTTGAGTTAGCAAAAGAAAAAGAAGGGAGCACGTACTTACTTGCCCTCAAAGCTCATACACTTTCAAAACAAGAGAAAATTCAGCTTTTAGAGGGCTTGGGGAATTAAGGTGCCAGAGGGATATTCCTCAAACATCAATGACCTTGTATCGATCACGAGGACTTGAAATTGACCGGGTTAAAGTCACACGACTGTCATACTTTGATGCAGCAATTACTTCCCGTTGCTATTCGTTCTATTTTACCAAAAAAAGTTCGATATGCAATTTCTAGATTTTGCTTCTTTTTCCAATCCATGTGTGACAAAGTCATTGACCCTAGTGAGACTGAAACTTTACAAAACCTTATCATCACAACTCTTTGTCAATTTGAAATGTATTTTCCACCCTCTTTTTTCACTATCATGGTCCATTTGACCGTTCACTTAGTTAGAGAGGTGGAGTATCTTGGTCCTGTATATTTGAGATATCAGTATCCGTTTGAGAGATTGATGAAAGTTTACAAGGATTACACCTCTAATCGTTATCGTCCTGAAGGTTCCATCGCTGAGCGTGCTATAATCGATGAAGCTCTGTCATATTGTTACGCCCACCTCTCAAGAAATGAGTTAATTGGTGTTCCTAAACATCGTCACAGTGACTGAATGATGGGAAAGGGTATCAGAGGTCGTGGTTCGTAAGGATATGACTTGTGAAATGTTGCGCATGTACTCACACATACGTTCTCCATAATGATGATGAAGTTTCGCCGTACATTTTTCAACACAAATCTGATCTTAAAGCCGCTCACCCAACAAAAAGTGAGATGTGGATTGCGAATGAGCACAATCGGACTTTTAGTGAATGGTTTAAGGATTTTGTGTTAAATGATGATGTGCATAAAGAAGAGGATGAAATAACTCCTCGAATGTTGAAGTTGGCCCTAGGTCCAAACAATCTTGCTACTTTTTACTCTGGTTATGCTATTAATGGTTATACATTTTATACTCGGCAACAAGATGAGAGAAGTAATACGCAGAACAGTGGTGTATGTGTAGAAGCCGAGGCAATGCACTTTGCCAGTTCGAAAGACAAACGACCTGTTTTGGGTAAAATGTATTATTATGGAGTCATTGAAGACATTATGGTGTTAGATTACATTGATTTTCATATTCCTTTATTTCGATGCAAGTGGGTTGACAACAACAACGGCGTGCGAAAGGACGATTTAGGATTTACGTTGGTGAACTTTGAAAAGGTCGGCAGTAAACAAGATCCTTACATTATGGCGTCACAGCCTAAGCAGGTCTTCTATGTCGTTGATCCTTGCGACAAAAAATGGTCAATTGTTTTGTCTGCACGTAGTAGACGTGCATTGTCTGGTGATGATGATGATTTTCAAGAAGTCGTTTTTGAGGGAGTGGATCGTCGTATTACATTATCCCACATTGATGATGATGTACATAATGATAATGATACAATGACTCGGAGCCCTTATGTACGTGACGATCATGATGAAGTAATATGGATAAATGAAGACACTGCTCCATCTAAAAAACGTCTTCGATCTTGAGTAAGAATGTTATTTATATATATCGATCAATGATGTATGCATGTATATGCATTTTCTTTAAATTCAGCATTTATCTATCTTCTTTAATTACCTCTAAAAATTAATACAAATTTAATTATAAAATCTTTTGTTTATATAGGTACTTGCAGCTTGCTAAGAATATCATGGACTCGAATGATAAACGCAAGAGATGGACGACTTTATTATCGATCTTTTTTGGCAGATTATATGGTCACAGGAAGAATTATTGAGTTTGCATTGTATTGAGTTTGCATTGTATTGAGTTTGTATTTACTTGATGATTTGAATGTATTGAGTTTGTATGATCACAGGAAAAATAAATGCATATTCGTACAGGATATGTGGCAATCTATTTCTTCAATGATTTTATAAAAAAAAAAAAAAAAAAAACGGTAACGGTTTTTAAGAAACAACCGTTTTAAAAATACTTTTCTAAAACGGTAGTAACTAAAACAGTTGTTTTAAACCTATTTAAAGCAACGGTTTTTAATAAAAACCGTTTTTAATAAAATGGTTATAAACAACGGTTTTATAATAAAACCGTTGTTTATACTGATTTTTTAAAACTTTTTTTTTAAAACCGTTGTTTATCAACCATTTTTAATAAATTTCATCAACCAAACAATTGTAATAAATTTCATCAACCAATTGTAATTAATTTCATCAACTACTTTCATCAACAAACACTATATTTGTTTATGCAACGGTTTTTTTATAATTTTGTTTAACGGTTTTTTGCATAAAACCGTTATTAAATGTACTATATATAACGGTTTATTACAAAACCGTTGTTTAAAAGTAATAAATTTCAACAATTGTAATAAATTTCATGCATCTACCAATATAATTGTAATAAATTTCATCAACAAACACTATATTTGCTTATAAATATATTCAAACGTAACATAAACTTGTAAACATAAAAACATTATTCAAACAATTTTTTTCTTTTACAAAAATTAAAAAATAAAAAGAAAAAATTTGAAGTAAAAATGGCTCCAAAAGAGTATATTGTACTATGGACATGCATTTTATCGAACCTTCCAAGCCATAAAGAAAATGGTTTGGTAGTCTGTAGAAGTTACAAAAGAGTTAGAGATTGTTTAACTAATATGGGGTTCCTAGTGAAAAAAATTGAACCTGTTTGGAAGGGAGGTCAGTTTCGAGGGAAAATATTAATAGAGTTTGGAATGTCTGAGAATCATAAAAAATCAACTTGGAAATTAGATTGGAAATTTTACTACAATTTACGGGGTCATAATGGAGGAATTTATATTAGAAATGGACCCAAAGATGGTCCAATTTGTTGGGTTGCAAGAAAAGAAGACTTGCATCTATTTAACCGTCCCAAAGATTGTGTCTTACTATCGACTGCTGAAAAACATGAAATGATACCACGTGATGAGGAAGATGTTTATTCTGCTGTTTTTGATGCTATTAAAAGTGTTTATCAAGAGATAAGGTAATGTATGGATAAGGTAATGTATGAATAATGTAATGTACGGAGTTTTATTTTATTTTTTTTAAAAATTTATGTATGAATAATGTAATGTAGTATTAATAATATAATGTATTTGTATGAATAATGTAATGTTTTTTAGTTTGAAATAGACTTTGTAATTACTAGTCGTTCGACCGCCCGCGCGCGGATCATCTTGCTATCGAAATCGTAAGTGCAGGACTCGATCAGTGAGCTACAATAGCCGTGCACCGTCTTGTTCCCCGTTATATGGGTGACATGCTGTGGATACCCATATCCGTACCCTCCCAAACAAAACCCTGTGATGTATCACGGACTTTTATTACGCATGTTTAACGTTGACTTAAACGGTTCTAACTAATGTCGAATTCATTTTGAGTCGTTTTAAATGTTAAAATGTTTTAGGTCGCTTCACATCACACTTAAATAACGTTCATTTTGTCCATTTGGAGTCTAGCTAGGTCCTTGTCCCGCTTCATTTGGCATGAGCTTCGCATTTGCACTACAATTAGTCCTTTTACATTAACAAGGTCTAATTCAGCATTCCTAAATTCCTAAATTTAGGCCCGGTAGCTAAAACCGCTATTTAGCCCCCTCTTACACAAAATACGGCTTCACGTCTTATCTTATTTCACAAAAACTATGCAAATACACCCTTTTCATTTTTCCGGGTCTCGGGCCCGAAACCGAGCCCAAACCCAGCCTTTGGCCCGCACTCCAAAGCCCTAAGCATCACAAAATATCTCAGAAATATCCTAGAGGTTTTCTTGAGCCGTACGTTTGAGATTATCACGAAATCTTTCCAAGATATAATTCAACCGAAACTAGGAAACTACACAAAAAACCCAACCTTCGAACCGCATAAGCTTATGCGGTTTGGTGGGACAACCGCATAGGCCTATGCGGTTTGTCCAGGCAACCGCATAAGGCTATGCGGTTCCCAGGCCTGTTTTTATCCCCGATTTCCTAATTTCTCCGAGGTTTTTAGTATATATACAGCCCTATACCCTGACCTCGAGAACACAATTCACAACCAGAATACATCTTTTACACACACAATTCACATCTTCTCACACTTGCAGATCACAATTTCTCCTCACAGTTCACAAAGCCTCACGCACTCAAATCCTTGAGTTCAACACACCATCCCGTGTTGAATTCATCCTCCTTTTAAGTTCAAGCGAAGCTCTGCCAGATCTGAAGCGTCGGGACAAGGTGAAGTGCCGATCCACTTGGATCAAAGCTTTTTCTTATTTTCTATGGACTAACAAAGGGGTCTACACTTTAGCGCCCCGGCTTTGGCACCCAGTAGCGCTTGCACTCCAAGTGTTCTATTTACCAGTACACTCCATATCCGATGACACGCCAAAGTCGCATAAGCAACCGACCTTATAAAATAAACCAATGGACAATTGAACTTTATTTTATTTGCATGCATCTTGCACCCTTCTTATTCTGCATTAAATCAACTTAAACAATGAATTCGACCTTTAACTGAACCGTTTTCGTTAACAAGTTAAACATGCTAAACTGAGGGTTTTAATCAATCTTTTTGCATTTGCATCTGCATTCTTTTACAAACTTATCGCACTTGTACGTAGCGATAACATTAGTTCAAATATCATCTTACAAGGATTGTTCTAGGTCAGTAGAGGCTATTTTTACATAGGCTTTTCTAAAAGGTTTTCATAAATCATTATTTGAATTAACTCTTTTTCTAAAGTACCCTCACCCCGAATCCAATCTGGTTTCACAAGCCTTAGATCTAGGGGTGTCGGCGTGCTCCAAAATCTAGGACATGTTTTTAACTTAGAACATGGTAGCAGGTTCCTATTTTCCGCGATAAATAGGTGGCGACTCCATAACAGTTCTTAAAGGTTTTTCCAACTTAATCTTTTTTAACTTTAAAATCCGCCCTTAAGCAAGACGCCGAGTTGGGTCCGATCCCGGGTTCCACACATCCGCACAGGCCACTTACGGGATCGTAGCGCATGATAGCAGGTGAAACCAAATAATAAGCAAGATAGTCGAAAGAACTATTAGTTTAGGAAACATATAATAATTGACACAATAGTCACCGTTAATATTTTTATTACAATGGCCACGGATTTAAACGGTTTTAGTCAACGTAACAGACCCAACAACAAAATAAAGTAACGGCAGTAGGGCTAAAGCCGTTAAAAGTTACGGCTAGACAAAACCAGCTACGTACTTATTAGTACTTTCGTAGACAATGCCATCACTACAACCAAGCCTAAAATTTACAGCCTACAACCCGTCATACCCCAAAAAATGGCAAAGACGGCCTACAACTAACAGAGTCAGCAGGCACCCCAAAACAACGCTGCCCAGGAACAGAGATCGAAGACCCACAACACCAAATTCCTCTTTACCCTAATTGCAGGCTGGTGAAAAGAAGGAACTTATTGTACACTTCGCGCTCATCAGAATCCGCAGCACAAATAGCCTGCGCCCTCCAAAGGTTAGGCGCTGCATGAAGTGCAAACCTGTCGTGATGAGGGCTTAGCCATGCCCCGTCAGTAGGGGTAGCTATCCAAAGATAAGGGCGACTTCAGGCCACGCTGCGACCCAACCCTCCTTCCCATGTCCAGCTCTTTCAAAGAACCGACTAAGCCGCATTGCTGCCCTGAAATCGGTTGGAGAACTCCCAAACTCAATTATAGCGTGTCCTAAAACGTCGCTGTTTTGCCACATAGAAATGACTTGGGAAACATCAAACCCCAAATCATCACGAAGAAAGTCGCGCAGAGGAAATAGCGTTTTGCATTCAGGAGTTGGCAGATTCCTAACAATTGCACAATATGGCCGATAATATAACTCCGTTGGTAATTCACCAACAATGGAACACCTAGTGCTGGCTAAGCTATTTGATGAAGAGGACATCTGCAAAAACCAAACAAAGCAACCAGAAATCTAAGAAGCACATAAAACCCAAAACAAACCCGAAACACAAACCAACCTAAAATTGAAATAACTGTTCAAAGGAATTGCTAGCAAAACAACCACAAGGAGAAATCAATGGCAAATTGCAGGAATATAAACACTACCAATAGGAAGGAAAAGGAACAAACAAATTAAAGCAAGCAGAAATGGCAAAATATACCCATTTTTGGGTTATCTTCTGGTTTCCCAAATACAATATAGTTAGGCATGCAATTGACATGATCACAATACATTACAGCATCAGATATTCATATGAAAGTACTTGACTGAGTTCATACGAAGCAACAACACCAAACAATTTGGGAAACCAGAAGATAACCCAAAACAAAACCAACACTATCAACAGGAAGACAACGAAAAATGGGAAACCAGAGAAGATAAACCAAAATATACGAAGACTACAGAATAAATAAACCAGACAAAGAAACCCCAAAAAAGATTACAGAATAAATAAAGCCAACGAAATTGAATTAAGGAAATGGGAAATACCTTCTGGGTGGAAGAGGAAGAGACGAAACGAAATGAAAACCAGACAAAGAAACATTTTTTTTGGGTGTGCAAACAAAGAACTGTAGGCATTGGGAAGGAGGAGAGCTACAGTGTGAAGAAGAGAAGAAGGCGCATTCTAAAAAAAAAAAAAAACAGTAAAAAAAAACAACAGTAACGGTTTTTATTTAAAAACCGTTTTAAAAACATACATCTAAAACGGTAATAAATAAAAGCCGTTGTTTTAAACCTATATAAAACAACGGTTTTGAACTAAATATAAACTTTCAGTACTATTTTATTGATTTTATGAATACTAGAAATTTAGATTTCAAAAACATTTCAATAACGGTTTTTATTCAAAACCCGTTTTAAAAAACCTACTTCTAAAACGGTTTTCATTAAAAACCGTTGTGTTAAGTCTATTTAAAACAACGGTTTTTAAGAAAAACCGATTCTTAAAATTGATATAAACAACGGTTTTATTTTAAAACTGTTGTGTATACATAGTGTTTAAAACGGTTTTTTTAAAACCTGTTGTTAATACTTTGTTTTTTTAAAAAAAAAAAAGACGCTCATATATATTTTCATTTTAGGCAGTTTAAAAGTTTATACTTTGTCTTTTTCATTACGCTTTCGCACCAATTTTCTCCTCTACTCTCAGTTTAAAAGTTTCTTTTATTACGCTTTCGCACCAAGATTCAAACTTAATTTCTCCGTTGCTTTTTCGTTTTCAAAGTTCGTACTCTGTTCGACGTTGGGCTTAAACCCTAATTTAGTTGATTTAAACAGGTTCTTTCTTTTCCTTTTATTCCGTTTTTTAAACCCTAATGAATTGAATTGATGTTGTTGTTATTGAATTAATGTTGTTGTTGTTGAATTATTGTCGTTAATGTTGAGGGTTTAGTGTTGTTAATTTAGGGTTAGTGCATGTTGTTAATTTAGGGTTAGTGTTGTTAATTTAGGGTTAGTGTTGTTAATTTTACGTGAGGGTGACAGTGGGTGGGTAGGGTATGAGGGTTTAGGGTGGGTATGAGGGTTTACGGTGGGTATGAGGGTTTAGGGTGGGTATGAGGGTTTAGGGTGGGGCAGGGGATGTGAGAGTTTAGGGTGTCATTCTTTGTTGTTCTTTATTCTTCTTGATGTGAGGGTTTAGGGTTCTTTGTTATTCTTTGGTAGATCTTTCTTGTTATTCTTTGGTAGTATTCTTCTTCATTATTCTTTATTATTCTTCTGCTTGTTATTCTTTGTTGTTTATACGGAGTAATAATGTCGAGTTAATATGTTCTGTTTTTGAAGGCTTGCTATGGACGATAAAGAGCGTGAAAATGATAGTGTACCGAAACGTCGAGGTAGAGGACGTTCCAAACAACCAGAGGCAATGAAGGCCATTGCCGATGGTAAACCGCTTCCTCTTACTTGGAACGAAGATCTTGGCTTGTCAAATGGACCATTGAGAAAGAAGTTTGCTTCTTTCATTGGGATTGTCACAAAACACTATGTTCCTTTCGATCTACAAAATATAAAGCAATTGAACCCCAAGTTGAGGGATGAAATTTTAGCTATGTTGAAGGTATACATATTATTCATTATTTAATTAATTCTAAAACTTTTGTCATGGTTATTTTTTTAATGAAACTAAGTATTTAATTATGTAAATTATTTTATCTGCAGAAAGCTTACAATGTGCCCGATAAATACAATCGTTATTGTATGACCAAGGTAGCAAATTCTTTTCGATCGTGGAAGGCTCAAGTGGCTAAAAAGCACTTGAAAAAAAAAAGGAGAAAGGGAAGGTGACAGATCCAAAGATGCCACCAGAAACATATCCCGAGATCACACCCCAAGCTTGGAAGAACTTTAAAACACAACGTGAAACACCTGAATTTAAGGTATATACTACGTTTGAAAATACATAATTTAGTTGATTTAAATTATCTAATTTATATATATATGTGTCTTTAATTTATTAATTTCATTTGAAGGTTGTGAGTGAAAGAAACAAGGAAAACATTGGAAAGAAAGAGTATTATCAATGCACCGATCGAGACGGTTTTCTGCCTCTTGTGGAGAAAGTTGTAAGACTTATAAATAAACTACACAATCTTTTTTTCAATTTAGAAACCCTAGGGTAAGACTTATAAATAAGCCTCTTGTGGTTGAAGTTGATGTTGTTGTCGTTCTTTGTTTCTTTGTTATTGCTAATCTTTGTTATTGTTGTTTCTTTGTCGCTTTATTCTTTCTTCTTTGTTATTGTTGTCCATTATATTCTCTCTTGTACGTATTATTATATTTTTTTTTTGTGAATGTTTAGATCAAAAAGGATGAAGAAGGTGTGATAGTAAACCGACATGATGTATGGGTCCTAGGCCACACTCCGAAATCCAGAAATTAAGGTGACCAGAGTGAAAAAGGCAAAGCGTGATCAGACGTACTATTCTTTATATTTGATTGATTCATTAACTATTTTTGCAATTTATCACCGTATTATAATACTTGCATGAATTAATTTTTTCAATGAATTAGGATGTAGTAGTTGAAAAGGTGAAAGAAGGTACATTCACTCCTGGACGCGAAAAGGACATACTTGCGGAGGCAATTGGTTGACCTGAGCACAAGGGTCGTTTGAGAGGTATGCCTGGTGGAGTCAGCGTGACTAAGGCTTTTGGAAGGGCCGCCAAAAAACAACGAACGACTATATCTACCGATGATCCATTAGTACGTAATAAACTAAATTATTATTATTGTATTTAAAATGTTCCTTATTTTGTTGATAATTATTGAATAATTACATTCGCATATATATATATATATATATATATATATATATATATATATATATATATATATATATATATATATAAAATTAAGTTCAAACGAGACACCCTACTTTAAGTGAGACCAGCACGGCAGATTAGAACTTTAACAGTAAACTGCGAAACTATAACACTAAACTGTAAAACTTTAACAAATTTTGTTATAGTTCTACTGGCGGCGGGCCGTGTCACGGCTCTGGACTGCCAAGACGCTCCTTCCTGCTGAGATTTAATCTCAGCCCTCCATTTCCTCCATCTAATGGTTGAGATCGTGCCTCTCCGCCTCATGATATTTAGGTGTCTCCATTTAGAACTTTACTCTATATATATATATATATATATATATATATATATATATATATATATATATATATATATATATATATATATATATATATACAGAGAGTAAAGTTATATCAAGAGACAAGAAATATTACTTGAGATATTAATGACAAAGATTTTAGCCTTTTTGTGAAACTTTAACAAAATTGTGAAACTTTAAGACATTAAAGTTTCACAATTTTTGAAATTTCATGAAACTATGTTAAAGTTTCACAAAAAAGGCTAAAATGCTGTGTCTCGTTTGTGTCTCGCAATATTTAGGTGTCTCGTTTGAACTTGTTTCTATATATATATATCCGTTATTGCATTGCAGGTAAAAATGATGGCTCGGATGCTCGTAAAAATGGCCAAGGGTGGTAAGTTGACTACCGAACAATTTCAAATGATTGATCAATTGGCTGGGAACGAGAACACGGCGGCGGAAGATGAGGTGATGAATTATATATTAAATTCTTTTTATTAGGAATCATAAAATTATATTTTCAAAGTACACGTTACTGATCTCACCTTTGTACTTTCATGTGAACGAAAACATATTTTTTTAGGGTGGTAAGGGCGACAGCAAAGATGAATCGCTTGAACACGTAGACGTCGGGGTCGTTGATCAATCCACTACAGCAGGTGATGAGGTAAATAACGTTTTTAGCGTATTTTAATTTAGTTTCGATACTAATTCTTATTTATATATATATTTTTGATGTGGTAAATTATATTTAAGAAGGAAAATGAAAACCCGCCTAGCAAGAAGGTTATCGAATGCTCGAATGATGCTTTCAAAATGCCACCGGCTAACAGTATAATACCGACCTTTGGCATTCAGGTACCGTACGTTGGAATGTTCATTATTTACTATATAATTTAAACTTTAGTAATAATTTTCCTAATTGTAAATCATTAATGTTTAATTATATATATAGGGTGACAAGTACGGGTGTGTACTACTTCACCCGAAAGTCCCAGGCACAGTAATAGGTTTATCCCAAGTTGGGGCCGGATTTGCGTTCAAACGAGGCACGGCCGAGAGTGTAACTATTCATGGCAAAGTTATCCCGGAGAATCATGCAAAAGTGTCGATCACGAGGATAAGGCCAGGGTGCGAAGAAGTTGAACTACCCTTCCCAGTTAACGAGGAGTTAGTGACGTTAAAGAGTGCCAAGAACTCCTTTGTCGAGTGGCCTGTGGATCATATTCTTCCTCTTGCGTTAACCGGCAAAAAGAATGACAAGGTAATAATTTATTTTATGGACTACAATTTTTTTTATATCTATACCGTATTTTGTTAATGATAATTTTATGTTTTATATATATATATATATATATATATATATATATATATATATATATATATATATATATATATATATATATTGTAGGAAATAATAAAAGGAATTGTTGAGAATGTGTCAACGAAGGATGACAAGCAAGTCAATGAACCTGAACAAGTCAATGAACCTGAACCTGAACCTGAACCTGAACCTGAACCTGAACCCGAACCTGAACCTACTATTACTTATTCCCGCAAACATTCGGAAACGGTATATTACTAATAATTACTTATATATATATTATTATCAACTTAAATGCGTGAATAAATAGTTACGAAGTAATTTATTAATTAATTTTATTTTGCAGGAGAGACCATCATCTTCAAAGAATCTCGCAAAGGCACTATTTGACGACGAGGTAATTTATTAATTAGCTAGTTACCGGCCACTTAATTAGTTATAAATTTAATTAATTTACTTCTTTGGTTTTGACTTCATTATTTATTAATTATGTTAATGATGATTATATTGTTTTTCGTAGAAACTTGCGAGTAGCTCAGACGTTGATGTGGTGCCCAAACCGACGCCTAAGGATAAGAGGGCGTTACCTGAGCATTACACCACAATCGAGTTTAAGCAAAAGGTGAGAACCGAGACAATGAAAAAAGTGCATACTGAGAGGTTAGCTCGCTTTAATGATGAGGGTCTTATTCAAATTAGTCTCGTAGAGGAAGTAACGGGAAGAGCGGAAGTTGCATTTTTGTCTTACGACTTATTACTCGATTGGTGTGGCTTACGCAAAACTGATGCTCAACATATGCTCGTCTGGATCAAGTAAGTCACTAGATTATTAATTAGTTTTATGTCAGAAATGCATATTTATATATGTACTAATGCTTTATTTATTTTTACTGAACGTGTAGGTTCTTAACTGTGTTCATCAGCGAACATGCGGACATTCCTTATGACAGCTACGGATTTATGTGCCCGTACGCATTGTCAATGCATATCGCAGAATTCAATTGGAATGAACGCACCAAACATGTAGCTGACCGTTTGACTAAAGGCAAAAAAATTATTTTCGCTCCTTATAATGAAACCGGGTACGTATATGGTTCAATATTGTACGTATACGCTTGTGTGTGTGAATTGTTGAATGTATGTGATCGTTTATTGACTATGAGATGTTGTAATCGAGTTTTGGACGCGATTGAAGGTCGTGTTAGGCTACGACTTCTTTGTGTTTGAAATTTCTTGTTTTTGTTGCTTATGGCTACGGTTTTTCAGCTGTTAATTGTTGTCGTGCGCTTGTTGGGTATTGTTGTGTTAATTCATTTTAATTATATCTTAACTAAATATTGTAAATATATAGGAATCATTGGGTATTGACGGCAATTGAGCTTTCGACGAAGAAAGTGTTTTGGTTAGACTCATGTGGTGGTCGGCCATCAGACACATTTAAAGATTTGGTGAATGCATAAGTTAATTTAAATCACATGCATATATGCGTTGAATTATATGTCTTTATTATTATATTTACTATCTATTATAAATAGCTATATATAATCGACGTACTTAAGCGATATTTCTAATTTTTTTGTAGTGCTTATGCGATAAATAGGGCTCGTGATCCATTGTTGCAAGTGATGGAAACAGATACTAGCCCTACATTTATTGCGATGACAATGGTATGTTATATACTCCGTATATGATTTAAATCATAAATAATATATATCGTGTCAACTATATTTTAATTTATTTATAATAAGCATTGATTGTTTGTTTCTATGCCATGTTATTATTTATTCAGACTCATGCGGCTATTATGTTTGTCGCTATATGTATGAATTGATAAGCCGTGGACGTAGAACTTTGAAAAATTCGGTAAGTGTTAAGTTGATTTTTAAGTTTAATTTGTGATATGTTTTGTTTATTATTTTACGTACGTACAATTTGTGATATGTTTTCTAATTTTTTTTGTAGTATCAACCAATAAGGCAACAAGCTAAAACATTTACAAACCAGGAAATCGACGAGATACGCGATATACGGGCAAAATATGTGTTTAACCATCCAAAAGAAGAAGATTTTTTGTAAGTGATTAGCGGTCTTGTAAATCATTTTTTGCGTTCTATGTATATAATATATGTAGAAACCGTTGTTTGATTGCGGTGTATATGGAATGATGTTGAATACATTGGTTTGATTTTGTGCAGCAATATTATTTTGGAAAGTCGTATTGACGGGATATTAAAATTATTAGCAAATTTCTAAAAAAAAAAAATTATACAAAACATAACGGTTCTACACTTAAAACCGTTTGTAATTTTAGTAACAAATAAAATCTGTAAAAGAATTAAACAACAACAAAAACAACGGTTATAAGTAAATAACCGTTATTTTTATTATATTAAATACAACGGTTTTTATAAAAACCGTTGTATTTAATATATAAAAAACAACGGTTCTTTAGTCAAACCGTTGTTTTTTATAATTGAAAACAACGGTTTTCCTCAAAACCGTTGTTTATAATATAACAAAGATAACGGTTTTTCCAATATAACCGTTGTTTTTAATCAATTATAACGGATTTTTTAGATCGTTGTATTTGGTTTTAACAACGGTGTTTCAATTTTCTTGGCGTTGTTTATATCATAAACAACGGTCGACTATAAAACGGAGCTTTTTTTTTATTTACAACGGTTTACACCCGTTTTTAAAAGCGATTTTTGTAGTAGTGTTAGAATATAATCATATATGATATGTAATATAACAATTTTCTTAAATGTGATTACTTAATACATAAAAAAACAATAAAACAAAAAACCAAAAAAAAAAAAAAAAAAAAAAAAAAAAAGATTAAAAATATTGCTCATTTTGTATCCTCTTACCTATAATAAAAGAGTGTATGGTCAATGTTAGTGCTTGACTTTGCGTAATACTCCCCTACTTCGTGGTTGGACAAAATTATATATGGAGTTATTTACCAATTCGTTAGCATGCATGACAATGATTTGTATTGTCATTCTTAATCTTAAAGACTTTATAATTAGACTTATTTTTTTTTTTGCATAATATCAGCATTAATTTGCTATTATTTTGATATGGGCTTTTTTTATATAGTGAATATGTAACACCCCCATTTAGGCCGGGCGGACCCCACCTAAATGACGGTGTTACGGGCCCCGACTGAACGGGTCCATGGGCAAACACCTGCAATCTCAAAACAGAACCTGGATATAAGGAAAGGGAAACTGATAGCATCAAAAAGGGGTGAATAAACTCCTAAACTACAACTGTCAACCCTGACAGTAACAAGGCTCGCAGGCCGAGAAAACTGAAAGACAAACAAAAAGTAACGTCTATGGTGGAAGCTAGACTCGAGACCAGACTCCAGCGATTCCCACCAAGCGTTCCCAACACAAGCACAGTCACGTCCGAGTACCTAAAGGGGTGGGGAAGGCAGGACAGAAACAACAACAGAACCCTAGTTAGCCTTTACTCAAACTCATAATATGCGCGTAAGGAAAAGCAAAAACTTTAAATAACTGGAGACGTGAAAAGGGAGGCTATGAAACTACGCTTACACTTTTAAGTTACAATTAGAAACACTTCACGTGTACTAGCTGAGACGTGTAACAGACAATCTCATAAATCAAGCAAAGACAAGGACCCCACTGTGTAACTCCACACAGGGGACTTACCATATCGCCAACGCTCCACAACTCCGCCAATCATAACTCCTCCAAGTCACCGGGCCACACAGAGCCACAACACCGGGCCACACAGACCCACAACACCGGGCCACACAGACTGTAACAACCCGGTTTTTCGTGACTTAATTAAACTAAGGCGGAAAATTAATTAAGTCTAATACATGCCGGATGTTAATTAAATTACATTCAAATGGCATAGGATACAAATATATATTACAATCTCTCAACGAATACAAACGAAACATCCTAATCGTCCCGATAATCCTGAGTCTCGAGAATTTCCTGCAACGGAGACAAAAACAAAAATAGGAGGATCTCCCGCTCAGAGGCGGGAAGTGACTGTTCTAACCAACAACCTCTAAACCAAAGTTTTGGTTTATTTAACCTATGATTAAAAGTAACTTGGCAGCACTAAACGCGTATAACTACCGCAGCCTCTTATGTTAATAAAATTGGGCAAACAGCATATAATATCAGTTCTCACATATAGATATTTAAATCTCATACAACATGATAAACAAAACTTAAAACATTCATTAAAATAATTCTCAACAAGGCATGTCTCACAATCCAGGCTCAAAAATCATTCAGACAATAATCAATCAAACAAGACAAGGAAATGCATTCAACATGTGATAACTAATGATTCTTCGTTAGTAAGGCGGAAGCTTGCAGACATAATCCGCGCAGTAGCCGACAGGGCCAACATAACTTGGACATGACTGCCAGGCTTAAAGATATCTAAGGTAATAAGGACGATTCAATCCCTTGTCTAATGTGTAACAACCCGGATTTTTCCAACAAAATAAAATAAAGAAATAGAAAGGATTTATAAAATAAAAGGAAATAAAAGCGAGCCACGGTGGCGGAAACACCGTGGAATCCGGATCATTACCCACTAACCAACTAAACAACGATAAAAAGGTAGGCCTTGAGGCCTAGAAGCGGGGAGTAAATACACCTTTCAAATTCAAAACCATAGTACAATGAAATGAAAACATAAATGGACTAATCCAGTCTAAACAACTCCCAAATGACTAGCTAGACGACTCAACAAAGGCAAGCTACGGTCACATCCTCACAACGTCCTCACACATAAGCCGTCCCGCGCGTACCTATAAAAAGGAAGCAACAACCACAATCAGTGGGGAGTAACTAGGTGCTCCCCAGTCATATTTTAACATAACAAATGCATATAACAATGCAAACAAGCTCACCTGGCCTACGGCCTATAACCAAAGTACCACAACATAAACCACAAACATACAACAAAAGAATCAACAATACATAACAACAAAACATCACGGCACAACCAAGGTTGTGACCAAACCATTCGAGCTCTCAAGACGATCCTTCTTCCAACCAATTGCGAGAGTAAGCGCGGAGAACTGGGTGAAGCAACAAGAATCACCCCGGGTGAAGCAACAAGAATCACCCAAACCCTATGGCGGAACAGCAACAAGAAGTTCCTCAATAATCACAAGTCTAAATTTGGCCAAATTCCACCGAGCAACAAGAACGGTGACGACATAAATATAACCATAGTCTCTAACCCTTCTGGTTGAGAACCCATGATAGCTCTAGCTAAGCAACAAGAATAGCCGAGGGGACCATGAGCGGTATCCGTCCATCCTAGGACGTTGTATCTCCTCACACATGTGCCAGAACAGTACCCATGTGCAAACTTAACCCAAGCATGAACACACAACCTTGTTAACTTTGTCTCGATACTCCAACACAACCAAACATCCACACAACCATACTCATACACACACAAGTCACAATATCATCATAACCAAACATGCATACGGAGTCCAGCATGGTTATACAACACTACAAGTTATATATTCAACTAACATGCTCATAATTCAACGTTTAGTGATCAAACAAGGTACAACATGATTCAATAAAGCGTGGTTATAACTCTAAGACATGCCAAGACTCAACCAAGTGACCAACAAGCCGATACACACACACATACCACACGGCCAGTCAGCTTTCACACGGCCAACACACACACACACAAACCCGTTTTCATGCATTAAACTCGATTCTCATGTGACCCATTATCGATTCATGTGATTCATTCGCTTAAACATGTATACAAACATCATTTGACATCTTATAATCAACTTAACTCATACTTATCATAAGGTGATTCTTACAAACATCATGATTAATCATAATTAAGCCAAAACAAGGAAGAAAAACAAGAGAAACCAAGGGCTAGGGTTTCGGCCCTCACCCAAACCTACGGCCATCAACAACAAATCAACACCAACACGATTCTCATCAATTTACTAACATGATTAGCATTCAAATATGATAGTTATGCAATTAATGATGATGATATGAATGATAACATGATAACCCTAGTATGAGGCCAATGATTCTACATGAAATCATGATCAAACACCAACCAACAACATCACCACAATGTAAACAACAACAACAAGACAAGCAAGGCCTCATACATGCTAAAATATAACTAGATCACACCTAGTTACCTTTGTAGAGTCTCCAAAAACGTGCTACTCCTCCTCCTCTTCAACTGGAATGGTATCTCCTTCTTCAAAGCCCTCTTCTCCTTTGATAATCCAAGCCAAACACACAAATAATGAATACAACGGAATACAACACATAAAATAACATAATAACAGAAAAAATAAAAGAGGTAGAAGAGATCCTACACCAAGGGAAAAGGTTAGGAAAGACTTAGGATGAATAGGATGGAAGCTTGCAAGAGAATCAATGGAGTTTGAATGATAATGGAGAGATATTTTGAGAGATAAAGGAGAAATGAATGTGGATGGAATGAGATGAATGAGAGGAATGAGAGATTAGGGTAGATAATCAGATTATTAGGTTGCTTAGAATAGGAGTATACGAAATATAATGTTGTCTTGAGCCAAAAGAAAACACGGGAAAACCCTAAAAATTGATCCCGCGTAGAGGAGCGGCTCGCTCTGGAGCCCAGAGCGGCTCGCTCTGATGGAGCGGCTCGCTCCTCTGATGGAGCGGCTCGCTCCTCTGACGGAGCTGCTAGCTCTGACCCATGTTAGAGCATATTCTCGTTTCTTCCCTTCTTTTCTTCAACCCTCACTTGTACCCTTACTTACCCATGCTTCTAAGACTCTCCTAAGCTCACTCATGGACTCGGGTCTAATCCAACCATAACCAAGACCCGACTCACCAAAGTAAGAGATGATTTCCCGAGCTAAAAATGGAAAATCACTAGTTTAGGAAATTAACGAATAAAGAAAGCGAATAAAATATATTAGAAAAAGTCGGGGTGTTACATAATGTATGCATACACTACCTATCGAGGATCATACGTATTCGCTATTCAAAAGGTATCACCTACGAAAAAGTGCGACTATCACCAGAGACTGCACCCGGGTGGGCAGCTTTTCCAATTACTAATATATGGGCCCACGGAAATATCAAGGATGCCCCGTCTACGAGGGTTGTATATCTGGTGTCGAGTAAGAATCTTAAGATCGTTATTTCGCCTTGGGCAACTGCGGGAGGAGCCCAAGTCCCCATATCTGACTACCTCGTTAACTTCGAATTTCAAGAGTCGCAACATGGCGAACAATCCTAGTATTTTATTCAAGTAGCTCGTTTTCTCAATTTCTTATTTTCTCGTTCAAAATGTAACAAATGACAATTCTGTAACTTAATTATATCGTCGAACTTTGTATAATGAAATATTAGTTCTAGCAGTTCTTCAGGTAAATGTAAACACATAGAAAAACTTAAATATTTATTTTGAGTCCGTTCGTAGATTTTAAATATTTTCACTATTCATTATTTTGTACGTATTTTTATACGTATGCGTATTTTTATACTCTGTACGTATTTTTATAGTTTATACTTCTACGTATTTTATACTTATATTTTAGTAATTAATAATAGTTCGTCTAAGTATGATTTAGTTTCGTTTAAATTTCAACTTAAGTATGTTTACAATTAGTGATATAAATATTCTAAGTTTCGTTTAATATAATAATTATTTGATATTTTCATAGTTAATATAAATAATATTGAAGGTGTTTAGTTACATAATATTTATAACATTTATTTTAACATTAGAAATATTACTTAAATGATAATCGACAAATTTTAGTATTCTTGATAAATTAAAATATTGTGACAATTAGTAAAATTTCTTTTAGGTGAATGATAAATCGCTGGTGGAATTTTATACGGAGTATATTTTTATATCTTATTAATATTTAATTATTTACTTTTCTTTCATTTCTTTAATTATTTAAACATATTTATAAATTCGTATATTCTATACCTTTAAATTTTATAACACAACAACTATTTAGGAAGTCGTCGTCTTTAAAGTATATTTCAAATTTTAATGATAGCATTCAATTTTATAAGTTTTTCTAAAAGTAAATTTTTAGAAAATTAATTTTATATAATAATACTTCCACTTACATATTATTTCTTTTTATAGTTTTTATAACTTAAATTTTCTACTTAGTCATCTTACCCTGTCTTTTTATAGAACTGTCATTTTAACACTTTATCTTTTAGTCAAACCATATTTATAATACAAATTTCTAACTTATATTCAATAAAAGCTTTACTTAGGTTTACTTTATATTTTGAAGTACTTTATTTTTCTTTTATTATTTTAACTAAATGTTTATTTAGTATATTTTAAGTTCATTGTAAGCTTTATAGTTTTAATAAGATAATCTTTATATTAAATGTGATATATGACATTTTACATAACTATTTATCTTAGACATTTTATACGGGAAACTTAAATTATATATTTACTTTTAAATTGATTTAATAATGATTTAAACTTAATACTCTTTTTATTTAACTCTTAATTTTTAGTTGTGTTTTATTTAAACATTTTTAGTGCCGATAAATACTTTATTTCCATAAATATTTTATATTAGTTTAATTTATTTACTTTAGTTATTTTAGTAATATTTTTAGTCTTATTTTATAATTGTGATACTTATACTTTATATATTTTAATTTACACATAACAAATAATTTCAACATGATAATATTTCATATAAATTCAACATTAATTCAACAACACATTTTTCACTCAAAACATATTATCACAAAATCAGATAAATATCATATTTCACAATTCAATTCAACATTATATTATAACTAAAATTAACACTCAATTTCATACTATAGCTAATCATACAAAGTTATTAAATAAACTGAAACGGGAATCATACGTGCCTAATGCATAACTAGCTCACTTTGAATCACAAAATTAAAATAAAACCAAAATGTTAATGTTAGAGATTTTGAGGAAGAATCGAGTCACCTAAATTTGGCTCACGAACAGAGGCCTCCAAATAAAACAGTCCTAACCCATTTACTCGTATACTCAACATCAGTAGCGGTGAATCCAAATTAGAATAACTCCAACCATCATTTAAATTGGTCTCGTCGGTGGCGTCCGCGGAGATCGGAGTTCGGCTTCGGTGGACTGAAAACGGAACAAAGTAACGGAGAAATGTGAGCTAAGGAGTGAGGTGAGTAGAGGGGCCACGGTGAGGTGGTTGGAGCTCGGGCTAGCAACAAAACCAGGGGAAAAGAGGGAAACGAAGAGAGAAGAGAGCAGGTGGCTTACCACGGTGGACCAAGAGCAGAGGAGAGGCCGAGCAAAACGGGGGAGGTAGACGGTGGTGGTGTACGGTGGTGGTGTACGGTGGTGACAGCCTGAGCAGGGGCGTGAGAGAGAGAGAGAGCGCAGAGGCGAGGCAGAGAACGACGGCGGTGGTGATGGCCACGGTGGTCTGAGCTCGAGCTTGACTCCGGCGTCGTAACCGAAACCGAAAAGAAGAAGAGAATAGGGGGGAGAAAAGGAGGACGGTGGTGGCTCCGGCGGCTGGTGACGTGGCTACTGGCGGAGATAACTCCGGTGACTGCTCCGGTGAGGAAAGTACCCCGGTGGTCGGAGTTGAAACCGAGCCAGAAGCAGGGGAAGTCGATGAAGCACGGTGGTCGTGTTCAAACTCGAGCTCGCCATCAATGGTGGCTCTTAAATACTCCGGTGAGCAGTGAGTGGCGGCCATGGTGGTTGTTGCTGCGGTTGTTGTCGCCGTTGTTCTTGTTGTTGTTGACCGTTGGTGTTTGTTGTTATTGTTGTTGTTGATTTGTTATTGTTGTTGTCGTTGATGTTGCTATTGTGTTTGTTGTTGTTGCTTTATTATTATTGTTATTGTTAGGGAAACAAAAGGAGAAGTGAGGAAGATGAGGTAAGACTCAAACTTTTCAGCTTTGTTTTGTTTTTATTTTTGAAAGTGAAATGAGAAAGGGAGTATATGAGGGAGGTGATAATGAAATAAATGAATGGATGAGAATGAATGAGTATGAGGGAAGCCAAAGTATATCCAAAATATCTTAGACCCAAATAAAAAGAGAGGGTGAGTAATATACGGAGTACGACATACATGAGGGAGTATTGAGTCTGTTTCATTTGTTCGCTCCATTTTATTTATTCTTATTTATAAACTTTTATATTTTATAAAATATATTATGTCTGATTTAATTGTAGTTCTATTTTTATTTTCTATATCGTTAAACTTATTTTTTTTAACATTAAAGGGTGTATAAAAATATTAGTTATAAATTCTATTACGGACTCACAGATTTTCAAACGGTCTGCTTTATTTGCAAGATTCGCTTCAATAAAATTATATTTATTCAAGTAATCATACTTTTTAAAGTACAATGCAAATTTATTAATTTTAATAACAGCAATAGAATTAAAGTTTTAGTTTGACAAGTATTTTAGAAAAAAAAATATAATACACATTATTATAAAATCAAGAAAGTTTAATTAGATATGTATTTGAGAAAGTTTATTCAATCGAAATTTTTCAGCCGCGTTTTCAAAGTAATTGAATAAAAGTTAAATTATATAAATTTTAATTTAAGAATTTTGTTAAAATGATTAATTAGTATTAATAAAAACACGGGGTGTTACAATCCTACCCCCTTAAGAAAAGTTTCGTCCCCGAAACTTGAATAGGGTGGATAACTGCTCGAGGTTAAACAAAGCAATTAGAGAGAATATTGAGATTTTGGAAATTGAATATAAACATTGCTTTTAATTGAGTAAGATTTCCTCAAAAGGAATTTTTTTGAAGAAAATTTAATAAATTGAAAATATAAATAATAATTAATTTTTTTTTTTTTTTTTTGAATTAACATCTAAATGTTGCTGCATTGACATTTTCAAAATCTGCGTGAAAGGCGTTTTTAAAAAGGTAGGGCCTAGAAGTTTTGTACGGAATTAAATTAAATTAAATTAATAAGCGTTTTAAGAATTAAAACAATTTATTTAAATTTGAAAATAAATGTTAACCTTAAAATAGGTTGTAATAAAGAATTTTAATATTTAATTAGGATTGTGATATAATCAAATTATTGTCCTACCCCCTTAAGAAGTTTTAAGTGTATCTATATAATATTATTATTGTTACTTTTAATGATCACATATATATGAAATATAGCCTTAGGAAAACGGCATTTAGGGAAAATATGTAAAAATCGTAGTGATCATACGGAAAAATATGAGCCTTAATGAAATTAAGGAAATTCAGGTTATCGTTGAATGATTAAATAAAATTTTCGAGAATTATGGATAACCTTGTTAATATAGCTCATTTTCTTAAAATTATTATTATAATGTTATTAGGTGAAACAAAAATGTTATAAATCATATTTAGGATAAGATTCGAAATTTACAATAAGGGGTTATATAAAAGAAAAAGAAAATGATATATGTATATATACTTTGAAGAGAGATAAATGTAATAGATAGGACAGGTTCAAAAGATATTTAAAATTTAAAGAAAAGGAGCTCGAAGCAAAGAAGTTTTAAAAGTATCTAAAATTAAGAAATAAGGTTTTTATGAAGGGAAGTGAAAAATACGAAAATCCAATTTAGTGATCAAACGGATGAAAAATCACAAGGTAATATAAAAATTTTCGAAGTTGAAAAATAATAAATAATAAAGATCAAAGGTGTATGAAATAATAATAAACAATTCAAGGCAATTAAATATAAAAGATATTTCAAATCATGAAATGAGAATTTTGCGAAACAAACGAATAATTCTCGAAGATGTTTTTAAAGGTGAAATACGAAGGAAATTATTATATGTTTTTTTTCTTAAAGACTTTTAGGAATTTAAAATGAGATAGTAAGGCTAAGATTTTTGAAAACTAATCAAGTTAATAATATTTAAAAGTTAAGGATGAGGAGTTTGTAACAATTAAGTTTACAAGTTTAAAGATTTTTTATTAAAAGATAAAGAGTTTTCAAAAATGAAAGAAAACAATGAACTTCATCGTATGAGATTAACAAGTACTACGTAGAAATTAAAATTTGAGAGCTCAAAATTTTAGACAAGGTAAAAAGTTTTAGAGATTGAATAAAAAGTTAACGAAATTATAAAGGAAAGATAAGAATCATTTTTCGAGATTAAATAAAAACAAATGAAAATTAACTTTACGAAATCAATTAGTAAGTATTATAGATTTCAAGATTAGAAATTTTAGAAGTTGATAACAAGTAAGGGTGATATAATTTTACGAGATTGAAGAGAAGAGATGAGAATTTATTGAGAAGACAATTATTAAGAATTATTGATTTAGGAAGTTAGAAGTTTTAAAAGGAGTCGATAAGTTTAGAAGGTTGAAAAATAATCGAATCCACAAGCCTTTAAAAAGAGCAAGGGGTTAACAATTAAAGAAGGAAACTAAAAATCATTTTTAAACGAATAAATATTAGGAATTTTAAGATTAGGAGATTTATAATTCGAGGTTAGTTGAAAAGATAACGCTAACCAAGGATTGATTGTTAATATAGTTGTAGATGTCTTCAAAGCAACAAAATTTTCAAATCTTGAATGTCTTCTCACGTTGTAAAGTTTTTGTTGCGTCCATTTTCATGTGCTTGAGTTCTTGTCGTCTTGTCTTCATTTTATACGTCTCGCTCTTTGGTAAAGTTAGCATATGAGACTTGTTAGTCAAAAAGATTAGTCATAGAGCACTTAGCAGGCAAGAAAAGAGAAATAAAAATCTATCGAGGTTGAATGACGGTCGAAAATTCTAAAATCTAGGTCAGTCGGTCAATCCTTAATATTTCTACCCATTCTCACATTTAAAGCGTTCTAAGATTATTACTTTAGCGATCTAAGATTTCTAATTCATTATTTGATCCTATAAGTCTATGCCTGACATATATATTAATATGTATGTCTGGCCCAGGTGTCTTCTCGCTAGATGAGATAACTTTAAGTTATTCACGGTCGCAAGAAGGCTTTGATACCAATCAGAATAACTTAGGTTTTTCGTGACTTAATTAAACTAAGGCGGAAAATTAATTAAGTCTAATACATGCCGGATGTTAATTAACTTACATTCAAATGGCATAAGATACAAATATATATTACAATCTCTCAACGAATACAAACGAAACATCCTAATCGTCCCGATAATCCTGAGTCTCGAGAATTTCCTGCAACGGAGACAAAAACAAAAATAGGAGGATCTCCGCTCGAGGCGGAAGTGATCGTTTCTAACCAACAACCTCTAAACCAAAGTTTTGGTTTATTTAACCTATGATTAAAAGTAACTTGGCAGCACTAAACGCGTATAACTACCGCAGCCTCTTATGTTAATAAAATTGGGCAAATAGCATATAATATCAGTTCTCACATATAGATATTTAAATCTCATACAACATGATAAACAAAACTTAAAACATTTCAATTTATGGAACACGATATACAACTTAAATGTCATTTCAATTCATATAACATCGTAATATATATAAAACTTAAATCATAGCAATCAAGATATATGCGTAAGTCGTAATCAATTCAATAAACACATAGTCGTGAATAATCATGCAATTCTAAAACATATGCAATATATAAATAAACAAATAAAGCACATTGCAAGTAAACAAGTAGGAACACGTAAGGAAATATGATGATTCAAACATGAGTATACATCGGATCATATAAACGTAACACATTCATTAAAATAATTCTCAACAAGGCATGTCTCACAATCCAGGCTCAAAAATCATTCAGACAATAATCAATCAAACAAGACAAGGAAATGCATTCAACATGTGATAACTAATGATTCTTCGTTAGTAAGGCGGAAGCATGCAGACATAATCCGCGCAGTAGCCGACAGGGCCAACATAACTTGGACATGACTGCCAGGCTTAAAGATATCTAAGGTAATAAGGACGATTCAATCCCTTGTCTAATGTATGCATACACTACCTATCGAGGATCATACGTATTCGCTATTCAAAAGGTATCACCGACGAAAAAGTGCGACTATCACCAGAGACGGGTACCCCCGGGTGGGGCTGGCTTTTCCAATTACTAATATATGGGCCCACGGAAATATCAAGGATGCCCCATCTCTGAGGTTGTATATACCGTGTCGAGTAGCAATCTTAAGATCGTTATTTCGCCTTGGGCAACTCTGGGAGGGAGCCCAAGTCCCCATATACAGCTACCTCGTTAACTTCGAATTTCAAGAGTCGCAACATGGCGAACAATCCTAGTATTTTATTCAAGTAGCTCGTTTTCTCAATTTCTTATTTTCTCGTTCAAAATGTAACAAATGACAATTCTGTAACTTAATTATATCGTCGAACTTTGTATAATGAAATATTAGTTCTAGCAGTTCTTCAGGTAAATGTAAACACATAGAAAAACTTAAATATTTATTTTGAGTCCGTTCGTAGATTTTAAATATTTTCACTATTCATTATTTTGTACGTATTTTTATACGTATGCGTATTTTTATACTCTGTATGTATTTTTATAGTTTATACTTCTACGTATTTTATACTTATATTTTAGTAATTAATAATAGTTCGTCTAAGTATGATTTAGTTTCGTTTAAATTTCAACTTAAGTATGTTTACAATTAGTGATATAAATATTCTAAGTTTCGTTTAATATAATAATTATTTGATATTTGCATAGTTAATATAAATAATATTGAAGGTGTTTAGTTACATAATATTTATAACATTTATTTTAACATTAGAAATATTACTTAAATGATAATCGACAAATTTTAATATTCTTGATAAATTAAAATATTGTGACAATTAGTAAAATTTCTTTTAGGTGAATGATAAATCATTTGGTGGAATTTTATACGGAGTATATTTTTATATCTTATTAATATTTAATTATTTACTTTTCTTTCATTTCTTTAATTATTTAAACATATTTATAAATTCGTATATTCTATACCTTTAAATTTTATAACACAACAACTATTTAGGAAGTCGTCGTCTTTAAAGTATATTTCAAATTTTAATGATAGCATTCAATTTTATAAGTTTTTCTAAAAGTAAATTTTTAGAAAATTAATTTTATATAACAATACTTCCACTTACATATTATTTCTTTTTATAGTTTTTATAACTTAAATTTTCTACTTAGTCATCTTACCCTGTCTTTTTATAGAACTGTCATTTTAACACTTTATCTTTTAGCCAAACCATATTTATAATACAAATTTCTAACTTATATTCAATAAAAGCTTTACTTAGGTTTACTTTATATTTTGAAGTACTTTATTTTTCTTTTATTATTTTAACTAAATGTTTATTTAGTATATTTTAAGCTCATTGTAAGCTTTATAGTTTTAATAAGATAATCTTTATATTAAATGTGATATATGACATTTTACATAACTATTTATCTTAGACATTTTATACGGGAAACTTAAATTATGTATTTACTTTTAAATTGATTTAATAATGATTTAAACTTAATACTCTTTTTATTTAACTCTTAATTTTTAGTTGTGTTTTATTTAAACATTTTTAGTGCCGATAAATACTTTATTTCCATAAATATTTTATATTAGTTTAATTTATTTACTTTAGTTATTTTAGTAATATTTTTAGTCTTATTTTATAATTGTGATACTTATACTTTATATATTTTAATTTACACATAACAAATAATTTCAACATGATAATATTTCATATAAATTCAACATTAATTCATCAACACATTTTTCACTCAAAACATATTATCACAAAATCAGGGATAAATATCATATTTCACAATTCAATTCAACATTATATTATAACTAAAATTAACACTCAATTTCATACTATAGCTAATCATACAAAGTTATTAAATAAACTGTAACGGGAATCATACGTGCCTAATGCATAACTAGCTCACTTTGAATCACAAAATTAAAATAAAACCAAAATATAAATGTTAGAGATTTTGAGGAAGAATCGAGTCACCTAAATTTGGCTCACTGACGAGGCCTCCAAATAAAGCAGTCCTAACCCATTTACTCGTATACTCAACATCGATGGCGGTGAATCCAAATTAGAATAACTCCAACCATCATTTAAATTGGTCTCGTCGGTGGCGTCATGAGATCGGAGTTCGGCTTCGGTGGACTGAAAACGGAACAAAGTAACGGAGAAATGTGAGCTAAGGAGTGAGGTGAGTAGAGGGGCCACGGTGAGGTGGTTGGAGCTCGGGCTAGCAACAAAACCAGGGGAAAAGAGGGAAACGAAGAGAGAAGAGAGCAGGTGGCTTACCACGGTGGACCAAGAGCAGAGGAGAGGCCGAGCAAAACGGGGGAGGTAGACGGTGGTGGTGTACGGTGGTGGTGTACGGTGGTGACAGCCTGAGCAGGGGCGTGAGAGAGAGAGAGAGAGCGCAGAGGCGAGGCAGAGAACGATGGCGGTAGTGATGGCCACGGTGTTCTGAGCTCGAGCTTGATTCCGGCGTCGTAACCGAAACCGAAAAGAAGAAGAGAACAGGGGGGAGAAAAGGAGGACGGTGGTGGCTCCGGCGGCTGGTGACGTGGCTACTGGCGGAGATAACTCCGGTGACTGCTCCGGTGAGGAAAGTACCCCGGTGGTCGGAGTTGAAACCGAGCCAGAAGCAGGGGAAGTCGATGAAGCACGGTGGTCGTGTTCAAACTCGAGCTCGCCATCAATGGTGGCTCTTAAATACTCCGGTGAGCAGTGAGTGGCGGCCATGGTGGTTGTTGCTGCGGTTGTTGTCGCCGTTGTTCTTGTTGTTGTTGACCGTTGGTGTTTGTTGTTATTGTTGTTGTTGATTTGTTATTGTTGTTGTCGTTGATGTTGCTATTGTGTTTGTTGTTGTTGCTTTATTATTATTGTTATTGTTAGGGAAACAAAAGGAGAAGTGAGGAAGATGAGGTAAGACTCAAACTTTTCAGCTTTGTTTTGTTTTTATTTTTGAAAGTGAAATGAGAAAGGGAGTATATGAGGGAGGTGATAATGAAATAAATGAATGGATGAGAATGAATGAGTATGAGGGAAGCCAAAGTATATCCAAAAGATCATAGCCCCAAAAAAAAAGAGAGGGGGAGTAATATCACAGTCTGACATACATGAGGGAGTATTAGTCTGTTTCATTTGTTCGCTCCATTTTATTTATTCTTATTTATAAACTTTTATATTTTATAAAATATATTATGTACTGATGTTAATTGTAGTTCTATTTTTATTTTCTATATCGTTAAACTTATTTTTAACATTAAAGGGTGTATAAAAATATTAGTTATAAATTCTATTACGGACTCATGATTTTCAAACTGGCTCGCTTTATTTGCAAGATTCGTTTCAATAAAATTATATTTATTCAAGTAATCATACTTTTTAAAGTACAATGCAAATTTATTAATTTTAATAACAGCAATAGAATTAAAGTTTTAGTTTGACAAGTATTTTAGAAATAAAAATATAATACACATTATTATAAAATCAACAAAGTTTAATTAGATACGTATTTGAGAAAGTTTATTCAATCGAAATTTTTCAGCCGCGTTTTCAAAGTAATTGAATAAAAGTTAAATTATATAAATTTTAATTTAAGAATTTTGTTAAAATGATTAATTATTATTAATAAAAACACGGGGTGTTACACAGACCCACAAATCAGAGTACGAACGTCATGCCAAGTGAATAGTTTGCACATTACATTTATATATATATACTTGTATAACGAAGTAACACATACAACATTCAACCTAAGCTTATAATCATTCAAGCCAACAACATATTCGAGACATAGTCCACTCATATATCTGTATCATCATCACTCGTATATATATCATCATCACTCATATATAACATTATCACTCATAATCAACGTCACTCATAATCAAAGCGTTCAATCGTTCGAAGTTCAATGAATCGACTCACAAGAACGTACTTCGCGACATGGCAAGGAATAGATACTAGTCGAATACATACACATTAACTTTCGTGGGGGCTAGCACGACCTTATAGCCCATAATACACACTTGTTATGGTCGACCGTTAATTAATACTTTCCTCCTCAAATTTACTCGCTAGTAACCTCTATGCCAAGTTAAATATGTTATACAATTCACGCGTAACTTGAGCTACAGTCGAGGCCAACTGTACATTTTACACATACATCATCATACCCACAATCGCACTGCTAACTCGGCCTACAACGCGACCACGTCTCACAGCCTAATCACGGCAAAATAGCAGCCTGACAAGGGCTGATTTTGGCAAATTTAATCACAAAGAAACAAAGAATCTAACGGTGATTTCAAGAAATTTAATTACAAAGAAACAAGAAATTGACAAGAGCTGATTTTGGCAGCCTAATCACGAGTCAACGGCTGACAGACGGTGATTTCATTTGCCCCATTTGGGCGATTCTGGCGACCCTTTTTGGGCAGTTTATAGCGGCTCTTTACACGTTAATCCAAGGCCGATCTCGGCCAACAATAACACCAACAACACGGCAACAAGACAACTACGTACAACCCAATAATACGACAAAAATGCAGCCTATTGAACTCAGCAACACAACAGCAACAACATCAATAGATACGGCGACAAGAACGACCAACACGACAGCCACAAAGACAGCAACACGGCGACAACAACACCGCAGGCCACAACCCCTATACGTGGCCAAAAACAATCCCCAAGACCCACCCCAATTGCATCCTAAGTCGATCACGACATCAAGTACTCTTGGTATAGCACAAACACAATCATACACCCTAACCACCTCACAAATTCATACACACATACATACAACCACATACATACATACATAAATTCACTAGTTCATACCCACACATTCATACAATTACATACACAAGGCTAAGTAAGGTTTTACCTTTACCTTATAAGAAGAATAAGCTGAAATCTTGATAAGATGACACCGTCTCACAAAGGCTCCTCCACGAAATATCCTTCTATAACGCATAAAACACACCCAAAAACACTCACAATTAGTCATTTGACAAAAAGGATGAACTAACAATTCAAGTTAAATCTAACTCAACTTAACCCAAAAACTAAAGCCACTAACTTGGGCTAGCTAAAGATCATACCTCGACTCAAAATTTGTATGAGAAGGTAGAGGGAAAAGAGAGGAAGAGAATGCAACAAAAATCGGAAGAAACGGTGACCAAACGAGGATGACCCGGTCTCGGTGATAGTTACACCGTGTTTCACGGTGTAGAGGAAGAAGGAGCTGTTATTTGCTCTGTTATTATTATTTTTTTTTGATCGAATTTTTGGGAGGGATCAGGGTTTGGTTTAATTATTTGATCTTTTAGGGAGATAAGTAATAAAAATGAAAATGTCGGAAAGATATGCGTATCTAGTTAATTTTTTTCACTTAATGAACATTGTGGGAAGGTCAACCTTAGTCAAACTCGTTTAAAAACACTTAATATACTAAAATCGACACTAGACCACTCAAAACGTTTAATTGACACAAAGATTAAATTCCCCTCATTTATACGAAACAAACAAATATTCATTTGCCATACCCTCGGATCAAAACTCCAGCTCCCTAAAACGCTAAGAAGGTTATTACTAGTCTAACGCGACCAAAACGACCAGAAGATACAGATTATGAAAATACGGGGTATTACAGTCTTCCCCCCTTAAAAGAATTTCGTCCCGAAATTCATAGCACTAACCAGTCAACCAAACGACTGCACTAGACAAGCTAAAATGTAAACCCGTATACAACCAAGTTCACTTCATGATCAACCAGCACTAAGGTCTAGGTAGTACTGCTCAGACACTCATAACAGCAAACTACAACAGAAATCAAAACTTGCGCGCTTTTTATCCCCTAAACAAAGAGTTACGTCCGCGTAACAAACAAAAATACGTCAAGTAAAAGAAAGAAATAATGTGTTTCCATCACACCCATCAAGTCGATTTAATTAGCTCGACGTTATGACTGAGCGTTCTCTTATTGAATAGTAACGACGAATATATATATATATAAGAAAAGTTAAAATACGGGTACCTAGAGAAAGCTTTATCTCCGAGTCAAAGACTAGCTAAGACACGATTTTTATGCTCACTAGCTGCCTCTGATGTTCTACAAAGCATCCTCATATAACATCACGTATTTCACGATGTCACAAACTAGAGTTCTGTTTAATGGTCATGCAACCGATGCATTATATCCAACCACAATCACGTTTCCTAGTATGTACTATACAAATAACAATTATCACTACCCTTTACAAGTCACAGTTCTAAAACACACAGAAGACAATGCGCCCCTGTTCAAATGCGCACCATAGACAACGCTTAAAGATGATTATGACTAACTATAATTGCACCAGCAAGCTCACACTAGACTCGAAGCACCATAGTAATTTTACTCTTATCCAGTACAATCAATGTCCCCATTCCTGTTCTATTAATCTGATAGATGAATTATAACTAGCTTACACGTATAACTCTAACTAAGATATTCTAACATCCTAACTATTTACTCTTAATCGTGCCTTGTTGCTGGTATACTTAATTCGTAACCCTCGAAACCTTCTCCCCTTTTCAGTGTTGTTAACATTACCGGCCTGCTACTAACACATGCATAATATTATTCAGATACTAATATTACTTACCCACAAAACACCCCAATTTAGGCCGGGCGGTGATGTGTCATATATTTACGTACTTATAGCCCCTGTTCACTAGCGTTTCTTTGCGAGTCTCGTGCTTTTATGTGCATTTCGCCTCCTATTTCTCTCCGTATTGGCTCTGCTGCATTTTTATGTCTATTTTGTAGGGAAACTCGCTAATTTGGAGGATTGGATGCTGGTCGGGAAGTTTCGTGGAGTTTCGTAAAGTTTCGTGATGTTTCAAGTTGGTTTCGTGCCGTTTCGGTTACGTACGAGCCATGTTTCAATGTTTGAAGGTGTCCCGAGACCATGGGACGGAGCACGGAGCTCAATTAATCACTTTAGACCTCGTCCCTACCCTTTGGGATGAACCATGACTTGTCCCTAGGCCTTGGGACGACATACGATAAGTTAGAAGCAAGTACAAGTGAAGACCAAGCGAGGAAACGAAGCCAAAACTTGCTGAATTTTTCTGTACACCTCGGGACAAGGGTCCCGGAGCCTTGGGACGTGTCTTTATGGTGTCCTGGAGTGTGTCCCGGTCGGGATGGCCGTCCCTACCCCTTGGGACGGGCCCCGACTCCTCGTGTGCTTAATTTGATCGACTTATTTGAAGGGGTTTCGCTCATTATTTTCGTCTGAAATTTTGACAGCATTTCTAGGACACTTTAAATTACATTCTAACAAAAACTTAGGGTTTAAATAATTTTTCATCTTGTACTTTGAATTCTCGACTCGAATACGTTGTGTGATCATCCTATTTGGTAATTGTTGTCTTTGTTCTTCCATTTCTCCTTGAATTTCTAATTAGGTATTGCTTCAGACTTATTTCTTTTGATTATCATTTCATTATATATCGTTGTTGATCATGTTTTTATCCTTCTCCTTTGCTTTGATTATCATTTTCGTCATGTGAGAGTAGTTTATTCATCTAGGGAGAAGGCTGAAGCATGGGTGTTGGTTTTGGTTGTGTTTGATGATCATTTTGAGTTAGGTTTTGTGCTTGCTTTGTTTAGTCTTTGCTTGATTGTGCTTGTTGATTCCTTGATCACGTTTTAGCAAGTATCTAGCACCCTTGAACTTAAGAACGAAAGCCTAGTTCTTGGAGAGGCACGAGACTAAACATTAGGACCCTCGATTGGAAGTAGCGAGAGCCCGCATTCGAGACCTAGAGGAAGCTTAAGACCGAGAGGACGAGCTATACCCTTGGCATGTGCGATTCCTTACTCATTCCGATCATCACCTTTGACCTAGCCTTACCCGTTGTCTAACCTGACTTCCTAGACCTTTCCCATAAGTTAAACCCTTTTCCTTCTTCTAGCTTTAGTAAATCACTCAAAGAATCGAGCAAGCCAGAAACTAGAATCACCTCATAGGTAACCTACATAAGCGACCTTCTCCCTGTGGATTTTGACCCCGACTTACCTAAGCTATCCCTTAGGTATGTCAGGTTTATCTTTGACTAGGCGAGTGCGACTAAGCCTATCAAATTTTGGCACCGTTGCCGGGGAGACGGCTTTTGTTTTTTGTTCGTTACTTGATTCTCGTCTTTTGTTTTTCCATAGGTCACTTTCTTTCTTTCCCATGACATGACAATCTTTGATTTTCCTCAATATGAATACGAACCATTTCATAAGTACATTGTTCGATTTAATAGTTATATTGGTTCGTATGGTCTTTATTGTTTTGATTGGGAGAAAGTTTATATTACTAGCACGGGTATGAACTATGAGTCTCACAACTTCATTCACTACGTGAGCAATGGTAGAATCTCCTATATGCCCGACTTTGAGATTTGGGACCTCTTTTCGGATATCACACGTCAAACCCTTTTATCCGAGATACATGCTGAGTTCCAAGAGTTTCTTGTTTTGTTTCAGAAATTTAAAGATGATGCGGAAGTTAATTGTGAGTCTTACGACTTTGGTAGAGGTCCTTGTGATAATAATTTTCCGTCTCAAATTTGTGCGTTAACTAGTTCATTTTGCTCTTTGTATGATGAGAATTTATTTGATGACGATGATTATGCGCCAGTGCATGATTGTGAATTGTCGAATCCGCCTTCTACTGAGCTAATTGAGAATGAAACTCCTGAACCTGAATCGGTAGGTACCGCTTGTCCCCTTATTGATGAGCATATTGAGTCTGTTTCCATTGGATCCGTGTCCGAGGATCCTTTGGCGGTCTTACCGTGTAATGAGAATGACGCAGGTGACTCAAAGTCGTGGAGCGCTGAAGTGGATGAGTTGGAAGCGCTCTTATCTGTGAGATGAAGAAAAGGCTTCCATTCCACGGACCACGACAAGTTTGGGACAAACTCACTTGCTCCCTTGGTTCACTATTAGATGTCAAATTTGTTGTCCCCTTCTAATGGCTTTGATGAGTTTTTGAGTCCCGATGTTGCAAGCGGATGTATTTTTATTGTTGCCAAAGTGCTCCAGAACAGTTTTCATAGACTCATTTTTATGTTGAGTCGATCATTAGCCGCGGTTTTATATATATGTATTTCATTTTGGTGCTACATTTGCTTTTGTTTAGCACATGAGCAGGCTTTTGATCGACTTCTACGAGCTTTGGTCGCATAATCTTGGTTGGCTTTCTTTGCAAGCCAATCGATTGTTGATAGCCGATTGGATGGCGTGGGTGATGGTGGCGGAAGGGTGTGCAGGCGGCCCATGCTTGGTGGTACTTTTAGTAATGCCAGTTCTGCGCCCCATTTTGATGTTGGTTTGGGGGGGGGTGCTTCTCTTGTAAATATTGTAAGTACGTTTTTCTATTCACTAGTTTCTGTTTTTCTCCCCTTATTTTATGGTCCCCGTGTTGATATGCTTTAGGACACATTGGGGACAATGTGTAGTTTGGTTTGGGGAGAGAAACGCTTTGCTTTCCGCTTTGCTTTTCATTTTGCGTTTTCTTTTTGCGTTTTCATTTTCGATTTTCCAAAAACTCAAAAAATCCAAAAAAAACAGAAAATTTCTCACAAAATACCAAAAATACGTATCCCGTTCCATTGTTGCGAGTTGTTTTTACCTTGTTTTTCCCGACATCCGTTCCCTTGTATGCTTTTGGCTTTGGCATGTTCTTATATTGTTGGATTAGCGCTACGGGGATGTTTAGACATAGCAGATGATGGCGTGCTTTTACGTTTTGGCTTTATCACTTTGCGGACTACAGCTACTCTTTTTGTGAGGTTTTGAGCCTCCAGAGGCCGGTTCATCTGTCCCGGTCCCCGTGCTTTTATTGTGAGTAGTTCTCCTCGTGGGGTACGTAACATTAACGCGCATAAGTGTAGCCCCTATCCCGTTTTTCCCCGCGATTTTGTCACATGTTTTGCATATGAGGCTTTAGTTGATTTTCACATGATTCACCTTGTTCCTACATTGTCTTTATCCTCTCATATTTGATCCTTTTACCCTTATTCACATGAGTTTGCTAGCTACATTGCCAAATAGCCTACCCTAGGCTTGCTAGTTACCGCTTTTGCTTACTCTTGTGCTCGTTCGTTGGGTTGTGATCATTGCTACGACTTGCTGACGTCGTTTGCTTGAGAGTGTTGGTGAATATGTGTCAGGATTTCTGTTTCCCCGACCTTTTATGAGGTTTACATGACTTGTGAGTGTGCTCTTTGCTCAAGAAAAAAAAAAAGAAACAAAAATCAGAAAAAAAAACAAGCACAACACACAAAAATACAAAAGAAAGAAAAATGTGTGCACAATATAAGAAGTTGTTGTTGTTGTTACATGAGTGAGCACTTGTATTCGATTTCTATGTTGCGATGATGTGTAGAGGAGACCGATATGCTGCTTTCGGTCCGTTTTTCATGAGAGTTGGGTTCCGTTCTGGTTGGATGAGCACTTGAGTAGTATTAGTGGTTTCTAGTGGCTTAGCTCCACGATTCCATAATCATTTGTCCACCTTCTTACCCATATCCTCTCTTTGGCCTTTACACACCTCATGTCCTATGTAAGCCCTCATGTTTGGTTAGTTTTTTTGACATTATGCGTGTACGGGAATGCGAGATTTGGTCCACATTAGATTGCGGGCGTGCTTCCACAAGTCGAGTAGGTGAGTGTCATCACATATATCACCTTGTTCATCATTTGTATTAGAGTGGAAACCGCGAGAGGTCCGTCATTTGATTGCTAGAGAGCCTAAGTTTAAGCCATGCCATTCATTCTGCGCGGTCATGTAATTCTAATCCGTTAGCTTGCTATTTCCACACGTCCCATGCTGTTTCGGGATCGATTGCCATTTACTTGAGCTACTTGCGGTTTGGTGATTGTTTGGGGAAGTCTTCTTTATCTCGCTTTGTCCTCTATTTTCTGTCGTGCTTTGTTGCTTGAGGACAAGCAACGGTTCGGTTTGGGGGAGTTTGATGTGTCATATATTTACGTACTTATAGCCCTTGTTCACTAGCGTTTCTTTGCGAGTCTCGTGCTTTTATGTGCATTTCGCCTCCTATTTCTCTCCGTATTGGCTCTGCTGCGTTTTTATGTCTATTTTGTAGGGAAACGCGCTAATTTGGAGGATTGGATGCTGGTCGGGAAGTTTCGTGGAGTTTCGTAAAGTTTCGTGATGTTTCGAATTGGTTTCGAGCCGTTTCGGTTACGTACGAGCCATGTTTCAATGTTTGAAGGTGTCCCGAGACCATGAGACGGAGCACGGAGCTCAATTAATCACTTTAAACCTCGTCCCTACCCTTTGGGATGAACCATGCCTTGTCGCTAGGCCTTGGGACGACATACGATAAGTTAGAAGCAAGTACAAGTGAAGACCAAGCGAGGAAACGAAGCCAAAACTTGCTGAATTTTTCTGTACACCTCGGGACAAGTGTCCCGGAGCCTTGGGACGTGTCTTCATGGTGTCCCGGAGTGTGTCCCGGTCGGGATGGCCGTCCCTACCCCTTGGGACGGGCCCCGACTCCTCGTGTGCCTTATTTGATCGACTTATTTGAAGGGGTTTCGCTCATTATTTTCGTCTGAAATTTTGACAGCATTTCTAGGACACTTTAAATTACATTCTCACAAAAACTTAGGGTTTAAATAATTTTGCATCTTGTACTTTGAATTCTCGACTCGGATACGTTGTGTGATCATCCTATTTGGTAATTGTTGTCTTTGTTCTTCCATTTCTCCTTGAATTTCTAATTAGGTATTGCTTCAGACTTATTTCTTTTGATTATCATTTCATTATATATCGTTGTTGATCATGTTTTTATCCTTCTCCTTTGCTTTGATTATCATTTTCGTCATGTGAGAGTAGTTTATTCATCTAGGGAGAAGGGTGAAGCATGGGTGTTGGTTTTGGTTGTGTTTGATGATCATTTTGAGTTAGGTTTTGTGCTTGCTTTGTTTAGTCTTTGCTTGATTGTGCTTGTTGATTCCTTGATCACGTTTTAGCAAGTATCTAGCACCCTTGAACTTAAGAACGAAAGCCTAGTTCTTGGAGAGGCACGAGACTAAACATTAGGACCCTCGATTGTAAGTAGCGAGAGCCTGCATTCGAGACCTAGAGGAAGCTTAAGACCGAGAGGACGAGTTATACCCTTGGCATGTGCGATTCCTTACTCATTCCGATCATCACCTTTGACCTAGCCTTACCCGTTGTCTAACCTGACTTCCTAGACCTTTCCCATAAGTTAAACCCTTTTCCTTCTTCTAGCTTTAGTAAATCACTCAAACAATCGAACCGACCGAGACTAGAATCACCTCATAGGTAACCTACATAAGCGACCTTCTCCCTGTGGATTTTGACCCCGACTTACCCAAGCTATCCCTTAGGTTTGTCAGGTTTATCTTTGACTAGGCGAGTGCGACTAAGCCTATCAGGCGGACCCCACCTAAAGGACGGTGTTACGGGACCCGACTCAACGGGTCCATGGGCAAACATCTGTAATCTCAAAACAAAACCTGGATATAAGGAAAGGGAAACTGATAGCATCAAAAAAGGGTGAATAAACTTCTAAACTACAACTGTCAACCCTGGCAGTAACAAGGCTCGCAGGCCGAGAAAACTGAAAGACAAACAAAAAGTAACGTCTATGGTGGAAGCTAGACTCGAGACCAGACTCCAGCGATTCCCTTCAAGCGTTCCCAACACAAGCACAGTCACGTTCGAGTACCTAAAGGGGTGGGGAAGACAGGACAGAAACAACAACAGAACCCTAGTTAACCTTTACTCAAACTCATAATATGCGCGTAAGGAAAAGCAAAACTTTAAATAACTTGAGACGTGAAAAGGCAGACTATGAAACTACGCTTACACTTTTAAGTTACAATTAGAAACACTTCACGTGTACTAGCTCGGACGTGTAACAGACAATCTCATAAATAAAGCAAAGACAAGGACCCCACTGTGTAACTCCACACAGGGGACTTACCATATCGCCAACGCTCCACAACTCCGCCAATCATAACTCCTCCAAGTCACCGGGCCACACGGACCCAAACACCGGCCACGGACTCCACAACACCGAGCCACGGTCCCACAAATCAGCGAGTACTAACGTCATGCCAGCGAGCAGCTTTGCACATTCTGATTATATATATATACTTGTATAACGGAGTAAGACATACAACATTCAACCCAAGCTTATAATCATTCAACCCAACAACATATTCGAGATATAGTCCACTCATATATATGTATCATCATCACTCGTATAAATATCATCATCACTCATGTATAACATTATCGCTCATAATCAACGTCACTCATAATCAAAGCGTTCAATCGTTCGAAGTTCAATGAATCGACTCACAAGAACGTACTTCGCGACATGGCAAGGAATAGATACTAATCGAATACTTACACATTAACTTTCGTGGGGGTTAGCACGACCTTACGGCCCATAATACGCACTTGTTATGGTCGACCGTTAATTAATACTTTCCTCCTCAAATTTACTCGCTAGTACCCTCTATGCCAAGTTAATTATGTTATACAATTCACGCGTAACATGAGCTACAGTCAAGGCCTAGTGTACATTTTACACATACATCATCATACCCACAATCGCACTGCTAACTCGGCCTACAACGCGACCACGTCTCACAGCCTAATCACGGCAAAATAGCAGCCTGACAAGGGCTGATTTTGGCAGCCTAATCACAGCAAAACAGCAACCCAACGGGGCTGATTTCAAGACCTAATTCTAAAGAAACAAAGACTGACAAGAGGCGATTTTGGCGACCTATCACGAGTCAGCGGCTGACCGGGGCTGATTTTGGAAGCCCCGTTTGGGCAGTTTACAGCAGCCCTTTTTGGGCAGTTTATAGCGGCTCTTTATGTAACACCCCGACTTTTCCTAATATTTATTATTTGTCTCATTTATATTCGTAAATTAATTCTCTTGATTTCCTCATTTCTTTTAGCTCGAGAAAATCAGTTCTCTTGTCGCGTGGATAAGCTACTCTGTAGTCGTAACTTAAATACGGAGTAATTTAGCTAAAAACGGTGTAATTTCCTCATACGAACTCCGATTCAGGTGATTCAAAAGGCTAAACTGCGTATTTTTTCGACGCCGTCGAATCGCCAAATTTTCATAAGCTAGTTTGGACCGGCCCAACTTGGACCGAACCGAAACCTCTTTAGCACGGGTTGGGTTTAGGGTTTTGGATGGCTTTTTGAGCAAGGCAATTAATTATCCTATTATCTCCTAATCTTGGCAATATGATAATCTGATTTCTACCCTAATCTCTCATTCCTCTCATTCCATCCACATTCATTCCTCCTTCATCTCTCAAAATATCTCTCCAACCTCATCCAAACTCCATTGTTTCTCTTCCAAGCTTTCATCCCTTTCATCCTAAGTCTTTCCTAGCCTTTTCCCTTGGTATAGGATCTCTTTTACCTCCTTTATTTTTTTGTTATTGTGTTATTTCATGTGTTATTATGCTATGTATTCATTATTTGTGTGTTTTGGCTTGGATCATCAAAGGAGAAGAAGGCTTTGAAGAAGGAGACACTATCCTAATTGAAGAAGAAGAGGAGTATGCGCGAATTTGGGTCTCTACAAAGGTAACTAGGTGTGATCTAGTTATATTTTAGCATGTATGAGGCATTGCTTGTCATGTTGTTGTTGTTTACATTGTTGTGATGTTGTTGGTTGATGTTTGATCATGATTTCATGTAGAATCATTGGCCTCATACTAGGGTTGTCATATTATCATTCATATTATCATCATTAAATTCATAACTATGTTAGTTTAATGCTAATCATGTTTGTAGAATTGATAAAAATCGGTTTGGTGCTTGTTGATGTTGTTGGCCGAGAATGGTGAGAGAGGGCCGTGGCTCTTCTCTTGCTTTTCTTCTTGTTTTCTTCTTGTTTTGGCTTAATCATGTTGAATTATGATGTTTGTATTAATCACCTAAAGTTAAACAATGAATTATGATGATTTGATTAAGTCTAAAAGAGTTTGTATGCATGTTTTAATTAGTTAATCACATAAATCGTTGATGGGTCACATGAGAATCGAGTTTTGTGCATGAAAACGGGTTTGTGTGTGTGTTGGCCGTGTGAAAGCTGACTGGCCGTGTGGTGTGTGTGTGTGTGACGGCTTGTTGGTCACTTGTTTGAGTCTTGGCATGTCTTAGAATGTTAACTATGCTTTATCGAATCATGTTGTACCTTGTTTGATCACTAAACATTGAAATATGAGCATGTTAACTGAATATATGACTTGTAAGGTTGTATGATCATGTTGTACAATCGTATGCATGGTTGGTTATGATGATATTGTGACTTGTGTGAGTGTGAGTATGGATGTTGTGGTTGTATGGATGTGTTGGAGTATTGGAGACAAAGTTAACGTGTTTATGCTTGGGTTAAGTTTGCACATGGGTAATGCTCGGCACATGTGTGAGGAGATACAAGCGTCCTAGGATGGGCGGATACCGCCCATGATCCCTCGGCTATTCTTGTTGCATAGATAGGGCGACTATGGGTCCTCAACCAGAAGGGTTGAGACTATGGTTATATTTATGTCGCCACCGTTCTTGTTGCTCGGTGGAATTTGGCCAAATTTAGACTTGTGATTATTGAGGAACTTCTTGTTGCTGTTCCGCCATAGGGTTTGGGTGATTCTTGTTGCTTCACCCGGGGTGATTCTTGTTGCTTCACCCAGTTCTCTGCGCTTACTCTCGCAATTGGTTGGAAGATGGATCGTCGTGTGAGCTCAGTCGGTTGGGTCACAACATTGGTTGTGCCGTGTGTTTGTACTTGTGTTTGTATTGTTGTTTTATTGTTGCATGTTTTGTTGTACATGTATTTATACTTTGATCATAGGCCGTAGGCCAGGTGAGCTTGTTTTCATTGTTGTTGTCTACGTTTGTTATGTTAAAACTAGCGGTGCGGCCCGTGCTATTCACGGGCTGGATCGGTGTATTGATTCAGCTATCGTTTTGGTTTATAGTGTTCATGTTTGGGGAATTGTGGAACGTTGCTTTTGGTCATTGGCCTTCATCGTTTTTAAAGTTTAGTTGCAATTATCATTGAAGGTACTCACGAATACCGCAGGCATAGCGTTTGCACAGTGCTTACACATTCTCGTAGTAGTGCGTGATTTCATTTAAAGGCTTTGGCAGACTTTCCGACAATTTTCGTAGGAAGTAGGCTATCTTTTTATGGTAATTATAACTGCAAAAAACCAATAACCAGATGACCACGAATAACAAATGCAAACTTCTAAGATTGATTCCTTGAAACAAACACTATTTTTGACAGGATCAGCGCGTCAACGCTCCACCAGAACTACAGTGCAAACGGATAAACACATACATGTTCACCAAAATGTACGGGGTTACCCTTAATCATTGATTTATCAAAACTATTCACCTTACTTTATATTTCTCTATTCATATACAATAAACTCCTACATCAATTTACCAATATGTAAATGTTACTCTTATAGTCCTATCCCATACAAATCAAACATGACAAATTATAGATGAACCAATGAAGACAATAGTACCAATAGGCAGGTTATGGTACCGACAGTACCAATGACAAAATAGCACAAACAACTAACAAAATCAACGCAAATCGAAAACTTGAAAGCGAAAATTATATCTTGAAGACCAATATGGCTCATCTAACAAACTATAAAGCTCGGCATCAAATTCAAGGTAAATGTTAAGATGATCAATTCCTGCTCTTATTTTCCTCAAAATCATCGTGTGAAAGAATATGGCCCTGTTGTCAACCCTTCTCCAAGGCCCTCGCCTCTCTCCCTCCCGTCTACACCTTCTCAATTTTTTCGATATGCTCTCATTGCCACGGCTTCCTACCTTGACCATATACTCGAAAGCATACACTCAAAAAGTAGTAGTATATGGTGACGTACCTCGAGGGATCTTGGCGATTATCGAGCACTGAAACTAACCGATGGTAGTGAAAATAGTATCACAAAATAGTATGTTTCGCAGGTGCAATCCCTGATGAATTATGTAGACTGCAAAATTTGCAAACCCTTTCTTAACACACCAATCATCACGTTATAGGCCTAACTCCTATAGACATTGGTAAATTATCAAGTCCCCTCGAAATTACGGTATTCGATAACCAGCTCAGTTAAGAAATCCCGAGAAATCTCGTGGAACTCAAGAATTAAGGGAGGATGAGATGCACAGAATACACGATCCACGCTTTTCGCTGTGGTGGAATCTGCAATACAAGTAGTTTAAGACATGATACGAGAATCATTAAGGGAACGTCCTTGGAAGTATACACGAGTATTATACTTACGATCATAAGCGGTAGAACGAACTCAACTGTCGACTATGATCGGCTATTATGCCTCAAAATTAAGAGGCCCATCAACATAAACAAAAAAGGTTGGAATCAATGAATGGCGATAAAGAAAGGGCGAAAGGAAAAATTTATGAAAATACCTCCAATCAAAAAAATCAAATTTCTCGACTGTCGATAGTTGTGGCTTCTTGACTGTCACCCTTGACTCATTCCTTATTACGTGTGACGCTGATGTATTATGGTTTATTCTACAGACTAAAGCAATAACCATTCATCATTTGAATCAAAAAATAAGGAAAATCGAATATGAATGTAACAACAGATTCCCAAAAACAATTAAACAAAAATATGAAACAATCAAAACCAAGAAAAATTACGCAAAAACTTTAAAATGTCAAAAAAGTAAAAAAGAACACAGCCCAAGTAGTCGGTACTCACCCTTAAAGTCAACTTACCATGGATAGGGATCTTGGGGGACTTACTACCACACCAATGCTTAGCGGCAATAACGACTACTGCAACCTAGGGACAACGACGCACACAATGGAAGTATCAGTAACTCAGCGAGATGAGCAACAACAGCAATGTGTAGTGAAGGTCGCATCGTGACAGCAGCGTAGAGCGACAGAAGAAGCGTGACAATAGAGCACAGTGAAAGCAGCAACTGAAAGCGGCATCGGCACCATGCGACGGCGTTCATAAAGAACGGCTAGCGATGGCGAGCGCGAGAGGCGATAGTAGCGTGGCCGATTGCGAGCGGCGGCGCTAGGGGTAACAACAGAGGCTTCTTCTTGCGGCCTTGTGACCTACCAATAGAGTAGTAAAACAAACGAAGGGTTCATTTTCAATCTCCGCCTCAAACACATTGAATCCGTGTCTTTGTCAGGTATCTTCGCGCTGATAATCTTGTCGATGTCAATAGGGTCTTTCACCTTGTCCGCGACATGCATGAACAAACAAATGTGAGCATGAGGGAGACCTAAGTAATTCAATTGTGTATATCACTCCAAACCTTTGAAAATGTAGTCAATTTACAAACGTCATGTGTAGGATAACATACGATTATTCGATTAATTGAATGTAATTTCGAGGTGTCTTATATCAATGAAGTTGTTTCCCTTAACCCAAATACCTATGATAAGGCATGAGTTCATGCCTTTGACAATGGTTCGATTTTGCTGCGATTCAAGCAAATAAAGAGTGATTCAAGCTTATTGTTGTAAATGGGGACGCGTAGGCTATTCAATCAAAAGCACTCATAAATCATTAAATTTATTTACGCTAATATCTACTCCTAACAATAATGATTTGGTTGTTAGGAGATGAAGTCATATAATGAACACTCTAAGGAGATGTCGTACATAAGGTATGTGCCATGACACCAGCGCATACAGTACGAACGATCGCATCACACTACAACAAAGAATGAAAAGCGAGAACAACCACAACAAAGAACACAACAAAGACCAGCGACAAAATAAACAGTGATAACAACAGGAGTTCTAAAGAATGTGGAAGTTATCTGTTACAACTCGACCGAAAATAGCCTTCTACGTGAGGTCGTCAATTAACTCACCAAGCATGATTTTGAAATCTAGAGCTACATTGCTAGGGGCGATCTTCTGGGCGTTGACCCAGGAAGGGTGTACTGAAAGGAATTGTTCGATCTCAACTTACTTTGCGTAGTAGGTGAAAGAAATAAAAGATCTGGAGGGCATGCCCATTGACATATAGCCAATGCGTAGATGATAAAAAAAATGAAAGCAATACAGAGTACAAAATATGACAACACACACAATACCTTGATCAAGGCCAGTTTCTTATATATGGTGTGGTATGAAATGTATCCAATCTCCACCATCGCCGCATATATCATAAGCACAGATCGAATCACCTGTAAGTAGCAATTTTGTTATAACACGCAATTATTGTAGATTTTAGACTAACAAATCATGTACAAATATTTATTTTCACATCAGTTAACTGAACATCTTCACAAGATTAGTTCACAAATCGATAATATTGTTTTCGATGTGAGTAGGCGATTTCCTTTGTTCACTTGTGATTTTCCGCTTTTACTGGTTGTAGCTGCAAATCTACATGTATCAGTTTGATAATTTTATTCACAGGTACTCCAAAAGACAGAATTTAATTATGTCGTAGAACATTACCTTTTTCTCGTATAGTCACCGTCTTTTTTCTTGGCTTTTCTCTTCAGCTCGCTAGTTGTGTTTACAATCCTGAATAAATTTGAATACTTAATACCAGAATTAGTGAGATTATAAACCTATGACATTAGACTCAACTTGAGTCTGTGATATAAATTGTAGTGGTCCGAATTGGTCACTACAAACATCTTCACTACTGATTTTCCAAAAAAACATTTAAGACCACATAAAATGTCCTGCCAAACTGTTACATACCCGATCATAGAAGCTGGGTTTAAAATGACAGGAAACGAAGCAATGTCACCGAATCACCGGGTAATAAAATTTTTAGAATTGATTCACTTCCAATCTCAACCTTGCTGAGGAATACGAACGACAACATGGACTAACTGTAACTTCAGAAAGCGTTAACATATCAAAAAAGTGTACTCCTGTGAAAATTATTGGGATGCTTAATAAAAATGCACATAGAGGACATCTAAAGTGAACAACAAAATAATGAAGTTCAAATCCAAATGAACTACGACATGATAACCATTCAAATGTATTATGCTGAACAAAGAGTATAGAAATCAAGTCCTGTAAAATTAAAATATTACGGAGTACTTCGAAACTTCATTTCCTGTATGTCAAGCCACAGCTCTACACGGACACAACATGTCACCACTTCATTTTAGACCAAAAACACAGACATTTTGCCCAAATCAGTCGTGTCGTACACTCCAACACTATGTATGGTCGAGTTTGAGTAACATAGCAAAAATCCAGTGGCTCAAACAATCAATTTTAGTATTGACAGGCAAAGCAGACGATTCAAATACAACGAAAGCTAACATTACGCTACGTCAAAAGACCTCGAGCTTTAAAAAGTGATAGCAATGCCTTCATTCCGATGAAAGGAATCACAATAACCTAAACATGGAATTAGGTCACGTGGTCGTATGAAAATTGCATCGGGAATTGTATTATCTTTACTTGAGCGAGCTATTTTGCTTAGTTCCACCATATTTTATGAAACAAACAAAAGCTATGATTTAGAGACGCTCTGAAGGGACATTACAATAATTAAATTCAAGAGAGCACGTGTACATATACCATTTAGGATCGTAAGGCAAGGGTTCCTTACGAAAATATTCCACACCAAGTGCATCCTTAGCAGATATCCTTGTACATAAAAGTAACAAAGTTAGTCCTCGTACTGTGTAAATGAAAAACATATAGACATCAATCTAACATCCGAAGCAGTGGTAGTAAGTTTACCTTAAAAGGGTCGAGAGTCGGCATTTTGTCGAGTAAATCTAGAGCATCTGGAACGAAACTGTCACGCATTAGAAACAAACTTCATCGATATACAGTAATTAAATTGAAATATCAAAGGAATTCAATCGAGGACTCAAATCGCTCGGGGTATTTCATCATGAGTGTCACTGATGCATTCAACAAACACCTTGTGTGCAATATAATACATTATTAATACAAATACCAACCATCAAAACTCTAAATTTTCACAATTCCAGCAAACTAAGTACCACAATAATAAACAAATTCACCTAAAACCCTAACAAACTGAAATCAAAACAAATATATATATATATATATATATATATATATATATATATATATATATATATATATATATATATAAATTTAACCTGAGCGTTGATGAGAGGTTGAGCAAGATCAGTAGCTTTCGAGGTCGTAAACGCATTGAAATCATCCTCAAGTTTCGATTACACTCTACTCCACTACCACCATCAAGAAGCAAGAAGATCCAAGTGACATCAACACAACCCCAATCGTAGTAAAGCACTAAGTCGGCGCACATGAAGAAAAACCACCGATATATATATACGAGTGATCAACAAAATCATAAAATGTAAAAATCAATAAAAGTAACAACAAAATGTAAAAATCAAACCAAATTTTAGCGAGCACGAATTAAATATTCTTGAAAACTTACAACTCGTGAGCATGACTTAGAAAGAGCGAGAAATGCCTAAAGAACGACATTAATCAATCTGCACAATTAAAAAAAATAAAAAATAATCACAAAATCATCATCAAATTCAAAACCTAATTTCACGAATCAATTTCTCTACATTAAAAAAAATCATATTAAAAATACAAAAGATCAGGAAGATCACATGCTAATTTCGAATTTGAGGAGTGATTAATGTAAAGTCACGATGATTAGAAATATTTACAAGAAAATTTACAACAAAATTAAGAAGAAATCATTAGAAATAAAAGTAAGCCGAAGTTAGTCTAATGTCGGAAATTCATTAACTTAGTAAATCACATCACCAGGAGAATGTAGTGATCAACCGGCCAATTCACGATTTAAAGCTACTGTCATCACTCAAATCAACAAAGCAATAATCAAGAGCATAAATCACATAATTTAGATAAAATATAAATATACTGGCGAAAACTTACGGATGGGATTCGGTGAGTCACGCCGCTAGAAGGAGCCAGATAAGGAGATCGTAGGCCCAGTTGAGGAACGGATGAATGAATGAATGAATGAATTAGAACGGATGAGTGAATTTAATTTTTGAGGAAGATGAATGAATTTTTGAGCAAGATGATGTGGCCCAGTTGAGGAAGAGGAGTTCAATTAGTTTGACGTGGCGTAAAAATTTGACGTGGCATAAGGAGACTAATTTTTAGTTTGTTTTTTCGGGAGTTTTAGGTTACATAGGAAGGGATATTTGTTTTTAATAGTTATATATAGATATGACTGGGGAGCACCTAGTTACTCCCCACTGATTGTGGTTGTTGCCTCTCTTTTTATAGGTATGCGCGAGACGGGATTGAGTGAGTAGATGCGAGGATGTGACCGTGTATTACCTTGGAAGAGACGTGATTTTGTTTAGACTCTTTTGGACTTGTATTTTGGGTTTTGTTTTAGACTATCTTTCGGTCTTTGAACTTTTGTTTTGGATTTGTTTGTACGGGGTATTTATTCCCCACTTCTAAGCCTCAAGGCCTACTTTTCTATCGTTGTCAGTTGGTTTAGTGAGTAATGATCCGGATTCCACGGTGTTTCCGCCACCGTGGCTCGCTTTTATTTTCTTTTATTTTATAAATCCTTTTTATTTCTTTATTTTATTTTGTTGGAAAATCCGGGTTGTTACACTTTACACGTTAATCCAAGTCCGATCTCGGCCAACAATAACACCAACAACACGGCAACAAGACAACTACGTACAACCCAATAATACGACAAAAATGCAGCTTATTGAACTCAGCAACACAACAGCAACAACACCAATAAATACGGCGACAACAACGACCAACACGACAGCCACAAAGACAGCAACACGGCGACAACAACACGGCAGGCCACAACCCCTATACGTGGCCAAAAACAATCCCCGAGACACACCCCAATTGCATCCTAAGTCGATCACCACTTCAAGTACTCTTGGTATAGCACAAACACAATCATACACCCTAACCACCTCACAAATTCATACACACATACATAGAACCACGTACATACTATACATACATACATAAATTCACTTAATGAACATTGTGGGAAGGTCAATCTTAGTCAAACTCGTTTAAAAACACTTAATATACTAAAATCGACACTAGACCACTCAAAACGTTTAATAGACACAAAGATTAAATTCCCCTCATTTCTATGAAACAGACGAATATTCATTTGCCATACCCTCGAATCAAAACTCCAGCTCCCTAAAACGCTAAGAAGGCTATTACTAGTCTAACGCGACCAAAACGACCTGAAGATACAGATTATGAAAATACGGGGTATTACAGAATATTTTTTGCATTAAACTTCATTATGTGAAATAATATTTGACAATACTTGGTGAATTAAAAGTTTACAAGAAAAATATACACATACGAAGTCTTGTTTTATTTATCTTATTAATATAATAAATATCAAATTTTTGTAATAGTCAATATTGTAAAATTATATAAATTATCGTCTCGACATATAATAATAGCAGAGTGAAGTTAAATGGGATGGGTACTATTTTAAATACTTATTTCTAAGCACTAATTTTAGTAACAATTTATATGATTTAAATACTCATTACTTGGACATTTATAACTAATTCTTCATATTATTGATGCCTATTTTAAATGAAATGTGGTTAGTTTAGACCAAAGGTCGGTCTTAATTTGTGAATAGGGCATTTAGTTATAAGACTATTAGAGTGTTATTCACTAATACTCTGTATTTGAAGATATATATTTTTTCTATAAATTAGTGATATTAAGAATGAACGAATTTGATGATGACTGGTTGTTGTAAATAATAAATATCGTGATATCATACAAATAATGGTTTAAACTGATAAAATATTGACCGAGAGATGGAATTAGGAGCACTGATTGGTACATTTATATAGATCTGATTGACACTTTGACGGTTTAAATTTATGTACTGCTGAAATTAGTTATATTAGAAACAAAATTAAAAAATTAGGATTATGCTCGAAAAAAAGGTAAGAATGTCAAGATTATATCTTAGAGTTCTAAAAAAAAGTAAGGGTACTATGTAGAAACTAGAAAATTTGAAGGATCAACGGTATAATTTTCCTTATTTTTAATAACAATATTTATCTAATTATTTTGTAAATGCTAATTATTATATTGAAAAATTTAAACCGCGTTTTATCATATAAAAATGATATAACATTACATTAGATCTAAATATAAATTCAAATAAAACTACAATATTACTAAATCGAGTAAAATTATTAAAAACCTAAAAGATGAAATAAAACATAAATATTGATAACATTTAAATATTACGCAATCTTATCACATTTCAACCTTACGTCCATATTTTTGCCATATGTGCTCAATTAAGTCGTCTCTAAGAGAGCGATTAATTGAAGCATTTTCTAAGTGAGTCCAATTAGCAATATACGGTTCAATTTCATTAACATATTGCATATTGTGTTTGGATGGTTTGACGAGTGTAGAACCTTCTTGAGCTTCATCATTGTATTCAAATGGATCATCGTAAGATGTGTATGAATCTGTTTTATCCTCGACAATCATATTATGCAATATAATAAATGTTTTCATTATTTTTTGAATCACGATGTTAAGCATGGATATCGTAAGATGGCAAACCCAGCTTGTAAAACCCCAAAAACACGCACCACGTCCTTTCTCATATTCTCTTGTTTTTCTGCGAACAACCTCTCCTTTGGTGTTTGCGGAAGAGGAATTGATTTCATAAATGCTGACCACTTTGGGTAGATGTCGTATGTGAGATAATACGGCATGTGGTATTCATGACCATTGAGCTCTTACTTAATGACGGGTGCTCTTCCATTGAGCAAATCATCAAAAATAGGAGACTTATAAAGGATAATTAAATCGTTACAAGTACCTGAGAGACCAAAGAAGAGTGACATATCCATAAATCACGTGATGCAATGACTTCCAATACCAATGATGACGATCCGCCTCTTCCCTGATATTGACCTTTTCAAGCTGATGGACAATATTTCAAAATCCACTGCAAGCAATAGATCGACCCAATCATACCTGAAATTCCTCGTATTTTATTAATTCCTAGAATTTGTTCTTAATCTTCAACGGTTGGATTTCTCGTATAATGATCTCCAAATTGATTTATAACTACGTCAGTAAAGTGTTGAAGCAAAAACCTTGTTGTGCTTTCACTTAGCCTCGAGTATTCATCTACTCTATCAGCAGCCTCTCCATAAGCTAGCATTCATACAGTTGTCGTACATTTTTGCAAGGCTGATATATCCAATCTACTGGAACCATCTAGTAATTGGTTGAAATATTGATCATGCGCCTCGGCAGTTTCCACCAAACGAAGAAAAACTTCTTTACGCATACGGAAACTATGACGAAATACGTTATTTGGGTATGACGTTTGAGGTGCAAAATAATCTTTGAAAAGTTGATTATAACCCTCGCTCCTCTCTATTCCTTTCCATATGTTGTCTCTTATACCCTTAAATTCTCTTAGATTTACGATTTTTTACGGACATGAGAGGACATACATAAGTGCACGACATCTCAATTGCTTGTTCTCAAGATCGGAATCTGAAGAAGAAGAAGAAGAAGAAGAAGAAGAAGAAGAAGAAGAAGAAGAAGAAAAAAAAAAGAAATGAACATTTTATTGATACCTGTAGATATTTTTAGTGTATTGTTTTGATAGGTTAAGCAGGACTTTAAGTAATGAAATAATAAAGCCATTAAAATAGAGCCTTTAGAATATAGCTGCTAAAATATATTGGGATTTAAAATAATTAGAATATAAAATAATTAAAATATAAAAATAAATGAAATTAATACTACTTAGAATACTACATAAATTGTTATATAAACTACAAATACAAATACAAAAAAAAAAAAAAAAAAAAAAAAAAAAAAAAAAAAAAAAAAAAAAACTCGACCCCAATTTATCTAAATACTTCTAAAAAAATACTATCTAATAATTAAAAGTCGGTAAGTTTCCTAAACAATTTAGCCTTTAATTCTTCTTTGGGAGGACTTAAGTTCGATCTTTGACATAGACATTCATACATTTTTATCTTTCCCATCCACTTGTTATTAGCCACTTCTTCATCAATTTTCATCAACTCAGTGGTGTATCTCTTTTGCTCCAAATCAATCTTTATCTTACTTGATTTCAATTTTATGGCTTCTTGTTGTAAAAATTGTTACTTAAGAAGTTTGGATCTTCCACATGTTGATATCTCTTCCCCATTATCTCATTATTTTATGGCTTCTTGTTGTAAAAATTGTTACTTTTTCTCCTTCCCGCGAACACCACCACTGCTCGTCCCTTGCTCGCCACACCTTCCTAACTACCTCCAATACCCTCTAAACATCCTCAAACTCCTCCTCACACTTGCACACTCGATAACCACCTCGGTAAACGCAACAGCCGGACATTACTCATTACCTATTACCAGAGCTTATGAAACGACTTTCTCGAGCAAAAAATGAGAAAATCGCATGAAACGTAACGTGAATTTTAACGAGATGAATTATATAATATATGAAACGAGTCAGGGTGTTACATCCACGGCGAACACTAACCTGTGTTTAGTGTAGAGCTTGTCAATCAAGCACAAGATCTTCCACTTGCTTGGGATCAATTGGCAAGGGGTAACTTTCATGGCTTAAGGCACACCACTCATCCATAAGTTGCATGGAATCCTAATTTGTATATACAAATCCACCCTTGGTTGGTCCAGGAGGCAGTCACATACTCATCAGAAGGAATGTAAATCTCGACAATTTTAGGTACAATTCGTTGATCTTTCAAGTATTTAACTATTGACTGACTCAGAGTGTTTTTTATTTCATCGTCAAAGAAGTCAGCCTTGGAGAAAACAAAGTCCCCATGCTTAACTTCAGTGACCTCAAGATCAATAAATTTCTCGGCCATTTTTGAAAAGGAAAATGTTGAGAAGAAAGAGAAGAAGAGGTAAATTTGGTTTATTGAAGAAGCTTTAGTTGAATTTGCAAGGTAAAACTCGAAAATAACCAACAAATAATATTTATACATGTGGAAAAAGAGTCATTCAAATAGTAGGGTTCTACCGTTGGTAGAATTCAAACCAGCGCAAAAATAGTCGTTAGAACAGTGAATTAGTTAAATCAGGTTATGAATTCCTTATCTTTTGTTTAAATTTTGATTTTCTAAACATTGAATATAATTCTGCAACCATAGTGGTATCCTAACTAGACCTGTAAATGTAGTGGTATCCTAATTAGACCTGTAAATATAGTCATTGCATATGTCCTACTCTGTTCTGAGTCAAGTGTGCAGAGTTGTTTCGTTAAGATTGTTGGACGCTGCTCTTGAGAAAACAAGGGGCATTTGTTGTGTCCGCATTTTTCGCTCTTTAGAACAGGCAATCATGGGCTGAAAAGACAGTTATCAACTAAGGAGTAGCAGAACTAAAAAAAATCAAAAAAATCTAGAGGCAACTACAAGTCAGATGAGGCAGTTGAAGCAGGTCGTGGGATCATGGCAGTATGGTCAGCAGCTCATAGTTTAAGTAGTGAGAAGTTACTCAACCACCAAAGAATATAGAGATCATCCCCTAGATTTTAGGAACTACTTTGCAGCTAGATATTATTATAAATAAAAGCTAGTATTTAGCGCTAGTATAGTCAACTACGAGATAAACACAAGTTCTATACGAATAGCGACAGAAGTGATCAATTCTACATCCTTGTACTTTGTAACCTTTTCCACAGAATTAATCCACAATCCTGGTGTCATTAGTTCTATTCTCATATAACTCAGTTCTATTCTGATCCACAAATAGTACAAGTTGATTCACTTTCATCCATTTTTCCCTTTATAAAAAATTTACCAAAACACTAACATTAAAAACAATGGAAAATCAAATGTAAAATTGTAAACATTTGAGAAAAAAAATGAGTTGTGCGACACATTCGGTGAATCAAGACAAATAAGAAGTCGCGGTGTCTTCATATATGTCAAATAAGTACTTTAGTCGGTGGACGGAATGTGGGCCTCCGGGAGAAGTGAAACGACAAGGTTTCAATTAACCTACCTACGGCTAGACTTTACACATGCTAATACTCCCTTTGTTATCACACTAATTCTCATGTCTCATACTCCCTCTATTTAGTTGAAAAGTGCAAGTAGAACTTTCTGATTTTAAGGAAAATAAAAAGTTAAGGGTAATATTGGTAATTTGATTGAGTGGGATCTATTTTAGAATATAAAGTGTGTGGTATTTTGGTAAAATGAATATATTAGTAGGGGTAAAAGTGTTATTTTGATTGTAGAAAGTTGTCCTAAATAGTAATGGGGCTAAATGAATGAAATTGCTGAAAAAGGAAAGTGGGGCTAATTGAGTGAAATAGAGGGAGTAATAAATTTAGAGTAGTACTTATGAGAGACCGGACTCACACTAATTTAGTGTGAGACGATCACTTAACCCCATAAAAAATTAAAAAAACAAAAAAATAAATAAAAGTAACTACTCCTCATATGAGAGGACTCACATAAACTTATTGTGAGTCCCGTCTCACATGAGAATTAGTGATAAATTTATTGTAAAACCTTTCGTACATGGGTAGTTACCTTTTAATTTAATTTAATTTTTTTTTTAATTTTTTTTTTAATAACTTTTGTGTGCTGTCTTATATTATATTAACGTAAGTATGGTCTTACATAAGAACTACTATTGTTTTCACGTTTCTTTTAGAAAGAAAATTTCGTTCTTTTTTCTTCCTATTTTTGTTTTTGACATATTTTTATTAACTAAAATTTTTTCACATAAATTTTGTTTTCGATTATTTATCTATTTTAGTTAGTAAATTAATTTATTACTCAAATTGTTACTGCTCCCCCCGTCCTAGTAAATTGTTAACGTTTACTTTATTTTGTGAGAGGGAAATAAAGCAAACGCTAATAATTGACTGAGACAGAGGGGTATAATTGTATAGTTTCAATTATATAATTTATTTGTATTTGTTTCTCGAACGTTTTTTAAAACAAACTCGTAAGTCATGTGTCAAAAACAAATGAGAAGACAACCGTAAAACGTTGGAAAGAAATATTCTACTCCTACTATCTCAATTTTATCTTCCATTTTGACTTACACGATCTTCAAGACTACCTTGTAAACGTTAATTAATAATTTTTGGATGAAAATATACTTTTCGGAAAACATTTTCAATGACAAACGTAAATATGTTTATTAGATATTACTTCGTATAATACTCCCTCCACTCAACTTTTTTTCTCATTACATTTGACACGCTAATTCCGGAACTTTTTCGAAAAAATTCGAAATCTAAATATTAATTGATTATATGATTAATGTAAGGTTTTTTTTTTTTTTTTTTTTTTTTTAAAATTTTTGTCACACACTATTGACACTATCTTAATTTTAGGGCAAATTATGAGAAACTACCTTACATTTTTTTTTTTTGGTCAAGAATTACCTTACAATTCTTAAAGTTAGTGGAACACTACCAAAATAGATTCTCCGTCCATTTTTAACGTTTAACCGTCATTAATTTGACGGTAGTTTGTTTGGCTAACTAACCCCCTCATTTAGTCCTTCATTTCTACCCTTCATTTCTAACTTTTCATCCTCCTCTCTTATTCAATTTCCCCAGAATATTTACCACATTCAATCACTAAAAAATCAAAAACCTTAATTTTCTGTTAACAATCCATCATCAAACTAATTTTTAGGTGTGGTCAAGCTTCAAATTCAACTTCTTCTGCCTTATTGAATACCAAATTAAAGTGTACAATAAGGTTTAAAAAATTTCGATTCTAAGGTTAATTATCTTCGTTTTTACTAATTTTGTGGTTGTGTTTGCTAAATCTTCATGTACAGCTCATTATCTGTTTTTATATGACCCAAATTTTGTTTGTTTTCACGATTTTTGGAGTGTTTCAATTTTGGTAATACCCCGTATCTTCACGAGACAGTTTTCGGGTCGATTAGAATTTTTATATTCGGTCTAGCTGTTTTGACTCTTTAAATAAGTTTTTTTATTACATCTTGGACATACGTCAAGTAGGTGCTTGCTAGGTTCAAAACATTATGAGGTTTTGAGTAGTGTTGTCAGTTTAGCGTTTTAAGGTATAGGAATTCCTCGAGTCGAGTGTATATCGGTTTTTAAATTATGTTGACCCACCTTGACCATCTTAAGTCTCATTAAATGAGACTGTTTAAGTGGAAAAATAAAATTAACCTCCCAGGCCATACATTTCATTTTACATTCTCCCTCATACAAACACCTCCCACATTTTCTCCCTTCTTCTTTAAAGGTCAAATTTCACAAGAAAAATCAGCTCCAACACCCTCATACCAGCCGTGTTCTTCCCCTCCCCATAAACCGACCGCGTTTTTCTCGTTTCTCCGTCAAATAGCGTGACTTTCGTTGCATCGATTTCCTGTCTTCATCCTTTATCCTTTATCCTTTTTTACCTTTTTCTCTCTTGGTGAGACTTATTTCCTATCAAAGTTAGCATCTTTTGTATTAGGGTTTGTCAAATTTAATTTATATTGTTGTTGTTTAGCTTATACTTTAATTTGTAGAGATGAATAGTAATGTCTATTGCTATCTTTGATCGTTGGGGAGGAAGTACTCTTTGAGGAGCTCTTGTGATCAAGTTTCCCTCGTCCTTGATACGATTATTTGTGTTAATTCTTCGATAAGGCAAGGGCTTATCCCTTACTTCGCTTATTTTATGTTTTTGTGTGTTGTTGGTATGATTTTGTGATGTGTTGTGTGATTCGTATGTTGGGTATGTATGTTTTGTATGCTTAGAGATGTGTGTGTCTGGGATATATAAATATATATATATATATATATATATATATATATATATATATATATATATATATATATACGGACGTCACTGTCATTTATTTTAATTTATTTCCACCATTATTTGGGTAAAAAAACTAACATTACATATAAATTTTTTTAATAAAATATTGATGTGTCGGGTAAATAATATGGTAGATACACAAAATTGATACTGCAGATACATTAAATGACGCAGTAGATACACAAAAAACGATTAGATACACAAATAAATGTCGTACGTACACCAAAATTATAAAATGCATTTAACGAAGATATAAAGTGACATGATAAGGTAGTTATGAACCACAAATATGTTTCCTAGACCATAAATGAGATAACAAAGACAACTATGCCGAATTTTCGAAATAAAACCTTTTTTAAGAAGGGGTCTCACCGAGTTACGAGATTTATTGGACTTAAAAATATTTGTGGACTTAAAAATGATTATAGGCCATACGCCAGTTGGGTTGTATGTTGTATTGCTCTTTATATTGGTTATGTTGAAATATGACTGGGGAGTCCCCACTGACTGTGGATGTTGCATTCTTTGCGGCAGGTGTGCATGCGGGACGGGTGAAGAGTGAGGATAACCGCGAGAATAGCTCCATTACTTTAGTAGTTACCAGTATAGTTTTTTCGTTAGTTTAACGCTTGTTCATCAGTAGCTTTCGTACGGGTATTTTATTCCCACTAGTTTGGACTTTGAAGTCTAGACCGTTGTTTTAGTTAGTTGCGATCCGGACTCCATGGTGTTTCCGCCACCGTGACTCGCTTTTATTTCGGTTTTCTTTGTTAAAACCATTTTATTTCATATTTTATTTTATTGGAAATCCGGGTTGTTACAAAAATTCTGACCAAGTTCTAACAAGTGACACCAAGTATAAGACAAACCTGAAGAAGGAGTCAGCTCATACCACTATCGTTGCTTCAAAACATAGGCCTACACCCAATCCACCCAAATACAATCTCTTCGAATTGAAAGTTTCCATAGCCACTTCAACATCACCGTTTTGTTCCAGCTTAAAACCTCTCTGATATCAAATCATCCTTCCTTTCTTGGCCGACATACTTTAGACCAACTCATCCAAATGTGCTTCCTATGCTGTGCATCATAACCCCACAAAAATTGCCGACAACATTTTTCAATGGTTCTAATTATCCCTTTGGGAAGAAAAAGACAAGAAACCCAAAAAACTTTTAATACCGAAAATAACTGAATTAATCAGTTGCACTCTGCCTACGTAGGATAAGGACTCAGCAGCCCAATGATGTATCTTCGAATTTACCTTTTGAAGAAGCATAAAATACATATCTTGCTGAAGTTGAGAAGAATGGAAAGGTAAACCCAAATACTTAAAAGGGAAGACTCCTTTTACGAACTGAGAATGTTGAAGAATTTGCTCTTGCACATTAGGATGGACGCCTCCAAAATAGATGTTGGTCTTCTCGAAATTATGATGTAGTCCCGACCAAGAAGCAAACTCCACTAATTTTTGTTGAACTGCATTTACGGATGACACATCACCCCTTACAAAGACCATCATATCATCAGCAAAAATAAGATGGGTAAGCTTCAATCGAACACATTTATGGTGATAAGAGAAGCCCGACACACTCTCCAAACCCCTAAATAATCAAGATAAAATCTCTATACTTGAAACAAAGAGCAAAGGAGATAAGGGGTCTCCTTGTCGCAGACCCTTTCGACCCTCAAAAAATCCACAAGGAGAACCATTAATCATGACAGAAAACCTCGATGTGGTTATACATTCAAAAATCCAACTCACAAAGTAGAAAATCCCAATGAACTGAATCAAAAGCCTTCATTATATGTACCTTGATTAAACACCTTGGAAATACATTCAGTCTATCATATTCTCTAATAAGCTCCTGCGTTAATTGAGAGTTGTCAAAAATATCTCGCCCTTTGATAAAAGCAGCCTGCTCTTTTCTAATAATAAGGTGTAAAACAAAGAAAGACGAGTAGCAATAATCTTGCTAATAGTCTTATACATGACGTTGCAACAAGAAATGGGTCGATAATTAGTCACACACCTCAGGCACTACCTTCTTTGGAATCTAACAAATCATGGTACAATTAATCTGTAAAATGAATTTACCAGTTTAAAAAAATTCCAAAATAGTAGAAGTGAATTCACCACTGATAACAGGACAAGCTTTTTTGTAGAACCCCGCAGAGAATCCATCTGGACCTGGAGTACTATTATCATCGATCGAGAACAACGCTTGCTTTACTTCCATGGCCGAGACATTGCTCTAATTTTGTTTTAGTTTTGTTATGATAATTTCGTTGACTGTTAATGAAGTTATGAGAAGTTTTATGAACTTTAACCCTAATAACAAAAATCACACGGCCAATCTAAGAGTGTTTAATGGTGGTCATTTTGTAACAAAAAAGAGTAAAACTGAGTATGTGGCTAATAAGAGCAACGGAGCTATATATATAAAAATAGATATAAAGAAAATTTGCTACTTTAATTTAGCTGAGTTTAACGTATGTACTGTTGTGTCATTAATACAAAGACATTCTCAAAAGAGTCAAATAAACTGGAACCTCCACAACCACAACAGGATCAATGACATCAACAACCACAACAATAGGAGCAAAAACTTCATAGGCATGAACATCTTTAATGGCGCCAGATGTAGAGCTAGTGACAAATGGAAGGTTGTTTGTGTCATTATTATCCCATAGGAATGTATTTTGAAAAACTTTTAATGTCTTGTACTCTATGTTCGAGACTCATGAACTTATGAGTCTGTAAGAATGTTATTGTCGCTTTTGCGCAATATGGTTGTCAGGTTTTTGTAATAAGGATTGCGTTTGGTAGTAGGATGATCAACATTTCATGGCTGAATTTTGCCGCTTTTGTGATATATGCTTGTTAGGTGTTTTTATGTTTTTCATCTATATTATTGTCGGTTTATGCGCTCAATATTTGGACAATGGAGAGTATGTACATAATATGGTGTAATTGAGGAATGCATATTTCAATTGCAACAAAACCAAATGCAAGAGTGTTTAACCCCTTATTTAGACCATTGTCGTACAAACTTAAAATGAGTCGTGACAAATACGGGTCAAACAACTAATTTCACGCTACAAAATCAAGGTCAAATTGAATGAATTAGAAAGGGAGGGAACGAACTAAAAAAGTTTAAGGCAGTTCCTTACCATTTGGCATAAAAATAAGGTAGTTTGACAAAAAAACTCATTTAAAAATGGAATGAAAACTAGGTTAGAGTGGGAGGAAACAAACTACCGTCAAGTCAATGACAGTCAAACATTAAAAATGGACGGAAAATCAATTTTGGTTTTGTTCCACTAACTTTAAGAAATGTAAGGTATACGTAGTTCTTGACCCAAAAACAATATAAGATAGTTCCTCACAATTTGGCCTAAAATTAAGGTTGTGTCCAACAAAAACCCTTAATATAATGCGTTTAAACTAAATACAAGAGTCACAAAAATAATTTATTAAATAACATGTCTTGAAAATTCGAAAACTAAATGGAAGTGGAAATTTCCAAAACAAAAACTTCAAAAAAAAAAATTATTGGGAAGAAAATAGTGATATTTCCTTTTAAAGGAAATGAGAACAAAAGAAAAAGATGGGGAGTATATTTTCAAGGTTATTTTACAACTTCCACCTTCTATAACTCACTTTCTCACAATGCCTAGATTTTGTAATTTTTTTTCAAAGTTTACACCTTTTTTTTAATGCGATAGTTTTGATTACTTATACTGTTATACATCAAACATTTACAAACAAAAAAAACACTAAATCAATCACGGAAATTATATAGGTACGCATGTTTCTTCTCCAAAAGTATAACTATAAATATATTACTCCACCGTCTCCACTAATTCAAAATTTGTCTGGTCAAAATTTTGAAACTTTAACCATAAGTATATTCCTCCATCATCTCCACTAAGAACCTGTTCTTTCGAACTTTTTGGAGCTAAATCAATGAACTTAATCGAATCGAATCTGAATCAATCGAATCAAACGAGCCGAGCCAACTAAATCGAATCAATCGTGTTCTTTCCTCCCGTTCTCCTTCTCTACGTTGGGGGAGCTGGATTCAGCGGCCATAGCTTTACTCAAGCGGGTTCAGAACTTCTCTGCCTCCCATGATGCAGGGGCTCGGGTGTCCGCTTATATTTTTATTCGTCTTGGCTTTGCGATTGCAAAGGGGGTGGGGGCCCAGATTGTATCTCGGCTCCCCACCAATTTTGTGTAAATGATGTAAAAAAATTCTTTCATAATAATGACAACGGCTGCGGTTTATAAAAAAAAAAAATTAATAATAATAATAATAATAATAATAATAATAATAATAATAATAATAATAATAATAATAATAATAATAATAATAATAATAATAATAATAATAATAATAATAATAATAATAATAATAATAATAATAATAATAATAATAATCTGTTGAATTTAATATAGCTAACCTGAATTGAATGAATTAGAATCGAATCAAATGAAATTTGAACTAAACTGAATCAATAGAATAATGAATCAACTCAAATGTAATCGAATCAAATTAATGAAAATAAGTTGGAAAAAATAAGTTCTAAGTTACTTTTAATACAATAAACATATTTTTTTTCATTAATTGTAAAAATACATTACTAACGACGATCTTCTTACCTTATTATGATATGAGGAAAAACGCAACCAAAGTTGGTACATTTAAAACCGTAGAAAATCAAGTGTAAACATTTCAGAAAAAATGAATGTGCAACACATTTGGTGAATCAAGCAAGACAAATATGAGTACATCTTTGATTTTACTTGAAAAAGTTGGAGTGCATCATGTGCCTAGAAGTCGTGCTGTCTTCTTATACGTCAAATAAGTACGGAGTACATTAGAGGGTGGACCGAATGTGGGCCGCCGGTAATATAGAAGTAGAACGACAAGGTTTCAAATTAATTCATTAAATAAAATGTATTGAAAAGTCGAAAACTAATGGACGTGACAAATTTCTAAACAAAAACTTGAAAAAAACGGATATGAAAAAAAAAAAAAAAAAAAAAAAAAAGAAAAAAAAAAAAAAAAGGTGTTATATTCTGAAAATGAGAATAAAAGACTGCGATGGAGGGAGTATATTTTCCGAGTTATTTCAGAACCTCCATATTTTATAACTCCCTTGTTCATAACACCTAGTTTGTGTAATTTTTTTCACACTCTCATCTTTTATCGCTATTGTTTTTAAAACTCTAACCAATTCAACTCTTTTGGCCAAAAACACATCAAATTCGTTATGTCAACTTTAATGTTTTTTGAACATTTAATTATTTCGTAAAATAGAGATATTAAAATGAAAAAATGGAATAAATATATTAATTCATAGCAACGGATAAAAATGGATATGTAAACTAAAAAATGAAAAAAAAATAAAAAAAAATTAATTTGATGGAATCCGTTGTGTCTTTTTGCCTAACGACTAATATTGAGAGTTTCAATAAAATAAAATTAAGTTGAATTGGTGAGAGTTTTTGATTAAACTGACTAATTCACTAATAAAAACGCCTAACGACACTTACAAGAAAATAGATAAACGAAAACCGATCAAAAAACATTGAGAACATTTCTCTTTGACAACTAAGAATTCAAAACCATGATACGACAATTCGGCACATCCTACTATTGGTATCTCTATATAGCTTTTGAGGGAATCATTTGCTTGGATCAATGTAATTTGAAAATTACAGTGATTTGGCTTCAATGACAGCTGACGATTAACTTGTATCCTGTGATGAGACGTGCAGTGACCAATTAAAGAACTAATCATTCCCGATACACATAAACTCCAAAACCTTGAATTAAAGAATTGAATTCACCCTAAAAAAGAGTACCAGAAAACCCTTGTGAAAAAAGACTAAACCATCTTGCCTAAGGTGAGATTTTTATTGAATAAATAATGAAACAACATACTTAGATTGAAGAAAATAATCAATATGGGGCTCCGAATTTTAATGGTAAACGGAGGTCTTATTAATGGGGTTCCGGGTGAAGTTTTTATACCTTCTAGAGGTACAAGGAGATCCCCTTTCTCTATATATTTTTATAATATGCGCTGAGACTTGAGCACGAACCATACAATTAAAAAGTGATCTATCATCTAATGGCATTGGTGTTAAAATTCGAAACGGCATTGATAAAATTCATTTCTAATCTTAACCTTTGGTGATGATACAATTATTTTTTCAAAAGCAACAACTCAAAGTTGTATCTTGATAAAATCCATGTTGGATAAATTTTGTCAAATTTTATACTATCACAAATTGACGTTTCAACGCACTAAACATGTTGATCGTGCATCTCATGATTGTTTTAGAGGAATCATGGGTATGAATGAAGCCGCGTATCCAAGAAAATATCTTTGATGTCCTAAATATAATAGATAGTAGGGTTACAAAGAACACTTTTGATAGGATAATTAAATCTTCTCAAGAACAATTATCTAAATGGAAAACTAATTCTTTATCACAAGATGGCATATTGGTTCTTATCCAAGCTAATTTAGCTTTTGAAGGCATATTCAAATGGAAAGTTTTCTAGTCCCCAATTCGATTTAGAACAGAGATTTTTTGTGGAATATAAATGCTTCACAACCCAGCATTTGCTTTGCAAGTTGGCATAAACTTTGTCAACCAAAATGGATGCGCGGTTTAGGCATCAAAATTGCTCAAGTAGTCAATAAGGCCTTACAAATAATGAAGCTCTTTGGAAAATTTTAACTGAAAAAAAAAATATTTGGGTAAAAATTATTACTAAAAAGTATCTTAAAACCCAAAACCCTTTCGAGCATAAACTGTAACAACCCGGCTTTTCGTGACTTAATTAAACAAGGCGGAAAATTAATTAAGTACTTTATATGTATATAACAAAACCGGATGTTATCGTATTACCACTCAAAATACATAATCAGAGTTAAAGATAAACATGGTCATTAAATTACAATCTCTCGAAAACCGAAATAAAATATGCAATCTCCCCATGCTCCTTGGTAATGATCTCGGGGTACCTAAAGTGAACCGTATTAGCATTTTCAATCCCGCACATAACCGTAATTGCTCATTGGCCATCATTAGGCTCATATCCAATGTGCATAATAAATAGTACATCTTATAACGTATAAGAATGTTGCAATTAGCAAATAATAATAACATTTCTCAAGTTACAATTCAAGTTATAATATGCATGCGATTTAAAGCAATAAAACATATAGGCATGATATTCAGTTATAAATACAAATAACAGGTAACATCATATCAATAGTATCACAAGTATTCAACATAATTACGGTGCGATATCATATCGCAAACTATCAGACATATTGTATCATTCACATCATGCAGACTCGATTCACTTCAGAAATTTGTGGTCTTTAATTTTTAAAGCTGTTACGACTCACTTCCACATAATTCAAACAACACATACTGCTTACGAGCCTGACCACTATGTAGGCCTTTGTACTCTAGTCGTTTGCATCTCACTACCATAGTGCAGCGACTTACTCGACTCATAAACCACGCCGAATACTATAGTACTTGCATCTCATCTTCTAGTGTTCGAAATGATTCGAACTTCAGTTACAATCCCGTCAAGTGATCTTTACGCAGGGTAGGAACGAATGCTAGCGTCGCGCCCACTAAGAACGAAACGCGGCAAGGAGACAGAACCGCGTATCCGGCCCAAATCCATAAAGTCGATATAAGACCCAAATCCATAAGGTCAATAGAAGACCCAAATCCATAAGGCCGATACAAAACCCAAATCCATAAGGTTGCGGTGGGCCGGGTACCTCTAGCGAAATAGGAGGATCAACCCTAGTCTAATATGCATATATGAGTATTCATGTTAAGAGTAGGCTATGCTATTCATAGAGCACCTTAACTCTGAATAAAACGACTACTTCCTAGAGACTGACCCAAAAGAGTTGGCGTATTCATTATCTTGAATGGCTTAGGCAGTGCGACTTAAGGCGCAAAGGCATGGGCAGGATGGCTAAGCAATAAGGCCGCCGGTTGAAAACCACACTATTCGGGATGACCAGCGTCAGAGACCGAGATAGTGGCGTCCGTACAAGACTATCCTAAACCCCACTTCACTCACGATTGACGTTTTCATAACAGAGGCTCAAGCTTTTGACCCGTTGTTTAACTTACTCATAATTCATTATTTTATTTGATATTTTATATCATTATTACTAGACTCTCCTAGTCTCATCGTCAAACGTTTAAGTATTTTATTTGGTTTCATATGGTCACGTAACATATTCGTTTATTATTTGAAGTGTTGTTAATTATTAACGTTTTTAAGTTTCTATATTGATACGTTTAGTAACTAGTATAAACCCGTGCAAAATGCACGGGCCTATATAGCTATATTTTATTATATTATGTGAAATATTTTCGTACTATTGTATGTAAATTGCATATATTTATAATATGTACAACTTAATTTTAATATTCATTAAAGAAAATTTAATTTATTAAACTCATGAATTTTTAATTGAGACGGCTTGATGATACTATCGTGAGACATCTCATATATATAGTTCATTATTTTCATGTTTTAGTTTTTTTATTTATGTTATAGTAATTTTTGAATAACGCGGTCTTACTTTAGGATTAGTGAATAATGACATTAATTTTATTAGAATTCATGCTATTAACAATTAATTATAATATACTCTTTTTTATGTTTATATCAATATCAATATTACCCAATAATAATTTATCATATTTTATGTAATATATGTATCATATTTAATTTGGATAATTGAAGATAAATGATGGAAGAGTAGAAGGCGTTCATTGTCTTTAATGGTTTCTTCAAAGTCGGATATGGAAACACCTACTAAATAAGTAATATTTCGACTGATATAAAACTTTAACTACAGTTGTAGTGTAAGTATATCTTGAAAATTATATGATCCATTTGTTGGTTACTTCAGATTATTGAATGATCTATCGTGCATACTTTTAAGTTCTAAAATATTAGTGCACTCTTAAGATAACTCCATTTGTTGTCATATGACCATTTGTGACTTTTTAATGCTCACGAAAATATCAAAAAAAAAAGGGTTACAATAAACATTAAAACAAACATTATTTAATTTATATGCATGAAACACTCATAAAATACAATTATTTTAATCCCCTTGCTAAATTCATCAAAAATTAGAAAATGATATAATAAAAGTAAAAGTATACACTTTTTATATGCATAAAACATTCATCTATTTCATATTTACTTATATTAATTTAATTAGTTCATACAAAAAAATGAGAAGTAATCATCCATTCCATCCATCCATTATATAATTAATAATATAACTTCCTAAAATATTTAGATACAATATAAAGAATTGAGAATATAGTATTGTATTGTATGTTAAGAATCAACCGTAAATTAGTATGCATTTAATTACTTCCTTAAATAAAATAATCATATCATATCATATTATTATTACATTCATATTCCTATTGAAGTGCAAGTTAGGCGGGAAAGTTAAGTGCAAATGTATGTTGAATTATATACATGATATATGGCAAAGTTATCAAAAGCTATAGCACCCGTGCAAGTACGGGCTTACAATACTGATTTTAGTACATTCAATTAATGTAATATTATTATTGCACTTGCATAATATATTTGAACAATATTGTATGTTGAACAATATTGTATTTTCCAATTTTGTTTATAAAAATGTATGTTGAATTATATACATGATATATGACAAAGTTATATCCCGTAAATTTTATCATGTATATAACAATAAAATATTATTATTATTATTATTATTATTATTATTATTATTATTATTATTATTATTATTATTATTATTATTATTATTATTATTATTATTATTATTATTATTATTATTATTATGCAAATGTATGTTGAATTATATACATGATATATGGCAAAGTTATATCCCGTAAATTTTATCTATTTTATTTTTGCCTTATTTATAATTTTATATACTATATAGGAGAAGTGTTGATTGTAGATATAGCAGAATATATTATTTTGAGTTATACTTGGTAATTACTTACGTGAAGACTTTATATATAATAATTATATATTTTATGCATAGAATACGAAAAAATTAGTCTTAAAATAAATTTCGACATATTATTTTTGGTGCAAATATTTAATAATAATAATAATAATAATAATAATAATAATAATAATAATAATAATAATAATAATAATAATAATAATAATAATAATAATAATAATAATAATAATAATAATAATAATAATAATAATAATAATAATAATAATAATAATAATAATGGGGTGGGGCCCAGATTGTATCTCGGCTGCCCACCAATTTTGTGTAAATGAGGTTTATAATTCTTTAATAAAATTGCGTTTTTATAAAAAAAAAAATATATAAAAAAAAAATTATAATAATAATAATAATAATAATAAATAAATAAATAATTAAAGTAATGGTGATTTTGTTTGTAGGAAGAAAGTAATGGTGAATATCATAGAGGTGATTATGTTTAGGTGTAGTTTCTCCTAAAATTACTTCTTTGATTGACTTGATTAAATATATATTCACATTTTACTTTTTTTTTTTCTTTTTTAAATACTTCTTTACGCAATTTTATAGTTGGTGTAAATTGTTTCCCTTAATTATAAATGCATATTTTAATAATGGAAATGTTTCTTTAATTAATTATAGGCATGTATTCTTTTGTAGGTGATTATAAGAAAAGATTTAATTGTCTTATTTAATAAAATATTTATATCTATATATTTGCAAGAATAATATCTTTATTTAATATTCCTTCAATTACTCCCTTAATTAACTCTAATATTTTGCTATCTAAAACATTGGGCGGGAACTTTATAGGCTATGTTGGGCATTACTTTAGTATGATAATATAGATAGATATGTCCAAATTTATTTAAGTGTTTTTCGAAACACTTTAAGTTATTTACTTATTCATTTTAGTTTTCTATACTTAGGTAAATTTTCAATTATTTACAATATTTTAAATTTTTAAATTTGAAATATCTTTGAATTTTTGAGACGTAACTTGTTTAACAAGTTTCGTGAATTTTTCACTATTCACGTCTCGGGATTTGAAAAGATAACTTGTTCAACAAGTTACCTCAAATTCCCCTTAAAACAAGTTTTTAAACTTTTGGGACGTTACTTGTTTAACAAGTTTCGTCCCAGTTTACTACTCATGACGGTTACTATTCATTGGTCACTATTCACGTCAGTCACTATTCATCGGTCACTATTCACCTTAATCACTATTCATTGGTCACTATTCATTGGTCACTATTCATCTCAGTCACTATTCACATCTGTCACTATTCACTTCCTAACTTAGTTACTAAGTTTAAAAATCAAGTTTCAAAGTCGTTAAGTTCGGTTTGTAAAAAGTGATAAACGATATTTATTTTAAAATGACACTTAGTTAAATTTAGTCATCTATTTACTAAATTTAGCGATTTTCATTTTTAATAATAGTATCGTGGTTTGTTTATTTAGTCCGTATCGTCCAAGTCAAACAGTCCAGAATTATGCAAAGCCAGAAGCACGCGATTTCATTTATTTTTATAGCGGTTACAAATTTTAATCGGTTTATTTTATTTCTTTTATAACTAAATCCATTTACACAAAAATTCAATTCTAATAACTATTTAAATTTAGTGACTTAGTGATAATTTAATTTTGATCAAATTAGGTCTATTTTTAAATGAAAATGCCGAGTGGAATATATGGATATTATAATTCATTTATTTCTTTTAATTTTTAATCCTAACTTATTAACTAAGAAATTAAATTATTTTAACAATAAACTAAAAAGTGATAAAAATTATTTTGGACCTAAAAATACTTGAAAATGCCGTGGCATTATTGGGGTGACAATTTATTTTCGTTTTTCAATTTTTATCGGTTCTCAGCTTAAATTTTTTATATTCTAATTATTTTAATTATACTAAAATGATTTAAACTAAAATGAAATTTTATAGAAATTTCATTTACCTTAAAATTTTAGCCATGACATAATGTTCTTTTTTCTAAGTGTTTGTTCTAAAAGTTTTAAGTATATTTAATTTATGTTACTATTTTACTAAAATGATTTAATCTAATCTACACTTTTTATTAAAGATTTTAGTATGGATATGAATAGTGTTTTTCAACACTTTAAATTTCTAACTTTTAAATGTTAAAGATTTTGATTGTTTAAGTTATATATTTAGTATTATAATTACTTACTAATGAATTAAAACAATAAATAACAACAAAACATAAAAACATTATGAATCAAAAAGTGCAGGAAAATGAAGAACACATGAAGAACACTCAAGAACATATGAAGAACACCATACTTTATCAAGAACACACATGATTTTCATATGAACATCAAATACTCAAATTTTCATATTATCATTTAAATTTCACAAAAATTACTAATAAGTCTAATTAATCCAAACTAACATAATATATTATTTACAACAATTAAAAGTAAAATTTATCAAAAATATTAGGGAATGCCGTGGGTCTTGAGAAATTTCACAAAATTTATATTTTCGATTTTTCTTCACTTTAAACTCATAGTTAATATTTAACATAATTTTACATATAAACTTATATATATATTTAAAACTCATAAAACATAAACAAAACATATAAACAACAATTTTAAAGTGTATAAATAAAATGAAAAATAATATGATGCAAAAATGAAACCTATAAATATACTATCATTATTATTAGTTATTATCATTTTATTTTTTATTATCATATTATTAATTTACACATAAACATACAAGTGATATATCATATTCTAGTACATAAATCAAATATATATATTATAAGAACATATTTATTATTCACACACAAATATAAGCCTTATTAAATATCGCAAAATTTAGTTTGTGCGGGGGCACCTTAAATTAGATGTTGATCGTCGGGGGATCTAAAATAAATTTTAGACCCGGAATTTTCTTCACCCATAATACCCATGTTCTTCACCCAAATACTCCAAGAAAAGTTAGCTCCAAAACCCAGTAATATAACTAGGAACACTTAGGAATTATTAGAAATAATATTAGGATTTTATTTAAGAGGTTTTTGGAAGAAAGTGGAAGAAAATAAAAGAGAGAAAATGGGTGTGTTTCTCACGGCAATACGGAGAGCAACTAAGTGATTTTTACTCTTTGAAAACTTGTGAGGATAAGTTAGAAATGTTTATGTGTTAAGTAATTAATTTAATTAAGTAAAGTTTAATTAAAAAAAAATAGACAAAATGATTACCTTTGGTAACAAAAGTCCACAACACTATTTGGTTAAGAGGTTGTCCCCTCGATGTTCCAAAATATCTCGTTCTCGAAAATTGTAACAACCTGGTTTTTAGTCGACTTTAATTACTAAGGCGGAAATTAATTAAGTCTTAAACCAGCGTCATTAATTATACAATAAAACCCAAATGTTACAACATCGTTCGAGAGTTGAATAAAACAACTCTAAGTACGGTAATTTAAAAGAGTAGCGTTAAATATATTACATATCTCTCGAAAAGCAACTAAAGGTAAAGCATAAAACGTCCCGTGGCCCCGTCCAAAATCCAGCTCCCGGTCCACGATTATCCTGCACAATAAAGCGATGGGGGGTCACTGAGACAGGTGATGACTAGCTATGCTCATACTTACCCTCGATTTCAATTACTTTGGTTTATTACTATCGCTTTATAATTATAACATTATAATAAAAACATAAACATGCTTATTACATATAGCAATTAAAGACATATAAGTCATAATAAGCATGCGGTTTAAAGCAATAAATCATATAAGCATGATATTCAGTTATGAAAGCAAATAACAGATAATATCATAGCAATAGTGTCACAACATAACAACAGGATCACGAAGCGATATCAGATCGCAAACAAACATACGTATTGTATCATTTACATCATGCAGACTCGATTCACTTCAGAAATTTGTGGTCTTTAGTTTTCAAAGATGGCACGCACTCATTCTCATTTAATCAAACAACACATACTGCTTACGAGCCTGACCACTGAGTAGGCCATTGTACTCTAGTCGCTTTCATCTCACTACCATAGTGCAGCGGCTTACTCGGATCGACTCGTAAACCACGCCGAAAACTATAGTACTTGCATCTCATCGTCTAGTGTTCGAAATGATTCGAACTTCTGTTACAATCCCGTCAAGTGATCTTTACATGTGGCAATAACGAATGCAAGTGTCGCGCCCACTAAGAATCTAAACACTAAGAAGCGAGACAGAATCCAAATCGACCCAAATCCATAAAGCTGATATATGACCTAAATCCATAAAGTCATATAAGACGCAAATCCATAACGCCGATACAAAACCCATATCCATAAGGTCGCGGGTGCCCTGATAACCCTAGCGAAATAAGGTGAATTACACCTAAGTCTAATATGCATATATGAGTATTCTCGTTAAGAGTAGGCTATGCTATTCATATAGCACCTTAACTCTGAATAAAACGACTATTTCCTAGAGACCAACTCAATAAAGAGTTGGCATATTGATTATCTTGTACGGCTTAGGCAGTACGACTTAAGGCGTAAAGGCGTGGGCAGCATGCTAAGCAATAAAGCTGCCGGCTAAAACCACACTAACCGGGATGACCAACGTCAGAGACCGAGATAGTGGTATCCGTATTCAAGACTATCTTACCCCACTTCACGCACGATTGATGTTTTCATAACGGAGGCTCAAGCTTTGACCTTTTATTTAACTTACTCAATATTCATTATTTATTTGATATTACATATCACATGTTACTAGACTCTCCTAGTCATTTACTTATTCATTTTCAATTTTCTATACTTAGTAAATTTTCAATTATTTACAATATTTCAAATTTTGAAATTTGAAATATCTTTGAATTTTGAGACGTAACTTGTTTTACAAGTTTCGTGAATTTTTCACTGTTCACGTCTCGGGATTTGAAAAGATAACTTGTTCAACAAGTTACCTCAAATTCCATTAGAATAAGTTTTGGGACGTTACTTGTTCAACAGGTTTCGTCCCACTATTCACCGTTTTGAAATTTGGGACGTTACTTGCTTAACAAGTTTCGTCCCGATTTACTATTCATCAATCACTATTCATTTGTCACTATTCATCTCAGTCACTATTCATCTTAGTCACTATTCATCAGTCACTATTCATCTCAGTCACTATTCATTTCAGTCACTATTCACATCGGTCACTATTCACATCCTAACTTAATTACTAAGTTTAAAATCTAGATTTAAAAACGTTAAGTTCGGTTTGTAAAAAGTGATAATCGATGTTTATTTTAAAAATGAGACTTAGTTAAATTTAGTCATCTATTTACTAAATTTAGCGATTTTCATTTTTAATAATAATAGTGTCGTGGATGGTTTATTTTAGTCCGTATGTCCAAGTTCAACAGTCCAAACTTGCAAAGGCAGTAGCACACGATTTAATTCATTTTTATAACGGTTATTTCCTTTTTATCGGTTTATTATATTTCATTTATAACTAAATCGATTTATACAAAATTTCAATTCTAATAACTATTAAACTTTAGTGACTTTGTGATATTTTCATTTTGATTAAATTTGGTCCATTTTATTTAAGAATGTCGTGTGCTTTCAATATATGTCGAAATTCATTTATTTCTTTTAATTTCTTAATTCTAACTTATTAACTAATAATCAAATTATTTAAACACATAAACTAAAAAGTGATAAAAACCATTTTAACCCCAAAAGTGAGCAAAATGCCGTGGCCATGTGTAGGTGGTGTTCTAAATTTTGTTTTTCAATTTTTATCGGTTTTTAGCTTAAAGTCTTTATATTTTAATTATTCTAATTATACGAAAACGATTTAACTAAAATGAAATTTTACTAAAAATTTCATTTAACTAAAATTTTAACTAAAACATAAAGTTGAATTTTCTAAATGTTTTTCTAAATGTTTAAGTTGATTTATGACATATTAATAACAATATCTAAACTAATAATCAAACATAAACAAACATTAATAACAACATAAAATAAAACCAAATCAAATCATACTAAAATGAAGAACATCACATGAACATACATATGAACACCAAAAACATGAAAAATCAAGTCAAGACACAATTTCATTTTTTAACAACTTATAAATTATTTTCCTAAATTAATTTTTATAACATAATAACATTCAATATAACCTAACTTAACATAACATATTATTTACAAAAACTAAAAGTGAAAATTTAAGTAAAAATAAAGGGGATGCCGTGAGCAAGACACACACACACACACACAAATTTCGTTTTTGATTTTTATTCACTTTAAACTCATTGTTAATATTTCACATAATTTTTATATAAGATTACTACTTAACTAAAACATAAATAAACATATAAATCATATGAACAATAATTAAAAATGCTCAAAACAAAATTTACTAAACATATTATCATATTACTACCACTTATCTATTATCAATATTACTTATTTATTATCATTTTATTATACTTCACATAACATACAAACACACATAAATGATGTTTAACATATTTTAACATAATTTTCATACTCATAAAATCATAATGATAAATCAAATTAATTTACAAAAGAGGTTAAAATGAGATATAACTAGTCACCTTGATCGGCAAAGTTATTGATTATCCGGATCGATGATGTTACCAAGATCTAAGTCACCACCCAAATACCCGTCTTCACCTTCAAGTAAACACCCGAAATAATAAGCTTCAATACCCACTAAATAGCTAAGGAAATACTAGAGACTATTAGAATAATATTTAGTGTTATGTTTTAATTTAGAAGGTTTTTGTAATAAAATGGAAGAAAAACAAAGGGAGAAAAGAGTGTAAAGGGGCCGGCCTAAATGAGAGCAAAGAAGGTGTGTTTTGCACTTGTGAAAATAATGAGGATGTTAGTAATGAAATTAGGTTAAATGTTTTAGGTTAAAGTTGGATTTATTTAGTAAATAAAGTTTTAATTAAATGAAATTAGAGAACAAATAAATCAAGTTGGCTTACTAGTGTGCTCATCACTATTTGGACAAAGAAATTGTCACCTTGATGTTTTAAAATGTTTTTACGAAATAAATCGGGTTTAAAAAGTCGGGCGTCAAAAGACGATAAAAGTTAGTGTGTGCGCGTTTGACGATTTTTTGAAATATTTCTACTTTTGAATTCTAAGACTAAAATATTTATTTTACTATTCAAAAATTTTCAAAAGTTTTAAAGAAGTCGATAAATTTTACAAAACGAAAGTTTTGCAAAAATTGAGATTTTGTAAGGCTAAAAGGTAAAGATTAGATTTAAGATTTGAAATTAGTATTCGATGGCTAATTATTGATTTAAATTAACACGGGGTGTTACAAAAATCGTGTTCCGAAATAAATCGGGTAAGAAAGACGGTAAAAGTTAAAGTGTGCTGTTTTGACGATTTTCTGAAAAATATCTATTTTGGAAATCTAAAACTAAAATATTATATTTATAACTTTAAAAGTTTTGAAAACTGGAGGAAAGACGATAAATTTTAAAGAACGAGGATTTTAGTTTTTTTATCGCAAAATTTTGATTTAATTTGCGCGATCGCGAAAAGTTTCGAAATAAAAGGTACTCCCTCTGTTTCATAGTGTTCTTCCCATTTCGATTTGGATCAAAAATTAAGAAAGGTAGATTGTGTGGGTGAGATTAAAGTAGAAAAATAATAAAGTGAATTGTGTGGATGAGATTAGTTAAAAGTTGACAAAAATAGAAATAGGAAGAAGATAGTGAAATTTTCTTTTTAGGAAAGTGGGAAGAAGATAGTGGAATGGAGGGAGTATGATCTTAAAATAGTGTTTTGAAGTAAAATCGAAAATAAAAATAAAAATAATTTTCGAAAGGGCACTAAAAACAAAATCGAGTTTAAAATCTTGAAATTTCGAATATAATTTTCCTAAGTCGAAATCTATATTTTTTTCGTTGAATGTTTTAGATTTAAATAATTATATTTAATTGTCAAAAATTTAATTAACTTAAATTAGGGATTACTTTTAATTTCGAAAATTTAGAATAGAGTTAGTTAAATAGAAATGAAATAATAATTAGATAATTGGATTAATAAAGATTAAACTTTATTTTTAATTAAGGAAACATAATTATGAAAAATCATTACGTTGGAATGACATATAGTTGAGTCTTCCTCAACACACTTCATCTTGATTTGCGTGTTTGAAATCGTTGATTTGAATTTCAAAGACGGGAAAAGTATAAGGGTTCATTTTTATTCGAAAATCAAAAATGTTCAAAATTGAATTTTATGAATAAAAGGTTTAACCTTTATTTTTATGAATAGTTAACTTGACTTAATCTTTTTGAAATTTGAAAGACGATATTAGTTTTGTGGTTGATTTTCATAAAAATTTGAAATGTGTTTCTTTTTGAATTCTAAGGATAATATATTTTATTTTTATATTTCAAAAATTTTAAATCTGGACTTAAGAAATATAATATTATCTGACGAAAAAATTTAGACGCATTTTTATTATAAAGAAAAAGGATGAATTTAATTTAAGGAATTAAATTCTTTTATAATATTGTGTTAAAATAACACGGGGTGTTACATAAACCACCTTCTAAAAGTTCATGGCAATGGCATAAACTTATGTCCGTTAGAAACCTTTTTAAGAAGGGTTTAAGATGGCAAGTTGATTACGGGAGTGATATTCGTTTTGAAAAGATAGTTGGGTCTTTTTTACCCTCTTTGTGACTAAATTGTTAACTTTGATAATGGGTATGAATATGTCTAGTTAAAGATTTTATTCTCACAAATAAGAAATGGAATTTTTCCAAAATAGTTAGTGTCTTAAACATAGAAATACTTTATCAGATCGTCAATAGGATTCACACTCCTTTTAATAATATATATGACAAACTTGTTTGGGGTTTATCTCCTATTGGCTTATTCTCAACGAAAATAGTCACTTTTTTTAGTTCAAGGGAATATTTAGTGAGAGTCTACATAAATGTGAATTTGATTAGATTTGAAAATTAAAGTTGATGTTCCACCAAAAATAATTTTATCCTACGGAAAGCATATGTCGATGGTTTGCCTACTAAAAAAAGTTCAGGGTTATTTCACAACTTCCACCTTTTATATCTCGTTTTTTTCACAACTCCTAGATTTTGTAATATTTTTTTAGAACTCTCACCTTTTATAACCAATGCTTTTAAAACTCTAACCAATTCAACTTTTCCAACGAAAAAAGAAATCGGATTCTATAACTTTTACTATTTTTTAAACATTTAATTATTTCGTAAAATAGAGATAGTAAATGGAAAAATGGAATAAATATATTAATTTGAAGCAAAAGATAAACATGGATATGTAAGCTAAATAAAAAATAATAATAACTTGATGGAATCCGATTTGCCTTTTTTCGGAAAAGTTGAATTATTATTATTATTATTATTATTATTATTATTATTATTATTATTATTATTATTATTATTACTACTGTTGTTGTTATTATTTTATTTCAATATATTATCATTAATAATATAATAATATGATAATAATACAGTAATAATATAATATAGTAATAATAATAATAATATTTAAATAATATAGCAACAATAATATATTTTAATATTTATTTTGTTTTTATTATTATTACTATTATTAATATTATTGTTCTATGTTATTATTATAATTATTACTATTATTATTATATCATTATTACATTTTTAGTATTACCACTACTACTACTAATAATAATATAAACATTTATACTATAATTATTATACTCCGTAATAATTTAATTACTATATTATTATTCTATAAGTACTATATTATATTATTACGAATAGTATACTACTACTACTTTTAATCTTCAATTGTTTACGGAATAAAATTATGGAGATGGTCTAAAAATCTAAAATACTCCGTACTTAACAAAATTTGGAAAAGTTTTCAAAAAAAAGTTCAGAAAAACTTTTGACAACTTAAGAAAACTTCATAAATACTAAAAAAAAAAAAAAAAAAAAATTCAGAAAATTTAAGAAAATTTTCTGAAATCAGACTCTAAAACAATAAAGCGAAGAAAACCTACCCTAACGTATTTTATTTGTATTGGCTTATTCCACAAAATATTGGAAATCATTTCTTTTTAGTTGTAGTTACTGCGCAGTTTTTGTATAACACGGATGGAATCAGTTTAAAAATAGTTACTGCATGCAATTATATTCGTTAAATTCCTAGGAGATTAATTACTTGCTGCATATACATTAGAAAATAAAAGACTATTTTTAAAAAAATTGTACTGAAATTATAAAGATTAGTATAGTTGTACGTTTCAAGTTCTCCGGTGTTGTGTAACACAGGTAATGAAGACAAGGATTAGTACATATACTGATTGAACTTGAAAATGAATTTGAAACTCTTCTGAATTTGTGAAACACATGTACAACTCTGGGACAAAACTTTAAATAAATGTTGATTAGACCATGCGTACCGCCGTACCGTGTTGTCCGGTTTTGTGAAACGCAGGTAGTGAAGACAAGGATTAGTACATACGAGTATACTGATTGAACTTGAAAATGAATTAGAATGATATGACACTACCGATTGACAGGATTTCGAAACTCTTCTGAATTTGTGAAACACATGTGCCAGTTAGGGACAAAACTTTAAATAAATGTTGATTACGACACAAACTGGTTGTCGTCAAGCTTTGGCAATAGTAGCCGAGTGGCTATATATATAGAGGAAGTTGTAGCACCTCAAACATATATAGTACGGAGTAAAAAATTATAAAAACAAAAAAATGTCACCAAAAGCAGCAATTTTAGGATTCCTGATCATCACCATTGTCTCTCATACTCATGCCGAGACAGTGTATGATCTCCTCGGGAGATATGGCCTCCCGAAAGGACTCCTCCCCGAGGGTGTAACCGAGTACAAGTTCGACGAAGAGTCCAAGACTCTGACAGTTACTTTGCCCAATTTGAAAGCCGGCCAAATATGCTCGGTTACTAGGAATGTGGAATTCTGGGGTGTTGTATTCGTTTACAACAGAGTGGACCTACAACCAACCGTTTCAGCTAAACTTGAAAATAAAAGACTTAGTAATATCGATGGAATCACAGCCACGGTAAACGTTTTGAATGGTATAATAGCGAAGTGCGATAATGTCAAAATAACTGAATTCAAAGTTGTAGGAAACAATATTAAGTTCATATCTGCATCACCAATTAACGCTTGCAAAGAGAGTCCAGAATTTGAAATCCAGGAAAGTTACAACACCCCTCAAAAATGTGATATCCACAATTCCTACTCGACACTGCCTCGGTGGTTGGTTGACATCGTCTCGGAAAACAGCCAAGATGATGACATTCCTTTGATTTGCTACAAAGGTGCTCGTGCGCTCCTTCCTCGTGATAATGCTTAATTAATTCACTTCTGCTCAACACACTATGCATGCTTACGTACCGTGTATGTATGTTTGCATGCATAAGTCTATCTAGTTTCAATCGTATGTCATGCATATACGTACTCATATGTATGTATGTATGTATGTCTGTCTTATGACTTTCTAGTTTCTATTATATGTCTTGAGCTCATATGTGTGTGATGGAGGTCGATGTACTTAAATAAATTCAGTCGCTGCTTTTCTTTTCGACCTGTTGTAATGTATTACGGCGTAGTCCGTATTAATTAAGCTCATATGTGTCTTTCATAATGGAGGAATTTTCATTTACCGGTCTAACCGGTCCGGTCCGGTAACAAACCGGAATTTTACGGTCTGGTCCTCGGACCGAAAGTTTATAATCCGATCCGGTCTTCGGTCCATCAAAATAATTGTGAGTAATAAGTTACAAAAAGTTGTACACTAAAAAGTAGACTAAATGAAAAAAAAAAAAATAAAAAATTGTGAGTTAGAGCTAAACTAACTATCACAACAAGATTAATTATTACTACACTAAATATTTTGAGACTTATAAATAAAAAGTTAAAACTACTAAGTTGAACTCTTAAAATTTGTTAACGTAAGAAACGTTTCTTAACTTCTCAAGTCACTAAAATAAGTTAAGAATTAAAAAAAAGCACAAATAAAAAGTCACGAAATAATATTAAATTAGTAGTGAAATAATAATAAGTTGGACAAAAAAGGAATATATATAATTTGGACGAATAAATAAAAATAAAATGTCACGAAATAATATCTAAGTTAGTAGAGAAAGAAAATAAACAAAATAATAATAAACCAACTAAAACTGAATAATGATATGAACGTACAAACTAAAATACCCCCACTCAAGTACAAAGTTTAAGGTTATGTGATTAGCATTAATTGAAGAAGTGAGTTACATTAGATTTGATTTTACAAGTTTGACGATAATATACCAAGTAAGAATTGTCACATGATTTAATGGACGAATAAAAAGAATTAACGAATTAAGTGTTATATATTTGGCGTTACTACTTTTCTCACATGTTTAGAATAAATTATGCGTCACCTTTTGAATTGACCTTGTAATGACTTCGCTTTGATTGTCCACTCTAACTTGGGAGCCCGTAGACTCTCTGCGGTTGTCTGGGTTGATCCAATTATGAGCGAGTGAGTTATCCCTCAGATTCGGTGTCCCTTCGGCAACTTCGGATTGAGTCTAGGCACGTCCCTACATGAGATTAGACCCCTCGATTATAACGTTGTATGTTAGTACTCGGGTGTCCGTCATGTTGAAAACTATAGGGCCAGAGTTGTGTAAGGTAGCCGCATATGGGGACACGTTCACCCTCAGTATTGCCAGTGGTAATTTAATGGCTCTCCTAGTCGTTATTTAATGTGGCTTTCACAAGCCTCTGATACCATGTCAGGAACTAACTAAACCAAAAGTTTAAGCTGATAGTTGAAGGCACATGATCAATTATATACTCTAACAGTCTCACATGTGAAACAGTCTCACGTGAGATTTGTTGTTTTAACAATAGTCCACTAATCAAAAACACTTATAAGTAAAAATGCAATCATAAGATAATTGATTTGATTTGAATAGAATTTGAATCACACATGTCATATATATTATATGGTCATTAATTGCCAAATTAAAATTTTGAGCTCTTCCTTAGTTGTGAAACACATGTATAGTTAACCAGGACAAAGATGAATACATCTAAATTGTACTACGTGAAATGAAGCTCCGTATGGATTTACAGAATTTTGAAACTCTTCTGAGTGTGTGATAGAATTGAGGCGTCTAATACTAAGAAAAGTGTTAAACGGTCTCATTTGAGAGTTAGTCTTACAAATAATAGAGATACGAATAATTATTTGAACTTTATTTCTCATAATAGAGAAACGATTTTAATACTTCCCAATTTACTGCTTCACAAATCATGAGCGGTGTGATTGCTCACTGCTCACAACCTGAAAACGTTTATTATCGCATTAGATAATTGATTTGATTCGAATAGAATTTGAATCACATATGTCATACTCGTACTATATGGTCATTAATTGCCAACTTAAAATTTTGAACTCTTCCTTAGTTGTGAAACACATGCGCTATGTATAGTTAAATAGGACAAAGATGAATACATCTAAATTGTACTACTCCCTCTGTCTCAGTCATTTGTTTACAGTTTGACTTTTTTCCCCTCACAAAAAAGTCAAACTGTAAACAATTCACTGAAACGGAGGGAGTACGTGAAATGAAGCTCCGTATGGATTTACATAATTTCAAAACTCTTCTGAGTGTGTGAAACACATGTACCACTTTTGAACAAAACTTAAATAAATGTTGATTAGACCATATCCTGTTCTCGTCTGTGTAAGAGTGGGAATCAGTGATTGAAATTGAAAAATTGAACGTACACTACCAGTGGCGGATCTTGATAAATTTATTTGGGGGGCCCTTTCACATTAACAAATAAATATATTATATATTTTTTTCTTGCGGACAATAATACAATTATATATTCCATTTATAATAATAATACAAAAAGAAAGAGATTTGCACTTACTACTTTTTATTTTCTATCGTGACCAGTAAAATTTAATATATCTCATTTTTCATAATTTAACTTCTCAAATATATAAACCAACTAAATTTAACATTTGAAGCACGATGTATAGCAAAAAAATTCTTTAAGTAGAATCCTTGAACTTCAATTATAAAAAAAACTCAAACTTGAAGAGTTTGAGTAATAAAAAACAAATTATTTATAATAAAGTTGTCGAATTAGATTAAAATTTTAAAACTAATACTAAAGTGTTGTACAAAAAGAGAAAGTGAGTTAAAATGCAAGGGGATAGGGTCTTGAACCCCTAACCTAAAGCTTAGTAGTCAGCTAGTATTACCATTGCACCACTAATGACTATTTGTTTACTTAATGAGGATATTACTAAATATTTCTAACCAGGGGGCCTAACCCACCACCAATTGAACTAAGTTAGCCATTGTACACTACTAGAAAGTCAATTCAATTAAAACAATAAGGTGATAGTTACATCTAATAATAGATTCTTATACATTATCCAGTTCCGCATGTGAAAACTCAAAAGCATCGACACATAGATATTAACATCAAGCGGAGGCCAAAAGACATCGATAAGTGGAGAACAAAGAATATTGTCAATTTTATGGCGAGGAAAGTTGAACCCGAGACCTCGAGAACTTAACGTGAGACTCGAAAGCGTCAACATGTGGATAATTGCATTAAGAAGAGATGTGAAGGTCTCAATACGTGGAGAAACACGTGACAATGTCAAGTATAGTGTGGTGATGGAGGATCGAACATGAGATGTCAGCACCTGAGCCTCTGATATCATATTACAAAAACCAACTAAAAAACACCCTAAGTTATAACTTAGGCCCAATAATAGGATATATCTTATTACCAAACTTTTTGAATACTAAATGAAAAAATGGAATAAATATATATTAATATGAAGCAAATGATACAAATGGATATGTAAACTAAAATAATCCAAAAAAAAAAAAAAAAAAAACTTGACGGAATCCGATGTGACTTTTTGCGGAAAAGTTGAATTATTAATTTATTATTATTATTATTGTTGTTGTTGTTGTTGTTGTTGTTGTTGTTGTTGTTGTTGTTGTTGTTGTTGTTGTTGTTGTTGTTATTATTGTTATTATTTTATTTTACTATATTATCATTAATAATAGCGATATTTTATCTAGTACCCCTCAAATTTTCGACTTTTTATATGATACCCCTACACTTTTTAAAACATACATGATACCCCTAATTGTTGTCATTATCCGTAAATGTAACCATGAACTTTCTTTTCTATCAATTAAACTCAGTTTTAATTTAGACGTTAAGTGATGACTTAGATGCGTAACCAAGATTGCCATTTACTATCTCGTGACTTAAAGACTCTATTAAGCTCAATATCCATCTTCATCCTAATATTTATTGATATATATGGGTAAAATGGGCTAAAAAAATTTGACGAAAAATAATTTACTGTTTCCTTACAAAATTATCACGTCTAAGATGGATATTGAGCCTAATGAGTCATTCTATCATGGGATGATAAAAAAAAAAAAAAAAAAAAAAAAAAAAAAAAAGCTTGTTTACGTGGCCCAAAAAATCACTTAATGCTTAAAACTTAGTTTAATTGAAGGAAATAAAGTCACTTAATGCTTAAAACTTAGTTTAATTGAAAGAAATAAAGTTTAGGGGTACATTTAGTGATAATGACAAAAATTAGGGGTACCATGTATTATTTAAAAAGTGTAGGGGGTACCATGTAGAAAGTTAAAAAATTGAGGGATACCATATAGAATATTCTTTAATAATATAATAATATTATAATAATACAGTAATAATATAAATATATTAATAATAATAATGATATTTATATAATATAGCAACAATAATATATTTTAATATTTATTTTGTTATTATTATTATTATTATTATTATTATTATTATTATTATTATTATTATTATTATTATTATTATTATTATTATTATTATTATTATTATTATTATTATTATTATTATAATATTATAACTATTAGTATATCATTATTACATTTTTAGTATTGATACTAATAAATAATAATAATAATAATAATATGTATAATATAATTATTAATTTATTAATTTAATTACTATATTATTATAGTATCATTATTATCTTATATTATTACTAAAATTATATTATTACTATTATTATTATTATTATTATTATTATTATCATTATTTATACTATTATTACTTTTAATCTTCAATTAATTAAAATTATTGAGATAGTCTAAATATCCATAGTATTAAACAAAATTTGAAAAAGTTAAAAGAAAAGTTAAGAAAAGTACAACTAAAGAAAACATCAGAAACGTTAATAAAACCTCAAATATATATGACAAAAAATTTAAGAAAAGTAACAAAACACTTCAAAAAACTTAAGAAAATTTCAGAAGTCGGACTTTAAAAAAAACATTTTTTTGGGTCGATATGGCCATGAATACAATCTGATGGGAGAGGCAGGCGGACCCAATTTTTTTTTTTTGGTGTCACACAATTTTATGTATTCGTATTTTCTTTCCCGACGTCGACACCGTACCTAGCTAGTACGAGTAAGATATTGAAGTGTTATTTACCTGATTTATGTATCTCTCTCTGTATTACATAAGATAAGCACATAGCATAAACTCCAAAACATGAGTACATACTTGAATTTAACATTTTTACGCTCTAATTATGTTATAAGTACAAAATTAACGTAAAAAATTTACAATTAAATGGCAAAATATGAACCCGCAAACAATTGATGTAGTATTTAATCTTTTATGTTGTCGTTTGATATTTATTATAAAAATGTAATTATTTGGATTAATAACTTGATAAGATATAATTTGTGGTTGATTGGATTCACATAATATTGTTTTTTTTGGTGAGTTAAAAAAAAAAAAAAAACAATATTATGTAATATTATGTAAATCATATTGTAAAAGACAATTAACTCAATGCAAGACAATTGATTCTTTAATTTATAGGTGAATTAATGGAATTTTTGTAATATTGCCCGAAAGTTTCTTTTAATTCATTCTTACCCCGTTTTCATGATAAAATATGAAACGGAGTGTAATTTTGTCTTTATTCACCTTCTCCACTTGTAATTTTTTGTTACTATGGAGTAATACACAATATGTGTTTGTTTTGTAAAATATTATCATCAAATTAATAATCGTACTATGTATGTCATTTTGTATTATGCCATCACGGTCCTATCATAATAGTGACTTGACTCTGTCCCTTGTGTTCCTGTGGTAATTAACAAGCTAGTCATTAAACCTTCAAATGTACTAAAAATTTAAGCCCTGGCTGAAATTTAATCCTGGTTTCGTCCTGGCGGATGGAATCAGTTTAAAAATAGTTATTGCATCCAATTACATTCATTAAATTCCTAGGAGATTACTTGCTGCATCTAAATTATAAAGATTAGTATAGTTGTACGTTAGTGGCACTGCAAACGTTTCAAGTTCTCCGATGTCGTGTAACGCAGGTAATGAAGACAAGGATTAGTAGCGATTGACAGGATTTGGAAACTCTTATGAATTTGTGAAACACATGTGCCAGTTAGGGACAAAACTTTAAATAAATGTTGATTAGACCATGTGGCTATATATATAGAGGAAGTTGTAGCACCTCAAACACCATCACCACAAAAATAACATCTCTTACACTTCAAACATCAAACATATATAGTAAAAAAAATAAAAAATAATAATGTCTCCAAAAGCAGCCATTTTAGGATTCCTGATCATCACCATTGTCTCTCATACTCATGCCGAGACAGTGTATGATCTCCTCGGGAGATATGGCCTCCCGAAAGGACTCCTCCCCGAGGGTGTAACCGAGTACAAGTTCGACGAAGAGTCCAAGACTCTGACAGTTACTTTGCCCAATTTGAAAGCCGGCCAAATATGCTCGGTTACTAGGAATGTGGAATTCTGGGGTGTTGTATTAGTTTACAACAGGGTGGACCTACAACCAACCGTTTCAGCTAAACTTGAAAATAAAAGACTTAGTAATATCGAGGGAATCACAGCCACGGTAAAAGTTTTGAATGGTATAATAGCGAAGTGCGATAATGTCAAAATAACTGAATTCAAAGTTGTAGGAAACAATATTAAGTTCATATCTGCATCACCAATTAACGCTTGCAAAGAGAGTCCAGAATTTGAAATCCAGGAAAGTTACAACACCCCTCAAAAATGTGATATCCACAATTCCTACTCGACACTGCCTCGGTGGTTGGTTGACATCGTCTCGGAAAACAGCCAAGATGATGACATTCCTTTGATTTGCTACAAAGGTGCTCGTGCGCTCCTTCCTCGTGATAATGCTTAATTAATTCACTTCTGCTCAACACACTATGCATGCTTACGTACCGTGTATGTATGTTTGCATGCATAAGTCTATCTAGTTTCAATCGTATGTCATGCATATACGTACTCATATGTATGTATGTATGTATGTCTGTCTTATGACTTTCTAGTTTCTATTATATGTCTTGAGCTCATATGTGTGTGATGGAGGTCGATGTACTTAAATAAATTCAGTCGCTGCTTTTCTTTTCGACCTGTTGTAATGTATTACGGAGTAGTCCGTATTAATTAAGCTCTTATGTGTATTTCATAATGGAGGAATTTTCATTTACCGGTCTAACCGGTCCGGTCCGGTAACAAACCGGAATTTTACGGTCTGGTCCTCGGACCGAAAGTTTATAATCCGATCCGGTCTTCGGTCCATCAAAATAAGTGTGAGTAATAAGTTACAAAAAGTTGTACACTAAAAAGTAGACTAAATGAAAAAAAAAAAAAAAAAAATTGTGAGTTAGAGCTAAACTAACTATCACAACAAAAAGATTAATTATTACTATACTAAATATTTTGAGACTTATAAATAAAAAGTTAAAACTACTAAGTTGAACTCTTAAAATTTGTTAACGTAAGAAAAGTTTCATAACTTCACAAGTCACTAAGTTAAGAATTAAAAAAAAGCACAAATAAAAAGTCACGAAATAATATTTAAATTAGTAGTGAAATAATAATAAGTTGGACAAAGGAATATATATAATTTGGACGAATAAATAAAAATAAAATGCCACGAAATAATATCTAAGTTAGTAGCGAAAGAAAATAAACAAAATAATAATAAACCAACTAAAACTGAATAATGATATTAACGTACAAAATAAAATACCCCCACTCAAGTACAAAGTTTAAGGTTATGTGATTAGCATTAACTGAAGAAGTGAGTTACATTAGATTTGATTTTACAAGTTTGACGATAATATACCAAGTAAGAATTGTCACATGATTTAATGGACGAATAAAAAGAATTAACGAATTAAGTGTTATATATTTGGCGTTACTACTTTTCTCACATGTTTAGACTAAATTATGCGTCACCTTTTGAATTGACCTTGTAATGACTTCGCTTTGATTGTCCACTCTAACTTGGGAGCCCGTAGACTCTCTGCGGTTGTCTGGGTTGATCCAATTATGAGCGAGTGAGTTATCCCTCAGATTCGGTGTCCGCCCGGCAACCGGATTGAGTCTAGCACGCGTCCTACATGAGATTAGACCCCTCGATTATTACGTTGTATGTTAGTTCTCGGGTGTCCGTCATGTTGAAAACTATAGGGCCAGAGTTGTGTAAGGTAGCCGCATATGGGGAAACGTTCGCCCTCAGTATTGCGGTGGTAATTTAATGGCTCTCTGAGTCGTTATTTAAGCGTGGCTCTCACCCTCGGCATTGACATGTCCACGGGGTCCATATGAGGTAATTGGAAAATGACCAATCATATCTGGGGATGCATCGTAGTGTAATAGTCGCGGCGATAGGGTGGTGTATGCATAGAAAATGACAAGGGGTGATCCTCCTTATTACCTACTTGATATCTTTAGCTTGTCGACTTCTCCTTAGATGTTTAGGCCCATTTAGCTCTGTGGCGTAACGTCTTAGTCATGGGGTTAACGAATGTTTCCGTTCTTACTGCTCTGTTGGTTCATAGTAGATATATGATTGATTATCCTTATGATATTGGACACTAGGTAGGGATAATGCAACCTATCTAGTCAGTACTCGATGTTGTGAACGAGTTTGAGTAACTGGTGTACTTTGAAAGGAAATTATATGGGTGATTGACTATGAAAGTATACGAGCCGCTCTATAGTCAAGACTCGTGAGTTTTCTTTGGTATTTGATGAATTGCTATGAAAAGGGTCGGCTATCTCTCGTGCTATATGAATGATCTTATATAATAACGTATGTTTGCCTTGATTTAATTTGAACCGTTACATGATATATGAAAATTTTATGAGTTACGTTTATAATTATTTGGATTGATTAAGTTTTTTTTCTTTTATTAATATCTCGCATATATGTTTTCTATGTGTTTTTATTACATGTTTATGTGCGAGTCTTTACATGTTTATTACGGGTTTATGTGGCTTAGCGTGTGCGAGTTGAAGGTCCTAATATAATTAAACGCAGGTACCCCGAAGCCATTATCAGCAAAGCTTAAGGGGACCAATTAGTTTTTTTTGTATCATTGGACTCACTATAATACGCACTCTATTTTTAAATTTAGAGATGTATTACTTTAGATATTCGGCTTGTAATACGTTTAAGACCTGATGGTTGAAGGCTCAAGATCGATTATATACTCTAACATGCCCCCTCACGTAAATGCCCTTTTGGGCTTGAATCGTGGATGCAACTACAGGCCCGCCTACCTGGTGCGATATATACCACTTTGAAGTGAGTCGTGGTGAGATTCGAACCCGTGACTTTTAGTAACAAGGCTCTGATACCATGTCAGGAACTAACTAAACCAAAAGTTTAAGCTGATGGTTGAAGGCACATGATCAATTATATATTCTAACAGTCTCACATGTGAAACAATCTCACGTGAGATTTGTTGTTTTAACAATAGTCCACTAACCAAAAACACTTATAAGTAAAAATGCAATCATAAGATAATTGATTTGATTTGAATAGAATTTGAATCACACATGTCATATATATTATATGGTCATTAATTGCCAAATTAAAATTTTGAGCTCTTCCTTAGTTGTGAAACACATGTATAGTTAACCAGGAAAAAGATGAATACATCTAAATTGTACTACGTGAAATGAAGCTCCGTATGGATTTACAGAGTTTTGAAACTCTTCTGAGTGTGTGGTAGAATCGAGGCGTCTAATACTAAGAAAAGTGTTAAACGGTCTCATTTGAGAGTTAGTCTTACAAATAATAGAGATACGAATAATTATTTGAACTTTATTTCTCATAATAGAGAAACGATTTTAATACTTCCCAATTTACTGCTTCACAAATCATGAGCGGTGTGATTGCTCACAACCTGAAAACGTTTATTATCGCATTAGATAATTGATTTGATTCGAATAGAATTTGAATCACATATGTCATACTCGTATTATATGGTCATTAATTGCCAAATTAACATTTTGAACTCTTCCTTAGTTGTGAAACACATGTATAGTTAAATAGGACAAAGATGAATACATCTAAATTGTACTACGTGAAATGAAGCTCCGTATGGATTTACATAATTTCGAAACTCTTCTGAGTGTGTGAAACACATGTACCACTTTTGAACAAAACTTAAATAAATGTTGATCAGACCATATCCTGTTCTCGTCTGTGTAATAGTGGGAATCAGTGATTGAAATTGGAAAATTAAACGTACACTACCAGTGGCAGATCTTGGTAAATTTATTTGGGGGGCCCTTTCACATTAACAAATAAATATATTATATATTTTTTTTCTTGCGGACAATAATACAATTATATACTCCATTTATGATAATACAAAGCCAAGAGATTTACACTTACTACTTTTTATTTTCTATCGTGACCAATAAAATTTAATATATCTCATTTTTCGTAATTTAACTTCTCAAATATATAAACCAACTAAATTTAACATGTAACACCCCGTGTTATTTTAACACAATATTGTAAAAGAATTTAATTTCTTAAATTAAGTTCATCCTTTTTCCTTATAATAAAAATGCGTCTGAATTTATTTATTTATTTATTTATTTATTTTTTGCCAAATAATACTAAATTTCTTAAGTCCAAATTTAAAATTTTTGAAAAATAAAATATGTTGTATTATCTTGAGAATTCAAAAAGAAACACATTTCAAAATTTAATAAAAATCAACCACAAAACTAATATCGCCTTTCAAATTTCAAAAAGGTCAAGTCATGTTTACTATACATAAAAATAAAAGTAAAACCTTTTATTCATAAAATTTAATTTTGGACATTTTTGATTTTCGAATAAAAATGGGGACCGTTAAATTTTAGCTAAGTCTATAACTAAATATAACCGAGTTTTACTTTTAAAATATTGTTATTAAATCACTTTAGTATAACTTAAATAATTAGTATATAAAAACTTTAAGTCACAAACCGATAAATTAAAAAAAACAAAAATAAAATACATAAGTGTAAAGAGGGCCACGGTTTTAGGGTCATTATGGACTTAAAATACATTTTTGTCACTTTCTATTTTTATCACTAAAATAATCTAAGTAGTTAACTAATGAATGATAATAAAAACAAAAAGAAAAACATTGGTTAGAAGACACTAAGAGGCCACGGCATTTGCACATTAAATAGGTCTATTTTGATCAAAATGAATTTGTCACTAAGTCATTAAATTTGAATAGTTAATAGGATCAAATTTAATTGTAAGATGAATCGTTAATAAAAAGAATCAACGAAACCGAAAAAAATAATGTTACATATATTAAAATGAATAAATTCGAGTGTTACTACCTTTGCATAAATATGGACTTGGACACACGGACTGAATGAATAAACTACGACAACATCGCTAAAAATGGAAACCACTAAATTTAGCTAAGTATATGACTAAATATAACTAAGTTCCACTTTTCAAATATTGTAATTTATCACTAAATACAAAATGAACTTAACAACTTCGAAATTAAATTTATACTTAGTAAATAAAATGTAAATTTTACACTTAAGAAAAAAATCTAGATTTTTCTAAGAAAAGCTAAGTATAGGAATTCAAAAGAAACTAATAACTTATGAAGATCTAGTTACTTTAACTAAATCATTTAACTTAATCAAATAAAATATTTACACTTGAATAAAATAAATTAGTTACTTAAACCTAGTTAAGTTATTCGAAATAGAATTTTGAAGTAAGCTAAGTAACGAGAATTAATATTTGGAATAAAATGATGAATAGTAAAATGATGAATAGTGACATAATGAATAGTAAACGTCATGACTAGTAAAATGAATGAATAGTAAAATGATGAATAGTAACCGTGATGAATAGTAAAGTACTGAATAGTGAAAATATTTAAAGTATACGAACGGACTCGAAATAAATATTTAAGCTTTCTATGTGCTTCCGTTTACTTGAAGAAAAGTTAAGAAAAATACAACTTAAGAAAACATCAGAACCTTAATAAAACCTCAAATATATATTAAAAAAAATTAAGAAAAGTAAAAAAAAAAACATCAAAAAACTGAAGAAAATTTCAGAATTCGGACTTTAAAAAAAATATTTTTTTGGTCCAATATGAGCCGTAAGGGAAATACAATGTGTGTAACACCCCGTGTTATTTTAACACATTATTATAAAAGAATTTAATTCCTTAAATTAAATTCATCCTTTTTCCTTATAATAAAAATGCGTCTGAATTTTTTTCGCCAAATAATACTAAATTTCATAAGTCCAAATTTAAAATTTTTGAAAAATAAAATTTGTTGTATTACCTTTCGAATCCAAAAAGAAACACAATTCAAAATTTTATAAAAATCAACACAAAACTAATATCGCCTTTCAAATTTCAAAAGAGTTAAGTTATGTTTACTATTCATAAAAATAAAAGTAAAAACCTTTTATTCATAAAATTCAATTTCGGACATTTTTGTTTTTTCGAATAAAAAGGGACTTTATACTTTTCCCGTATTTGAAATTCAAGTCAACGATTGAAACACCACAATTTTTCATCGCGACTAAACTAAAACTTTTTTTATATATATATCGAATTTGAACTTTATTTTTTCTTATTTGAACTCGATAAAAAAAAAGACGAATCGACGACAAATTTCGGCGCGCAAATCGAGGCCAAAATTGGCCACTTGACCGAGCCACATGGTGACTAAGTCACCATTATCCTCTTTCATTTTTCTTCTTATTTTTGGTAAAGTAAACTCCACATCGAAGGTTTATTAATCATTTTGATTATATTTAATAAATAATTACGCCGTACATATTAATATCTAATTACTATTTCAATTCTATTTAACTAACACTTTCGCAAAATATCGAAATTCTATGTTATACCTAATCTAAACTGATAAACTTTTTGACGGTAGAATATAATTTTTTAAATCTACAACATTCAACGAAAAAAATAAGTATTTCGATCTAGTAAATTTTTTTTCAAAATTTCGAGGACTTAAGACTAAATTTTTGTTTTAGTACTCTTTCGAAGTTTATTTTTATTTTTATTTCCGATCTTATTTCGAAACACTATTTTAAGATCATATCTTTTCTTTCGAGGCTTTTCGCGTGCGCGCAAATCGAAAATTTAGAAAACAAAAATCGAGCCCGATTTTTCTTGATTAGGCCGAGCTACTTGGACCTTTAGTCCAAGTTCTATCCTCTTCCATTTCTTACACAAGACCTCATTTTTCTACTCTACATAAAATAGGTCATCATTTTGTTAATTTACATTTAACATTATTTAACAAACTAATTTCCTTTTAGTTTTAATATAACCCGTATAAACCTTTGGGGCCTAACTTTCGAGGTCCGAAAAGTGGTCATACGGACTCGGAATTTAACGAAATAAAAGCCTAAACCACTTAATTTTTCGAGACGGATTTAATGATACAGTTTTCATAATTATTAGACAGACCGAACTAAATTCATTTTGCTGTTTTCTTTCAAAGGTCAAATTTCATTTCTCGAAACCTTCTATTCTTCTATTTTCGCCGTCTCAGCTCTTAAAATTTTATCGACGTTCCTTAACTTTTAAATATTTTCTTGAATAGTAAATAAAATATTTTAGTCTTAAAATTTTAAAGTAGAGATATTTCGAAAAATCGTCAAACGCGCACACTTATACTTTTACCGTCTTTCTTACCCGATTTATTTCGTAACACGTTTTTCGAAAAACGAAACATTTTAAAATATCGGGGGGACAAACTCTTTGTCAAATATAAACGAAGAACCTGAAAATACATTACTAACGACGATCTTCTTACCTTATTATGACATGAGGAAAAACGCAACCAAATTTGGTACATTAAAAACCGTAGAAAATAAAGTGTAAACATTTCCGAAAAAATGAATGTGCAACACATTTGGTGAATCAAGACAAATATGAGTACATCTTTGATTTTACTTGAAAAAGTTGGAGTGCATCATGTGCCAAGAAGTCGTGCTGTCTTCTTATACGTCAAATAAGTACGGAGTACATTAGAGGGTGGACCGAATGTGGGCCGCCGGTAATATAGAAGTAGAACGACAAGGTTTCAAATTAATTCATTAAATAAAATGTATTGAAAAGTCGAAAACTAATGGAAGTGACAAATTTCTAAATAAAAACTTGAAAAAAACGGATATGAAAAAAAAAAGAAAAAAAAAAAAAAAAGAAAAGAAAAAAAAAGGTGGTATATTATGAAAATGAGAATAAAAGACTGCGATGGAGGGAGTATATTTTCAGAGTTATTTCAGAACCTTCATATTTTATAACTCCCTTGTTCATAACACCTAGTTTGTGTAATTTTTTTCACACTCTCATCTTTTATCGCTAATGTTTTTAAAACTCTAACCAATTCAACTCTTTTGGCGAAAAACACATCGAATTCGTTATGTCAACTTAATGTTTTTTGAACATTTAATTATTTCGTAAAATAGTGATATTAAAATGGAAAAATGGAATAAATATATTAATTCATAGCAACGGATAAAAATGGATATATGTAAACTAAATAAATGAAAAAAATAAAATAAAATAAATTTGATGGAATCCGGTGTGTCTTTTTGCCTAACGACTAATATTGAGAGTTTCAATAAAATAAAATTAAGTTGAATTGGTGAGAGTTTTTGATTAAACTGACTAATTCATTAATAAAAACGCCTAACGACACTTACAAGAAAATAGATAAACGAAAACCGATCAAAAAACATTGAGAACATTTCTCTTTGACAACGAAGAATTCAAAACCATGATACGACAATTCGGCACATCCTACTTGGTATCTCTATATAGCTTTTGAGGGAATCATTTGCTAGGATCAATGTAATTTGAAAATTACCGTGATTTGGCTTCAATGACAGCTGACGATTAACATGTATCCTGTGATGAGACGTGCAGTGACCAATTAAAGAACTAATAATTCCCGATACACATAAACTCCAAAACCTTGAATTAAAGAATTGAATTCACCCTAAAAAAGAGTACTGAAAAACCCTTGTGAAAAAAGACTGAACCATCTTACCTAAGGTAAGATTTTTATTGAATAAATAATGAAACAACAAACTTAGATTGAAGAAAATAATCAATATGGGGCTCCGAATTTTAATGGTAAACGGAGGTCTTATTAATGGGGTTCCGGGTGAAGTTTTTATACCTTATAGAGGTACAAGGAGATCCCCTTTCTCTATATATTTTTATAATATACGCTGAGACTTGAGCACGAACCATACAATTAAAAACTGATCTATCATCTAATGGCATTGGTGTTAAAATTCGAAATGGCATTGATAAAATTCATTTCTAATCTTAACCTTTGGTGATGATACAATTATTTTTTCAAAAGCATCAACTCAAAGTTGTATCTTGATAAAATCCATGTTGGATAAATTTTGTCAAATTGTATACTATCACAAATTGATGTTTCAACGCACTAAACATGTTGATCGTGCATCTCGTGATTGTTTTAGAGGAATCTTGGGTATGAATGAAGCCGCGTATCTTGGAAAATATCTTTAATGTCTTATATATAATAGATAGTAGGGTTACAAAGAACACTTTTTATAGGATAATTAAATCTTCTCAAGAACAATTATCTAAATGGAAACTAATTCTTTATCACATATTTATATGTCAGAAAGAACAATTATCTTCTCAAGAACATTTATCTAGATAGTAGGGTTACAAAGAACACTTGATTATTAATTAGTTTTATGTCAGAAATACATATTTATATATGTACTAATGCTTTATTTATTTTTACTGAACGTGTAGGTTCTTAACTGTGTTCATCAGCGAACATGCGGACATTCCTTATGACAGCTACGGATTTATGTGCCCGTACGCATTGTCAATGCATATCGCAGAATTCAATTGGAATGAACGCACCAAACATGTAGCTGACCGTTTGACTAAAGGCAAAAAAATTATTTTCGCTCCTTATAATGAAACCGGGTACGTATATGGTTCAATATTGTACGTATACGCTTGTGTGTGTGAATTGTTGAATGTATGTGATCGTTTATTGACTATGAGATGTTATGTCGAAGTTTTGGACGCGATTGAAGGTCGTGTTAGGCGATTTGACTTCTTGTGTTTGAAATTGCTTTGTTTTGTTGCTTATGGCTACGGTTTTTCAACTGTTAATTGTTGTCGTGCGCTTGTTGGGTATTGTTGTGTTAATTCATTTTAATTATATCTTAACTAAATATTGTAAATATATAGGAATCATTGGGTATTGACGGCAATTGAGCTTTCGACGAAGAAAGTGTTTCGGTTAGACTCATGTGGTGGTCGGCCATCAGACACATTTAAAGATTTGGTGAATGCATAAGTTAATTTAAATCACATGCATATATGCGTTGAATTATATGTCTTTATTATTATATTTACTATCTATTATAAATAGCTATATATAATCGACGTACTTAAGCGATATTTCTAATTTTTTTGTAGTGCTTATGCGATAAATAGGGCTCGCCATCCATTGTTGCAAGTGATGGAAACAGATACTAGCCCTACATTTATTGCGATGACAATGGTATGTTATATACTCCGTATATGATTTAAATCATAAAGAATATATATCGTGTCAACTATATTTTAATTTATTTATAATAAGCATTGATTGTTTGTTTCTATGCCATGTTATTATTTTAGTGTCCCCGACAAACCGATTCAGACTCATGCGGCTATTATGTTTGTCGCTATATGTATGAATTGATAAGCCGTGGACGTAGAACTTTGAAAAATTCGGTAAGTGTTAAGTTGATTTTTAAGTTTAATTTGTGATATGTTTTGTTTATTATTTTACGTACGTACAATTTGTGATATGTTTTCTAAATTTTTTTGTAGTATCAACCAATAAGGCAACAAGCTAAAACATTTAAAAACCAGGAAATCGACGAGATACGCGATATACGGGCAAAATATGTGTTTAACCATCCAAAAGAAGAAGATTTTTTGTAAGTGATTAGCGGTCTTGTAAATCGTTTTTTGCGTTCTATGTATATAATATATGTAGAAACCGTTGTTTGATTGCGGTGTATATGGAATGATGTTGAATACATTGGTTTGATTTTGTGCAGCAATATTATTTTGGAAAGTCGTATTGACGGGATATTAAAATTATTAGCAAATTTCTAAAAAAAAAAAATTATACAAAACATAACGGTTCTACACTTAAAACCGTTTGTAATTTTAGTAACAAATAAAATCTGTAAAAGAATTAAACAACAACAAAAACAACGGTTATAAGTAAATAACCGTTATTTTTATTATATTAAATACAACGGTTTTTATAAAAACCGTTGTATTTAATATATAAAAAACAACGGTTCTTTAGTCAAACCGTTGTTTTTTATAATTGAAAACAACGGTTTTCCTCAAAACCGTTGTTTATAATATAACAAAGATAACGGTTTTTCCAATATAACCGTTGTTTTTAATCAATTATAACGGATTTTTTAGATTGTTGTATTTGGTTTTAACAACGGTGTTTCAATTTTCTTGGCGTTGTTTATATCATAAACAACGGTCGACTATAAAACGGAGCTTTTTTTTATTTAAAACGGTTTACACCCGTTTTTAAAAGCGATTTTTGTAGTAGTGTTAGAATATAATCATATATGATATGTAATATAACAATTTTCTTAAATGTGATTACTTAATACATAAAAAAACAATAAAACAATAAAACAAAAAACCAAAAAAAAAAAAAAAAAAAAAGATTAAAAATATTGCTCATTTTGTATCCTCTTACCTATAATAAAAGAGTGTATGGTCAATGTTAGTGCTTGACTTTGCGTAATACTCCCCTACTTCGTGGTTGGACAAAATTATATATGGAGTTATTTACCAATTCGTTAGCATGCATGACAATGATTTGTATTGTCATTCTTAATCTTAAAGAGTTTATAATTAGACTTATTTTTTTTTTTTGCATAATATCAGCATTAATTTGCTATTATTTTGATATGGGCTTTTTTTATATAGTGAATATGTAACACCCCCATTTAGGCCGGGCGGACCCCACCTAAATGACGGTGTTACGGGCCCCGACTGAACGGGTCCATGGGCAAACACCTGCAATCTCAAAACAGAACCTGGATATAAGGAAAGGGAAACTGATAGCATCAAAAAGGGGTGAATAAACTCCTAAACTACAACTGTCAACCCTGACAGTAACAAGGCTCGCAGGCCGAGAAAACTGAAAGACAAACAAAAAGTAACGTCTATGGTGGAAGCTAGACTCGAGACCAGACTCCAGCGATTCCCACCAAGCGTTCCCAACACAAGCACGATCCACGTCCGAAAGTACCTAAAGGGGTGGGAAGGCGGGGCGAAACAACAATGTAACCCTAGTTAGCCTTTACTCAAACTCATAATATGCGGCGTAAGGAAAAGCAAAACTTTAAATAATCGGAGACGTGAAAGGAGGCTATGAAACTACGCTACACATTTAAGTTACAATTAGAAACACTTCACGTGTACTAGGTGAGGCGTGTAATGCATAATCTCATAAATCAAGAAAGACAAGGACCCCATTTGTGTAACTCCACAGGGGACTTACCATATCGCCAACGCTCCACAACTCCGCCAATCATAACTCCTCCAAGTCACCGGCCACACAGAGCCACAACACCGGCCAGGACCCACAACAGGGCCACATGCATCAGAATAACCCGGTTTTTCGTGACTTAATTAAACTAAGGCGGAAAATTAATTAAGTCTAATACATGCCGGATGTTAATTAAATTACATTCAAATGGCATAGGATACAAATATATATTACAATCTCTCAACGAATACAAACGAAACATCCTAATCGTCCCGATAATCCTGAGTCTCGAGAATTTCCTGCAACGGAGACAAAAACAAAAATAGGAGGATCTCCGCCAGAGGCGGAAGTGATCGTTTCTAACCAACAACCTCTAAACCAAAGTTTTGGTTTATTTAACCTATGATTAAAAGTAACTTGGCAGCACTAAACGCGTATAACTACTGCAGCCTCTTATGTTAATAAAATTGGGCAAATAGCATATAATATCAGTTCTCACATATAGATATTTAAATCTCATACAACATGATAAACAAAACTTAAAACATTTCAATTTATGGAACACGATATACAACTTAAATGTCATTTCAATTCATATAACATCGTAATATATATAAAACTTAAATCATAGCAATCAAGATATATGCATAAGTCGTAATCAATTCAATAAACACATAGTCGTGAATAATCATGCAATTCTAAGACATATGCAATATATAAATAAACAAATAAAGCACATTGCAAGTAAACAAGTAGGAACACGTAAGGAAATATGATGATTCAAACATGAGTATACATCGGATCATATAAACGTAACACATTCATTAAAATAATTCTCAACAAGGCATGTCTCACAATCCAGGCTCAAAAATCATTCAGACAATAATCAATCAAACAAGACAAGGAAATGCATTCAACATGTGATAACTAATGATTCTTCGTTAGTAAAGGCGGAGCTTATCAGACATAATCAAGTGATGGCCAAGCGTGGCCAACATAACTTGGACATGACAGCCAGGCTTAAAGATATCTAAGGTAATAAGGACGATTCAATCCCTTGTCTAATGTATGCATACACTACCTATCGAGGATCATACGTATTCGCTATTCAAAAGGTATCACCGACGAAAAAGTGCGACTATCACCAGGGACGGTACCGGGGGTGGGCTTTTCCAATTACTAATATATGGGCCCACGGAAATATCAAGGATGCCCCATCTACGAGGTTGTATATCTGAGTGTCGAGTAGCAATCTTAAGATCGTTATTTCGCCTTGGGCAACTCTGGGAGGGAGCCCAAGTCCCCATATACAGCTACCTCGTTAACTTCGAATTTTAAGAGTCGCAACATGGCGAACAATCCTAGTATTTTATTCAAGTAGCTCGTTTTCTCAATTTCTTATTTTCTCGTTCAAAATGTAACAAATGACAATTCTGTAACTTAATTATATCGTCGAACTTTGTATAATGAAATATTAGTTCTAGCAGTTCTTCAGGTAAATGTAAACACATAGAAAAACTTAAATATTTATTTTGAGTCCGTTCGTAGATTTTAAATATTTTCACTATTCATTATTTTGTACGTATTTTTATACGTATACGTATTTTTATACACTGTACGTATTTTTATAGTTTATACTTCTACGTATTTTATACTTATATTTTAGTAATTAATAATAGTTCGTCTAAGTATGATTTAGTTTCGTTTAAATTTCAACTTAAGTATGTTAACAATTAGTGATATAAATATTCTAAGTTTCGTTTAATATAATAATTATTTGATATTTTCATAGTTAATATAAATAATATTGAAGGTGTTTAGTTACATAATATTTGTAACATTTATTTTAACATTAGAAATATTACTTAAATGATAATCGACAAATTTTAGTATTCTTGATAAATTAAAATATTGTGACAATTAGTAAAATTTCTTTTAGGTGAATGATAAATCGCTGGTGGAATTTTATACGGAGTATATTTTTATTTCTTATTAATATTTAATTATTTACTTTTCTTTCATTTCTTTAATTATTTAAACATATTTATAAATTCGTATATTCTATACCTTTAAATTTTATAACACAACAACTATTTAGGAAGTCGTCGTCTTTAAAGTATATTTCAAATTTTAATGATAGCATTCAATTTTATAAGTTTTTCTAAAAGTAAATTTTTAGAAAATTAATTTTATATAATAATACTTCCACTTACATATTATTTCTTTTTATTGTTTTTATAACTTAAATTTTCTACTTAGTCATCTTACCCTGTCTTTTTATAGAACTGTCATTTTAACACTTTATCTTTTAGTCAAACCATATTTATAATACAAATTTCTAACTTATATTCAATAAAAGCTTTACTTAGGTTTACTTTATATTTTGAAGTACTTTATTTTTCTTTTATTATTTTAACTAAATGTTTATTTAGTATATTTTAAGTTCATTGTAAGCTTTATAGTTTTAATAAGATAATCTTTATATTAAATGTGATATATGACATTTTACATAACTATTTATCTTAGAAATTTTATACGGGAAACTTAAATTATATATTTACTTTTAAATTGATTTAATAATGATTTAAACTTAATACTCTTTTTATTTAACTCTTAATTTTTAGTTGTGTTTTATTTAAACATTTTTAGTGCCGATAAATACTTTATTTCCATAAATATTTTATATTAGTTTAATTTATTTACTTTAGTTATTTTAGTAATATTTTTAGTCTTATTTTATAATTGTGATACTTATACTTTATATATTTTAATTTACACATAACAAATAATTTCAACATGATAATATTTCATATAAATTCAACATTAATTCAACAACACATTTTTCACTCAAAACATATTATCACAAAATCAGATAAATATCATATTTCACAATTCAATTCAACATTATATTATAACTAAAATTAACACTCAATTTCATACTATAGCTAATCATACAAAGTTATTAAATAAACTGAAACGGGAATCATACGTGCCTAATGCATAACTAGCTCACTTTGAATCACAAAATTAAAATAAAACCAAAATGTTAATGTTAGAGATTTTGAGGAAGAATCGAGTCACCTAAATTTGGCTCACGAACAGAGGCCTCCAAATAAAACAGTCCTAACCCATTTACTCGTATACTCAACATCAGTAGCGGTGAATCCAAATTAGAATAACTCCAACCATCATTTAAATTGGTCTCGTCGGTGGCGTCCATGAGATCGGAGTTAAAGCCGGTGGATCAAAAGCGAAACAAAGTAACAGAGAAATGTGAGCTAAGGAGTGAGGTGAGTAGAGGGGCCACGGTGAGGTGGTTGGAGCTCGGGCTAGCAACAAAACCAGGGGAAAAGAGGGAAACGAAGAGAGAATAGAGCAGGTGGCTTACCACGGTGGACCAAGAGCAGAGGAGAGGCCAAGCAAAACGGGGGAGGTAGGCGGTGGTGGTGTCACGGTGGTGACAAATGGCAGGGCGTGAGAGAGAGAGAGCGCAGAGGCGAGGCAGAGAACGTCGGTGGTGGTGATGGCCACGGTGGTCTGAGCTCGAGCTTGACTCCGGCGTCGTAACCGAAACCGAAAAGAAGAAGAGGATAGGGGGGAGAAAAGGAGGACGGTGGTGGCTCGGCGGTGGTGGCGTGGCATCTTGGCGGAGATAACTCCGGTGGATCGCCCGGTGAGGAAAGTACCCCGGTGGTCGTAGTTGAAACCGAGCCAGAAGCAGGGGAAGTCGATGAAGCACGGTGGTCGTGTTCAAACTCGAGCTCGCCATCAATGGTGGCTTTTAAATACTCCGGTGAGCAATGAGTGGCGGCCATGGTGGTTGTTGCTGCGGTTGTTGTCGCCGTTGTTCTTGTTGTTGTTGACCGTTGGTGTTTGTTGTTATTGTTGTTGTTGATTTGTTATTGTTGTTGTCGTTGATGTTGCTATTGTGTTTGTTGTTGTTGCTTTATTATTATTGTTATTGTTAGGGAAACAAAAGGAGAAGTGAGGAAGATGAGGTAAGACTCAAACTTTTCAGCTTTGTTTTGTTTTTATTTTTGAAAGTGAAATGAGAAAGGGAGTATATGAGGGAGGTGATAATGAAATAAATGAATGGATGAGAATGAATGAGTATGAGGGAAGCCAAAGTATATCCAAAATATCTTAGACCCAAATAAAAAGAGAGGGTGAGTAATATACGGAGTACGACTGTAACACCCCGTGTTATTATAGCATAGAATTATAAAAGAAATTAATTCCTTTAATTAAATTCATCCTTTTTCCTTTTAATAAAAATGCGTCTGAATTTTTTTCGCCAAAGTATACTAAATTTTCCTAAGTCCAAATATAAAATTTTTGAAAAATAAAGTTTGTTGCATTATATTCAGAATTCAAAAAGAAATACATTTCAAAATTTTATAAAAGTCAACACAAAACTTGTATCGTCTTTCAAATTTTGAAATGGTCAAAGCATGTTTACTATTCACAAAAATAAAAGTAAAACCTTTTGTTCATAAAATTCAATTTCGAGCACTTTTGATTTTTATTTATAAATCTTATTATATTAATATCAAATTACTATTTCATTTTGATTTAACTAACACTTTCACTAGAACCCGATATATTGAGTTACACTAAGCCTAAACTGGTAAAATTTTTGACGTTTAAGCATAATGTTTTAATTCGATAACATTCAATGAAAAAAATATATATTTCGATCGAATAAAATTTTATTTCAAAGTTGCGAGGAAAACTAGTACCCAATTTTTGTTTGAATTCGTTTTGAGGTTTATTTTCATTTTTATTTTCGATCTTACTTCTAAACATTATTCCAAGACTATATATTTCATTTCGAGACTTTTCACGTGCGCGCAAATCGAAAATTTCAAAAACGAAAAATCGGGACTTGGTCTTGTCATGTTGGCCGAAAATTTTGGGACCTTCTTTGGTCTTAGCTTATCCTCTTCCATTCCTTCTTTTCCTCTTACACCACCATGTCTCCTTTTCTACCATGTCCAATCCCTTGCCACCCTACTTAATTACCTCATCCTATGCTTGACTAAATGATATGCTTTATACAACTTAAACTACACTTACATTCACACATAACCTTACTTAAACATACTACATAATACAAAGCAAACAACTACTACTACAAACTACTACTACCTACGGTTTACATACAACACACACACAAAACAAAAACACAACTCTTTTCTCTCTAAATAATTCATACTCAAGAACACTTGTAAGCTTAGCTTCTTCTTCAAGCTCAAGATCCTACATGATCTTCATCTTCTTCCTCTTGTTTTTCCTTCTTAAGCATTTATTTTCTTGTTTTAATTTCACTAGTATACTTAGATTAATTCTCCACCATTTTAACTTGTAATCATTTCCTCTCTTAAGTTATAAATAATTATGAACATGAATCAAAATGTTTAAAATTTAAAACATCACCTAAACCTAAAACTACATATACACCTTAAACTTTTGGTTAGCTAGTTTAGTTTTAATAAAAATTACTAACTTGCTTATTTCATTTTTATGTACTTATCCTAACCAAAGACGAGGAGCAAGGTGGAGGTGTCGACTTGAGCCAATTCGATCACATCATCGATCCCGACAATTGCTAGGAGCATTTCTTTAAACTAACCTAAGGTGCTTCCCGCACACTTATGTGATAAGCGCCTCGAATTTGATTTTATGTTATTTTTCCTAAGTGATGTTTTGATTTGTATGTATGATTTTATGTCACCCAAGTATCACATGTTAAATTAGAAGACAAAAATCGAAAAATAAAATATATTGTCCATATATAATCTACACGGCCTAACCCTAATTTTTCGTTTAATTTTTCGTTTTAATTTTTGTAAATTGCATGCTTAAAATACTTGTGGTGAAATGAACATGAAAATATAATTAGTTTATGTTTAGGACTTAAAATGAATTTGTTATGAATTTAAATGTTTTAATGTGTTTATGTGTGTTCTTGAACTTTTATGGTTATTCATGTGTTTAAATGATTTTTAGTTATGTGTGTTAATATTTGTATATGATTTTCACATATGTTAAATACATAAATAACATAAAGTAAATTAGTTATTGAATTAGAAGTATAAAAATCAAAAATCAAAATTTATGGGTATATATACATATACACGGTTTTCCCCTTAAATTTGGACCAATTTTTAGTTTTAATTTTTCTAAATAACATATTATGGTTAGTTTAGGTAAATTAGACATGCCATAAAAATTTGAGAAAATAAAACGATAATATGAAATTTGACTAAATAATGTTCATATGAAAAACATTAGAGTTCTAAACATCTTCATGTGTTCTTCACATTTATGTCTAGTTTGATTAATAATTTTTATAAAGTTGTACTCAAATGTTGTTTTATTCCACTAATGAATAAATACAATAACTAATTATATAGGTTAAATAGACTCAATCATTAAAATTAAAAAGATAGGAAATTAAAGTGAGTAAAAACACTATTCATAAATGAGATAAAATATTTAGTGAAAATCGTAAACTAGATAAATCGCTTTAGTATAATTTAAATAATTAGTATATAAAAACTTTAAGTCAAAAACCGATTAAATTGGAAAAACGAAAATAAATTGCTAAGTATATGAAGTCCACGGCCTTAGGAGTATTTTTGGTCAAAATGAATTTATCACTTAATCACTAAAGTTGATTTGTAATTAGGATTACATTAAATTGTATAATGAATCATTAATAAAAAGAATCAACGAAACCGATTAAAATAAATGTTACATATATTAAAATGAATTAAATCGAGTGTTACTACCCTTGCTTAAATTTGGATTTGGACATACGGACTATTTAAAATGAACTACGACAACCTCGCTAAAAATAGAAACCGTTAAAAGAAATTTAGCTAAGTATATGACTAAACATAACCGAGTTTCGCTTTTAAAATAATATTTCAAATCACTAAATACAAAACGAACCTAACGACTTTAAAACTAGAAATTATACTTGGAAAATAAAAATAGAACTTTACACTTAGATTAAAAAGTCTAGATACTTTTTAGATATTTTTAGAAAAGCAAAGTATAAAAATTAAAAAGAAACTAAATAATTAGAAAATCTAGTTACATTAACTAAATCACTTAACTTAATCAAATAAAATATCTTAAGGTATAAAAATACTAAGTATAAAAATATAATAATAAATACTAAGTATAGAAAATGCACTAAGTATAAGAATACATGTACGTATAAAATACGAATAAAATACGAAGTATAAAAATACATCACGTATAAAAATAATGCATTACAAATACGAAATACTAAAATACGGATACGTATAAAAATACGGTGAATAGTAAATACAATGAATAGTAAATACGATGAATAGTAAAATAATGAATAGTGAAAATATTTAAATTTTACGAACGGACTCAAAATAAATAATTAAGTTTTTCTATGTGTTCTGTTTACTCAAGAATCACATTACTAAAATTTCATTAAACGAAGTTAGACGATATATTTAAGTTACAGAATTGTCACCTATTTTGAATGAACGAGGAAATAAGAAATTGAGAAAATGAGCTACTTGAATAAAATACTTGGATTGTTCGCCATGTTGCGACTCTTGAAATTCGATGTTAATGAGGTAGCTGTCTATGGGGACTTGGGCTCCCTCCCAGAGTTGCCCAAGGCTTATAATATAATGATCTTAAGATTGCTATTCGGCACGGTATATACAACCTCAGGGATGGGGCAACATTGATATTTCCGTGGGCCAATAGATAGTAATTGGAAACTCCAGCCCCAGCCGGGGGTACCCGTCTAAGGTGATAGTCGTATTTTTCGTCGGTGATACCTTTTGAATAGCGAATACGTATGATCCTCGATTAGATGGTGTATGCATACATTAGACAAGGATTTATGTCCTTATTACCTTAGGTATCCTTAGCCTGTCAGCCATGTCCAAGTTATGTTGGCCCTGTCGGCTATTGCGCGGACGTCTAGTATGTCAGCCATGTCCAAGTTATGTTGGCCCTGTCTACTATAGCGCGATTTACGTCTACATGCTTCCGCCTTACTAACGAAAACTCATTTGTTATCACATGTTGAATGCATTTCCTTGTTTGTTTGATGATTATCTGAATGACCTGGCTGAGTATTGGAATGCGATTTATTGAGTATGATTATTTGTGAGCGTGGTGTGTTATTTGATTGTGTTATACTCATGTTGAATCATCATAAATTCCTTACGTGTTTTACTTGCTACTTGCTCTTCATTTTTGTTTATTTATTATTTATACCGCATATTGCTTTAGAATTGCATGTGTCGAAAGAGTGTGCGGGAAAATGATGAGAGTTTAATGCAAAAATTTTGAGTCTTGACCGTTGCTGATCTATCAGGGGATTGGAGGCCTTATTTTGTAATCTATTCTGAGAGAACTTGTAATCTAAATACTCTGCTTTATCTCTAAACTCGTATTATGTATACTGAGTTTGTAAGACGATAACAGCTGGTTTGTAATAATTAGACTTAATTAATTTTCCGCCTTAGTTTAATTAAAGTCACGAAAAACCAGGTTGTTACAACGACATACATGAGGGAGTATTGAGTCTGTTTCATTTGTTCGCTCCATTTTATTTATTCTTATTTATAAACTTTTATATTTTATAAAATATATTATGTACAGTATTTAATTGTAGTTCTATTTTTATTTTCTATATCGTTAAACTTATTTTTTTAACATTAAAGGGTGTATAAAAATATTAGTTATAAATTCTATTACGGACTCACAGATTTTCAAACGGTCTGCTTTATTTGCAAGATTCGCTTCAATAAAATTATATTTATTCAAGTAATCATACTTTTTAAAGTACAATGCAAATTTATTAATTTTAATAACAGCAATAGAACTAAAGTTTTAGTTTGACAAGTATTTTAGAAATAAAAATATAATACACATTATTATAAAATCAAGAAAGTTTAATTAGATATGTATTTGAGAAAGTTTATTCAATCAAAATTTTTCAGCCGCGTTTTCAAAGTAATTGAATAAAAGTTAAATTATATAAATTTTAATTTAAGAATTTTGTTAAAATGATTAATTAGTATTAATAAAAACACGGGGTGTTACAATCCTACCCCCTTAAGAAAAGTTTCGTCCCCGAAACTTGAATAGGGTGGATAACTGCTCGAGGTTAAACAAGGCAGTTAGAGAGAATATTGAGATTTTGGAAATTGAATATAAACATTGCTTTTAATTGAGTAAGATTTTCTCAAAAGTAATTTTTTTGAAGAAAATTTAATAAATTGAAAATATAAATAATAATTAATTTTTTTTTTTTTTTTTTGAATTAACATCTAAATGTTGCTGCATTGACATTTTCAAAATCTGCGTGAAAGGCGTTTTCAAAAAGGTAGGGCCTAGCAGTTTTGTACGGAATTAAATTAAATTAAATTAATAAGCGTTTTAAGAATTAAAACAATTTATTTAAATTTGAAAATAAATGTTAACCTTAAAATAGGTTGTAATAAAGAATTTTAATATTTAATTAGGATTGTGATATAATCAAATTATTGTCCTACCCCCTTAAGAAGTTTTAAGCGTATCTATATAATATTATTATTGTTACTTTTAATGATCACATGTATATGAAATATAGCCTTAGGAAAACGGCATTTAGGGAAAATATGTAAAAATCGTAGTGATCATACGGAAAAATATGAGCCTTAATGAAATTAAGGAAATTCAGGTTATCGTTGAATGATTAAATAAAATTTTCGAGAATTATGGATAACCTTGTTAATATAGCTCATTTTCTTAAAATTATTATTATAATGTTATTAGGTGAAACAAAAATGTTATAAATCATATTTAGGATAAGATTCGAAATTTACAATAAGGGGTTATATAAAAGAAAAAGAAAATGATATATGTATATATACTTTGAAGAGAGATAAATGTAATAGATAGGACAGGTTCAAAAGATATTTAAAATTTAAAGAAAAGGAGCTCGAAGCAAAGAAGTTTTAAAAGTATCTAAAATTAAGAAATAAGGTTTTTATGAAGGGAAGTGAAAAATACGAAAATCCAATTTAGTGATCAAACGGATGAAAAATCACAAGAAGGTAATATAAAAATTTTCGAAGTTGAAAAATAATAAATAATAAAGATCAAAGGTGTATGAAATAAGAATAAACAATTCAAGGCAATTAAATATAAAAGATATTTCAAATCATGAAATGAGAATTTTGCGAAACAAACGAATAATTCTCGAAGATGTTTTTAAAGGTGAAATACGAAGGTAATTATTATATGTTTTTTTTTTTTTTCTTAAAGACTTTTAGGAATTTAAAATGAGATAGTAAGGCTAAGATTTTTGAAAACTAATCAAGTTAATAATATTTAAAAGTTAAGGATGAGGAGTTTGTAACAATTAAGTTTACAAGTTTAAAGATTTTTATTAAAAGATAAAGAGTTTTCAAAAATGAAAGAAAGCAATGAACTTCATCGTATGAGATTAACAAGTACTACGTAGAAATTAAAATTTGAGAGCTCAAAATTTTAGACAAGGTAAAAAGTTTTAGAGATTGAATAAAAAGTTAACGAAATTATAAAGGAAAGATAAGAATCATTTTTCGAGATTAAATAAAAACAAATGAAAATTAACTTTACGAAATCAATTAGTAAGTATTATAGATTTCAAGATTAGAAATTTTAGAAGTTGATAACAAGTAAGGGTGATATAATTTTACGAGATTGAAGAGAAGAGATGAGAATTTATTGAGAAGACAATTATTAAGAATTATTGATTTAGGAAGTTAGAAGTTTTAAAAGGAGTCGATAAGTTTAGAAGGTTGAAAAATAATCGAATCCACAAGCCTTTAAAAAGAGCAAGGGGTTAACAATTAAAGAAGGAAACTAAAAATCATTTTTAAACGAATAAATATTAGGAATTTTAAGATTAGGAGATTTATAATTCGAGGTTAGTTGAAAAGATAACGCTAACCAAGGATTGATTGTTAATATAGTTGTAGATGTCTTCAAAGCAACAAAATTTTCAAATCTTGAATGTCTTCTCACGTTGTAAAGTTTTTGTTGCGTCCATTTTCATGTGCTTGAGTTCTTGTCGTCTTGTCTTCATTTTATACGTCTCGCTCTTTGGTAAAGTTAGCTTATGAGACTTGTTAGTCAAAAAGATTAGTCATAGAGCACTTAGCAGGCAAGAAAAGAGAAATAAAAATCTATCGAGGTTGAATGACGGTCGAAAATTCTAAAATCTAGGTCAGTCGGTCAATCCTTAATATTTCTACCCATTCTCACATTTAAAGCGTTCTAAGATTATTACTTTAGCGATCTAAGATTTCTAATTCATTATTTGATCCTATAAGTCTATGCCTGACATATATATTAATATGTATGTCTGGCCCAGGTGTCTTCTCGCTAGATGAGATAACTTTAAGTTATTCACGGTCGCAAGAAGGCTTTGATACCAACTGTAACAACCCGGTTTTTCGTGACTTAATTAAACTAAGGCGGAAAATTAATTAAGTCTAATACATGCCGGATGTTAATTAAATTACATTCAAATGGCATAGGATACAAATATATATTACAATCTCTCAACGAATACAAACGAAACATCCTAATCGTCCCGATAATCCTGAGTCTCGAGAATTTCTGCAGAACTGAGACAAAAACAAAATAGGAGGATCTCCCTCAGAGGCGGAAGTGACTGTTTCTAACTAACAACCTCTAAACCAAAGTTTTGGTTTATTTAACCTATGATTAAAAGTAACTTACAAAGACTAAACGCGTATAACTACCGCAGCCTCTTATGTTAATAAAATTGGGCAAATAGCATATAATATCAGTTCTCACATATAGATATTTAAATCTCATACAACATGATAAACAAAACTTAAAACATTTCAATTTATGGAACACGATATACAACTTAAATGTCATTTCAATTCATATAACATCGTAATATATATAAAACTTAAATCATAGCAATCAAGATATATGCATAAGTCGTAATCAATTCAATAAACACATAGTCGTGAATAATCATGCAATTCTAAGACATATGCAATATATAAATAAACAAATAAAGCACATTGCAAGTAAACAAGTAGGAACACGTAAGGAAATATGATGATTCAAACATGAGTATACATCGGATCATATAAACGTAACACATTCATTAAAATAATTCTCAACAAGGCATGTCTCACAATCCAGGCTCAAAAATCATTCAGACAATAATCAATCAAACAAGACAAGGAAATGCATTCAACATGTGATAACTAATGATTCTTCGTTAGTAAGGCGGAAGCATGCAGACATAATCCGCGCAAAGAGTCGATGTGGCCAACATAACTTGGACATGATCGCCAGGGCTTAAAGATATCTAAGGTAATAAGGACGATTCAATCCCTTGTCTAATGTATGCATACACTACCTATCGAGGATCATACGTATTCGCTTATTCAAAAGGTATCACCGATTTAAAAAGTGCGACTATCACCAGAGATCGGTACCCAAAGGGCCGGGCTTTTCCAATTACTAATATATGGGCCCACGGAAATATCAAGGATGCCCCATCTCTGAGGTTGTATATACCGTGTCGAGTAGCAATCTTAAGATCGTTATTTCGCCTTGGGCAACTCTGGGAGGGAGCCCAAGTCCCCATATACATCTACCTCGTTAACTTCGAATTTCAAGAGTCGCAACATGGCGAACAATCCTAGTATTTTATTCAAGTAGCTCGTTTTCTCAATTTCTTATTTTCTCGTTCAAAATGTAACAAATGACAATTTCAGAACTTAATTATATCGTCGAACTTTGTATAATGAAATATTAGTTCTAGCAGTTCTTCTGGTAAATGTAAACACATAGAAAAACTTAAATATTTATTTTGAGTCCGTTCGTAGATTTTAAATATTTTCACTATTCATAATTTTGTACGTATTTTTATACGTATGCGTATTTTTATACTCTGTACGTATTTTTATAGTTTATACTTCTACGTATTTTATACTTATATTTTAGTAATTAATAATAGTTCGTCTAAGTATGATTTAGTTTCGTTTAAATTTCAACTTAAGTATGTTTACAATTAGTGATATAAATATTCTACGTTTCGTTTAATATAATAATTATTTGATATTTTCATAGTTAATATAAATAATATTGAAGGTGTTTAGTTACATAATATTTATAACATTTATTTTAACATTAGAAATATTACTTAAATGATAATCGACAAATTTTAGTATTCTTGATAAATTAAAATATTATGACAATTAGTAAAATTTCTTTTAGGTGAATGATAAATCGCTGGTGGAATTTTATACGGAGTATATTTTTATATCTTATTAATATTTAATTATTTACTTTTCTTTCATTTCTTTAATTATTTAAACATATTTATAAATTCGTATATTCTATACCTTTAAATTTTATAACACAACAACTATTTAGGAAGTCGTCGTCTTTAAAGTATATTTCAAATTTTAATGATAGCATTCAATTTTATAAGTTTTTCTAAAAGTAAATTTTTAGAAAATTAATTTTATATAATAATACTTCCACTTACATATTATTTCTTTTTATTGTTTTTATAACTTAAATTTTCTACTTAGTCATCTTACCCTGTCTTTTTATAGAACTGTCATTTTAACACTTTATCTTTTAGTCAAACCATATTTATAATACAAATTTCTAACTTATATTCAATAAAAGCTTTACTTAGGTTTACTTTATATTTTGAAGTACTTTATTTTTCTTTTATTATTTTAACTAAATGTTTATTTAGTATATTTTAAGTTCATTGTAAGCTTTATAGTTTTAATAAGATAATCTTTATATTAAATGTGATATATGACATTTTACATAACTATTTATCTTAGACATTTTATACGGGAAACTTAAATTATATATTTACTTTTAAATTGATTTAATAATGATTTAAACTTAATACTCTTTTTATTTAACTCTTAATTTCTAGTTGTGTTTTATTTAAACATTTTTAGTGCCGATAAATACTTTATTTCCATAAATATTTTATATTAGTTTAATTTATTTACTTTAGTTATTTTAGTAATATTTTTAGTCTTATTTTATAATTGTGATACTTATACTTTATATATTTTAATTTACACATAACAAATAATTTCAACATGATAATATTTCATATAAATTCAACATTAATTCAACAACACATTTTTCACTCAAAACATATTATCACAAAATCAGATAAATATCATATTTCACAATTCAATTCAACATTATATTATAACTAAAATTAACACTCAATTTCATACTATAGCTAATCATACAAAGTTATTAAATAAACTGAAACGGGAATCATACGTGCCTAATGCATAACTAGCTCACTTTGAATCACAAAATTAAAATAAAACCAAAACGTTAATGTTAGAGATTTTGAGGAAGAATCGAGTCACCTAAATTTGGCTCACGAACAGAGGCCTCCAAATAAAACAGTCCTAACCCATTTACTCGTATACTCAACATCAGTAGCGGTGAATCCAAATTAGAATAACTCCAACCATCATTTAAATTGGTCTCGCTTACAAGGCCCATGAGATCTGAGTTCTGGCTTCTGGGTGGATCAAAACGGAACAAAGTAATCTGAGAAATGTGAGCTAAGGAGTGAGGTGAGTAGAGGGCCTCGGTGAGGTGGTTGGAGCTCTGCCAGCAACAAAACCAGGGGAAAAGAGGGGAACGAAGAGAGAAGAGAGCAGGTGGCTTACCACGGTGGACCAAGAGTAGAGGAGAGGCCGAGCAAAACGGGGGAGGTAGACGGTGGTGGTGTACGGTGGTGACAGCCTGAGCAGGGGCGTGAGAGAGAGAGAGAGCGCAGAGGCGAGGCAGAGAACGACGGCGGTAGTGATGGCCACGGTGGTCTGAGCTCGAGCTTGACTCCGGCGTCGTAACCGAAACCGAAAAGAAGAAGAGAACAGGGGGGAGAAAAGGAGGACGGTGGTGGCTCGGCCATGGTGACGCATATCGGCGAGATAACTCCGGTGGATCGCTCCATGAGGAAAGTACTCTGGCTGGAGTTGAAACCGAGCCAGAAGCAGGGGAAGTCGATGAAGCACGGTGGTCGTGTTCAAACTCGAGCTCGCCATCAATGGTGGCTCTTAAATACTCCGGTGAGCAGTGAGTGGCGGCCATGGTGGTTGTTGCTGCGGTTGTTGTCGCCGTTGTTCTTGTTGTTGTTGACCGTTGGTGTTTGTTGTTATTGTTGTTGTTGATTTGTTATTGTTGTTGTCGTTGATGTTGCTATTGTGTTTGTTGTTGCTTTATTATTATTGTTATTGTTAGGGAAACAAAAGGAGAAGTGAGGAAGATGAGGTAAGACTCAAACTTTTCAGCTTTGTTTTGTTTTTATTTTTGAAAGTGAAATGAGAAAGGGAGTATATGAGGGAGGTGATAATGAAATAAATGAATGGATGAGAATGAATGAGTATGAGGGAAGCCAAAGTATATCCAAAATATCTTAGACCCAAATAAAAAGAGAGGGTGAGTAATATACGGAGTACGACATACATGAGGGAGTATTGAGTCTGTTTCATTTGTTCGCTCCATTTTATTTATTCTTATTTATAAACTTTTATATTTTATAAAATATATTATGTACAGTATTTAATTGTAGTTCTATTTTTATTTTCTATATCGTTAAACTTATTTTTTTAACATTAAAGGGTGTATAAAAATATTAGTTATAAATTCTATTACGGACTCACAGATTTTCAAACGGTCTGCTTTATTTGCAAGATTCGTTTCAATAAAATTATATTTATTCAAGTAATCATACTTTTTAAAGTACAATGCAAATTTATTAATTTTAATAACAGCAATAGAATTAAAGTTTTAGTTTGACAAGTATTTTAGAAATAAAAATATAATACACATTATTATAAAATCAAGAAAGTTTAATTAGATATGTATTTGAGAAAGTTTATTCAATCGAAATTTTTCAGCCGCGTTTTCAAAGTAATTGAATAAAAGTTAAATTATATAAATTTTAATTTAAGAATTTTGTTAAAATGATTAATTAGTATTAATAAAAACACGGGGTGTTACACAGACCCACAAATCAGAGTACGAACGTCATGCCAAGTGAACAGTTTGCACATTACATTTATATATATATACTTGTATAACGAAGTAAGACATACAACATTCAACCTAAGCTTATAATCATTCAAGCCAACAACATATTCGAGACATAGTCCACTCATATATATGTATCATCATCACTCGTATATATATCATCATCACTCATATATAACATTATCGCTCATAATCAACGTCACTCATAATCAAAGCGTTCAATCGTTCGAAGTTCAATGAATCGACTCACAAGAACGTACTTCGCGACATGGCAAGGAATAGATACTAGTCGAATACATACACATTAACTTTCGTGGGGGCTAGCACAACCATATAGCCCATAATACACACTTGTTATGGTCGACCGTTAATTAATACATTCCTCCTCAAATTTACTCGCTAGTAACCTCTATGCCAAGTTAAATATGTTATACAATTCACGCCAGAATTTGAGCTACAATGAGGCCAATCAGACATTTTACACATACTACATCATACCCACAATCGCACTGCTAACTGGGCCTACAACGCGACCACGTCTCACAGCCTAATCACGGCAAAATAGCAGCCTGACAAGGGCTGATTTTGGCAAATTTAATCACAAAGAAACAAAGAACCCAATCTGGCTGATTTCAAGAAATTTAATTACAAAGAAACAAAGACCGACAAGAGTCGATTTTGGCAAATTTAATCACGAAGTCAACACCGACAGGGCTGATTTCAAAGAGCCCCATTTGGGCGCATAAAGAGCCCTTTGGGCGCTTTATAGCGCTCTTTACACGTTAATCCAAGGCCGATCTCGCCAACAATAACACCAACAACACGCAAGAATAAGACAACTACGACAACCCAATAATACGACAAAAATGCAACCTATTGAACTCAGCAACACAACAAAGAATAACATCAATAGATACGGCGACAAGAACGACCAACACGACAAATTAATAAAGACAAAGAACACTGGCGACAACAACACTGGGCAGCCACAACCCCTATACGTGGCCAAAAACAATCCCCAAGACCCACCCCAATTGCATCCTAAGTCGATCACGACATCAAGTACTCTTGGTATAGCACAAACACAATCATACACCCTAACCACCTCACAAATTCATACACACATACATACAACCACATACATACATACATAAATTCACTAGTTCATACCCACACATTCATACAATTACATACACAAGGCTAAGTAAGGTTTTACCTTTACCTTATAAGAAGAATAAGCTGAAATCTTGATAAGATGACACCGTCTCACAAAGGCTCCTCCACGAAATATCCTTCTATAACGCATAAAACACACCCAAAAACACTCACAATTAGTCATTTGACAAAAAGGATGAACTAACAATTCAAGTTAAATCTAACTCAACTTAACCCAAAAACTAAAGCCACTAACTTGGGCTAGCTAAAGATCATACCTCGACTCAAAATTTGTATGAGAAGGTAGAGGGAAAAGAGAGGAAGAGAATGCAACAAAAATCGGAAGAAACGGTGACCAAACGAGGATGACCCGGTCTCGGTGATAGTTACACCGTGTTTCACGGTGTAGAGGAAGAAGGAGCTGTTATTTGCTCTGTTATTATTATTTTTTTTTGATCGACTTTTTGGGAGGGATCAGGGTTTGGTTTAATTATTTGATCTTTTAGGGAGATAAGTAATTAAAATGAAAATGTCGGAAAGATATGCGTATCTAGTTAATTTTTTTCACTTAATGAACATTGTGGGAAGGTCAACCTTAGTCAAACTCGTTTAAAAACACTTAATATACTAAAATCGACACTAGACCACTCAAAACGTTTAATTGACACAAAGATTAAATTCCCCTCATTTATACGAAACAAACAAATATTCATTTGCCATACCCTCGGATCAAAACTCCAGCTCCCTAAAACGCTAAGAAGGCTATTACTAGTCTAACGTGACCAAAACGACCAGAAGATACAGATTATGAAAATACGGGGTATTACAGTCTTCCCCCCTTAAAAGAATTTCGTCCCGAAATTCATAGCACTAACCAGTCAACCAAACGACTGCACTAGACAAGCTAAAATGTAAACCCGTATACAACCAAGTTCACTTCATGATCAACCAGCACTAAGGTCTAGGTAGTACTGCTCAGACACTCATAACAGCAAACTACAACAGAAATCAAAACTTGCGCGCTTTTTACCCCCTAAACAAAGAGTTACGTCCGCGTAACAAACAAAAATACGTCAAGTAAAAGAAAGAAATAATATGTTTCCATCACACCCATCAAGTCGATTTAATTAGCTCGACGTTATGACTGAGCGTTCTCTTATTGAATAGTAACGACGAATATATATATATAAGAAAAGTTAAAATACGGGTACCTAGAGAAAGCTTTATCTCCGAGTCAAAGACTAGCTAAGACACGATTTTTATGCTCACTAGCTGCCTCTGATGTTCTACAAAGCATCCTCATATAACATCACGTATTTCACGATGTCACAAACAAGAGTTTTGTTTAATGGTCATGCAACCGATGCATTATATCCAACCACAATCACGTTTCCTAGTATGTACTATACAAATAACAATTATCACTACCCTTTACAAGTCACAGTTCTAAAACACACAGAAGACAATGCGCCCCTATTCAAATGCGCACCATAGACAACGCTTAAAAATGATTATGACTAACTATAATTGCACCAGCAAGCTCACACTAGACTCGAAGCACCATAGTAATTTTACTCTTATCCAGTACAATCAATGTCCCCATTCCTGTTCTATTAATCTGATAGATGAATTATAACTAGCTTACACGTATAACTCTAACTAAGATATTCTAACATCCTAACTATTTACTCTTAATCGTGCCTTGTTGCTGGTATACTTAATTCGTAACCCTCGAAACCTTCTCACCTTTTCAGTGTTGTTAACATTACCTACCGCTACTAACACATGCATAATATTATTCAGATACTAATATTACTTACCCACAAAACACCCCAATTTAGGCCGGGCGGTGATGTGTCATATATTTACGTACTTATAGCCCCTGTTCACTAGCGTTTCTTTGCGAGTCTCGTGCTTTTATGTGCATTTCGCCTCCTATTTCTCTCCATATTGGCTCTGCTGCATTTTTATGTCTATTTTGTAGGGAAACTCGCTAATTTGGAGGATTGGATGCTGGTCGGGAAGTTTCGTGGAGTTTTGTAAAGTTTCGTGATGTTTCAAGTTGGTTTCGTGCCGTTTCGGTTACGTACGAGCCATGTTTCAATGTTTGAAGGTGTCCCGAGACCATGGGACGGAGCACGGAGCTCAATTAATTACTTTAGACCTCGTCCCTACCCTTTGGGATGAACCATGACTTGTCCCTAGCCCTTGGGACGACATACGATAAGTTAGAAGCAAGTACAAGTGAAGACCAAGCGAGGAAATGAAGCCAAAACTTGCTGAATTTTTCTGTACACCTCGGGACAAGGGTCCCGGAGCCTTGGGACGTGTCTTTATGGTGTCCCGGAGTGTGTCCCGGTCGGGATGGCCGTCCCTACCCCTTGGGACGGGCCCGGACTCCTCGTGTGCTTAATTTGATCGACTTATTTGAAGGGGTTTCGCTCATTATTTTCGTCTGAAATTTTGACAGCATTTCTAGGACACTTTAAATTACATTCTAACAAAAACTTAGGGTTTAAATAATTTTTCATCTTGTACTTTGAATTCTCGACTCGAATACGTTGTTTGATCATCCTATTTGGTAATTGTTGTCTATGTTCTTCCATTTCTCCTTGAATTTCTGATTAGGTATTGCTTCATACTTATTTCTTTTGATTATCATTTCATATATATCGTTGTTGATCATGTTTTTATCCTTCTCCTTTGTTTTGATTATCATTTTCGTCATGTGTGAGTAGTTTATTCATCTAGGGAGAAGGGTGAAGCATGGGTGTTGGTTTTGGTTGTGTTTGATGATCATTTTGATTTAGGTTTTGTGCTTGCTTTGTTTAGTCTTTGCTTGATTGTGCTTGTTGATTCCTTGATCACGTTTTAGCAAGTATCTAGCACCCTTGAACTTAAGAACGAAAGCCTAGTTCTTGGAGAGGCACGAGACTAAACATTAGGACCCTCGATTGGAAGTAGCGAGAGCCCGCATTCGAGACCTAGAGGAAGCTTAAGACCGAGAGGACGAGCTATACCCTTGGCATGTGCGATTCCTTACACATTCCGATCATCACCTTTGACCTAGCCTTACCCGTTGTCTAACCTGACTTCCTAGACCTTTCCCATAAGTTAAACCCTTTTCCTTCTTCTAGCTTTAGTAAATCACTCAAAGAATCGAACCGACCGAGACTAGAATCACCTCATAGGTAACCTACATAAGCGACCTTCTCCCTGTGGATTTTGACCCCGACTTACCTAAGCTATCCCTTAGGTATGTCAGGTTTATCTTTGACTAGGCGAGTGCGACTAAGCCTATCAAATTTTGGCACCGTTGCCGGGGAGACGGCTTTTGTTTTTTGTTCGTTACTTGATTCTCGTCTTTTGTTTTTCCATAGGTCACTTTCTTTCTTTCCCATGACATGACAATCTTTGATTTTCCTCAATATGAATACGAACCATTTCATAAGTACATTGTTCGATTTAATAGTTATATTGGTTCGTATGGTCTTTATTGTTTTGATTGGGAGAAAGTTTATATTACTAGCACGGGTATGAACTATGAGTCTCACAACTTCATTCACTACGTGAGCAATGGTAGAATCTCCTATATGCCCGACTTTGAGATTTGGGACCTCTTTTCGGATATCACACGTCAAACCCTTTTATCCGAGATACATGCTGAGTTCCAAGAGTTTCTTGTTTTGTTTCAGAAATTTAAAGATGATGCGGAAGTTAATTGTGAGTCTTACGACTTTGGTAGAGGTCCTTGTGATAATAATTTTCCGTCTCAAATTTGTGCGTTAACTAGTTCATTTTGCTCTTTGTATGATGAGAATTTATTTGATGACGATGATTATGCGCCAGTGCATGATTGTGAATTGTCGAATCCGCTTATCGAGCTAATTGAGAGAATGAAACTCTGAACTCAATTCCAGAGGTACCACTTGTCCCCTTATTGATGAGCATATTGAGTCTGTTTCCATTGGATCCGTGTCCGAGGATCCTTTGGCGGTCTTACCGTGTAATGAGAATGACGCAGGTGACTCAAAGTCGTGGAGCGCTGAAGTGGATGAGTTGGAAGCGCTCTTATACGCAGATGAAGAAAAGGCTTCCATTCCCACGGACACGACAAGTTTCGGGACAAACTCACTTGCTCCCTTGGTTCACTATTCCGATGTCAAGCTGTTGTCCCCTTCTAATGGCTTTGATGAGTTTTTGAGTCCCGATATTGCAAGCGGATGTATTTTTATTGTTGCCAAAGTGCTCCAGAACAGTTTTCATAGACTCATTTTTATGTTGAGTCGATCATTAGCCGCGGTTTTATATATATGTATTTCATTTTGGTGCTACATTTGCTTTTGTTTAGCACATGAGCAGGCTTTTGATCGACTTCTACGAGCTTTGGTCGCAATACTGGTTGGCTTTGCTGCAAGCCAATCGATTGGTGATAGCCGATTGGATGACGTGGGTGATGGTGGCGGGGTCGTGTCTGAAGCGGCCCATGCTTGGTGGTACTTTTAGTACCGGCTGCTGCGCCCCCATTTTGATGTTGGTTTGGGGGGGGGTGCTTCTCTTGTAAATATTGTAAGTACGTTTTTCTATTCACTAGTTTCTGTTTTTCTCCCCTTATTTTATGGTCCCCGTGTTGATATGCTTTAGGACACATTGGGGACAATGTGTAGTTTGGTTTGGGGAGAGAAACGCTTTGCTTTCCGCTTTGCTTTTCATTTTATGCTTTATGCTTTTCATTTTCGATTTTCCAAAACTCAAAAATCCAAAAACAGAAAATTTCTCACAAAATACCAAAAATACGTATCCCGTTCCATTGTTGCGAGTTGTTTTTACCTTGTTTTTCCCGACATCCGTTCCCTTGTATGCTTTTGGCTTTGGCATGTTCTTATATTGTTGGATTAGCGCTACGGGGATGTTTAGACATAGCAGATGATGGCGTGCTTTTACGTTTTGGCTTTATCACTTTGCGGACTACAGCTACTCTTTTTGTGAGGTTTTGAGCCTCCAGAGGCCGGTTCATCTGTCCCGGTCCCCGTGCTTTTATTTTGAGTAGTTCTCCTCGTGGGGTACGTAACATTAACGTGCATAAGTGTAGCCCCTATCCCGTTTTTCCCCGCGATTTTGTCACATGTTTTGCATATGAGGCTTTAGTTGATTTTCACATGATTCACCTTGTTCCTACATTGTCTTTATCCTCTCATATTTGATCCTTTTACCCTTATTCACATGAGTTTGCTAGCTACATTGCCAAATAGCCTACCCTAGGCTTGCTAGTTACCGCTTTTGCTTACTCTTGTGCTCGTTCGTTGGGTTGTGATCATTGCTACGACTTGCTGACGTCGTTTGCTTGAGAGTGTTGGTGAATATGTGTCAGGATTTCTGTTTCCCCGACCTTTTATGAGGTTTACCGCAACTTGTGAGTGTGCTCTTTGCTCAAGAAAAAAAAAAAGAAACAAAAATCAGAAAAAAAAAACAAGCACAACACACAAAAATACAAAAGAAAGAAAAATGTGTGCACAATATAAGAAGTTGTTGTTGTTGTTACATGAGTGAGCACTTGTATTCGATTTCTATGTTGCGATGATGTGTAGAGGAGACCGATATGCTGCTTTCGGTCCATTTTTCATGAGAGTTGGGTTCCGTTCTGGTTGGATGAGCACTTGAGTAGTATTAGTGGTTTCTAGTGGCTTAGCTCCACGATTCCATAATCATTTGTCCACCTTCTTACCCATATCCTCTCTTTGGCCTTTACACACCTCATGTCCTATGTAAGCCCTCATGTTTGGTTAGTTTTTTTGACATTATGCGTGTACGGGAATGCGAGATTTGGTCCACATTAGATTGCGGGCGTGCTTCCACAAGTCGAGTAGGTGAGTGTCATCACATATATCACCTTGTTCATCATTTGTATTAGAGTGGAAACCGCGAGAGGTCCGTGATTTGATTGCTAGAGAGCCTAAGTTTAAGCCATGCCATTCATTCTGCGCGGTCATGTAATTCTAATCCGTTAGCTTGCTATTTCCACACGTCCCATGCTGTTTCGGGATCGATTGCCATTTACTTGAGCTACTTGCGGTTTGGTGATTGTTTGGGGAAGTCTTCTTTATCTCGCTTTGTCCTCTATTTTCTGTCGTGCTTTGTTGCTTGAGGACAAGCAACGGTTCGGTTTGGGGGAGTTTGATGTGTCATATATTTACGTACTTATAGCCCCTGTTCACTAGCGTTTCTTTGCGAGTCTCGTGCTTTTATGTGCATTTCGCCTCCAATTTCTCTCCGTATTGGCTCTGCTGCGTTTTTATGTCTATTTTGTAGGGAAACGCGCTAATTTGGAGGATTGGATGCTGGTCGGGAAGTTTCGTGGAGTTTCGTAAAGTTTCGTGATGTTTCGAATTGGTTTCGAGCCGTTTCGGTTACGTACGAGCCATGTTTCAATGTTTGAAGGTGTCCCGAGACCATGGGACGGAGCACGGAGCTCAATTAATCACTTTAAACCTCGTCCCTACCCTTTGGGATGAACCATGCCTTGTCGCTAGGCCTTGGGACGACATACGATAAGTTAGAAGCAAGTACAAGTGAAGACCAAGCGAGGAAACGAAGCCAAAACTTGCTGAATTTTTCTGTACACCTCGGGACAAGTGTCCCGGAGCCTTGGGACGTGTCTTCATGGTGTCCCGGAGTGTGTCCCGGTCGGGATGGCCGTCCCTACCCCTTGGGGCGGGCCCGGACTCCTCGTGTGCTTAATTTGATCGACTTATTTGAAGGGGTTTCGCTCATTATTTTCGTCTGAAATTTTGACAGCATTTCTAGGACACTTTAAATTACATTCTCACAAAAACTTAGGGTTTAAATAATTTTGCATCTTGTACTTTGAATTCTCGACTCGGATACGTTGTGTGATCATCCTATTTGGTAATTGTTGTCTTTGTTCTTCCATTTCTCCTTGAATTTCTAATTAGGTATTGCTTCAGACTTATTTCTTTTGATTATCATTTCATTATATATCGTTGTTGATCATGTTTTTATCCTTCTCCTTTGCTTTGATTATCATTTTCGTCATGTGAGAGTAGTTTATTCATCTAGGGAGAAGGGTGAAGCATGGGTGTTGGTTTTGGTTGTGTTTGATGATCATTTTGAGTTAGGTTTTGTGCTTGCTTGGTTTAGTCTTTGCTTGATTGTGCTTGTTGATTCCTTGATCACGTTTTAGCAAGTATCTAGCACCCTTGAACTTAAGAACGAAAGCCTAGTTCTTGGAGAGGCACGAGACTAAACATTAGGACCCTCGATTGTAAGTAGCGAGAGCCTGCATTCGAGACCTAGAGGAAGCTTAAGACCGAGAGGACGAGCTATACCCTTGGCATGTGCGATTCCTTACTCATTTCGATCATCACCTTTGACCTAGGCTTACCCGTTGTCTAACCTGACTTCCTAGACCTTTCCCATAAGTTAAACCCTTTTCCTTCTTCTAGCTTTAGTAAATCACTCAAACAATCGAACCGACCGAGACTAGAATCACCTCATAGGTAACCTACATAAGCGACCTTCTCCCTGTGGATTTTGACCCCGACTTACCCAAGCTATCCCTTAGGTTTGTCAGGTTTATCTTTGACTAGGCGAGTGCGACTAAGCCTATCAGGCGGACCCCACCTAAAGGACGGTGTTACGGGACCCGACTCAACGGGTCCATGGGCAAACATCTGTAATCTCAAAACAAAACCTGGATATAAGGAAAGGGAAACTGATAGCATCAAAAAAGGGTGAATAAACTTCTAAACTACAACTGTCAACCCTGACAGTAACAAGGCTCGCAGGCCGAGAAAACTGAAAGACAAACAAAAAGTAACGTCTATGGTGGAAGCTAGACTCGAGACCAGACTCCAGCGATTCCCTTCAAGCGTTCCCAACACAAGCACAGTCACGTTCGAGTACCTAAAGGGGTGGGGAAGACAGGATAGAAACAATAACAGAACCCTAGTTAACCTTTACTCAAACTCATAATATGCGCGTAAGGAAAAGCAAAACTTTAAATAACTTGAGACGTGAAAAGGCAGACTATGAAACTACGCTTACACTTTTAAGTTACAATTAGAAACACTTCACGTGTACTAGCTCGGACGTGTAACAGACAATCTCATAAATAAAGCAAAGACAAGGACCCCACTGTGTAACTCCACACAGGGGACTTACCATATCGCCAACGCTCCACAACTCCGCCAATCATAACTCCTCCAAGTCACCGGGCCACACAGACCCAAACACCGGGCCACACAGACCCACAACACCGAGCCACACAGTCCCACAAATCAACGGAGTACGAACGTCATGCCAACAGAACAGTTTGCACATTACAGTTATATATATATACTTGTATAACGAAGTAAGACATACAACATTCAACCCAAGCTTATAATCATTCAACCCAACAACATATTCGAGATATAGTCCACTCATATATATGTATCATCATCACTCGTATAAATATCATCATCACTCATGTATAACATTATCGCTCATAATCAACGTCACTCATAATCAAAGCGTTCAATCGTTCGAAGTTCAATGAATCGACTCACAAGAACGTACTTCGCGACATGGCAAGGAATAGATACTAATCGAATACTTACACATTAACTTTCGTGGGGGTTAGCACGACCTTACGGCCCATAATACGCACTTGTTATGGTCGACCGTTAATTAATACTTTCCTCCTCAAATTTACTCGCTAGTACCCTCTATGCCAAGTTAATTATGTTATACAATTCACGCGTAACATGAGCTACAGTCAAGGCCTAGTGTACATTTTACACATACATCATCATACCCACAATCGCACTGCTAACTCGGCCTACAACGCGACCACGTCTCACAGCCTAATCACGGCAAAATAGCAGCCTGACAAGGGCTGATTTTGGCAGCCTAATCACAACAAAACAAAGAACCCAACTGGTGATTTCAAGAAATTAATTACAAGAAACAAAGAAATGACAAGAGCTGATTTTGGCAGCCTAATCACGAGTCAACAGCAGCCCGACCGGGGCTGATTTTGGAAGCCCCGTTTGGGCAGTTTACAGCAGCCCTTTTTGGGCAGTTTATAGCGGCTCTTTATGTAACACCCCGACTTTTCCTAATATTTATTATTTGTCTCATTTATATTCGTAAATTAATTCTCTTGATTTCCTCATTTCTTTTAGCTCGAGAAAATCAGTTCTCTTGTCGCGTGGATAAGCTACTCTGTAGTCGTAACTTAAATACGGAGTAATTTAGCTAAAAACGGTGTAATTTCCTCATACGAACTCCGATTCAGGTGATTCAAAAGGCTAAATCACAGTATTTTTTCGACGCCGTCGCAACTGCCAAATTTTCATAAGCTAGTTTGGACCGGCCCAACTTGGACCGAACCGAAACCTCTTTAGCACGGGTTGGGTTTAGGGTTTTGGATGGCTTTTTGAGCAAGGCAATTAATTATCTGAAGAGTCTATGGATCCGAGTTTTTAGGAAAAGTACCCAAGAGGGGGGGTGAATTGGGTGCTTGAAAACTTTTTCGAGTTTTCCAGACTAAAAGATATATCACGTTTCTGAGACTTAGAGTTAATCACGTTTAACTCAAGTCTGCTGGAAACGCTGAATGTTTACTGAGAAACGTGTTGGAAACGTAAAGTGGTTACTAGGAAACGCAGTGGAAATGCGATAAATAAAATTCGAAATGAAAGTGAAAAACTTGAAAAAAAACGTAAAACGAAAGTAAAGTACGCAGCGGGTTTTGAAGTGGTTCAGTCTCACACTCCGAGACCTACGTCCACTATTATCTTATTAATATATTAGTACCTACTCCGGATTACAATATATTAATCACTCTACAACTCTTTCAAGTTGCACTCTTTCTCTCAAGCAAAAGAAAGCTAATAGTGTCTCGACAATTGTTCACAAGAGAACGAATATGAGACGGTGCTAGCACAATTGACTTGAGTAACAATTAAACAACACGAGATTCGTTTCAAAAGGCCTTTGTAAAAGTTTTGCAAATAAAAACAATGAATGCTTAAAACAGATTTGCAAAATGCTTAGATTGAAAATTAAAGCTCGAAAAAGGTAAGAATGATTTTCTAAAAATCGAGTTTAAATAGAAGTCAAAAAGATATTGCACAAGATATTACCAAAACCAAAATTGATAAAGATAGGAAGTATAGTTGAGAAAGGTTTTGTTTCCTAAAATTGAGGATGCAATATTCTTCAAAAGATTTTACTTCTTTAGCAAGCTTAAAATCATTCTCCAAATATGTAAAAGATATTTCAAAAGATATATCAAAGGATAAACAAATATAAAGATCAGATTTTGTAAAAATATCTTTTCCAGATTTATTTCTCGAAAGAGGCCTTTTGTGCGTTTCTAGTAAGGATACAGGAAACGCAGCATGGTTCCAGTGTCTTGCTGTGGAAACGTGCGTTTCCAGCAACGACACTGCAACCTTAGAGTGAAACGTAGGTTTTTCTTGTTGTTTTACCATTACCCTTGTCGTTACAAGGACTATATGTATACAATAAGAACTGATGCTTCATGAGTTGTTATATAGCCTTGATTTGATTCGCGTTTCCCAACAAAGACGCTTGATTCTTGCTTGGATGTTTCACAACCTACTAAGTGTCATAAACACTAACAACGGATTATAGTATAGTAACAAAAATCAAGGACATCATCAAAACATAACGACGTGGTCGAGTCAACAAATTCCCCCTTTTTGATGATGGCAAGTCTCTTATTTTTGTTTCTATGGGTAGTTCCCCCTCAACCTATTAGTCACCATACAAAGGTCAAACAAGAAGCGAAAAACATATAATTAGCCGTTTGTAAAAGGAAGAATCAATAAGCGATATAGAAACTAAACAATAGCATCAAGATAAGAAATGAAGAGCATAGTCATCGAAAAGTAAGAAGGAGCAAAAAGTGTGTTGCGATAGCGTGTTTCCCCCTCTTGACATCATGAAAAAGGAAGTGACTAGGGTAACACCGTCGCTAACCGTAAGACAAAACAGTAAACATTAGCATTAAATGATATTAAGAGACATCATATTCGTCAACATATAAAAGCATAAGTAGTTCAGAGAAGTCACACAAGATAAAAACAAAAAAAACATTGATCAGTTTTGAGATAGATAAGGCAGGACAACGATTAATGATAGGGAAGGCAAAGGACAGGTGGAGTTGGAGGCGGAGTACGAAGAAGGGCAAGGATATCGTCAGTGTTGGCCAACACCGTCTGATGGGAAGCAGCCAAAGCTTCCACCTGCTGGCGAAGAGCGTGAACAGCAGGTGTCAAGCCTTCTTCATCCCTGGTAAACGCAACGAGAGCAGCCGTGTTCTCGTGAAACGCCGCGTGATCATCTCTCGCTATAGCTCGTCCTGGTCCTTGACTAGACCCTCAAAACCACGAATCGTACCGAGGAGCTGTGCAATTGAAGCCGTGTTTAAGACGACATTCTTCTCCACAGAGCGCAACCTGGTCTCCAGGGCATTGGCCATTGGGGCAGCATGACCAGAAGGTTCCCCTTGCTCAAACGTCTCGGGCACAGCCACAGAAATACCTACCTCTTTCAGAAGGCGGTCATCAGCAACACCAGGGGGTTGGATCTCAAGATCAGTGTGCTTGACCACGCCCTTAGCTTGTAAGACTTTAGACAGAAGCATCCCATAGGCCAGCTTTAGGGTTTTGTCATTGGTGCCTGCGCGTATGCAGTCAGCGACATAAAGTACCTTGTCTTTAAACAGGCGGACGAAATTCACCCTATGATTCTCCTTTAGACATCGGAAAAGTTGGAGATCAGACAACTGGATTTTGTTTTTAGCTTTATTGCGGGGTGCAAAGGTTGAATAAACGAAGTGCAACAACAAGCGGTCAGTTGGGAGCAAGAGGTGGGGTTTGATTTAGTCCTGCATCTCAGACCGGGATAAGCATAGCGTTTCAATTCCAATTTACTGTCAGCAGAAAGGGTGTTATGAGCATTCAAATCAATGAGAGTACCAAGATTAGCAACCCCCAGACTCTGAGCCAAATCGTCATCAGAGATCACAACATCCACACCATTCACAAGAGCCATTAGAGACTCATCAGTCTCGTGCACTGTAGCGTAAAACTGAGCGATTTCAACCAAATAAATGGGGCCCGAATAGCAAAGAAACGACTTACACTGCTGTACTTCCACCATCTTCTTTAAAAACCCCAACTCAGGCCTATCCAGCCATTCGACAGGAATATGACAACAAGGAAAAAATGGGTGAGATAGTACCTCAATTGCTTTTTCACACTCGACATAACTCATGCGTGCCATTTTGAGTCGAGTTCGCAAAGACTCAAGTCCTGAAGGGAGAATAACCGCATCATTCTCAGAGTTGTTTCCCTCGTCGTCAACCATGGTAACCTCTGGAGAAGGCTCAACGCGAGATCGTTTACTTTGACGTTGCGGGGTTTTTAAAGTAGCAGACTTGCGGCGCTGAGAGGTGCGCTGCCCCACAGAGGAAGGTTCCGACGTATCAGTGAGATCAAGAGAAGGGTTAGTGGTTTTTGGTTTGGGGGCCATGATTGTAGTAAGGAAAAGGAAAAAAGGAAGGAGTGTGGGAAGAAGAAGACGGTAAAAAGGGAGAGGAAGGGTTTTGTGGTAAGAGGTGAATGTGGTAGGTGAGGAAAATAAAGGAAGGTGAAAAGGATAAGGTTGGGATAGGTTAAATAAGGGAAGAGAGAGGAGGGAAGGGTTGGCGTGTTTGAGAAGGCTGAGAGGGGGATAAAAAATATACGATTAGGCGGGATGTGGGAAATATTGTGGAGAGTTAAATTTGGAATATATTTGGGTAAAAGATTTGGAACAATAATCAATGTACAAAATTTTACCAAGTGTGACAAATATGAAGAATACACATGCCAAAAAAATGTTAAGTATCAATCCCACAAAATAATGCCAACAATAAAAAGCAATGTCATAGTGCAAGCGAGGGTGCGGACACAGTCTACGAATCCCTTTCTAGTCAATCATACGGGGTAATAATGAAGGTGCAAACACAACTTATATACTACCAAGCAAACCAATTTCTAACCGTAGCATCTCAAAACGTTCTCTAGCTAGCGGTTTAGTTAGGATATCGGCCCATTGGTTCTCGGTCTTACAGAATTCCAATTTTATGTTTCCCTTTTCCACATTATCCCTCAAAAAATGGTGTCTAATCTCAATGTGTTTAGTCCGGGAGTGTTGAGCGGGGTTTTTAGAAATAATAATTGCACTCGTATTATCACAAAAAATTGGAACACACGAGAAACTTACCCCATAATCCTTTAGTTGTTGTTTCAACCATAGTAGTTGTGAACAAGCAAGAGCAGCGGCAATGTACTCACTCTCCGCGGTGGAGAGGGCAATCTGCGGTTTTGCTTTTTCAAGACCACGAAATAATGCACTGACCCACCTAACGCTGCAATTCCCGAGGTACTCTTTCTATCTATCATACATCCTGCGTGAATCAAGATCTCAATATCCTTTCAGATCAAAGTTAGACTCCATAGGATACCATAAAAACAAGTTTTGAGTACCAACCAAGTAGCGTAATATGCGTTTCACTGCAGAAAGGTGTGTTTCCTTAGGATTTGACTGGAAACGCGCACAAGCACACACGCTAAACATGATATCTGGCCTACTAGCAGTTAAGTAGAGTAGAGAACCGATCATACCTCGATAAACAGTAGCATCTACTGACTTACCGTCCTCATCTAGTCCAAGTTTCGTGGTTGTGGACATGGGAGTAGCCATGGGTTTGGCATTTATCATGGAGAACCGCGTAAGAAGCTCTTTCACGTACTTTTGTTGATGAATCTTGATCCCTTCTGGTGTTTGCTGGATTTGAAGTCCCAAGAAGAACTTCAATTCGCCCATCATGCTCATCTCGAATGCCGAGGTCATCAACTCGGAAAAATAAACACAAAGATCATTGTTAGTGGATCCAAAGATAATGTCATCAACATAAATTTGTACGATTAATAGATCAACCCCCTCGTTTTTCAAAAACAAGGTTTTATCAACGGAACCCCTTTTAAAACCATTTTCAATTAAATGTGTTGACAAACGATCATACCAAGCACGAGGTGCTTGCTTCAAACCATATAAAGCTTTGTCGAGTTTAAAAACATGTTTTGGAAAGTCCTTATTTAAAAAACCGGGGGGTTGCTCTACATAGACTTCCTCTTTCAAATAGCCGTTAAGAAACGCGGTCTTAACATCCATTTGAAACAGTTTAAGTCCTTTATGCGCAGCAAAAGCAATTAATAACCTGATTGCTTCCAAGCGCAGTAACGGGCAAACGTTTCCTCATAGTCAATTCCTTCTTGTTGGTTGTATCCTTGCACCACCAATCTTGCTTTGTTTCTGACTATGACTCCGGAATCGTCGAGTTTATTCCTATAAACCCATCGCGTTCCAATGACGGTGCGGTCATTTGGACGTGGCACAAGATGCCAAACTTTGTTCCTCTCAAACTGCTCTAGTTCTTCTTGCATAGCACCTATCCAATCTGCATCACTAAGAGCAACTTTGACATTGCTCGGCTCAATGGCCGAGAGAAACGAATGAAACAAACAGAAATTATTTAGAGAACGACGAGTTTGTACTCCCTTTTGTATATCAGAAATAATAGAATCAAGTGGATGCGAGCTTTGGTGTTTCCACTTCTTAGGGACAAAAAGTAAGCCATGATTATTCTGACTCTCTTCTATGGTTTCCTCCGAACCGCAGCCGCTTCGTTTCAACCGTTGTGGCTTTCAAAGGCCACCGAAACACTTGCATTTCCTGAATCGGACCTGGGTCACTGTTTCGTGGAACCGCAGTGTGTTCGTGAACTCTGCGCTTCGGATGCGTTCTTAGTTCCGCTTCGCTCAAGCAAAATCGAAGGGTACATTGTTATCAGCGTTATTTTGGACAGTTGCTTCTGGAAATAGCACGTTTCCAGCATCATTCTGATTGTTGTCCTCTGGATTTGCATCAACTTCTGCGTTTCCATGAGCTGTAACTTCATCATCTATCCCTTCAAGATTACCTTCATCACCACGATTTACGGTGGATCTTGACGAGTCAAGCGAAAATCTGGATCATCTTTATCCTCCTCATCCTCGCGCATACTTTTCAAAGATGTCGGTTCAAAAACCACATGGACACTCTCCTCGACAACCATAGTTCTTTGTTGTAGACTTTATATGCCTTGCTCGATTAGAGTATCCAAGAAAAATAGCCTCATCACTTCTAGGGTCGAATTTTGACAATTGATTTTTTCCATTATTATGAACAAAACATTTGCTTCCAAAACGCTGTAAGTGAGAAATGTTAGGTTTTCACCACGAAGTAATTCATATGGCGTTTTCTTAAGAATAGCTCTAATCGTAACACGGTTATGAATATAGCAAGCCGTATTCACGGCTTCGGCCCAAAAGCTACGGGGAAGTCCACTACATAAGAGCATGGTGCGAGCCATGTCCTCTAACGTACGGTTCATGCTCGACAACACCGCTTTTGTTGAGGTGTCCTAGGAGCGAGAAGTTATGCCCCACCTCTACCTCTACAATAGTTTATAAAAGCATGGTTGTCGAACTCAGTACCGTGGTCGGTCCTAATGGACACGAGCTTAACATCAAGCCTATTTTCAACCAATTTAATTAAGCACTCGAATTCATCGAAAGTTTCAGTTTTGGTGCTCAAAAATATTGGCCAAACATATCTTGAATAATCATCGACAATAACGAAAACGTACCTTGCACCTCCTCTACTTACCTTCATGGGACCACAAAGATCCATGTGTATTAGCTCAAGAGGTCGCTTGGTACTTACCACTTTCTTTGGTTTGAACGAGGCTCTTACTTGCTTGCACCGAATGCATGTATCACAAACCTTTTCACGATCAAACTTAATGGAGGGTAAACCTTCCACAAGATTCTTGGATCTCAACATATTCAACAAAGAGCTACAAGCATGTCCGACTCTTTTATGCCAAAGATCGGGGTCATTAAGAGTAACGCTCAAACAAGTAAAAGAATCTCTAGATAAAGACTTAACATCAAGGACATACACGTCTTTAAGGCGACGTCCTTCCAAGATAATTTTACTAGATCCCTCAATTATGACCCGGCAAATATTTGAGTGGAAAACGACTTTGTTGCCACGGTCACAAAATTGGGATATACTTAGTAGATTGTGTTTTAGTCCGTCGACTAAATACACATTCTTGATAGAAAGGGAGGGAGACATACCTATTGTGCCGACACCAACAATCTTACCTGTTTTGTTGTCTCCAAAGGTTACGCTTCCTCCATCATAGGCCTCCAGTGTAAGGAATTGATTCTTGTCTCCAGTCATATGTCGCGAGCAGCCACTGTCTAAGTACCAATAGCTGTTTCCTTTCACCTTGACCTGTAAACGCATTATTCTTGAGTTCTAGGTACCCAAGCTAGGTTGGGTCCTCTCTTGTTAGTCACACAAAAAACTTGGTCCTTTCGAACCCAAAACATTTTAGTGACTTTTCCTTTGATCAACCTCTTGACAGCAACATGTGTTTCTTGACGTTTCTCATCAGTTTTAGTGGAAGAACTACACGTTTCTTTAAACAGGTTTTATGCGTTTACGGTGGTGTTCACTTTAAGTTCATTAGAAGATTCACTCATATTCTTAACAAAATTCACGCTTTCTAGTGATATCTTCATCGAATTTTTCACACGCTGCTTAAAATGACCTGCTTTTTCCACAAGAATGATGATAATATACTCGTGAAGGTCTACATATTTACGTTTCCTAAAGTCTCGTTCCCAAGGTTTAGGATTGCATTTAGAATGATCCCTACGACTGTACAAATCGTAACCTAGACCCAATTTTAAGTTATTATCCGTCTGCTTAGTCAAGAACTTGCTCACATGGGAACTAGTTTCCCATTTGTTACTGAATTTCAAAGCATGTTTCAACCTCTCATTTAAAGACACAACTTCTTTTGAAAGATTTTCACAATTTGTGACCGAATTATCTAACTCAATGTTAACTTTGTCCAAATATGACTGAAGTTTCATCGTGAGTTTACTGATTTCAATGTTGTGATTAGTCTTTAGATGTTCTAGTTCATCCGAATGTTGTTTGAAGATTAAATCGTGATCTAAATCACACGTTTCCAGGGAATCGTCAGAATTTTTGACTGTTTCACACGCATCAAGATTTCGTTCATTTAAGACATGTAACTCATCCGTTAAGGCAACAATTCTTTCACTTAGGGATTCATTTTCGTCTTTAAGGATTCATTTTCAGTTCTGAAATCTTTAGCGTTAGACTCCCATTGACTTTTAAATTTAGCGATTCTATCCAACTTTTCTTTTAGAAACGCATTCTCTTCGGCTATCTCCACGATTTGTTCTTTAACATCAGTTAACTCTAGACCTTGTTCATGACACGTGTCAAGAGTTTGTTCAAAGTACTTAATAAGAACATTGCGTTTAAGACTAGGAAGATCCTTTTAAGTTCAAGACAACTTACCTCAAAGATCGCTTGCTAGATCTTCAATATCGTGAAACCCAGCCGCTTCCCATTAGGCAAAGATCCGTTTCTCCTGGAGCCTTACGATTTATCATGTCGATACTAAGGCTACTCAAGCACAGATGTGCTTCCTCATCCTCCTCATCATCTTCAAAGTCCGAAGGATCAAGTTCACCCCAACAAGATGCCGCCATGACCTTTCGGTAATTTTCTTGTTTCTTTTCTCGTAGGTTCTTGGACTTGATTTCTTTCCAAGAGGGGCACTCTTTTATGACATGACCAGAGGCACCACACTTGTAACAATTTCGATTTGAAGAGGAGTTTTTCGAGCTATTAGATTTCTTTGAAAAACCAGATTTATCTTGTTGTGGTTTATTCCACATTTTCTTAAATCGACGAGCAAACGTAGCCATTTCCTCCGAATCATCGTCACTATCACTAGAGGCGGCTTTTAAGACTATACCCTTGTTCTTACTAGGCTCACTCGTGCGTTTATTGAGAATTAACTCATGTGCCATAAGTGAGCCCATCAGATCTTGGTAAGTTAGTTTTGACAAGTCTTTTGCCTCCTCGATAGCAGTTACCTTAGGTTGCCATTTATCACTTAGGCTCCTAAGGACTTTACGAATCCTTTTCTCGCTTCAATCTCATTTGCCTAAGTATCGCAACTCATTTGTTTATTTTGAAAACCGAGCACACAGGCTATTGATACACTCATGCTTAGTCATAGTAAAGGACTCATATTGTTGAGTGAGCATGTCTATACGCTGATTCTTAACTTGAGAATTTCCTCATAGGCAAGTTCTAGGGATTCCCAAAGTTCTTTGGCATTAACACGTTTAAAAAGCGGTGGAACTCATTGGGTGAAATGCGGTTTGAAGGAAAGACAAGGCTTTCGTGATTCTTTTCTCGCCTTTCTACCCTCTTCCTCAAGATAGTTTAAAACACTTTTATGACTGCTTTTGCCCTCTTTATCAACAGCTTGTTATAACTTGAGGGCCAGCGAGGATAATTTTCCAACAATCCCAATCATATCCTTGGATATATTGGGAAGCCAATTGTTTCCAAGATCCGTAGTCAGAACCGTCAAAGACGGGACATTTTGGATGTCTGGAATCCATAGAGAATTAGATAAAGTAACAAAAAGACGAAAGGATCAGCCTCTTTGCGGTGTGGCAATCAAGAGAACGAGGCTCTGATACCAATTGAAGAGTCTATGGATCCGAGTTTTTAGGAAAAGTACCCAAGAGGGGGGGTGAATTGGGTGCTTGAAAACTTTTTCGAGTTTTCAAGACTAAAAGATATATCACGTTTCTGAGACTTAGAGTTAATCACGTTTAACTCAAGTCTGCTGGAAACGCTGAATGTTTACTGAGAAACGTGTTGGAAACGTAGAGTGGTTACTAGGAAACGCAGTGGAAATGTGATAAATAAAATTCGAAATGAAAGTGAAAAACTTGAAAAAAACGTAAAACGAAAGTAAAGTACGCAGCGGGTTTTGAAGTGGTTCAGTCTCACACTCCGAGACCTACGTCCACTATTCTCTTATTAATATATTAGTACCTACTCCGGATTACAATATATTAATCACTCTACAACTCTTTCAAGTTGCACTCTTTCTCTCAAGCAAAAGAAAGCTAATAGTGTCTCGACAATTGTTCACAAGAGAACGAATATGAGACGGTGCTAGCACAATTGACTTGAGTAACAATTAAACAACACGAGATTCGTTTCAAAAGGCCTTTGTAAAAGTTTTGCAAATAAAAACAATGAATGCTTTAAAACAGATTTGCAAATTGCTTAGATTAAAAATTAAAGCTCGAAAAAGGTGAGAATGATTTTCTAAAAATCGAGTTTAAATAGAAGTCAAAAGATATTGCACAAGATATTACCAAAACCGAAATTGATAAAGATAGGAAGTATAGTTGAGAAAGGTTTTGTTTCCTAAAATTGAGGATGCAATATTCTTCAAAAGATTTTACTTCTTTAGCAAGCTTAAAATCATTCTCCAAATATGTAAAAGATATTTCAAAAGAGATATCAAAGGATAAACAAATATAAAGATCAGATTTTGTAAAAATATCTTTTCCAGATTTATTTCTCGAAAAAGGCCTTTTGTGCGTTTCTAGTAAGGATACAGGAAACGCAGCATGGTTCCAGTGTCTTGCTGTGGAAACGTGCGTTTCCAGCAACGACACTGCAACCTTAGAGTGAAACGTAGGTTTCTCTTGTTGTTTTACCATTACCCTTGTCGTTACAAGGACTATACGTATACAATAAGAACTGATGCTTCATGAGTTGTTATATAGCCTTGATTTGATTCGCGTTTCCCAACAAAGACGCTTGATTCTTGCTTGGATGTTTCACAACCTACTAAGTGTCATAAACACTAACAACGGATTATAGTATAGTAACAAAAATCAAGGACATCATCAAAACATAACGACGTGGTCGAGTCAACATTATCCTATTATCTCCTAATCTTGGCAATATGATAATCTGATTTCTACCCTAATCTCTCATTCCTCTCATTCCATCCACATTCATTCCTCCTTCATCTCTCAAAATATCTCTCCAACCTCATCCAAACTGTACTCCATTGTTTCTCTTCCAAGCTTTCATCCCTTTCATCCTAAGTCTTTCCTAGCCTTTTCCCTTGGTATAGGATCTCTTTTACCTCCTTTATTTTTTTGTTATTGTGTTATTTCATGTGTTATTATGCTATGTATTCATTATTTGTGTGTTTTGGCTTGGATCATCAAAGGAGAAGAAGGCTTTGAAGAAGGAGACACTATCCTAATTGAAGAAGAAGAGGAGTAGCACGAATTTGGGTCTCTACAAAGGTAACTAGGTGTGATCTAGTTATATTTTAGCATGTATGAGGCATTGCTTGTCATGTTGTTGTTGTTTACATTGTTGTGATGTTGTTGGTTGATGTTTGATCATGATTTCATGTAGAATCATTGGCCTCATACTAGGGTTGTCATATTATCATTCATATTATCATCATTAAATTCATAACTATGTTAGTTTAATGCTAATCATGTTTGTAGAATTGATAAAAATCGGTTTGGTGCTTGTTGATGTTGTTGGCCGAGAATGGTGAGAGAGGGCCGTGGCTCTTCTCTTGCTTTTCTTCTTGTTTTCTTCTTGTTTTGGCTTAATCATGTTGAATTATGATGTTTGTATTAATCACCTAAAGTTAAACAATGAATTATGATGATTTGATTAAGTCTAAAAGAGTTTGTATGCATGTTTTAATGAGTTAATCACATAAATCGTTGATGGGTCACATGAGAATCGAGTTTTGTGCATGAAAACGGGTTTGTGTGTGTGTTGGCCGTGTGAAAGCTGACTGGCCGTGTGGTGTGTGTGTGTGTGACGGCTTGTTGGTCACTTGTTTGAGTCTTGGCATGTCTTAGAATGTTAACTATGCTTTATCGAATCATGTTGTACCTTGTTTGATCACTAAACATTGAAATATGAGCATGTTAACTGAATATATGACTTGTAAGGTTGTATGATCATGTTGTACACCGTATGCATGGTTGGTTATGATGATATTGTGACTTGTGTGAGTGTGAGTATGGATGTTGTGGTTGTATGGATGTGTTGGAGTATTGGAGACAGGTTAACAGGTTTATGCTTGGGTTAAGTTTGCACATGGGTACTGTTCTGGCACATGTGTGAGGAGATACAACGTCCTAGGATGGACGGATACCGCCCATGATCCCCTCGGCTATTCTTGTTGCTTAGCTAGAGCGACTATGGGTTCTCAACCAGAAGGGTTGAGACTATGGTTATATTTATGTCGTCACCGTTCTTGTTGCTCGGTGGAATTTGGCCAAATTTAGACTTGTGATTATTGAGGAACTTCTTGTTGCTGTTCCGCCATAGGGTTTGGGTGATTCTTGTTGCTTCACCCGGTGATTCTTGTTGCTTCACCCGCCTCCGCGCTTTACTCGCAATTGGTTGGAAGATGGATCGTCGTGTGAGCTCAGTCGGTTGGGTCACAACATTGGTTGTGCCGTGTGTTTGTACTTGTGTTTGTATTGTTGTTTTATTGTTGCATGTTTTGTTGTACATGTATTTATACTTTGATCATAGGCCGTAGGCCAGGTGAGCTTGTTTGCATTGTTGTTGTCTACGTTTGTTATGTTAAAATATGACTGGGGAGCACCTAGTTACTCCCCACTGATTGTGGTTGTTGCCTCTGTTTTTATAGGTATGCGCGAGACGGGATTGAGTGAGTAGATGCGAGGATGTGACCGTGTATTACCTTGGAAGAGACGTGATTTTGTTTAGACTCTTTTGGACTTGTATTTTGGGTTTTGTTTTAGACTATCTTTCGGTCTTTGAACTTTTGTTTTGGATTTGTTTGTACGGGGTATTTATTCCCCACTTCTAGGCCTCAAGGCCTACTTTTCTATCGTTGTCAGTTGGTTTAGTGAGTAATGATCCGGATTCCACGGTGTTTCCGCCACCGTGGCTCGCTTTTATTTTCTTTTATTTTATAAATCCTTTTTATTTCATTATTTTATTTTGTTGGAAAATTCGGGTTGTTACAGTTGGTATCAGAGCGAATACGCTCCCAACTCTCTTAGGTAAGTGAGTAGGATTTGACCTAGAACACCGAGTGAGAGTGTTGGGTAGACACATTAGGGGGTCTACGTTATTTGTGCATGTGTATGAGTAGTTGTGTGAATGGTGGTCTTAGGATTTCCACCATTAGATCATATATGTTTGCTTTAGATGCAGGTACAGGAATGATGGAGTCATGCGAGGTCGGGTGTCGACTCGATAAATCTTTACATTTAAAATTTACTAGTCCTGCCTCTAAAATAGTCTTTAAAAGCTTTTGATTTGATTTAATCGTCGTTTTTAAATTTATTTCTTTACTTCAAAATGTTTCACTCTGATAATTGCTTTCTTATGTACTACTTGGTTTCTTTGCTTTCATCATACTCGCCCTTTCTAAACTAAATCCTTTATACTTCTATTTTCTTACCAAATCATGTTATCCTTCATTTTTAAATATCGACAAATAGGGAGTATTTTGCATTCCGTTTTAATACACTTGTATAACCCTTGCTTTTTAATGTTATTCATTTGAGAGTTTGTTTTTATCGAAAATTTTAGTCTATTTATGCCTTGACGATCTCTTGTCTTAACTTTTCGATTTATTTGTTTCTTCAACTTTAATCATTTGATTATTCTAATTTAAAAATCTTCCTCTTTCATTTGACCGTACCTTTCAAAATATCTGGAAATTTAACTCTTAAAGTCTTCGACTCGTATTATTGATCAGCTGGAGCAAGAAATTTGAAGCCGAATTGCGAATGTATGGTCTTACCATCAGAGCACGCAGCGGAAGCTCTTAATCTAAGTCACCTACCGTATTCGTAGGGACGTCTTTCAGCTTGTTAGCTACACTTGTCCTAGGTATATCCTTCTAGTTCTTGATCTTATCATACAGTTGTTTTGAAACTATCAGCTCGTGATTACAGTTTGAGTTTCTTTTCCCCCAATAAAATTTCTTATTATGTTCATCCTCCTCTTTTTCAATAGATCGTGCTGAAATAATTTCTAAACTCTTCTATTTCAAGAATGTTTTCAGTCGGTTGTATTAACAAAACCTATTTTCGTATATTTATGCTATAATGGTTTGTTTATCCTTCTTTGTACTTTCTTATTTTGTAACTATGTTGAGGAAAATTTTAATCAGTATCGTTTTACTTTTCCATTCATTTTTGAACGCGTCAATACATCTTGGTGGCTTTTTACTCAATCAAATTTGAAATGAATGACACTTATCTATTGCATCTACTTTTGATCAAAACCTCTTTGTTACCCTAAACCTTCTTCTATATAGTTTTCTAATTTGAGCATTTGGTTTATTTAAACATTATTTATTCTACTTGATATTTTAGCAGCTTTATTCCTCTAAAAATCAATGTCATTTTGGAAACTCGACTTTAACACTTTTCTTTGAAATTGTTACTTCTGATCATACTTTATATTTGTCAAACTTTTCAGCAATTACCTTTTCGTCTCTCCTTCATAACGAAACCAATTTGAGTTCTTTATTGGAAACGAGTCTTATGCCTTCATTTGTGAATTCTTAAAGAATATTTCTATCTTCTCTCATCGTTTCATTTTAAAAATTTATTTTGTCAAAGTGGAGTGGTGGTTGCTGAGCATTTTCTTGCAAAAGATTTATTATGTCATATTTTTACTTAATTTGTATCATTCTACCCTTTCTTTATTCTACACCGTAAACTATCACTAGGTATTATGATCTTAGCTCTTACCTTTTGATCTTGCCTTCGTGCCTTATGCTATCATGCCTCTCCAGTGTCTCTATAGAACTACACCTCTTGTCTTTGAGCTAACTTTTAAGGTGCCGATCTTCTATTTCATTCCTTCCCATGCCTTTCGATTGCCACTCACATCCTAATTTTGTAAGAGCTCTTGATGTATTAACATCAATCTTGTCTTTGATAAATTTCCATAATCGTTTCCCTTGGCATCTAGCCGTAAGGTGCTTCATCCTTATCTAACTCGAGATCTGATCCTTAGGCTGTCCATGTTATTTGAGCCATAGATGGTAGAGTTTGGTTAATAAATAGTTGATAGTATGAGTGGTTTACTAGCTAATGCACATGGTTGGTTGTGGTGGCCTGAACGGATTCCTAGTTTTGTGACTTCTAGCTAGAGCTTTGCGAGGTAGCTTAATCGTCGCGAGATAATGTTTGTGAGTTATAGCCATCGTGAGTAAAAGCTTAATATGCGATGAGTAGAGGTAAAGGAAGTGATGGTATCTATATAGGTAGTATTTTTGAGGATTCGATTATGATGGTATATGGGGTGTGATAATAATGAGTTAGTGAGAATTGGGAAGTGATATTGTGGTGAGCAATGATAATCGGCTTTGAGGAAAAACTTAAAGGTTATAGTGAGCACGATAAAACTTTGGGGTTTGCACTTTAAAGGTTAATGTAGGAATGCTAAGTGTGCATCTTGTGGTTTTGCGTATGTGTTGAGTGTAGGGAAAATCATTAATGGAAGGAAAGAATTCGAGGTCAGTAAGGTGGAGACGTTCGAGAAAGGTGTGGATAAACTTGTGTATGGCAATAATGGGTTGAGAGAGTAGTAAGCTTTTAACGATACATATTGATAGCTATGTGTTAGTATGCGTGTGACTTGAGAATGAGATGGTGTGGTATGACATATTTATGTTCATTTCGTTGTGGAAAATGTGGAACTATATGGGAAGCGATATAGACTTGAGCTTAGATCATGTTATGATTAAGGATATGAGGCTTGACATTAGCATTGATTTGGGGATTAGCTTACGCGTTATTTTGTCTTGGTAACATAGGTAATGGTGCCTTTTGGGTTAAAACCCGTCTGAGGTTTTGGTTAGACTTGGTGAGGAAGATGCTTGGTTGAACGATATGGTTTTGTGAGGCTAGTGTGCCCAATTTGAGGATTGTCGAGCATAAGATATTAAAGGGTTATATGAGTGAGCTGAGCATCATTCGGGTGATATGTGATGTCGGGTTATCTTAAGCGTCGTTAAGCGTGTCTATGCCCTTGTTATCGAGGTGAGTAGAGTTAGCGATTCTTGTCTTGAGGACCATAGGAGTAGGTAGTTTTCTTAATCCTTTGGGGGCATTCTTTCGTTCTCAAGTTTCGAGGACGAAACTTCTTTTTAGGTGGTGAGATTGTAACACCCCGACTTTTCCTAATATTTATTATTTGTCTCATTTATATTCGTAAATTAATTCTCTTGATTTCCTCATTTCTTTTAGCTCGAGAAAATCAGTTCTCTTGTCGCGTGGATAAGCTACTCTGTAGTCGTAACTTAAATACGGAGTAATTTAGCTAAAAACGGTGTAATTTCCTCATACGAACTCCGATTCAGGTGATTCAAAAGGCTAAACTGCGTATTTTTTCGACGCCGTCGCAACTGCCAAATTTTCATAAGCTAGTTTGGACCGGCCCAACTTGGACCGAACCGAAACCTCTTTAGCACGGGTTGGGTTTAGGGTTTTGGATGGCTTTTTGAGCAAGGCAATTAATTATCCTATTATCTCCTAATCTTGGCAATATGATAATCTGATTTCTACCCTAATCTCTCATTCCTCTCATTCCATCCACATTCATTCCTCCTTCATCTCTCAAAATATCTCTCCAACCTCATCCAAACTCCATTGTTTCTCTTCCAAGCTTTCATCCCTTTCATCCTAAGTCTTTCCTAGCCTTTTCCCTTGGTATAGGATCTCTTTTACCTCCTTTATTTTTTTGTTATTGTGTTATTTCATGTGTTATTATGCTATGTATTCATTATTTGTGTGTTTTGGCTTGGATCATCAAAGGAGAAGAAGGCTTTGAAGAAGGAGACACTATCCTAATTGAAGAAGAAGAGGAGTAGCACGAATTTGGGTCTCTACAAAGGTAACTAGGTGTGATCTAGTTATATTTTAGCATGTATGAGGCATTGCTTGTCATGTTGTTGTTGTTTACATTGTTGTGATGTTGTTGGTTGATGTTTGATCATGATTTCATGTAGAATCATTGGCCTCATACTAGGGTTGTCATATTATCATTCATATTATCATCATTAAATTCATAACTATGTTAGTTTAATGCTAATCATGTTTGTAGAATTGATAAAAATCGGTTTGGTGCTTGTTGATGTTGTTGGCCGAGAATGGTGAGAGAGGGCCGTGGCTCTTCTCTTGCTTTTCTTCTTGTTTTCTTCTTGTTTTGGCTTAATCATGTTGAGTTATGATGTTTGTATTAATCACCTAAAGTTAAACAATGAATTATGATGATTTGATTAAGTCTAAAAGAGTTTGTATGCATGTTTTAATGAGTTAATCACATAAATCGTTGATGGGTCACATGAGAATCGAGTTTTGTGCATGAAAACGGGTTTGTGTGTGTGTTGGCCGTGTGAAAGCTGACTGGCCGTGTGGTGTGTGTGTGTGTGACGGCTTGTTGGTCACTTGTTTGAGTCTTGGCATGTCTTAGAATGTTAACTATGCTTTATCGAATCATGTTGTACCTTGTTTGATCACTAAACATTGAAATATGAGCATGTTAACTGAATATATGACTTGTAAGGTTGTATGATCATGTTGTACACCGTATGCATGGTTGGTTATGATGATATTGTGACTTGTGTGAGTGTGAGTATGGATGTTGTGGTTGTATGGATGTGTTGGAGTATTGGAGACAGGTTAACAGGTTTATGCTTGGGTTAAGTTTGCACATGGGTACTGTTCTGGCACATGTGTGAGGAGATACAACGTCCTAGGATGGACGGATACCGCCCATGATCCCCTCGGCTATTCTTGTTGCTTAGCTAGAGCGACTATGGGTTCTCAACCAGAAGGGTTGAGACTATGGTTATATTTATGTCGTCACCGTTCTTGTTGCTCGGTGGAATTTGGCCAAATTTAGACTTGTGATTATTGAGGAACTTCTTGTTGCTGTTCCGCCATAGGGTTTGGGTGATTCTTGTTGCTTCACCCGGGGTGATTCTTGTTGCTTCACCCAGTTCTCCGCGCTTACTCTCGCAATTGGTTGGAAGATGGATCGTCGTGTGAGCTCAGTCGGTTGGGTCACAACATTGGTTGTGCCGTGTGTTTGTACTTGTGTTTGTATTGTTGTTTTATTGTTGCATGTTTTGTTGTACATGTATTTATACTTTGATCATAGGCCGTAGGCCAGGTGAGCTTGTTTGCATTGTTGTTGTCTACGTTTGTTATGTTAAAATATGACTGGGGAGCACCTAGTTACTCCCCACTGATTGTGGTTGTTGCCTCTCTTTTTATAGGTATACCGCGCGAGACGGGATTGAGTGAGTAGATGCGAGGATGTGACCGTGTATTACCTTGGAAGAGACGTGATTTTGTTTAGACTCTTTTGGACTTGTATTTTGGGTTTTGTTTTAGACTATCTTTCGGTCTTTGAACTTTTGTTTTGGATTTGTTTGTACGGGGTATTTATTCCCCACTTCTAGGCCTCAAGGCCTACTTTTCTATCGTTGTCAGTTGGTTTAGTAAGTAATGATCCGGATTCCACGGTGTTTCCGCCACCGTGGCTCGCTTTTATTTTCTTTTATTTTATAAATCCTTTTTATTTCTTTATTTTATTTTGTTGGAAAATCCGGGTTGTTACACTTTACACGTTAATCCAAGTCCGATCTCGGCCAACAATAACACCAACAACACGGCAACAAGACAACTACGTACAACCCAATAATACGACAAAAATGCAGCTTATTGAACTCAGCAACACAACAGCAACAACACCAATAAATACGGCGACAACAACGACCAACACGACAGCCACAAAGACAGCAACACGGCGACAACAACACGGCAGGCCACAACCCCTATACGTGGCCAAAAACAATCCCCGAGACACACCCCAATTGCATCCTAAGTCGATCACCACTTCAAGTACTCTTGGTATAGCACAAACACAATCATACACCCTAACCACCTCACAAATTCATACACACATACATAGAACCACATACATACTATACATACATACATACATAAATTCACTTAATGAACATTGTGGGAAGGTCAATCTTAGTCAAACTCGTTTAAAAACACTTAATATACTAAAATCGACACTAGACCACTCAAAACGTTTAATAGACACAAAGATTAAATTCCCCTCATTTCTATGAAACAGACGAATATTCATTTGCCATACCCTCGAATCAAAACTCCAGCTCCCTAAAACGCTAAGAAGGCTATTACTAGTCTAACGCGACCAAAACGACCTGAAGATACAGATTATGAAAATACGGGGTATTACAGAATATTTTTTGCATTAAACTTCATTATGTGAAATAATATTTGACAATACTTGGTGAATTAAAAGTTTACAAGAAAAATATACACATACGAAGTCTTGTTTTATTTATCTTATTAATATAATAAATATCAAATTTTTGTAATAGTCAATATTGTAAAATTATATAAATTATCGTCTCGACATATAATAATAGCAGAGTGAAGTTAAATGGGATGGGTACTATTTTAAATACTTATTTCTAAGCACTAATTTTAGTAACAATTTATATGATTTAAATACTCATTACTTGGACATTTATAACTAATTCTTCATATTATTGATGCCTATTTTAAATGAAATGTGGTTAGTTTAGACCAAAGGTCGGTCTTAATTTGTGAATAGGGCATTTAGTTATAAGACTATTAGAGTGTTATTCACTAATACTCTGTATTTGAAGATATATATTTTTTCTATAAATTAGTGATATTAAGAATGAACGATTATGATGATGGTAGTTGTTGTAAATAATAAATATCGTGATATCATACAAATAATGGTTTAAACTGATAAAATATTATTAGAGATGGAATTAGGAGCACTGATTGGTACATTTATATAGATCTGATTGACACTTTGACGGTTTAAATTTATGTACTGCTGAAATTAGTTATATTAGAAACAAAATTAAAAAATTAGGATTATGCTCGAAAAAAGGTAAGAATGTCAAGATTATATCTTAGAGTTCTAAAAAAAAGTAAGGGTACTATGTAGAAACTAGAAAATTTGAAGGATCAACGGTATAATTTTCCTTATTTTTAATAACAATATTTATCTAATTATTTTGTAAATGCTAATTATTATATTGAAAAATTTAAACCGCGTTTTATCATATAAAAATGATATAACATTACATTAGATCTAAATATAAATTCAAATAAAACTACAATATTACTAAATCGAGTAAAATTATTAAAAACCTAAAAGATGAAATAAAACATAAATATTGATAACATTTAAATATTACGCAATCTTATCACATTTCAACCTTACGTCCATATTTTTGCCATATGTGCTCAATTAAGTCGTCTCTAAGAGAGCGATTAATTGAAGCATTTTCTAAGTGAGTCCAATTAGCAATATACGGTTCAATTTCATTAACATATTGCATATTGTGTTTGGATGGTTTGACGAGTGTAGAACCTTTTTGAGCTTCATCATTGTATTCAAATGGATCATCGTAAGATGTGTATGAATCTGTTTTATCCTCGACAATCATATTATGCAATATAATAAATGTTTTCATTATTTTTTGAATCACGATGTTAAGCATGGATATCGTAAGATAGCAAACCCAGCTTGTAAAACCCCAAAAACACGCACCACGTCCTTTCTCATATTCTCTTGTTTTTCTGCGAACAACCTCTCCTTTGGTGTTTGCGGAAGAGGAATTGATTTCATAAATGCTGACCACTTTGGGTAGATGTCGTATGTGAGATAATACAGCATGTGGTATTCATGACCATTGAGCTCTTACTTCATGACGGGTGCTCTTCCATTGAGCAAATCATCAAAAATAGGAGACTTATAAAGGATAATTAAATCGTTACAAGTACCTGAGAGACCAAAAAAGGGTGACATATCCATAAATCACGTGATGCAATGACTTCCAATACCAATGATGCCGATCCGCCTCTTCCCTGATATTGACCTTTTCAAGCTGATGGACAATATTTCAAAATCCACTGCAAGCAATAGATCGACCCAATCATACCTGAAATTCCTCGTATTTTATTAATTCCTAGAATTTGTTCTTAATCTTCAACGGTTGGATTTCTCGTATAATGATCTCCAAATTGATTTATAACTACGTCAGTAAAGTGTTGAAGCAAAAACCTTGTTGTGCTTTCACTTAGCCTCGAGTATTCATCTACTCTATCAGCAGCCTCTCCATAAGCTAGCATTCATACAGTTGTCGTACATTTTTGCAAGGCTGATATATCCAATCTACGGGAACCATCTAGTAATTGGTTGAAATATTGATCATGCGCCTCGGCAGTTTCCACCAAACGAAGAAAAACTTCTTTACGCATACGGAAACTATGACGAAATACGTTATTTGGGTATGACGTTTGAGGTGCAAAATAATCTTTGAAAAGTTGATTATAACCCTCGCTCCTCTCTATTCCTTTCCATATGTTGTCTCTTATACCCTTAAATTCTCTTAGATTTACGATTTTTTACGGACATGAGAGGACATACATAAGTGCACGACATCTCAATTGCTTGTTCTCAAGATCGGAATCTGAAGAAGAAGAAGAAGAAGAAGAAGAAGAAGAAGAAAAAGAAAAAGAAGAAAAATTAAAAAAAGAAAAAAAGAAATGAACATTTTATTGATACCTGTAGATATTTTTAGTGTATTGTTTTGATAGGTTAAGCAGGACTTTAAGTAATGAAATAATAAAGCCATTAAAATAGAGCCTTTAGAATATAGCTGCTAAAATATATTGGGATTTAAAATAATTAGAATATAAAATAATTAAAATATAAAAATAAATGAAATTAATACTACTTAGAATACTACATAAATTGTTATATAAACTACAAATACAAATACAAAAAAAAAAAAAACAAAAAAAAAAAAAAAAAAAAAAAAAAAAAAAAAAAGAAAACTCGACCCCAATTTATCTAAATACTTCTAAAAAAATACTATCTAATAATTAAAAGTCCTTAAGTTCTCTAAACAATTTAGCCTTTAATTCTTCTTCCGGAGGACTTAAATTCGATCTTTGACATAAACTTTCATACATTTTCATATTTCTCATCCACTTGTTATTAGCCACGTCTTCATCAATTTTCATTTGCTCAGCAGTGTATCTCTTTTGCTCCAAAGCAATCTTTATCTTATTTAATTCCAATTTCATGGCATCTTGTTGTAAAAATTGTTGTTTTAAAAGTTTAGACTCTTCCGCTTGTTGATATCACTTCAACATTATCTCATTATTTTATGGCTTCTTGTTGTAAAAATTGTTACTTTTTCTCCTTCCCGCGAACACCACCACTGCTCGCCCCTTGCTCGCCACACCTTCCTAACTACCTCCAATACCCTCTAAACATCCTCAAACTCCTCCTCACACTTGCACACTCGATAACCACCTCGGTAAACGCAACACCCGATTATACGACACGACACGCAAGCTTAAGAAACGACTTTCTCGAGCAAAAAATGAGAAAATCGCATGAAACGTAACGTGAATTTTAACGAGATGAATTATATAATATATGAAACGAGTCAGGGTGTTACATCCACGGCGAACACTAACCTGTGTTTAGTGTAGAGCTTGTCAATCAAGCACAAGATCTTCCACTTGCTTGGGATCAATTGGCAAGGGGTAACTTTCATGGCTTAAGGCACACCACTCATCCATAAGTTGCATGGAATCCTAATTTGTATATACAAATCCACCCTTGGTTGGTCCAGGAGGCAGTCACATACTCATCAGAAGGAATGTAAATCTCGACAATTTTAGGTACAATTCGTTGATCTTTCAAGTATTTAACTATTGACTGACTCAGAGTGTTTTTTATTTCATCGTCAAAGAAGTCAGCCTTGGAGAAAACAAAGTCCCCATGCTTAACTTCAGTGACCTCAAGATCAATAAATTTCTCGGCCATTTTTGAAAAGGAAAATGTTGAGAAGAAAGAGAAGAAGAGGTAAATTTGGTTTATTGAAGAAGCTTTAGTTGAATTTGCAAGGTAAAACTCGAAAATAACCAACAAATAATATTTATACATGTGGAAAAAGAGTCATTCAAATAGTAGGGTTCTACCGTTGGTAGAATTCAAACCAGCGCAAAAATAGTCGTTAGAACAGTGAATTAGTTAAATCAGGTTATGAATTCCTTATCTTTTGTTTAAATTTTGATTTTCTAAACATTGAATATAATTCTGCAACCATAGTGGTATCCTAACTAGACCTGTAAATGTAGTGGTATCCTAATTAGACCTGTAAATATAGTCATTGCATATGTCCTACTCTGTTCTGAGTCAAGTGTGCAGAGTTGTTTCGTTAAGATTGTTGGACGCTGCTCTTGAGAAAACAAGGGGCATTTGTTGTGTCCGCATTTTTCGCTCTTTAGAACAGGCAATCATGGGCTGAAAAGACAGTTATCAACTAAGGAGTAGCAGAACTAAAAAAAATCAAAAAAATCTAGAGGCAACTACAAGTCAGATGAGGCAGTTGAAGCAGGTCGTGGGATCATGGCAGTATGGTCAGCAGCTCATAGTTTAAGTAGTGAGAAGTTACTCAACCACCAAAGAATATAGAGATCATCCCCTAGATTTTAGGAACTACTTTGCAGCTAGATATTATTATAAATAAAAGCTAGTATTTAGCGCTAGTATAGTCAACTACGAGATAAACACAAGTTCTATACGAATAGCGACAGAAGTGATCAATTCTACATCTTTGTACTGTGTAACCTTTTCCACAGAATTAATCCACAATCCTGGTGTCATTAGTTCTATTCTCATATAACTCAGTTCTATTCTGATCCACAAATAGTACAAGTTGATTCACTTTCATCCATTTTTCCCTTTATAAAAAATTTACCAAAACACTAACATTAAAAACAATGGAAAATCAAATGTAAAATTGTAAACATTTGAGAAAAAAAATGAGTTGTGCGACACATTCGGTGAATCAAGACAAATAAGAGTATGTACATCTGATTTTACTTAGAAAATTTTGGAGTGAATCATGTGCGAAGAAGTCGCGGTGTCTTCATATATGTCAAATAAGTACTTTAGTCGGTGGACGGAATGTGGGCCTCCGGTAGAAGTGAAACGACAAGGTTTCAATTAACCTACCTACGGCTAGACTTTACACATGCTAATACTCCCTTTGTTATCACACTAATTCTCATGTCTCATACTCCCTCTATTTCATTGAAAAAGCCCCATGGGCTTTTTTACAATTTTTAAGGAAAATGAAAAGTTAAGGGTAATATTGGTAATTTGATTGAGTGGGATCTATTTTAGAATATAAAGTGTGTGGTATTTTGATAAAATGAATATATTAGTAGGGGTAAAAGTGTTATTTTGATTGTAGAAAGTTGTCCTAAATAGTAATGGGGCTAAATGAATGAAATTGCTGAAAAAGGAAAGTGGGGCTAATTGAGTGAAATAGAGGGAGTAATAAATTTAGAGTAGTACTTATGAGAGACTGGACTCACACTAATTTAGTGTGAGACGATCACTTAACCCCATAAAAAAATTAAAAAAACAAAAAAATAAATAAAAGTAACTACTCCTCATATGAGAGGACTCACATAAACTTATTGTGAGTCCCGTCTCACATGAGAATTAGTGATAAATTTATTGTAAAACCTTTCGTACATGGGTAGTTACCTTTTAATTTAATTTAATTTTTTTTTAATTTTTTTTTAATAACTTTTGTGTGCTGTCTTATATTATATTAACGTAAGTACGGTCTTACATAAGAACTACTATTGTTTTCACGTTTCTTTTAGAAAGAAAAATTCGTTCTTTTTTCTTCCTATTTTTGTTTTTGACATATTTTTATTAACTAAAATTTTTTCACATAAATTTTGTTTTCGATTATTTATCTATTTTAGTTAGTAAATTAATTTATTACTCAAATTGTTACTGCTCCCCCCGTCCTAGTAAATTGTTAACGTTTACTTTATTTTGTGAGAGGGAAATAAAGCAAACTCTAACAATTGACTGAGACAGTGGGGTATAATTGTATAGTTTCAATTATATAATTCATTTGTATTTGTTTCTCGAACTTTTTTAAAACAAACTCGTAAGTCATGTGTCAAAAACAAATGAGAAGACAACCGTAAAACGTTGGAAAGAAATATTCTACTCCTACTATCTCAATTTTATCTTCCATTTTGACTTACACGATCTTCAAGACTACCTTGTAAACGTTAATTAATAATTTTTGGATGAAAATATACTTTTCGGAAAACATTTTCAATGACAAACGTAAATATGTTTATTAGATATTACTTCGTATAATACTCCCTCCACTCAACTTTTTTTCTCATTACATTTGACACGCTAATTCCGGAACTTTTTCGAAAAAATTCGAGATCTAAATATTAATTGATTATATGATTAATGTGTTAGGATCATGGCCCTAAAGGACTCCTCTAACTATGCCACTAATCACTTATAGTAGACTTTCGGACCTAGTTGTGCATGTTAAACTAAACGGTATATAATTGAATTAAATTACGGTAATCTAAGACAAAAGAGAATAGACCTTCTTTAAGGCCTCAAATGGAGTTTTGATTTAGTGCTCAAAATAGAACACCTCCTTCCTTAATCCACCCTAGGATTAAACCAACTTATACTATATAATTAGTCTAGATTATATTAGTATTATACTTAATATTATAGAGGTAATATATAGTGTGAATTAGAGTAAAATAAGCCAATTATTTTTGATCAAAAGATGACCAAAACACATGGCCTAATGATGCTCTTTTGAGCTGACTTTTTAAGTTGCTTTCTTGTGATTTTTTAGAGTGAATGATGTCCCTCACAACTTGCAAAGGATGAGTGTATATATAGGCAAATATGAGTGGAGAATTAGGCCAAAATATTGACCAAAATCATTGACCAAAAAAAATGCTCCTAAAGGAGCTTATGTTGCTCGGCCAACTTAGGCCCATTTTGGGTCTTTTTTTTTTTGGTCCATTTTATTTGAGTCCATTTGATATTATTTAGTCCATTTAACACTTAAATAAACTAACTAATAAAAAAATATATATACTTAACAATTTAAGTAATATAAATGACAATTATATCAATATATAATTTATCACTTTGGACTCAAATATTCTCCATTTTATTAACCTATAAATCTTATTAGTTATTAATCTTTATTAATAACAAATAACCCTTTTAGTAAATTAACACTTAATTATTAATTCACAAAATCACAAAACCTTTTATTATTCAATTATCGCATAAAAGAATAATAACACTCTAGTTCCGTATCTTATATACGTCTCATAATTTATTACCTCTTGACTAACGTATTAGTCTTAATATTAAGTCTCTAGTTATACTATATCAAATATAAATAACTAGTCTCTGTTGGTCTTCCTCCCATTAGGTGTGACCGAAAGGGATCAGTTGATTACCGCCGTCACACGACAGTAACGTCAAACTCTAGCAAGCAGCGTTCTCGATACGTTAATCAACTGACTTATATAAAGCTATATTCCCTTTATTTCTCTTAATGAGGTTTATTAAGTATTCGCAACATTGTGGAGGACACTCACTCCAACAATCTCCCACTTGTCCTTACAAGTGTTGCGACACCGATTCTCTTGTCACTTTGATCTCCCACTCAATGCAAGGTGTCTTTCAGGTCGCACTTGCAATTGATCTGATCTAGAGTGGTTTTCTCGATCTGGAGAATAACTGTCTGACCGGAAAAATCTACCATAGATTACTTCCGAGCGTGGCCACGCATTTCCAGTTATTTCTCCTCGAGTGGCCCTGAGATACTGAACCCCGACGAGGGTAGACAATTCCTGTTACCCTGTAGGCCTGCAATCGAACACAGATCACCATGACCCAGAATATACCCTGTAGCCTCCTTTTACGGCACGACATAAGATATAAACCAAAGTCACTCGGAAACTGTACTGACTCAGACTAACAGTCAACAGTCTAAAGAATCGACTCAAAGGAATACTTCAGAGATTCTTGCCACGACCAGGCAACAAAAAGAACTCTGGTTAATGGTCACAGCCCAGCAGAGTATCCCATAGCCTGCCAAAGTAATCGACTGGTCATACTGTCTATGACCTATGGTTACTGAACTCACCATCAAATCGACTTACAAACCAGTCACTAGAGAGACGTCACCTCATATAAGTAACTAGGGGCTAAATACTAGGTTGATCCCGCTCACTTTAATAAGGTTCAGTGTTGTCTCCACAACCTATTGGGACAAACCGAGTATAAACAATATAAAAATTGAATAAAAGTAAATCATAAATGCTATATATGTAATAAAATTAGATGATTATATATCAAAATAATTTTACAAATCCAAAACCCTTTTTATACCCATCGAAACTACATGACGGTTATGTTTCGATTGAGGTAATGGTTTAGTTAATGGAGTCGTGACATTGTCAAATGCTCCTACATTACATATCATAACTTCCTTTCTTTCCACATAATCTCTAATCACATGGAACTTCCGAAGTACATGTCTAGATTTATTACTAGACTTGGGCTCTTTAGCTTGAAAGACCGCCCCATTATTGTCGCAAAATATGGGAACTGGTTCTTCAGCTTTGGGGACTACCTTTAGACCCTCTAAAAACTGTCGAATCCAAACTGCCTCTTTCGCAGCTTCCGATGCGGCTATGTACTCAGCTTCCGTTGTAGAGTCCGCTATTACTGGCTGTTTGGAACTCTTCCAACAAACTGCACCTCCGTTCATAATGAAGACATATCCTGATTGAGATTTCAAGTCATCTCGATCAGTTTGAAAACTAGCATCCGTATAACCTTTTATACGTAGCTCATCATCTCCTCCATAAACAATAACTGAATCCTTAGTCCTTCTCAAGTACTTAAGGATATTCTTTACCGCTATCCAGTGACTCTCACCTGGATTAGCTTGGTACCTACTCGTCATACTAAGAGCATATGACACATCTGGACGTGTACACATCATAGCGTACATGATTGATCCAACTGCCGAAGCATATGGAATCAATTTCATGCGTTCAACATCCTTTCGTTCAGTAGGACACTGTGATTTACTCAGAGTAGTCCCATGACCCATAGGTAAGAACCCTCTTTTAGAATTCTTCATGTTGAACCTGTCAAGAATCTTATCAATATAAGCTTCTTGACTTATCGCTAACGTCCTTTTGGATCTATCTCTATGGATCCTGATGCCCAAAATTCTCTTAGCTTCTCCCAAGTCCTTCATCTGGAAATGATCTCTGCTTGACTCTTTCTGAAGTGAGCATAGGTATATCATTCCCAATTAGCAGTATGTCATCTACATACAATACTAAAAATACAACTTGGCTTCCACTGAATTTCGTATACAGACACGGTTCCTCAACACTTCGAGTAAATCCGTTCTGTTTAATCACCTGATCAAACCGGTGATTCCAACTCCTGGATGCTTGCTTAAGACCATAAATGGACTTCTTGAGCTTGCAAACTTTTTTAGGATTTTTATGATCGATAAAACCTTCAGGTTGTGTCATATACACCTCCTCATCCAGAATCCCATTCAGGAAAGCGGTTTTAACATCCATCTGCCAAATTTCGTAATCATGAAATGCAGCAACTGCAAGAATTATCCTAATGGATCGAAGCATAGCTACTGGAGCAAAGGTCTCATCATAGTGTAAACCATGAATTTGAGTGAAACCTTTAGCTACTAGTCTAGCTTTGAAAACATATGGGTTTCCATCCAGTCCGAATTTGATTTTAAAGATCCATTTACACTGAAGAGGTCTTACTCCTTCAGGTAAATCTGTCAGGTTCCATACCTGATTTTCGGACATCGAATCCATTTCAGATTTCATTGCCTCAATCCACTTTTCGGAGTTAGTACCAGAAACAGCCGCTTTGTAGGTAGCAGGCTCGTCACTTTCAAGAAGTAAAACGTCCTGTTCATTTCCTTCTTCAATCAAACCTAGATACCGATCAGGTGGGTGACTAACACGCCCTGACCTTCTAGGCTCAGAAGGCATGATAACTGAGTTAACAACAGAAGAACTGATTTCTTATGTCACAACCTCGCCAGGTGGCTCTTGAACTTCATCAAGTTCAAATTTTCTCCCACTGCCTTCTAGAAATAAATTCCTTTTCTAGGAAGACTGACCTCACGAGCCACAAACACTTTGTTCTCGTGGCGGTTGTAGAAGTAATAGCCACGTGTTTCCTTTGGGTATCCTACAAAGATACATTTCTGGATCTCGGTGCTAGCTTATCGTCGACTTACTCTTGACATATGCATCGTAACCCCATATTACGAGAAATGATAGAGTAGGACTTTCCCTCTCCATAATTCATATGGAGTTTTCTCACCGCTTTAGTCTGACTCACGATTGAGTTAAGAATGGTCGCCTCAAGTGCAAAGCCCCAAAATGAGTCTGGTAGCTCGGTCAGGACTCATCATCGGTGAACCATGTCTAATAGAGTTCGGTTTCTTCTCTCTCGGCAACACCATTTAATCGTGGTGCTCCTGGAGGAGTCAATTGTGATAAAATACCACAATTTACAAGATGATCATCAAAATCATTAGATAGGTATTCACCTCCACGATCTGATCGTAAAGCTTTTATTTTCCTATCTAATTGATTTTCTACTTCATTTTGAAACTCTTTGAACTTTTCAAAGGCTTCACTCTTATGCCTCATTAAGTAGACGTAACCGTATCTATTTAAATCATCAGTAAAAGTAATGAAGTAGCTGTACCCACCTCTGGCTGAAGTTGTCATAGGACCACATACATCTGTATGTATCAGTCCTAGCAACTCACTAGCTCGTGTTCCTTTTCCAGTAAAAGGATTACGAGTCATCTTGCCTAAAAGACAAGATTCGCAAACACCATATGATTCGTAATCCAATGGTTTCAGAAGACCAGTAGAAACTAATCGTCTTACACGTTTGTCATTTATGTGTCCTAAACGACAATGCCATAGGTAAGTTGTATCTGGATCACCTGTTTTGAGCCTTTTATTTTCTATTTGATAGACGTCTTTTGCCAAATCAAGAATATAAATACCAGCAATCGATATTGCACAACCATATATCATTTCATCGGATGAAATAGTACATTTTTGATTTTTGATTACAAAAGTAAAACCTTCTGTATCTAATACAGACATAGATATTATATTCTTACTTAAAGTTGGTACATCATAACAGTTATTAAGACACTATTCTAAACCGGAAGGCAAAACAAGTACATATGTTCCTACTAGGACGGCCGCTACTTTAGCTCCATTCCCCAGCCGCAGGTCCACATCTCCTTTAGCTAGCTTTCTTGTTCTTTCCAGCCCCTGTAAATGATTACAAAGGTGAGAACCGCAGCCTGAGTCAAGTACCCAGGTACTAGCTGAAGTATAATTAACGTCTATCACATAGATTGAGTAAGAAAGCTTACTTTTGGGGACGACCTTTCCAGTCTTGACGTCCTCCAAATATTTCGGACAGTTTCTTTGCCAGTGTCCGACACTAGAGCAATAGAAACATTTCGTGTCCGGTTTGGGCCGTTCTTGAGGATTTGGACGCATTAGCTACGGTAGCTTTGCCACTTATCCTTCGTGACTAGCCGATTTATTCTTTCCTTTTGGTAGGGCTTAAACTTCCCTTTACCTTTAACCGACATATTATACACCTCTCTACGATTGCTCCCACTGACTCTCATATCGGTCCGCTTGTACAAGCGGTGAAGCTCATGTAGGCTTTTGCTCATATTGTTCATATTATAGTTCATGAGAAGTGAGCAAAGCCCTCATGTAGAGAGTGTAGAACTCGATCAACCGCAACTTCTTGCGTGATCGCAATACCCAATCTCTGCCGGTGTTTCCACATACTCAATCATTTTGAGTACGTGGGTCGATCTGATCGCCGCTTTCATGAGGCGAGCCTCGAAGAATTTGGCAGCCGCGTCATACTGCAGGATTCGGGGAGCTTTCGAGAAACTGTTTGTCAACCTTGTGTAGATTTGATGCGATGTCAAACCCACACACCTCCTCTGTTGTTCTTGTTCCATAGAGAAGAGTAGAACATTCCGGATCGCATTGGACTCCCTATGATACTCATCATAGGTGTCCTTAACAACAGAGGTGGACGTTGGCGTCGGTACAGGAGGGGAAGGGTCAACCAAGTACCGTAATTTGCCATCTGCTATGGCAGCACTACGGAGATTGGCTTCCCAATCCAAAAAGTTGCTACCATCGTCCTTCAGGATATACTTATCCATAAAGGAGCGTAGCCAAGAATCTCGCGCTAGATGCGCAGCGGTAGAAGGAGGAAGAGAATTATTAGGAGGAGGAGTAGAATCATCAGTTGGAGACGCCATAATTAATAGTTAATCTACAAGCGAAAAAGGAAAAACTATAAGCATTCATGATAAACGATTAAACATAAAAGCATCCATATAAAGATCTCCCACTGATTTATATGAATGATCCCGAGATCCAATTTTAGTTAAAATTGGGGACGGTTTAGCCGTTCCATACCAATCTTAAGTAATCTTGGTGAGTCAACCTTTGACTGATTCTAACACTTTTAGAACTCTCGGTCGTCAGATTTTACTTAAATCCGACTACTAGCCCTAGAATACAAGACTTGTCTTGCATTCTATTGAGTCCAACCAATTTTCGCTCGTAATAACTCGTTTATTACCCTTTTTACCCAAGGTAGAAAGATTACACCCCGCGGAGGCGGACCTGCATCTGACGAACAAGGGATTTATAGGTGCTACTAATTGGTAAGGCTAATCTCAATTTTTAAAATGAGAGATCTTGTCGATTAATCGTTAATTTCCTTTAAAGTGAACTAAATAGGCGAATTCTAGACGATTTTATCGACAATCTATACTACACTAGTCGGTTATTTGATTAGTTTGGCATGTTTTAACGGGTGACACTAACGCGCTAAAATAAAATGAAACAAACAAGAATTCCTAGTATGGCCATCTAGCTAATCTAATTAACTAGTGTAATACAATTATTTACAAATTGGAAGCCAACGCCTTTGGCCCCTAAATGGAATCTTCATTTGGAACTCCTTTCCAAAATGGCACCGTCTTGTAATTGGATCACCGTCTTCTTAAATAAATACAAATATAATCCTATTATACATATATTTCTAAAAAGAATAAATAATCAAATACAAGGGTGATACGAGATCACAATTATATTACATACCGATCGGTATTCCCTTTCATTACGGGTCCTAAATACCGATTAAACTAGGCCATACTAGAATAAATGCATTAAATACGAATCACATTCAAACCACATGCATAAATAATATAATCTGATTATATAAAATTAAAATAAAATAAATCATGCCAAACTATCAATTTACCAATTTAACTTGAATATCGATTTATGATCTTTATCGTCTATTAAACCAAGTTTTTAACCATTTAAAAAGTTGGATCAACACTCAAACCAATTTTGAGCTTATACTAAGTATCTAAACTGATTTAGAATAATAGTTTAGTCACCACTAATTTACTTAGCATAATTTGATCAAAATTGCTAGTTTTTATCGCTTTTATCGTAACTGTACGTTACGATTGCTTGCCAACACTATCATAACCCTTATGAAATATACCAAACTCAAACTTTTGAATTCTGGTCCAAGTTCTACAAAAGAATAAAAAAAACGAATTCGACCCCAATAAATTGGGTGGTAATTCGGATACAATGAACTCGACCCCATAAATGGGTGGTAGTTCGATTAAAATGAACTCGACCCCATAAATGGGTGGTAGTTCGATTAAAATGAACTCGACCCCATAAATGGGTGCTAGTTCAAAAACAAAATAAATATTAAAAAAAATGGCAGCATTTCGACTAAAAATGAATAAATTTGACTTTACCGATTTAGCTGTTTTTAACCGTTAAAAACTAACTAAACTAAATGAAATTAATTCTTTTAAATTCAAAATTTTAAATCTCAAACACTTGAGTATTTTTGTGGTATGTCAAATTTACATTTTAGCTAAACCATTTTAGCCATTTTTAGTCGTATAAGCAATAAATAAAGCGAAATTTTGTAAAAATTAATTTACAACCAGAATGATATAAAGATCATAAAATGAACATGCAAGCCATAAAAATGTGATCAAACTCATTTTGGTCACAAATTTCAGCTCTAGGCCGAAAAAACTCACTTTTACGGTTTAGTAAAACATGCAACAACAGATGGCTCTGATACCACTTGTTAGGATCATGGCCCTAAAGGACTCCTCTAACTATGCCACTAATCACTTATAGTGGACTTTCGGACCTAGTTGTGCATGTTAAACTAAACGGTATATAATTGAATTAAATTACGGTAATCTAAGACAAAAGAGAATAGACCTTCTTTAAGGCCTCAAATGGAGTTTTGATTTAGTGCTCAAAATAGAACACCTCCTTCCTTAATCCACCCTAGGATTAAACCAACTTATACTATATAATTAGTCTAGATTATATTAGTATTATACTTAATATTATAGAGGTAATATATAGTGTGAATTAGAGTAAAATAAGCCAATTATTTTTGATCAAAAGATGACCAAAACACATGGCCTAATGATGCTCTTTTGAGCTGACTTTTTAAGTTGCTTTCTTGTGATTTTTTTAGAGTGAATAATGTCCCTCACAACTTGCAAAGGATGAGTGTATATATAGGCAAATATGAGTGGAGAATTAGGCCAAAATATTGACCAAAATCATTGACCAAAATTGACCAAAAAAATGCTCCTAAAGGAGCTTATGTTGCTCGGCCAACTTAGGCCCATTTTGGGTCATTTTTTTTTTTGGTCCATTTTATTTGAGTCCATTTGATATTATTTAGTCCATTTAACACTTAAATAAACTAACTAATCAAAAAATATATATACTTAACAATTTAAGTAATATAAATGACAATTATATCAATATATAATTTATCACTTTGGACTCAAAAATTCTCCATTTTATTAACCTATAAATCTTATTAGTTATTAATCTTTATTAATAACAAATAACCCTTTTAGTAAATTAACACTTAATTATTAATTCACAAAATCACAAAACCTTTTATTATTCAATTATCGCATAAAAGAATAATAACACTCTAGTTTCGTATCTTATATACGTCTCATAATTTATTACCTCTTGACTAACGTATTAGTCTTAATATTAAGTCTCTAGTTATACTATATCAAATATAAATAACTAGTCTCTGTTGGTCTTCCTCCCATTAGGTGTGACCGAAAGGGATCAGTTGATTGTAGTCACACGGCGATTAACGTCAAACTCTAGCAAGCCGAGCGTTACCGATATACGTTAATCAACTGACTTATATAAAGCTATATTCCCTTTATTTCTCTTAATGAGGTTTATTAAGTATTCGCAACATTGTGGAGGACACTCACTCCAACATAATGTAAGGGTTTTTTTTTTTTTTTTTTTTTTTTTTTTTTTTTTTTTTTAAATTTTTTGTCACACACTATTGACACTATCTTAATTTTAGGCTAAATTGTGAGAAACTACCTTACATTTTTTTTTGTGGTCAGAAACTACCTTCCATTTCTTAAAGTTAGTGGAACACTACCAAAATGAATTCCCCGTCCATTTTTAACATTTGACCGTCATTGACTTGACGGTAGTTTGTTCCGCCAACTAACACCCCTCAATTACTCCTTCATTATTTCTAACTTTCCATCCTCCTCTCTTATTCAATTCTCCCCCAAATATTTACCACATTCAATCACTAAAAAATCAAAAACCCTAATTTTCTGTTAACAATCCATCTTTAATTTAAACAAGTATTTAGGTGTGATCAAGCTTCAAATTCAACTTCTTCTGTCCAATTGAATACCAAATTAAAGTGTACAATAAGGTTTAAAAAATTTCGATTCTAAGGTTAATTATCTTCGTTTTTACTAATTTTGTGGTTGTGTTTGCTAAATCTTCATGTACAGCTCATTATCTGTTTTTATATGACCCAAATTTTGTTTGTTTTCACGATTTTTGGAGTGTTTCAATTTTGGTAATACCCCGTATCTTCACGAGACAGTTTTCGGGTCGATTAGAATTTTTATATTCGGTCTAGCTGTTTTGACTCTTTAAATAAGTTTTTTTATTACATCTTGGACATACGTCAAGTAGGTGCTTGCTAGGTTCAAAACATTATGAGGTTTTGAGTAGTGTTGTCAGTTTAGCGTTTTAAGGTATAGGAATTCCTCGAGTCGAGTGTATATCGGTTTTTAAATTATGTTGACCCACCTTGACCATCTTAAGTCTCATTAAATGAGACTGTTTAAGTGGAAAAATAAAATTAACCTCCCAGGCCATACATTTTATTTTACATACCCCCTCATACAGACACCTCCCTCATTTTCTCCCTTCTTCTTTAAAGGTCAAATTTCACAAGAAAAATCAGCTCCAACACCCTCATACCAGCCGTGTTCTTCCCCTCCCCATAAACCGACCGCGTTTTTCTCGTTTCTCCGTCAAATAGCGTGACTTTCGTTGCATCGATTTCCTGTCTTCATCCTTTATCCTTTATCCTTTTTTACCTTTTTCTCTCTTGGTGAGACTTATTTCCTATCAAAGTTAGCATCTTTTGTATTAGGGTTTGTCAAATTTAATTTATATTGTTGTTGTTTAGCTTATACTTTAATTTGTAGAGATGAATAGTAATGTCTATTGCTATCTTTGATCGTTGGGGAGGAAGTACTATTTGAGGAGCTCTTGTGATCAAGTTTCCCTCGTCCTTGAGACGATTATTTGTGTTAATTCTTCGATAAGGCAAGGGCTTATCCCTTACTTCGCTTATTTTCTGTTTTTGTGTGTTGTTTGTATGATTAGTGATGTGTTGTGTGATTCGTATGTTGGGTATGTATGTTTTGTATGCTTAGAGATGTGTGTGTCTGGGATATATATATATATATATATATATATATATATACGGACGTCACTGTCATTTATTTTAATTTATTTCCACCATTATTTGGGCAAAAAAACTAACATTACAAATAAATTTTTTTAATAAAATATTGATGTGTCGGGTAAATAATATGGTAGATACACAAAATTGATACTGCAGATACATTAAATGACGCAGTAGATACACAAAAAACGATTAGATACACAAATAAATGTCGTACGTACACCAAAATTATAAAATGCATTTAACGAAGATATAAAGTGACATGATAAGGTAGTTATGAACCACAAATATGTTTCCTAGACCATAAATGAGATAACAAAGACAACTATGCCGAATTTTCGAAATAAAACCTTTTTTAAGAAGGGGTCTCACCGAGTTACGAGATTTATTGGACTTAAAAATATTTGTGGACTTAAAAATGATTATAGGCCATACGCCAGTTGGGTTGTATGTTGTATTGCTCTTTATATTGGTTATGTTGAAATATCAGTGGGGAGTCCCCACTGACTGTGGATGTTGCATTCTTTGCGGCAGGTGTGCATGCGGGACGGGTGAAGAGTGAGGATAACCGTGAGAATAGCTCCATTACTTTAGTAGTTACCAGTATAGTTTTTTCGTTAGTTTAACGCTTGTTCATCAGTAGCTTTCGTGCGGGTATTTTATTCCCACTAGTTTGGACTTTGAAGTCTAGACCGTTGTTTTAGTTAGTTGCGATCCGGACTCCATGGTGTTTCCGCCACCGTGACTTGCTTTTATTTCGGTTTTCTTTGTTAAAACCATTTTATTTCATATTTTATTTTATTGGAAATCCGGGTTGTTACAAAAATTCTGACCAAGTTCTAACAAGTGACACCAAGTATAAGACAAACCTGAAGAAGGAGTCAGCTCATACCACTATCGTTGCTTCAAAACATAGGCCTACACCCAATCCACCCAAATACAATCTCTTCGAATTGAAAGTTTCCATAGCCACTTCAACATCAACGTTTTGTTCCAACTTAAAACCTCTCTGATATCAAATCATCCTTCCTTTCTTGGCCGACATACTTTAGACCAACTCATCCAAATGTGCTTCCTATGCTGTGCATCATAACCCCACAAAAATTGCCGACAACATTTTTCAATGGTTCTAATTATCCCTTTGGGAAGAAAAAGACAAGAAACCCAAAAAACTTTTAATACCGAAAATAACTGAATTAATCAGTTGCACTCTGCCTACGTAGGATAAGGACTCAGCAGCCCAATGATGTATCTTCGAATTTACCTTTTGAAGAAGCATAAAATACATATCTTGCTGAAGTTGAGAAGAATGCAAAGGTAAACCCAAATACTTAAAAGGGAAGACTCCTTTTACGAACTGAGAATGTTGAAGAATTTGCTCTTGCACATTAGGATGGACGCCTCCAAAATAGATGTTGGTCTTCTCGAAATTATGATGTAGTCCCGACCAAGAAGTAAACTCCACTAATTTTTGTTGAACTGCATTTACGGATGACACATCACCCCTTACAAAGACCATCATATCATCAGCAAAAATAAGATGGGTAAGCTTCAATCGAACACATTTATGGTGATAAGAGAAGCCCGACACACTCTCCAAACCCCTAAATAATCAAGATAAAATCTCTATACTTGAAACAAAGAGCAAAGGAGATAAGGGGTCTCCTTGTCGCAGACCCTTTCGACCCTAAAAAAATCCACAAGGAGAACCATTAATCCTGACAGAAAACCTCGATGTGGTTATACATTCAGAAATCCAACTCACAAAGTAGAAAATCCCAATGAACTGAATCAAAAGCCTTCATTATATGTACCTTGATTAAACACCTTGGAAATACATTCAGTCTATCATATTCTCTAATAAGCTCCTGCGTTAATTGAGAGTTGTCAAAAATATCTCGCCCTTTGATAAAAGCAGCCTGCTCTTTTCTAATAATAAGGTGTAAAACAAAGAAAGACGAGTAGCAATAATCTTGCTAATAGTCTTATACATGACGTTGCAACAAGAAATGGGTCGATAATTAGTCACACACCTCAGGCACTACCTTCTTTGGAATCTAACAAATCATGGTACAATTAATCTGTAAAATGAATTTACCAGTTTAAAAAAATTCCAAAATAGTAGAAGTGAATTCACCACTGATAACAGGACAAGCTTTTTTGTAGAACCCCGCAGAGAATCCATCTAGACCTGGAGTACTATTATCATCGATCGAGAACAACGCTTGCTTTACTTCCATGGCCAAGACATTGCTCTAATTTTGTTTTAGTTTTGTTATGATAATTTCGTTGACTGTTAATGAAGTTATGAGAAGTTTTATGAACTTTAACCCTAATAACAAAAATCACACGGCCAATCTAAGAGTGTTTAATGGTGGTCATTTTGTAACAAAAAAGAGTAAAACTGAGTATGTGGCTAATAAGAGCAACGGAGCTATATATATAAAAATAGATATAAAGAAAATTTGCTACTTTAATTTAGCTGAGTTTAACGTATGTACTGTTGTGTCATTAATACAAAGACATTCTCAAAAGAGTCAAATAAACTGGAACCTCCACAACCACAACAGGATCAATGACATCAACAACCACAACAATAGGAGCAGAAACTTCATAGGCATGAACATCTTTAATGGCGCCAGATGTAGAGCTAGTGACAAATGGAAGGTTGTTTGTGTCATTATTATCCCATAGGAATGTATTTTGAAAAACTTTTAATGTCTTGTACTCTATGTTCGACACTCATGAACTTATGAGTCTGTAAGAATGTTATTGTCGCTTTTGCGCAATATGGTTGTCAGGTTTTTGTAATAAGGATTGCGTTTGGTAGTAGGATGATCAACATTTCATGGCTGAATTTTGCCGCTTTTGTGATATATGCTTGTTAGGTGTTTTTATGTTTTTCATCTATATTATTGTCGGTTTATGCGCTCAATATTTGGACAATGGAGAGTATGTACATAATATGGTGTAATTGAGGAATGCATATTTCAATTGCAACAAAACCAAATGCAAGAGTGTTTAACCCCTTATTTAGACCATTGTCGTACAAACTTAAAATGAGTCGTGACAAATACGGGTCAAACAACTAATTTCACGCTACAAAATCAAGGTCAAATTGAATGAATTAGAAAGGGAGGGAACGAACTAAAAAAGTTTAAGGCAGTTCCTTACCATTTGGCATAAAAATAAGGTAGTTTGACAAAAAAAACTCATTTAAAAATGGAATGAAAACTAGGTTAGAGTGGGAGGAAACAAACTACCGTCAAGTCAATGACAGTCAAACATTAAAAATGGACGGAAAATCAATTTTGGTTTTGTTCCACTAACTTTAAGAAATGTAAGGTATACGTAGTTCTTGACCCAAAAACAATATAAGATAGTTCCTCACAATTTGGCCTAAAACTACGGTTGCGTCCAACAAAAACCCTTAATATAATGCGTTTAAACTAAATACAAGAGTCACAAAAATAATTTATTAAATAACATGTCTTGAAAATTCGAAAACTAAATGGAAGTGGAAATTTCCAAAACAAAAACTTCAAAAAAAAAAAATTATTGGGAAGAAAATAGTGATATTTCCTTTTAAAGGAAATGAGAACAAAAGAAAAAGATGGGGAGTATATTTTCAAGGTTATTTTACAACTTCCACCTTCTATAACTCACTTTCTCACAATGCCTAGATTTTGTAATTTTTTTTCAAAGTTTACACCTTTTTTTTAATGCGATAGTTTTGATTACTTATACTGTTATACATCAAACATTTGCAAACAAAAAAAACACTAAATCAATCACGTAAATTATATAGGTACGCCTGTGTCTTCTCCAAAAGTATAACTATAAATATATTACTCCACCGTCTCCACTAATTCAAAAATTTGTCTGGTCAAAATTTTGAAACTTTAACCATAAGTATATTCCTCCATCATCTCCACTAAGAACCTGTTCTTTCGAACTTTTTGGAGCTAAACTGAACTGAACTTAATCGAACTGAACGGAACTGAACTGAAACGAGCTGAGCCGAACTAAACTGAACTGAATCGTGTTCTTTCCTCCCGTTCTCCTTCTCTACGTTGGGGGAGCTGGATTCAGCGGCCATAGCTTTACTCAAGCGGGTTCAGAACTTCTCTGCCTCCCATGATGCAGGGGCTCGGGTGTCCGCTTATATTTTTATTCGTCTTGGCTTTGCGATTGCAAAGGGGGTGGGGGCCCAGATTGTATCTCGGCTCCCCACCAATTTTGTGTAAATGATGTAAAAAATTTCTTTCATAATAATGACAACGGCTGCGGTTTATAAAAAAAAAAAAAAAAAAAAAAAAAAAAAAAAAAAAAAAAATAATAATAATAATAATAATAATAATAATAATCTGTTGAATTTAATATAGCTGACCTGAATTGAATGAATTAGTGAATCAATCGAAATGAGTGAACTAAACTGAGGCTGAATAAAGTCAATCGAATTGAACTCAAATGTCTCGAATCGAATCAAATTAGCTGAAAATAAGTTGGAAAAAATAAGTTCTAAGTTATTTTTAATACAATAAACATATTTTTTTTTCATTAATTGTAAAAATACATTACTAACGACGATCTTCTTACCTTATAATGATATGAGGAAAAACGCAACCAAAGTTGGTACATTTAAAACCGTAGAAAATCAAGTGTAAACATTTCAGAAAAAATGAATGTGCAACACATTTGGTGAATCAAGCAAGACAAATATGAGTACATCTTTGATTTTACTTGAAAAAGTTGGAGTGCACCATGTGCCAAGAAGTCGTGCTGTCTTCTTATACGTCAAATAAGTACGGAGTACATTAGAGGGTGGACCGAATGTGGGCCGCCGGTAATATAGAAGTAGAACGACAAGGTTTCAAATTAATTAATTAAATAAAATGTATTGAAAAGTCGAAAACTAATGGACGTGACAAATTTCTAAACAAAAACTTGAAAAAAACGGATATGAAAAAAAAAAAGAAAAAAAAAAAAAAAAAAGAAAAAAAAAAGGTGTTATATTCTGAAAATGAGAATAAAAGACTGCGATGGAGGGAGTATATTTTCAGAGTTATTTCAGAACCTCCATATTTTATAACTCCCTTGTTCATAATACCTAGTTTGTGTAATTTTTTTCACACTCTCATCTTTTATCGCTAATGTTTTTAAAACTCTAACCAATTCAACTCTTTTGGCCAAAAACACATCAAATTCGTTATGTCAACTTTAATGTTTTTTGAACATTTAATTATTTCGTAAAATAGAGATATTAAAATGAAAAAATGGAATAAATATATTAATTCATAGCAACGGATAAAAATGGATATGTAAACTAAATAAATGAAAAAAAAATAAAATAAAATTAATTTGATGGAATCCGTTGTGTCTTTTTGCCTAACGACTAATATTGAGAGTTTCAATAAAATAAAATTAAGTTGAATGGGTGAGAGTTTTTGATTAAACTGACTAATTCACTAATAAAAACGCCTAACGACACTTACAAGAAAATAGATAAACGAAAACCGATCAAAAATCATTGAGAACATTTCTCTTTGACAACTAAGAATTCAAAACCATGATACGACAATTCGGCACATCCTACTATTGGTATCTCTATATAGCTTTTGAGGGAATCATTTGCTTGGATCAATGTAATTTGAAAATTACAGTGATTTGGCTTCAATGACAGCTGACGATTAACTTGTATCCTGTGATGAGACGTGCAGTGACCAATTAAAGAACTAATCATTCCCGATACACATAAACTCCAAAACCTTGAATTAAAGAATTGAATTCACCCTAAAAAAGAGTACCAGAAAACCCTTGTGAAAAAAGACTAAACCATCTTGCCTAAGGTGAGATTTTTATTGAATAAATAATGAAACAACATACTTAGATTGAAGAAAATAATCAATATGGGGCTCCGAATTTTAATGGTAAACGGAGGTCTTATTAATGGGGTTCCGGGTGAAGTTTTTATACCTTCTAGAGGTACAAGGAGATCCCCTTTCTCTATATATTTTTATAATATGCGCTGAGACTTGAGCACGAACCATACAATTAAAAAGTGATCTATCATCTAATGGCATTGGTGTTAAAATTCGAAACGGCATTGATAAAATTCATTTCTAATCTTAACCTTTGGTGATGATACAATTATTTTTTCAAAAGCAACAACTCAAAGTTGTATCTTGATAAAATCCATGTTGGATAAATTTTGTCAAATTTTATACTATCACAAATTGACGTTTCAACGCACTAAACATGTTGATCGTGCATCTCATGATTGTTTTAGAGGAATCATGGGTATGAATGAAGCCGCGTATCCAAGAAAATATCTTTGATTTCCTATATATAATAGATAGTAGGGTTACAAAGAACACTTTTGATAGGATAATTAAATCTTCTCAAGAACAATTATCTAAATGGAAAACTAATTCTTTATCACAAGATGGCATATTGGTTCTTATCCAAGCTAATTTAGCTTTTGAAGGCATATTCAAATGGAAAGTTTTCTAGTCCCCAATTCGATTCAGAACAGAGATTTTTTGTGGAATATAAATGCTTCACAACCCAGCATTTGCTTTGCAAGTTGGCATAAACTTTGTCAACCAAAATGGATGCGCGGTTTAGGCATCAAAATTGCTCAAGTAGTCAATAAGGCCTTACAAATAATGAAGTTCTTTGGAAAATTTTAACTGAAAAAAAAAAATATTTGGGTAAAAATTATTACTAAAAAGTATCTTAAAACCCAAACCCCTTTCGAGCATAAACTGTAACAACCCGGCTTTTCGTGACTTAATTAAACAAGGCGGAAAATTAATTAAGTACTTTATATGTATATAACAAAACCGGATGTTATCGTATTACCACTCAAAATACATAATCAGAGTTAAAGATAAACATGGTCATTAAATTACAATCTCTCGAAAACCGAAATAAAATATGCAATCTCCCCATGCTCCTTGGTAATAATCTTGGGGTACCTAAAGTGAACCGTATTAGCATTTTCAATCCCGCACATAACCGTGATTGCTCATTGGCCATCATTAGGCTCATATCCAATGTGCATAATAAATAGTACATCTTATAACGTATAAGAATGTTGCAATTAGCAAATAATAATAACATTTCTCAAGTTACAATTCAAGTTATAATATGCATGCGATTTAAAGCAATAAAACATATAGGCATGATATTCAGTTATAAATACAAATAACAGGTAACATCATATCAATAGTATCACAAGTATTCAACATAATTACGGTGCGATATCATATCGCAAACTATCAGACATATTGTATCATTCACATCATGCAGACTCGATTCACTTCAGAAATTTGTGGTCTTTAATTTTTAAAGATGTTACGACTCACTTCCACATAATTCAAACAACACATACTGCTTACGAGCCTGACCACTGAGTAGGCCTTTGTACTCTAGTCGTTTGCATCTCACTACCATAGTGCAGCGACTTACTCGACTCATAAACCACGCCGAATACTATAGTACTTGCATCTCATCTTCTAGTGTTCGAAATGATTCGAACTTCAGTTACAATCCCGTCAAGTGATCTTTACGCAGGGTAGGAACGAATGCTAGCGTCGCGCCCACTAAGAACGAAACGCGGCAAGGAGACAGAACCGCGTATCCGGCCCAAATCCATAAAGTCGATATAAGACCCAAATCCATAAGGTCAATAGAAGACCCAAATCCATAAGGCCGATACAAAACCCAAATCCATAAGGTTGCGGTGGGCCGGGTACCTCTAGCGAAATAGGAGGATCAACCCTAGTCTAATATGCATATATGAGTATTCATGTTAAGAGTAGGCTATGCTATTCATAGAGCACCTTAACTCTGAATAAAACGACTACTTCCTAGAGACTGACCCAAAAGAGTTGGCGTATTCATTATCTTGAATGGCTTAGGCAGTGCGACTTAAGGCGCAAAGGCATGGGCAGGATGGCTAAGCAATAAGGCCGCCGGTTGAAAACCACACTATTCGGGATGACCAGCGTCAGAGACCGAGATAGTGGCGTCCGTACAAGACTATCCTAAACCCCACTTCACTCACGATTGACGTTTTCATAACAGAGGCTCAAGCTTTTGACCCGTTGTTTAACTTACTCATAATTCATTATTTTATTTGATATTTTATATCATTATTATTACTAGACTCTCCTAGTCTCATCGTCAAACGTTTAAGTATTTTATTTGGTTTCATATGGTCACGTAACATATTCGTTTATTATTTGAAGTGTTGTTAATTATTAACGTTTTTAAGTTTCTATATTGATACGTTTAGTAACTAGAATAAACCCGTGCAAAATGCACGGGCCTATATAGCTATATTTTATTATATTATGTGAAATATTTTCGTACTATTGTATGTAAATTGCATATATTTATAATATGTACAACTTAATTTTAATATTCATTAAAGAAAATTTAATTTATTAAACTCATGAATTTTTAATTGAGACGGCTTGATGATACTATCGTGAGACATCTCATATATTGTAACACCCCCATTTAAGCCAGGCGGACCCCACTTAAATGACGGTGTTACGGGACCCGACTGAACGGGTCCATGGGCAAACATCTGTAATCTCAAAACCTGGATATAAAGAAAAGGGAAGCTGAAAGCATCAAAAAGGGTTGAATAAACTCTCAAACTACAACTGTCAACCCTGACAGTAACAAGGCACGCAGGCCGAGAAAACTGAAGACAAAAACAAAAGTAACGTCTATGGTGGAAGCTAGACTCGAGACCAGACTCCAACGATTCCCTCCAAGCGTTCCCAAAACAAGCACAGTCACGTCCGAGTACCTAAAGGGGTGGGGAAGACAGGACAGAAACAACAACAATAACCTAGTTAGCCTTTAACAAAACTCATAATATGCACGAAAGGAAAAATCAAAACTTCAAGTAACTTGAGACGTGAAAAGGGAGGCTATGAAACTACGCTTACACCTTTAAGTTACAATTAGAACCACCTCACGTGTACTAGCTCAGACGTGTACAAACAATCTCATAAATCAAGCAAAGACAAGGACCCCACTGTGTAACTCCACATAGGGAACTTACCATATCGCCAACGCTCCACAACTCCGCCAATCATAACTCCTCCAAGTCACCGGGCCACACAGACCCAAACACCGGGCCACACAGACCCACAACACCGGGCCACACAGACCCACATCACGCCACACGGACTCCAACGCATTCACAAGGTAGTAATCGTCATGGCAAGAGGACAACAACAGCATTTATATAAGCTCATATTCATCATTCCTTATCTTTCAAGGTCGCACTTATAAGATGGCATTTTACCAATTAACATAAAATAGTCGAACAACACAATTTCTCCTCGGTTATAGATCATCACTACAATACATACGCACATTCTACATCCCTAAGCACTTCTTTCAAATTACATATGGTACCCGGTCATTACTCCGAGTCCCAACAACACATGGCACATCACAAGCCTCACTGGCCACCCCACCTCACAATTATACACGCCACCCACAACACAAGCACATCCATCAGACTCACGTACATGCCTATATGGTACACTTCACAAACACATATACACGGCACATCCATCCTACACATACACCTAGGTGGAACACCCATGATTGCATACATACGGCATATTCAAACTAACATACACCCATATATCCACATTCACATACACATACGCAAATACCCACTGTTATATACTCACAATTACATATACTCACACACTCACAATTACATATACACACACACTCACAATTACATACCCACATACACACAAATTCACATTCATATATTCAATTCAGATACCCATTTGAAATCAAATAAACCAACACCGCTCCAAAAAGCAAACAAAAACCCGGTTACCTCATCAATTACCCTTTGGTATCAAACACACATACAAAACTCACCCAAACCTTCATATATTCACTTCATTAGCAAAAGCAAAACCCACCAAAGACCCCAAAATTTCACACGACAATGAGTAGTTTAGGCAAAGAAGAACTACAAAGAAGTCGACAACAAGAATGGATGATTATACAGCGATAGCAATATCATAAAACTACAAAGAAGAATAAGGGGATACACGGCTCTGGCTGGAAGCCACGATTCACTACTGTAAGTAGTCCAAAAGTCAGCAGAAACAATGACCAAGATTCGGTGAAAGCAATGGTAAAACTCGGCAAATTACAAAGACCATACACGGCCATCAATCAACACAAAGCCAGCCACAATTCAAGCTTTACATTCACACAAACATACACTATAACATACGTACATCACATAGAAACTAAGTAAGGGGTAAGCCATTACCTTGAGGGAGAACAACTCAAGAACCGACTCTAGGTTGAAGATGAACTTGGTCACAAAGGCTCCTCGAGAAACCCGTCCTCTACAAGGTTTGAAACCACCCAAAACATCACTAACCACTCAAACAACACTAGGTATAACCATACAAGTTCAATGTTCAAAAAGTTAAGCCAAACCCTAACATAAAAGGTACAAACTTGGGAAGGAAATCAGGCTTACCTACAAGGGAAAAGAGCATGAAAGGGAAGAGGGTGAGGAGAGGAAAAGAATGAAACGAAAATCGGAAGAAACGGTGCCCGAACGAGGGAGACCCGGCCTCGGTGGTGATACACCGTGAAACACGGTTGAAGAGAAAAGGGGGAGCTGTTAGCTCCTCTTTTGATCGACTCCTTTTTTTTTTTTTTTTTTTTAAGTGAGGGAGGGAGGGTTTTGTGTTTTCTAGTTTTGATTTTTCACATAGATAAATGGTAAAATGAATTGTGGGAGTAGGATACGGTGTTTAGTTAATTTATTCTACCTAATAAAAATTGTAGGAAGGTCGATCTTAGTCAAACTCGTTCAAAAATATTTAACATACTAAAGACCGACTCTAAACCCCTCGAAACGTTTAACCGACTTAAAAGAACTTCTCTCACTTTTACAAGTCAACCGAGCCCACACATGACATACTTCCGAATTAAATCTTCAAAACTCACAAAAATACTCGTAGGTTGAATTATCTGTCTACACGACAAATGTGATTCAAATATCTGGCTAAGGAAAATACGGGTATTAGGTCTTCCCTCCTTAAAAGAATTTCGTCCCGAAATTCATTACACTACCCGGCCAACTAACCGACAACACAAGACAAGCTAGCGTATAAACACATACACGACTCATGCTCAACCAGCGCTAAGGTCAAGGTAGTGCTACTCAGACACTCGTAACATGCAAACAACAATAGGAAACAAAATTTTTTCGCTCTTACTACCCCCCCAAAAAGAGTTACGTCCGCGTAACTAAGAATATACGTCAAGAGAAGAAGGAAATAACGTGCTTCCAGCACACCCATCATGTTGAGTTAAATATCGTTGAGACCGATTATAATTACACTCATGTATATCTAGGTACTGGTCACCACATCATAACAATCCAAAATTGGCAATAACTTGGCCTATAGGGTATGCAATCTCAACATCATACCAAAACTTGACCTATTACAGCGATTTCCCTTTGTCATCAACACAAACCACTAGCAACGAATATAACACATATCATATTACATCACTGATACCTACACCTATCATCATGCATTGCTTACATCGTTTAACGCAATACACACACATTCAATAACATGTCATAGCAGCAATGGGAAAATGCAGCCGCATTAATAGCAACAGCCTATACAACATCAACAACGGCAGATACAAAACCATAGACGCCAACAGCAGGTGGTAGGTAGAGCAAAGAAGAGCGATACAACGATCCATCGGATGTGGTCACTAGATAGCATTTATCGACTCATAATCTAACAATAGCAATTATTAATAGACACCAGCAACAAGGTTCACACAATACCTCACTCTACTTACAGGCTTTATTATACACATGAATTCAGACATATACATATACGACATCTTTCAACGAGCGACACAAAACCTATACTCAACACACATACACGTCAATTCCAGCAATTCTTATCCTAACTAATCGAGATTATGTACTAACTCCCAAAATCCAACTAAGGGAGATTCCGCTACGAACAGTACCATCACAACATATGTATAGTCTAATTCCCACTATGTAAACCATTATCAACAGCAGCACCATTTAAGCTTGAAAAACATTTAAGCTTGAAAAAAATGTGTCAGCAACCAAAGACTCCTAAAACGTGACAGCACCCATTATCAACAGCAGCATGTAAACCAAAGACTCCTAAAACGTGTCAGCAACCAGTAGCCCATAACCGATTCCAGCAACATTTAAGCTTGAAAAACAGTATCTTAACTATGCAATACTAATGTACGCCACAACTAGGATTAATAGAGTAAGGCACCAACTCGGTCAGTACACACAACAAGCATAGCAAGTATTCGCCAAAATCACAACAATACTTCTCACAATATGAGTACACACACCTCACGGAAACTCATCAACACAGCGACAGAAAACGTGGCTAAAAGCTACCTACACGGCTTTACAACACTTCTAGGATACAAATGTACTGGTCACGATGAATTCATGCTCCAAAGTCAATGGACTCGCATATAATAACTCGAAACCGAGATGTAAGGCATATATGGAAGTAGCTAAACCATACGCAACAGTAATTATAGCAATAGATTAGCAATTACAACAGCCGCGTAACAACAGGCTCGGCAAAACCTTCCTAAATCCTCAAATGTACTCGTATTTCCAAGATTCTCATAACTATGATAACAAAAATCAAGTAAAACTCACATCGCTATCTTACTTCTTTTACTTATCATCACTTATCATCCCCATTTACTAATGTATCTTCTCTATCCTCTTTTCTGTGTTTCCGTCATTGCCATGACGCAATACCACTCAACCTCGTTTACCTACTCCAAACTTTCATTTAACTCTGTCACTATGTGTCCTCACACTCAACTTGTCACCTTCCTATGATTTTAGACTTACATCACTTCAGTTTGACTCATATCTGAACAATATCCTCAACCTATTATGACTTACCACTCTGTAATCCGCTCATCATTCCATGTATCCTATACTTGTGTTTTTTGATTCCTAATACCGTTACCACTATCATGCTTCTGCTACCTACGCAAATTCAAATGACTAACCTCTACATTATTCACAACTCTCTGTCACTAGTCAATTCTACTCAACTGCTAACAACTACTACATCACCTATCCTATATTTGTTTACATATATTTTCCCACCCTCTACCTCTCACAGATATCAACAATTTTTGAAATTTTCTGGTGTTATCTATGACATTTGTTACCATTCTTATTACCTAGCTAACTCTTGCTCAACATTTTCGTAATAGCTCTCACAAATTTTAATTCGTTTGTTAGCGTAATACCACTATTCTCCAATTTGACATACTTCTACTATAGAAATTTACATAACGCATATTACTACACACACTACCATCGTACTCTACAACATATTTCCAAGTATCATATCCATATTAACTCGCCAACGGTAACGTACGAACACATGTATATACCCTATTTACCTCATAACATGGTAGTGTATATTCTGCCATATAATCAACCATTCAAGGTTTCTAGCTTTCAGCTATAATGTACAAGCACTTTACTTACGTATTCAACGGTTCACAACTCCATTACAATTTATTCTGCCTACATTATTTCCCACCATCAGCAACCCAACAGGCTGTACAGAGCACGATCAGCAGAACATCACAACAACGCTTCCCATATCGGGTCAAAACACAACAGTTATTTCTAAACTTCTTCTTACTTATACTTATAGTGATTTCTATAATTACTTCCTACTTAACCCAATAAGCCGCAAAATACTTCCTACAACTCAGAAACAAGCAACTACGAAAGACTTAATACCAAACAGAGAAATCATATTATATAACCCTTTGCAAAAGTCTAATCAAAACTCACCACTGAGCACACCTCTGATAGGAACATAGCCTAACACACAAGCAATAACAAGCGGACAACGTAACGTAGCACAAACAATAGCTACACAACTCATAATGCATTCACCTGCACACATTCACTAATAGCAAGACACCTCACAATATGGAATCACATAACATACACATCCTATTCACGAAGTACTCATACCAGTTTCTTCCATATATTTCTTGTTCTCGCTGTTTCGTATCGTTCCACATTCACTTCCGCATCATTTTCGTAACATTTACATCTTGTCAGCGGTATATCAATTTCACCATACTACAATTTGTCATACTATCACACAAAATAACTTTTAATCATTCATAACGCGATATCACATGCACATTTTAATTATTATAATTCAGCAGCAACAACCATCAAGTATAGCCAAAGCAATGCGGCACGCTTACTGACTAACAATATCATAAGAAGGCATGTTCATAGCACAGTGTCAAGATAAATCATATCTAACAGCAAACAAAATTCCACAGTTCCTCAAAATGCACCATGAGTGCCTCCAGTGACCCGAAGGTCCTAATCCCATCCTCCATTAACAACCAACATAATATCATGTATAATCAACGAGTAAGCATACGATAATAAAGATGCAATAGTATATAAAGTAAGCATATAAGAATCATGATCATAAACGATGGCATAAGCAGAAACAATGTAAAGGCAATGATAACAACATCATCTTATCAATACTTGGCTTCCAAGGGGCGGGTTCATCATCCTTACCAAAACATATTACCAAATCACACAAGTACGCTCAACAACAGTATACCACAGCCATAGCTCAGAAACGACAATGAGAAGCAGAACATCACGAAAAGGAGTAACAAAGAACAAGGATACGATGAGTAGCAATCATGGCGATACTTGATGGTAGCAAAAATCACCGATAACAGCGAAACATCAATTAAGCGACAACCGCGGACTCTAATTGAGCACACATCTTAACAACGGTTGTTCTGGTAACTTACAAAATTCGACACATCTTAATTCACGTATGTTCATCACGCAAACAAATCATTCCTTCGTCCATATGTGGACCTTTTTAGCACAAACTCAAGTCTTTAAAGAGGTTTAAGACATCAAAACTAACATAAATACGTCCCAAATTATTCGACCAGCACTTGACTTAAGCATTCAGACATACACTTCCGTTCCCTCAACCCAACACAATTTATACACTCACACAATTCACCAATTTATACACAAGCAAGGTCGTAACTCATATCATATCAACAATTCAAACACACCTTATTCAAACAATGAAATTGCATCCTATCCTCGGTTTAGACTCGGCCTAAACAACGAAACAACGTAGTAACACAGCCACGACTAATAAAAAGTCATGGTAATAGCAGTACAGACCATAGCAACGACACCTACACTCGACACATCCAAGTCACAACATACGTATTCGATCACCTCCACGCAACAGCAATAACATGGAATATAATCAGTAGCAGCAACTATAAGGAACTCCAGAAACAACAATGGTTTAAACAACTATGTACAACATCAAAAACACAGCAATTACAGCCCCTACGCTCAAGAGTAAACGGCACAGCAGCAAAGACGACAACAACGGCCAAAAGAACCGACAATAGCAGTACAACTGAATGACAATAACAACAAAACAGGCACAGCAGCAACATGTACAACAATAGCAGCCTTAACATGTCTAAATTCTCGTAACAAATCACACGCACTCGGCTTAACATCATAATACCAATATGTGGCTTAAAGGGGAGGGTGGGTGGGATTATTATGTTATACAACCACTATATTTACTTAACCTGTACTGATACCGTTTTCTTGCCATGACGATCCTTGTACTCGTCCCACACCAAAATCACCCAACAACATCATAGTATCTCCACAACTCCACAACAACTCCCCACGCCTCATCACGACTCATCCCATCTCATCACCGTGTCTCCATACTCCATGATCAACACAACACAATCACAAACAAGTCAATCAACAGCATATCAACGCATCCCGACACACTTTACCCCCCATTAACCACTTCAACTCATGGTTACCAAGCTCTCTAGGGACGTCTCCCACCTAGGGTTTTGGGACGTCTCCCAAGCCCTGGTGTTGCTTGGATCACCAGTCATTTCCATGGGGTTCATTTTAAATCCTATATTCATTTTAAGACACGACTCTCCTATTTCATTTTATGGTTCAATTTAGGTTCATTTTATCAGGGTCGCCTCTCTGATACCACTTTGTAACACCCCTATTTAAGCCAAAGTGACCACTTAAATAGCGGTGTTACGGGACCCGACTGAACGGGTCCATGGGCAAACATCTGTAATCTCAAAACCTGGATATAAAAAAAAGGGAAGCTGAAAGCATCAAAAAGGGTTGAATAAACTCTCAAACTACAACTGTCAACCCTGACAGTAACAAGGCACGCAGGCCGAGAAAACTGAAGACAAAAACAAAAGTAACGTCTATGGTGGAAGCTAGACTCGAGACCAGACTCCAACGATTCCCTCCAAGCGTTCCCAAAACAAGCACAGTCACGTCCGAGTACCTAAAGGGGTGGGGAAGACAGGACAGAACGACAACAATAACCTAGTTAGCCTTTAACAAAACTCATAATATGCACGAAAGGAAAAATCAAAACTTCAAGTAACTTGAGACGTGAAAAGGGAGGCTATGAAACTACGCTTACACCTTTAAGTTACAATTAGAACCACCTCACGTGTACTAGCTCGGACGTGTACAAACAATCTCATAAATCAAGCAAAGACAAGGACCCCACTGTGTAACTCCACACAGGGAACTTACCATATCGCCAACGCTCCACAACTCCGCCAATCATAACTCCTCCAAGTCACCGGGCCACACAGACCCAAACACCGGGCCACACAGACCCACAACACCGGGCCACACAGACCCACATCACCGGGCCACACAGACCCAACGCATTCACAAGGTACAGAATCGTCATGGCAAGAGGACAACAACAACATTTATATAAGCTCATATTCATCATTCCTTATCTTTCAAGGTCGCACTTATAAGATGGCATTTTACCAATTAACATAAAATAGTCGAACAACATAATTTCTCCTCGGTTATAGATCATCACTACAATACATACGCACATTCTACATCCCTAAGCACTTCTTTCAAATTACATATGGTACCCGGTCATTACTCCGAGTCCCAACAACACATGGCTCATGACAAGCCTCACGGTCACCCCACCTCACAATTATACACGTCACCCACAACGCAAGCACATCCACGGCACTCACGTACATGCCTATATGGTACACTTCACAAACACATATACACGGCACATCCATCCTACACATACACCTAGGTGGAACACCCATGATTACATACATACGGCATATTCAAACTAACATACACCCATATATCCACATTCACATACACATACGCAAATACCCACTGTTATATACTCACAATTACATATACTCACACACTCACAATTACATATACACACACACTCACAATTACATACCCACATACACACAAATTCACATTCATATATTCAATTCAGATACCCATTTGAAATCAAATAAACCAACACCGCTCCAAAAAGCAAACAAAAACCCGGTTACCTCATCAATTACCCTTTGGTATTAAACACACATACAAAACTCACCCAAACCTTCATATATTCACTTCATTAGCAAAAGCAAAACCCGACCAGCAGCCCCAAAATTTCGTCAGCGACAGCAGTAGTTTAGGCAGCAGTAACCACAGTAAGTCGACAACAGTAATGGACAGATTATACAGCGATAGCAATATCATAAAACGGCAGCAGCAATAAGGGGATACACGGCTCTACAGAAGCCACAATTCACGGCCAGAAGTAGTCCAAAAGTCAGCGAAGCAATGGCCAAGATTCGGTAGAAAGCAATGGTAAAACTCGGCAAATTACAGCAGCCATACACGGCCATCAATCAACACAAAGCCAGCCACAATTCAAGCTTTACATTCACACAAACATACACTATAACATACGTACATCACATAGAAACTAAGTAAGGGGTAAGCCCTTACCTTGAGGGAGAACAACTCAAGAACCGACTCTAGGTTGAAGATGAACTTGGTCACAAAGGCTCCTCGAGAAACCCGTCCTCTACAAGGTTTGAAACCACCCAAAACATCACTAACCACTCAAACAACACTAGGTATAACCATACAAGTTCAATGTTCACAAAGTTAAGCCAAACCCTAACATAAAGGTACAAACTTAGGAAGGAAATCGGGCTTACCTACAAGGGAAAAGAGCATGAAAGGGAAGAGGGTGAGGAGAGGAAAAGAATGAAACGAAAATCGGAAGAAAGCGGTGCCGAGCAGGGAGACCGAGCCTCGGTGGTGATACACCGTGAAACAGTTGAAGAGAAAAGGGAGGCTGTTAGCTCCTCTTTTGATCGACTCCTTTTTTTTTTTTTTTTTTAAGTGAGGGAGGGAGGGTTTTGTGTTTTCTAGTTTTGATTTTTCACATAGATAAATGATAAAATGAATTGTGGGAGTAGGATACGGTGTTTAGTTAATTTATTCTACCTAATAAAAATTGTAGGAAGGTCGATCTTAGTCAAACTCGTTCAAAAATATTTAACATACTAAAGACCGACTCTAAACCCCTCGAAACGTTTAACCGACTTAAAAGAACTTCTCTCACTTTTACAAGTCAACCGAGCCCACACATGACATACTTCCGAATTAAATCTTCAAAACTCACTAAATTACTCGAAGTATTAATTATCAGTCTACACGACAAATGTGATTCAAATATACCGGCTAAGGAAAATACGGGGTATTACATATATATAGTTCATTATTTTCATGTTTTAGTTTTTTTATTTATGTTATAGTAATTTTTGAATAACGCGGTCTTACTTTAGGATTAGTGAATAATGACATTAATTTTATTAGAATTCATGCTATTAACAATTAATTATAATATACTCTTTTTTATGTTTATATCAATATCAATATTACCCAATAATAATTTATCATATTTTATGTAATATATGTATCATATTTAATTTGGATAATTGAAGATAAATGATGGAAAAGTAGAAGGCGTTCATTGTCTTTAATGGTTTCTTCAAAGTCGGATATGGAAACACCTACTAAATAAGTAATATTTCGACTGATATAAAACTTTAACTACAGTTGTAGTGTAAGTATATCTTGAAAATTATATGATCCATTTGTTGTTTACTTCAGGTTTATTGAATGATCTACTGCATACTTTTAAGTTCTAAAATATTAGTGCACTCTTAAGATAACTCCATTTGTTGTCATATGACCATTTTGACAGCTTTTTAATGCTCACGAAAATATCAAAAAAAAGGGTTACAATAAACATTAAAACAAACATTATTTAATTTATATGCATGAAACACTCATAAAATACAATTATTTTAATCCCCTTGCTAAATTCATCAAAAATTAGAAAATGATATAATAAAAGTAAAAGTATACACTTTTTATATGCATAAAACATTCATCTATTTCATATTTACTTATATTAATTTAATTAGTTCATACAAAAAAATGAGAAGTAATCATCCATTCCATCCATCCATTATATAATTAATAATATAACTTCCTAAAATATTTAGATACAATATAAAGAATTGAGAATATAGTATTGTATTGTATGTTAAGAATCAACCGTAAATTAGTATGCATTTAATTACTTCCTTAAATAAAATAATCATATCATATCATATTATTATTACATTCATATTCCTATTGAAGTGCAAGTTAGGTGGGAAAGTTAAGTGCAAATGTATGTTGAATTATATACATGATATATGGCAAAGTTATCAAATGCTATAGCACTTTTAGTGCAAATGCAGACTTACAATACTGATTTTAGTACATTCAATTAATGTAATATTATTATTGCACTTGCATAATATATTTGAACAATATTGTATGTTGAACAATATTGTATTTTCCAATTTTGTTTATAAAAATGTATGTTGAATTATATACATGATATATGACAAAGTTATATCCCGTAAATTTTATCATGTATATAACAATAAAATATTATTATTATTATTATTATTATTATTATGCAAATGTATGTTGAATTATATATATGATATATGGCAAAGTTATATCCCGTAAATTTTATCTATTTTATTTTTGCCTTATTTATAATTTTATATACTATATAGGAGAAGTGTTGATTGTAGATATAGTAGAATATATTATTTTTGTTGGGGTTAGTGTCCTCCACAGTTAGTGCAATAACATAAATAAATCTCTAAAGGTACACAGGGTACATTTTGTATTTAATCAGTTGATTAACGTTTATCAATAACGGTTGGCTTGCTAGATAAGTTTGACGTTATTGTCATACAGATGGCGGTGATCAACTGGTCCCTAAGAGTCACACCTAAAGGATGTGTTTGAGAGATGTGATTATTTGAGAAAATGATCATATCGATGCCCTACTTAATAACTAAACGGTTAGTCAGTGTTGTTGACTAAAAGGTTAGTCAAATATGACTAAGAGGTTAGTCAAATGTGATAATGAATATTATTTAATAAAGATTAAATAATATCAGATGAGAGGAATTAGCTGTAATTCGGAAATTGAATATAAAAGGTTATATTTAATTATTGCGTATAATGTAGGCTAATTAATTTTAAACAGTTATAATAAATTAGCAAATTATAAATATACGGATATTTATGATTAATTATAATATATGGATATTATAATAACATTGTACATTAAAAGCTAGTATACTAATTAATTGGGTTGTGATAAACTATTAATTAGAATTTGGGCTTTTAAATTAAGAAGTGGAAAAGTCCACCTCTCCTTGTTTTGGACGTGTAGGGTTATTAAGGGGAGGGGAGTTTACTTCCTCCCTACTTAACCTAATAAGACTCCTAATCTCTCATAATCTAATTCATTCATTCACCTATACTACAACACTAAACCTAGAGAGAAAAATAGTTTTCTCCTCTAAAATTCTCTAGCAAATTCAAGGGCATATCTCTACATATCTTGGGTGAGATAATTAGGAGATACCATCTATTTGGTATTGATCTTAGGCCAAATTACAAGTATTCAAAGGTTAACTCTTAATCTATTTAGTATATTATGCAATTTCAATTTATGACTTTAAATCTTATAAAGTTTTTCATTATAATCCTGTGAATTTAATGGTCTATATACGGATATAAACCTACAAGTGGTATCAGAGCCTTAGGGCACATGAAATTTTTATAAGGTTTTCATAAAATCGATTTTGTATAAATATCAAACAAATTTGGATTTTGGCCGTATGCTTGAATTGATTAAGTCAACTTTAAATCAACTTTAATTGAATTGATTTTGTATGGCCGTGTATGTTTTGTATGGCCGTGTATTTTTGAATTGATTAAGTCAACTTTAAATCAACTTTAGTTGAATTGATTTTGTATGGCCGTGTATTTTTGTTTGTTTTTGGATTAATTTGGTCTAATTTGATTCATATTTATCAATGTTTTAAGATGTTAAAACTATAATATATGATTTTGTATAGGTTTTGATTTAATACTGATTGAATTAAACTATAAAAGACCAAATTTGTGTATATTATGAACATGTCTTGTTGTTAATCATTAGATCTTTCAGTTTTAAGATGTTTAATTTAAAAAGTTAAATTGAATCTCTTAAGTCAATGTTTAATACGGATTAAAATTGAGTTAGTATCGATCTAATTATTACCATAAACGAATAAAAACAGTTTAATTCATATTTTTTTTAATATGGCCGAATTAAATTTTTTTGGAATTTTTTTTTTGTTTTTTTATGTGTGGCCGTGTAGTTTTAATAAATAAATAAAAAAAAAAAAAAAAAAAAATTCAGATTTTATTTTAATGTTGGCCGAAAGTTATGTTATTTTTTGGTAATTTGATTTTTGGAAATTAAATATTTTAATATATTATAAAGATAATATAATTTTATGTTATTGTGAAGCAGTTCATAATAAATATGATACGTAATATTTTAAAAAAGTTTAAAATAATTTTGTGATCTAATTTGTATTATACTGATAATATAAATTATTTCTTTTGGATTATGTTTTGATTAAGATGTTATGAACAATTAAGGAATTGTTGCATAATATAATCAATTAAAAGGGTGGTTTGGATTAAAATCAATTCGTATGCATTGTTTTAATTTTGTTTAGATGATGCTCTATATTGTGATTGAATGGTTTGAATGGTTTAAGTTTACGCATTAATTATTGTACAAACGGTTGTAATTTACTAGTGTGGCCTTAGAAAATTGTGTTTTCGTAATGAAGGAAACACAATTTTGGTTGTATTTTTGAGATCTCGAATCTCCAATTTTGTAATAATTTTAATTTTGGCATATTTTGAATTAGAATGTAAATAGGTTTATTTTTGTAATTCAAATATGTAATTTTGAAAGATTCAAGTTGAAGATTCAAGATGGACTCCCACTTAAAGCCCAAGATGAAGAATGAAGACAGCTTAGGGTCCATGGATGGATTCCACTTTGTATTGTCTTTATTTTCATAGGGATAGGCCACACTAGGTGTTTTTCATTTTTGCGTTTTTCTTTACCGTTTTATTGCATTCTCGATAGATAGTAGCATCATATTCCGCCTAAACTAAACCAAACCACCTAATATGCATGAAAATGGATCATATAGTTGCATCCTAGATTATAGACATACGGATGTCATTTGTTTAGAGCTATCACCTCAATTTAATCATTCACGATAATGCTAGATATTAGTTCACATAAAATGAATTAAAATGAGTTGATGGGATCTTCCTCTAAAACTGAAATTGAGAATTAGTCTTTATAAGTCGAACCACTATGAATCCCTTCTTCGTCGGTAGGCATAATATGACCCCTTCTACGTTGGGTAAGTAGTGGCTGTCAACTTAGTTTATCTCAACATTATGGTTCGAGTAATATCTCGAAGGTATGGTGGACTAATAGATAGGATTTACTGAAATCTATCGACCAAGAATTCTAACAGTAGAATTAGCTAAGCAGTTAGCTTATCAATTTATAGAAATTGAGACTTGGGATCGCTTATATAATTCTCGAGGGAGGTCAATTATATGAGTGCTTAAGTCGTTGCATTAAAATGTTATTGTTTTGACTTAAATCTTTAAAACAATGATTTCTTATCTTCTCTCTTCTTCTTCTTTCTTTTCACAGTTTCGAATACGTTATATACAGATATAACTACTATAACAAATGGCTGTTCGTATTGAAGGACCAATGCCGAGTGTCACACTTGAACGTGAATCATGGCTGAGAATTTTTATGGACAGCATGAATCAGTCCACTCGACTGAAGAATGATGGGTCCAATTTTGCTGATTGGGAGGCCGCATTACGGAATGCCGCCATAGCTGACGGCAAGCTCAAGTACTTGGCGAGCCAATGCCGTGAACCGACTCCGATGCAGAGGAGATGAAGTCGTAGCTTATAATGATTTCATGATGGAGGCGGGTGCGTTCACGGGCGTGCTCATCTATGCAAGGGAAGCGAATTTGCAAAGACGATTCGTTACCCAGGGTGCAAACAAGATTTTCACCACCCTTACTAAGGAATTCTTGAAAGCTCAGAAATTAAGAGTTACGAGTATACTACTCGTTTCTTTGAAGCTAGACTCAAAAGGGCCAACCGGTTGGTCACACCTTCGCCATGATCGAGAACGTTGAGAAATTGGAGGAGCTTGGTTGCACGATCGATGAGAAGATCAACATTGATCGAGTGCATCCCTCTCTTCATGATGGGTATGCCCTCTTTAGGGCAAACTATTACATGAATGACATGCAGAAAAGTGCATGAGCGCATTCACCTCGCATGCAGACGGAGAGTGATCTGAAGTTGAGTGGGAGCACGAAGCAAGATGTTCTCATGATTGGGAACAAAAAGGGTAAGGGTAAGGCTCCGGCTAACCTAGCTGTAGGTAAGCCAAAATTCAAGAAGCCAGTGGTTGCTAAGAGTGGGCCTGGTGAGTCTAGCGGTAGCTCACAAGGCAAGGCAAAAGCTAAGCAGAGCATGGAGTGCCACCATTGCCACAAGTCTGGGCATTGGAGGCGTAACTGTCCCGTGTATGCTGAGGACATTAAAGCAGGCCGCGTCGCTCCTGTTGGTATGTCGTCTTTTATTCATATGATTGAGATTAACCATGCAAGTTTCGGAACTTGGGTACTTGATACTGGATGTGGTTCTCATCTGTGCAATCATTTTGATACATGTTATTTATATACGTTTTATGCCCCCGGTTCAGTCGCATTTAGCTCATATTTACTCGTGATTATTGCTAGTTTACGAGCTATTTGTCATATTTCTCGATACTGCTGCCTTTCATTTGCACTTTGCAGGTTTTGGTGGTTTTGAGCCAGAACCCGGGACGTTAGGAGCATTTCGAGATTCAAGCTGACGAGACCAAGCCCAAGCGCACACATGAGCTCGAAGACAGGAACCAAGACCAAAGACATAGAAGGCCCGAGTGAAGGAATTGGGCTAGAAACGAAGGGAGACTAAGCCCATTGACCAAGCGGGCCGGTGCAGACCGGTCTTGGGCCGGCCGACTCCGATCTGTGACGACCGAATTTCCTATTTTCGAGTTTTATTATTTTGGGACTTATAAAAAAGACTTAATTTCGGGGGAGATCACTTATGCTTTTATTTTTATGTTTTGCTCCTAGGTTAGTTTTACTGCTTATTATTATTTTCTCTTCAAAACTCCATTAGTTTAAGTTTACTTCAAGATTGATTTCGATTATGTAAATCGATTACTAAAGTAAGATTTCAGGTTTTATTTCAATTACAATTATTCCTATTATTATGTCTTCTCTTATTGTTTTTATTGCTTTAACTTTTATTATGAGTAGCTAAATTATAATTAGGGTTTGAAGGTGATTTGTGATAGTTGATTCAGGACATGTTTTAATTGCTATTTTGATTGAATTTGTGCAAGTTGGTTTCTTCCTACGCGTTTTACTATCAATTGAATTTAGGGACGCCTTTATTGAATTGAATTTAGGTTGTTTCAGTTTAAGATCGAAAGCCTAATTGAAACTAGACTCACGCGTATTTGATAAGTTGAATTTAGTAAGTTGCGAGAGCCCGCTAAATTTGCTTAAGGTTAATATTGACTCGAGAGAGCGTATTCCTAAACCTAGCCACTTGCATAGCTTCAATTGAATGTTTCCTACTTTTGAGTTGAGTTCCTGAATCACTGTCATAATGATCCTGATGCCCTAATCTTCCTCTTTATCGATTTTTGTTGATCTGCTCTATTTCTGCTCTAGTTTATAGCTTTTTACAAACCCACTTTTCACACCCGAGTTGAACCTGTTATTGCCGGCTTTAACTTATAACTGAGCTGTTTCCCTGTGGATACGATCCTTCTTGCTGCTAGCTACTGTTAGTTGTCTTTTAGGTTTATTTTGATATTGGCGATACGACTTAGCCTTGTCAATTTTGGCGCCGTTGCCGGGGAAACGGCTTTGTTAGTTTTAGTTATTGTTAGTTGTTACAGGTTTTTCTCTATTGTCTCAAGGAACCTCGTTCCTTGAGACCGTTCTCATCGTTTTCTCGAGTTATTTATGCGCAGGTCACCTACAGGTTTAGTCCCATTTGATCCTGAACCTGAGCGTACTTTCCGCCGGACGCGTAATTTCTTTAAAGAGATCGGCCGAGACCCTCTGAACGTGAGATTGAGGAAGCGTCGCCGCGAGTCTAGTCTGGCCTTGATCGTCGTCTGAAGAGGACACACCTCCAGTTACTCCGGTTTTTCATCAGTTAGTGACTATGCTGAAGCTCTATAGTCACTCGTTACCTAAGCCAGAGTCCATCCCGAGTGGATTCACGATGCCCGCTACTTTACAGGGCAACTTCGAGATTCGCCCCGCCTTTCTAAATTTGGTGGAGCGTAATCAGTTCGGTGGTTATCGGCCAGAAGATCGGTCGACACATGCCAGGTTTCACGGACTCTTGTTCGACAATAAAAGCGAGCGGTGATGTGCGAGGATCGGATAAGGGAGATCTTTGTTCCCTTTTTCATTAAAAGATCGAGCGCGAGTGGATTACCGATCTGAACAAGGAGGCTTGGTATTACAGTTGGAGGGTTGGCTCTAGCTTTTTACTCAAGTTTTATCCTCAGGCGCACCAATCAAATGCTGATCAGTTGAGGGCTTCAAGCGGACATACGATGAGACTTTAGTGAAGCTTGGGAAAGGTATAAGCGATTCGGGATTGTCCTCACCATGGGAGAACGAGCAGTGGCTCGTGATTATGACGTTTTATAACGGCTTGCAAAGCCGTGCTATACTTGATTCTGCTGCAGGGACGTTTCGCTAATAACGTCGATGATGATAAGGCTTGGGCTCTGATCGAGGAAATGGCGATATATTCGTCACAATTTGGGAAGCCAAGGGGAAATTCACGGTCTGCGCATAATGACCGTGATAAGGAGAGCGTCAGCGCGCTCACGAAGTCAGTTCTTTGCTGTGGCCGTTGATTAGTATGATGAATGGTGGTGGTTCTTACAGTGCTCATGTGAGCATTGCGGGGCAACGCGATCGGGGTTATTCTACGGGGTATCTTTGCGCCCAGGGAAGCGAGTTTACGCTTACCAATCTTATAATCAAAACTGCCCTACCAAAACCAACGGATTCGATCGCTCGCTTCTATCTTATCGTAACCAAAATGTGTTAAACCCGACTCCACAACCACCACCCTACCAACCCCCTCATAAATCTTTCCAACAACAACAACCCACCTATCAAAAGCCACCCTATGTCCCTCCACCACAACCTGCATCGGTCCCCGATCCGCTCGCTGAAATGCGCTCTATGATGATGTATGGCCATGCAAAAGATGCAGATGGACACTCAGAAGAAGCAAATGGAAACAAATCAGGCCGTTAAGCATCTTGAGACGCAGGTTGCCCAAATTGCTACGTCGCAATCAACCCGTCAAAAGGGTCAACTACCTCCGCAGGGCGACCAACCGAAGAATATTGAGCACGTTAATGCGATTCAGTTGCGGAGTGGGCGAGCTTATGATGGTCCTGTGATGCGCGGGTCAGGTAAGGTGAGTGGAAAGATTACTGTAGGTAATGGGGACGAAGGCGGACGTCCGACCGAGGTGAAGCGACGGCAGACGCGCCGAACCTGGGCCCCGACCTGGCCAAATAAGAACGAGTTACGGAAATGCTCCTAAAGACAAGGCCGGAAATTCAAATCGAGGTTGCCACTTTCCACGTAGTGCACGTCCGACCAAAGTGGACTCCCGATTCGATAAGTTCTTGAGATCATTAAAAGTTTGCAGGTAAATGTTCCTTTTATTGATTTAATTCGTGAAGTTCCTGCTTATGCTAAATTTATGAAGGAGGTCTTGCTTAGGAAGAGGTCTTTGGATGAGGTTGAGTTGGTTGCTTTTACGGGGGAGTGTAGTAGTTTTCTGCAGGGTAACCCTCCCCCTAAGCTGAAGGATCCTGGTAGTTTTTCTATCCCCTGCGCTATAGGCACCCACACGATTGATAATGCCCTTTGCGATTTAGGAGCTAGTGTGAGTGTGATCCCTTATTCCATCTGTGAGAAGCTTAACATGACATCTTTTAAGTGTACCTCCATGTATACATCTGAGATGGTCGACCGGATTCGATTCTGGCGACCTCTAGGTATTTTAGAAGGCGTCCCGATGCGGGTTGGAAAGTTCTTTATCCCAGTAGACTTCGTTGTGCTCGACATACCCGAGGATTCCCATATCCAGGTTATCTTAGGGCGACCCTTCTACATCTGGCGGGAGGCTATTCATTGATGTGGGTAATGGGACTTTGACCTTCGCGATGGGGAGAAGTTGGTTTTCACTCGGTCGAGTGTCCGAGATCGCCGATCTGATTAGCGTCGGTTTGTACTATTGATGCTATACCTCAGTCTCACTCTATTGGAGATACTTTGGAGGTCCTTTACATTGTCTCTCCTTGTGCGAATGCGTCGCCGAGCAAATTTGCCACGGCAGTTTGGGGAGAGGAAAGTGTTGAAGGTCGACCTTTATCTTGCTAGTAATGGGAATGAGAGCCCCACGATTGAGTCGCTCGAGCACGGGGAGATATGGTGGTGATTCGAGGAGGAATCCAGTGCATGCCGATATTTGACGATGTTGCCTCGAGGAGGCGAGGATCTGCGCTGCTCGACCACGTTCACGACAAGCGAGGTGGTTGCAAATGGCCAATGTCCTTGGCCTCCGTATACTTGATCTCTAAAGCTGTGAAGAGTCGTGCGGGACTATAAACCAGCGCTTCCGGGAGGCAACCCGATGGCGTTGCACTTTTATTAGCACTTGTACTTTGTTTGGTTTGTTTTATGACTTTTGGTTTGATTTTGGCCTTGAGAGACGAGGGTTTTTATGAATGATTTTAAGCCGCAGTACTTTTGGACTTTGTCCTTAGTATTTTGAAGAAAACGCTACAGTATGCATGCGGTAGGTCGGCCGTAGACTCAGGCAAACACCGTAGCTGAAATTTGAAAACTGGTGAAAAAACGCGAAAAAATGAAAAAAGGCATGGGAGCCGGGCCACGGCCAGCCGGTCTGGGCCAAGCCCACGCTCGCCGCTCGTTTTGCTTCTTCTTGCGTGCTATCAGAAGTACCTCGATGTTGGCCTTAATTGGGACGCATACGTGGATTTTAGCCGCACTCCACACTTTACGCCGGTTTGGGGAGCTCCGACTTTATCAAGTGAGCATTCTTTACCCCACTTTACCCTCCTTTTCGCTTTACTTTTCCCTCCCCGTTTGTTCTGTGTCCTCCTCTGCTTTTGTGGTTATGCTGTTTTCCACATTGAGGACAATGTGTGATTTGGTTTGGGGGAGGGAAACACTTTCGCATTTATAGTTCATTTGCATTTTCTTATTTCGTGTGCATTTATTATGAAAATCCAAAAAAATTGAAAAAATTTCAAAAATTACAAAAATACGAGTCTTTTTGGTCCGCTTTATCCAGTTTGGAGAATTGATTAGTGCATTTACTTTGATCTTTAGTATCTCTGAGTCGACTTTCTATCGCCTTAGCTTGCACGATTGGTTTGTTTCCTTTTAATAGATTGCGAGTCTCAAACACTAGCCCACTTGTATTTGCTTAATTCTTATCGCTTTTCGTTTGTTTACTTTCGACTTTGACATTCGAGCTTGGCAACTGGTTTGTGGAATGTTGGTTTGATTGGTTTGCGGTTTGATTGGAATGATCTTTTACATGTTGGAGCAATGCTTCGATGCTCTCGGAGGGGACTCATTAATTTGAGTAACCACAGTGGCCATGAATTTGGCTGCGGCGGTAGTATGAGCAATAATGTAACCCTTAAGGAAAATGTATACCCGTAGCGATTTTTACCGAGTGAGCGTCAAGCTAAGCGGTACTACATACGAGGGATGCTCCACATTTGCGCAAAAGAAAGAAAAGAAAAAGAAGGAAAAAAGGAAATGATTTGGAGCGTTTGGTTTGTTGGAAAGTGGTTAGTACGGTTGGCCTTGCTTGAATTCAAATGTCGTCAGTTTTATTTTTGCGTAAGCGTTAGAGGCTAGTGATATAATGTGGCGTGAACGGTTGAGACTTGTGCTCTATTCTCGGTGAAATAGACTTTGGTTGTAATGTTTATGTGCATAGGTCGTCCACTTGAGATGCTAGCGTGATTAGTTCGTGGTCGCTTTGATTTTCTCCGTATTTGTTTGCTTGAGGACAAGCAAAGGTTTGGTGCAGGGGAGTTTGATACATGTTATTTATATCGTTTTATGCCCCAGGATTGATCGCATTTAGCTCATATTTACTCGTGATTATTGCTAGTTTACGAGCTATTTGTCATATTTCTCGATACTGCTGCCTTTCATTTGCATTTTGCAGGTTTTGGTGGTTTTGAGCCAAAACCCGGGACATTAGGAGCATTTCGAGATTCAAGCTGACGGGACCAAGCGGCGCACATGAGCTCGAAGACAGGAACCAAGACCAAAGACATAGAAGGCCCGAGTGAAGGAATTGGGCTAGAAACGGAGGGAGACTAAGCCCGGCCCATTGACCAGCGGTAGCCGATCTGGACCATTGGCCCGGCCGACTCCGTCTGTGACGACCCGAATTTCCTATTTTCGAGTTTTATTATTTTGGGACTTATAAAAAAGACTTAATTTCGGGGGAGATCACTTATGCTTTTATTTTTATGTTTTGCTCCTAGGTTAGTTTTACTGCTTATTATTATTTTCTCTTCAAAACTCCATTAGTTTAAGTTTATTTCAAGATTGACTCAATTGTAAATCGATTACTCAAAGTAAGATTTCAGGTTTTATTTCAATTACAATTATTCCTATTATTATGTCTTCTCTTATTGTTTTTATTGCTTTAACTTTTATTATGAGTAGCTAAATTATAATTAGGGTTTGAAGGTGATTTGTGATAGTTGATTCAGGACATGTTTTAATTGCTATTTTGATTGAATTTGTGCAAGTTGGTTTCTTCCTACGCGTTTTACTATCAATTGAATTTAGGGACGCCTTTATTGAATTGAATTTAGGTTGTTTCAGTTTAAGATCGAAAAGCCTAATTGAAACTAGACTCACGTATTTGATAAGTTGAATTTAGTAAGTTGCGAGAGCCCGCTAAATTTGCTTAAGGTTAATATTGACTCGAGAGAGCGTATTCCTAAACCTAGCCACTTGCATAGCTTCAATTGAATGTTTCCTACTTTTGAGTTGAGTTCCTGAATCACTGTCATAATGATCCTGATGCCCTAATCTTCCTCTTTATCGATTTTTGTTGATCTGCTCTATTTCTGCTCTAGTTTATAGCTTTTTACAAACCCACTTTTCACACCCGAGAGTTGAACTTGTTATTCTTGGCTTTAACTTATAAGCTGAAATTTGTTTCCCTGTGGATACGATCCTTCTTGCTGCTAGCTACTGTTAGTTGTCTTTTAGGTTTATTTTGATATTGGCGATACGACTTAGCCTTGTCACATTTGCAGGGCCTAAGAAGCATCAAAACTCTTGCAAGAGGTGATGTAGACCTGCGAGTAGGGAATGGAGCAAGAGTTCTTTGCCCGTTCAAGAGGGACATATGTAATCCAACTCCCAAGTGGATTTGAGTTATTTACGAATAAGCGTTACTATGTACCTAGTTTATCTAAAAACATTATTTCAGATCAGTTCTTGATAAAGAAGGATTTTCATTTTCAATAAAGAATAATAGTGTATTTTCTCATTGAACGATATGATTTATGGTAAAATTTGTTTCCATGAACTAATTTATGTTTTAGATCAAACCACGTAAATCATGCATGTGAGTAACAAGAAAGCAAAAGTTGGTGACAAAGATCAAGCGTATTTATGGCATTGCCGAATGGGACACATAAATGAAAGCGAAAAAGCTCATTGATAATGGGACAATAGCCCCATTTGATTATGAAACTTTTGGCACGTGCGAATCATGTCTTATAGGCAAAATGTCTCGAATTTCCTTCAAAGGTGTTGGAATGCGGCTAGCGACCTATTAGGACTCATACATACTGATGTGTGCGGACCTATGTCAATCAACGCTAGAGATGACTATAGGTATTTTATCACTTTCACGGACGATTTGAGTAGATATGGACATATCTACTTAATGAAGCATAAAAGTGAGTCCTTTGACAAGTTCAAGGGATTCCAGAATAAGGTTGAGAACCAAATTGGATAGAAAGATAAAAGCACTACGTTCGGATCGTGGTGGCGAATATCTTTCAACCGAGTTTGATCGACACCTGAAAGACCAGCGGGATAGTATTACGATTAACTCCACCGAACACCACAACCGAATGGTGTGTCGAACGCAGGAATCGAACATTACTTGATATGGTTCGATCCATGATGAGTCACACGGTAGTACCTGACTCATTGTGGGGCTATGCTCTTTTGTCAGCTGCTCTTATACTTAACCGAAGTCCGTCTAAAGCTGTAGACAAGACTCCATACGAGTTATGGAAGGGAACGGTCCCTAACTTGTCCTTTATTCGGGTTTGGGGGTGCGAGGCTTATGTCAAGTGGAGACACGAGGATAAGCTCGGCCCGCGATCGGTCAAGACATACTTTATTGGTTATCCAAAAGGAATGTTTGGTCATTACTTCTATTCGCCTACGGAACACCGTGTTTTTGTTGCGGCTAGTGCGACGTTCTTAGAGAAAGAGTTTCTCAAAGACAAGAGAGGTAATAGAACCTTCGATCTGTCGGAGATTCCTGAACCAACAACCGAGCAACCAATGGAGGAAGCTATTCCTTCTACGTCTGCTGTGGTTAATGTCCCTTTGGAACCCAGGAGGTCGGGTAGAATCTCCATTCCTCCAGATCGATATATCGGTATAGTCGAGGAGAATGGGAGAGACGACATTTTACTCCTTGAGAGTAACGAACCCGTAACCTATAAAGGTGCCATGACGTGTTCTGACTCAAAGATATGGCAAGAAGCCATGCAATCCGAGATGGACTCGATGTACGAGAACGATGTATGGGATCTGGTTGACTTACCTGATAAGGCTAGGCCTCTTCAGTGCAAATGGCTTTACAAGATAAAGCGATCTGTAGAAGGACAACCAGATATATACAAGGCACGACTAATTGCAAAGGGATTCACTCAAGTGCAAGGGTTGCACTATGATGAGATTTTTGCACCCGTAGTCATGCTTCGTTCCATTCGGATTCTCTTAGCGATCGCCGCATTTCATGACTATGAAATTTGGCAAATGGATGTGAAAACCGCCTTCTTAAACGGTTATTTGGAGGAGGAGTTGTACATGGTACAGCCCGAAGGTTACACTGATCTGAAAATCCTAAAAAGGTTTGCAAGCTTAGCGTTCCATCTATGGACTTAAGCAAGCTTCACGGAGTTGGAATCATCGCCGACCAAGTGATAAAGGAGAATGGATTCACTCGATCGATCGAGGAACCATGCCTATATATCAAGTCAGTGGGAGCAAGATTGTCTTCCTAATCATGCGTCGATGACATACTCTTGATTGGGAATGACATACCTCTCTTAACCGGTAAAAGTATGGTTAAAGAACCATTTCGGATGAAAGATCCGGGTGAGGCACGCAGCGTATTTTGGGGCTCAGTATCTACAGAGATAGATCACGACGGATGTTATCCCTCGGTCGAGTCTTATATAGATAAGATTCTTGAGAGGTTCAAAGATGACCAATTCCAAGAAGGGAACCTTCCAATGATCTCGGGTGCACTTGAGTAAAGCTCGAAGCACCAAAGACATCGGAAGAGGTCGGCGCATGAGTCTGGATTCCATATGCTTGACTATAGGATCGATCATGTATGCCATGATATGCACACGTCCGGACGTGGCATATGCATTGAGTATGACGGCCGATACGAAGGCAATCCAGGTGAAGCACACTTTGGATGGCGTAAAGAACATTCTTAAGTACCTACGAGGACTAAGGACTGTTTCTTTCGGACTTATTTTCAAAGACATTTGATTCGATTCATTCACTTGATTCGATTCGATTGATTCGATTGATTCGACTCCATTGATTCGATTGATTGATTCGATTCATTTCGATTCGATTATTTCAGTTGATTCGATTCACATTATTATTATTATAATTATTATAATAATAATAACAATAATAATAATAATAATAATAATAATAATAATTATTATTATTATTATTATTATTATTATAATAATAATAAAATAATAATAATTATTATAATAATAATAATAATAATAATAATTATTGTTATTATTATTATTATTATTAAATAATATTGTAGTAGTAGTTGTTGTTGTTGGTATTATTATTATATTATTATTGTTGTTATTATTGTTATTGTTATTGTTATTATTATTATTATTATTATTATTATTGTTGTTGTTGTTATTATTGTTGTTATTATTATTATTAGTAGTAGTAATAGTAGTAGTAGTAGTAGTACTACTACTATCACCACTACTACTACGATAACTAGTACTACTACTAGTAAAACATGTGAAAGTAGTGAAAAAAAAGGTACGTAAGAAAAAAAACTTGGTAGCATTGAAATAATAATAATCATAATACAATTGAAAATCATAATCTTGAAAACAAAGATACCATAAACTCAAAAGATATCATCTATGTTTATTCGTTATCGACTTCCATACCATCTTGATGTGTTTCATCATCATGGTCATCATCATGGTCATTATAAATACCAATAGGATTGTAACCTTAGCTTAATGAATATATCAATTGATCTTCTCTTAAAACTTGTAAGAATTATTGAATTGGTATTTGTCAATATTTTATGGTTAAATACATATCCTCATGCTATTGTTAGATAAAAATTTGTTGGTTGCAACTTTGTTGGTTTTTAATAATAATAATTATTATAATAATAATTATAATAATAATAATAATAATAATAATAATAATAATAATAATAATAATAATAATAATAATAATAATAATAATTATAATAAATATAATAATAATAATAATAATAATAATAATAATAATAATAATAATAATAATAATAATAATAATAATTATTATTATTATAATAACTATAATAAATATAATAATAATAATAATAATAATAATAATAATAATAATAATAATAATAATAAAAAAAAAAATAATAATAATAATAATAATAATAATAATAATAATAATAATAATAATAATAATAATATCTTGTTCGATTTTTGTTCATTTCATTCGTTTGATTCGATTCGATTCGATTCGATTCGATTCATTTCGATTGATTCGATTCGATTCGATTCGATTCGATTCGATTCGATTTAGCTTCATTTGATTCGATTCGATTGATTCAATTTCTAAAAAGTCCGAAAGAACAGGTCCTAAAGATTGGGTATTGACTTAGGGTGGAGACAACGAGCTGGCAAGAACCGCTACGCAGACGCTAGTTTCAAAGCGGATCGAGATGACTCGAAATCTCAATCTGGATTCGTTTTTACTCTTAATGGCGCTGCGGTCAGCTGGAAAAGCTCCAAACAAACAGTTATAGCAGATTCAACGACTGAGTCCGAGTACTATGCTGCTTCAGAGGCTGCGAAGGAAGCTATATGGATGCGTCAGTTCTTACAAGGACTAACTGTAGTTCCTAGTTCGAATGACCCGATCACCATCTATTGTGACAATAGTGGTGCCATCTTCCAAGCGAAGGAGCCTAAGTCCAAAGAACAAGTCTCAAGACGTGCAAAGGAATGCTCACATGATCCGGGATTACGTGGAGCAGAAGGAGATAATGATTGACAAGATTGCTACGGATGATAACATAGCAGATCCTCTCACTAAGCCGTTGAGACAAGATAAGCATGAAGGGCACGTTAAATCCATGGGAATTAAGCGTGTTCCTGAGTTGTATTAGTTGTTTGTATGGATTTGACACTTGTATTTCCTAAAACTTCTAATAAAATCATCGTTTTGTTATATATATTGTTTTTCATGAGGGTTGTGCAGACAACGTTGAACACCTCAAAGTGAACTGAATTACTTTATATTTTGTTTTGGTCCGTGATCGCCTACACGAGCTGATAACTCTGGCAATCATTTTGTGACGTCGATTGATGGTGGGTTCAACAAGCCATAAGTCAAACTGTTGACTGATCGATCACAGATGCGGGTTTACTGACATCGCGCAGGACATGTTTGTGACGACAACATGGAGTCCTAAATGTTTCAAAACATTAGGTGCCGGGTCGTGGATAGGACATCCTTAGTGTTCCTAGAGTCGATTCTTTTGACTATCGACTGTCTCTTGAGATTAAGGCAGATTTTGGGTGACTTTGGTTTCTTTCTCACGGTCGGCCAGTAACGAGGAGGCCAAGCGATTTTCACTGGGTCATTTCATGCTGCGCTTACATCTGCAGGATTCGAGTTGCGGAAATATCCAAACTTCTATCGAAGTTATAATATTTATTCTCGGGCCACTCGAGGAGTATGGCGAAAATGCATGGCCATGCTCGAATATTGATTCGTTTATCGCTTAAGTTACTCTACAGTCGGGAAACCACTCTTGATTCTGATCGCTTGTGAACTACGACCTTTGAAAGTACCGACTTTGCAAATTGGTTTACATTGAGTGGGAGAAATTTATTATGGATATGAGAATCGGTTATCGCACCTACACTTGTACGGACAAGTGGGAGATTCTTGGGGTTAGTGTCCTCCACAGTTAGTGCAATAACATAAATAAATCTCTAAAGGTACACAGGGTACATTTTGTATTTAATCAGTTGATTAACGTTTATCAATAACGGTTGGCTTGCTAGATAAGTTTGACGTTATTGTAAATACGGATAAGCGGTGATCAACTGGTCCCTAAGAGTCACACCTAAAGGATGTGTTTGAGAGATGTGATTATTTGAGAAAATGATCATATCGATGCCCTACTTAATGACTAAACGGTTAGTCAGTGTTGTTGACTAAAAGGTTAGTCAAATATGACTAAGAGGTTAGTCAAATGTGATAATGAATATTATTTAATAAAGATTAAATAATATCAGATGAGAGGAATTAGCTGTAATTCGGAAATTGAATATAAAAGGTTATATTTAATTATTGCGTATAATGTAGGCTAATTAATTTTAAACAGTTATAATAAATTAGCAAATTATAAATATACAGATATTTATGATTAATTATAATATATGGATATTATAATAACATTGTACATTAAAAGCTAGTATACTAATTAATTGGGTTGTGATAAACTATTAATTAGAATTTGGGCTTTTAAATTAAGAAGTGGAAAAGTCCACCTCTCCTTGTTTTGGACGTGTAGGGTTATTAAGGGGAGGGGAGTTTACTTCCTCCCTACTTAACCTAATAAGACTCCTAATCTCTCATAATCTAATTCATTCATTCACCTATACTACAACACTAAACCTAGAGAGAAAAATAGTTTTCTACTCTAAAATTCTCTAGCAAATTCAAGGGCATATCTCTACATATCTTGGGTGAGATAATTAGGAGATACCATCTATTTGGTATTGATCTTAGGCCAAATTACAAGTATTCAAAGGTTAACTCTTAATCTATTTAGTATATTATGCAATTTCAATTTATGACTTTAAATCTTATAAAGTTTTTCATTATAATCCTGTGAATTTAATGGTCTATATACGGATATAAACCTACAATTTTGAGTTATACTTGGTAATTACTTACGTGAAGACTTTATATATAATAATTATATATTTTATGCATAGAATACGAACAAATTAGTCTTAAAATAAATTTCGACATATTATTTTTGGTGCAAATATTTAATAATAATAATAATAATAATAATAATAATAATAATAATAATAATAATAATAATAATAATAATAATAATAATGGGGTGGGGCCCAGATTATATCTCGGCTGCCCACCAATTTTGTGTAAACGAGGTTTATAATTCTTTAATAAAATTGCGTTTTTTTTTAAAATAAAAATAAAATAAAATAATAATAATAATAATAATAATAATAATAATAATAATAATAATAATAATAATAATAATAATAATAATAATAATAATAATAATAATAATAATAATAATAATAATAATAATAATAATAATAATAATAATAATAATAATAATAATAATAAATAAATAAATAAATAAATAATTAAAGTAATGGTGATTTCGTTTGTAGGAAGAAAGTAATGGTGAATATCATAGAGGTGATTATGTTTACGTGTAGTTTCTCCTAAAATTACTCCTTTGATTGACTTGATTAAATATATATTCACATTTTACTTTTTTTTTCTTTTTTAAATACTTCTTTACGCAATTTTATAGTTGGTGTAAATTGTTTCCCTTAATTATAAATGCATATTTTAATAATGGAAATGTTTCTTTAATTAATTATAGGCATGTATTCTTTTGTAGGTGATTATAAGAAAAGATTTAATTGTCTTATTTAATAAAAATTTATATCTATATATTTGCAAGAATAATATCTTTATTTAATATTCCTTCAATTACTCCCTTAATTAACTCTAATATTTTGCTATCTAAAACATTGGGCGGGAACTTTATAGCCTATGTTGGGCATTACTTTAGTATGATAATATAGATAGATATGTCCAAATTTATTTAAGTGTTTTTCGAAACACTTTAAGTTATTTACTTATTCATTTTAGTTTTCTATACTTAGGTAAATTTTCAATTATTTACAATATTTCAAATTTTTAAATTTGAAATATCTTTGAATTTTTGAGACGTAACTTGATTAACAAGTTTCGTGAATTTTTCACTATTCACGTCTCGGGATTTGAAAAGATAACTTGTTCAACAAGTTACCTCAAATTCCCCTTAAAACAAGTTTTTAAACTTTTGGGACGTTACTTGTTTAACAAGTTTCGTCCCAGTTTACTACTCATGACGGTTACTATTCATTGGTCACTATTCACGTCAGTCACTATTCATCGGTCACTATTCACCTCAATCACTATTCATTGGTCACTATTCATCTCAGTCACTATTCACATCTGTCACTATTCACTTCCTAACTTAGTTACTAAGTTTAAAAATCAAGTTTCAAAGTCGTTAAGTTCGGTTTGTAAAAAGTGATAAACGATATTTATTTTAAAATGACACTTAGTCAAATTTAGTCATCTATTTACTAAATTTAGCGATTTTCATTTTTAATAATAGTATCGTGGTTTGTTTATTTAGTCCGTATCGTCCAAGTCAAACAGTCCAGAATTATGCAAAGCCAGTAGCACGCGATTTCATTTATTTTTATAGCGGTTACAAATTTTAATCGGTTTATTTTATTTCTTTTATAACTAAATCCATTTACACAAAAATTCAATTCTAATAACTATTTAAATTTAGTGACTTAGTGATAATTTAATTTTGATCAAATTAGGTCTATTTTTAAATGAAAATGCCGAGTGGAATATATGGATATTATAATTCATTTATTTCTTTTAATTTTTAATCCTAACTTATTAACTAAGAAATTAAATTATTTTAACAATAAACTAAAAAGTGATAAAAATTATTTTGGACCTAAAAATACTTGAAAATGCCGTGGCATTATTGGGGTGACAATTTATTTTCGTTTTTCAATTTTTATCGGTTCTTAGCTTAAATTTTTTATATTCTAATTATTCTAATTATACTAAAATGATTTAAACTAAAATGAAATTTTATAGAAATTTCATTTACCTTAAAATTTTAGCCATGACATAATGTTCATTTTTATAAGTGTTTGTTCTAAAAGTTTTAAGTATATTTAATTTATGTTACTATTTTACTAAAATGATTTAATCTAATCTACACTTTTTATTAAAGATTTTAGTATGGTTATGAATAGTGTTTTTCAACACTTTAAATTTCTAACTTTTAAATGTTAAAGATTTTGATTGTTTAAGTTATATATTTAGTATTATAATTACTTACTAATGAATTAAAACAATAAATAACAACAAAACATAAAAACATTATGAATCAAAAAGTGCAGGAAAATGAAGAACACATGAAGAACATGAAGAACACTCAAGAACATATGAAGAACACCATACTTTATCAAGAACACACATGATTTTCATATGAACATCAAATACTCAAATTTTCATATTATCATTTAAATTTCACAAAAATTACTAATAAGTCTAATTAATCCAAACTAACATAATATATTATTTACAACAATTAAAAGTAAAAATTGATCAAAAATATTAGGGAATGCCGTGGGTCTTGAGAAATTTCACAAAATTTATATTTTCGATTTTTCTTCACTTTAAACTCATAGTTAATATTTAACATAATTTTACATATAAACTTATATATATTTAAAACTCATAAAACATAAACAAAACATATAAACAACAATTTTAAAGTGTATAAATAAAATGAAAAATAATATGATGCAAAAATGAAACCTATAAATATACTATCATTATTATTAGTTATTATCATTTTATTTTTTATTATCATATTATTAATTTACACATAAACATACAAGTGATATATCATATTCTAGTACATAAATCAAATATATATATTATAAGAACATATTTATTATTCACACACAAATATAAGCCTTATTAAATATCGCAAAATTTAGTTTGTGCGGGGGCACCTTAAATTAGATGTTAATCGTCGGGGGATCTAAAATAAATTTTAGACCCGGAATTTTCTTCACCCATAATACCCATGTTCTTCACCCAAATACTCCAAGAAAAGTTAGCTCCAAAACCCAGTAATATAACTAGGAACACTTAGGAATTATTAGAAATAATATTAGGATTTTATTTAAGAGGTTTTTGGAAGAAAGTGGAAGAAAATAAAAGAGAGAAAATGGGTGTGTTTCTCACGGCAATATGGAGAGCAACTAAGTGATTTTTACTCTTTGAAAACTTGTGAGGATAAGTTAGAAATGTTTATGTGTTAAGTAATTAATTTAATTAAGTAAAGTTTAATTAAAAAAAAATAGACAAAATGATTACCTTTGGTAACAAAAGTCCACAACACTATTTGGTTAAGAGGTTGTCCCCTCGATGTTCCAAAATATCTCGTTCTCGAAAATTGTAACAACCTGGTTTTTAGTCGACTTTAATTACTAAGGCGGAAATTAATTAAGTCTTAAACCAGCGTCATTAATTATACAATAAAACCCAAATGTTACAACATCGTTCGAGAGTTGAATAAAACAACTCTAAGTACGGTAATTTAAAAGAGTAGCGTTAAATATATTACATATCTCTCGAAAAGCAACTAAAGGTAAAGCATAAAACGTCCCGTGGCCCCGTCCAAAATCCAGCTCCCGGTCCACGATTATCCTGCACAATAAACTGATGGGGGGGTGCCCGCTGAGCAGACAGTGACTAGCTATGCTCATACTTACCCTCGATTTCAATTACTTTGGTTTATTACTATCGCTTTATAATTATAACATTATAATAAAAACATAAACATGCTTATTACATATAGCAATTAAAGACATATAAGTCATAATAAGTATGCGGTTTAAAGCAATAAATCATATAAGCATGATATTCAGTTATGAAAGCAAATAACAGATAATATCATAGCAATAGTGTCACAACATAACAACAGGATCACGAAGCGATATCAGATCGCAAACAAACATACGTATTGTATCATTTACATCATGCAGACTCGATTCACTTCAGAAATTTGTGGTCTTTAGTTTTCAAAGATGGCACGCACTCATTCTCATTTAATCAAACAACACATACTGCTTACGAGCCTGACCACTGAGTAGGCCATTGTACTCTAGTCGCTTTCATCTCACTACCATAGTGCAGCGGCTTACTCGACTCGTAAACCACGCCGAATACTATAGTACTTGCATCTCATCGTCTAGTGTTCGAAATGATTCGAACTTCTGTTACAATCCCGTCAAGTGATCTTTACATGTGGCAATAACGAATGCAAGTGTCGCGCCCACTAAGAACGAAACACGGCAAGGAGACAGAACCGCGTATCCAGCCCAAATCCATAAAGCTGATATATGACCCAAATCCATAAAGTCATATAAGACGCAAATCCATAACGCCGATACAAAACCCATATCCATAAGGTCGCGGGTGCCCTGATAACCCTAGCGAAATAAGGTGAATTACACCTAAGTCTAATATGCATATATGAGTATTCTCGTTAAGAGTAGGCTATGCTATTCATATAGCACCTTAACTCTGAATAAAACGACTATTTCCTAGAGACCAACTCAATAAAGAGTTGACATATTCATTATCTTGTACGGCTTAGGCAGTACGACTTAAGGCGTAAAGGCATGGGCAGCATGCTAAGCAATAAAGCTGCCGGCTAAAACCACACTAACCGGGATGACCAACGTCAGAGACCGAGATAGTGGTATCCGTATTCAAGACTATCTTACCCCACTTCACGCACGATTGACGTTTTCATAACGGAGGCTCAAGCTTTGACCTTTTATTTAACTTACTCAATATTCATTATTTATTTGATATTACATATCACATGTTACTAGACTCTCCTAGTCATTTACTTATTCATTTTCAATTTTCTATACTTAGTAAATTTTCAATTATTTACAATATTTCAAATTTTGAAATTTGAAATATCTTTGAATTTTGAGACGTAACTTGTTTTACAAGTTTCGTGAATTTTTCACTATTCACGTATCGGGATTTGAAAAGATAACTTGTTCAACAAGTTACCTCAAATTCCATTAGAATAAGTTTTGGGACGTTACTTGTTCAACAGGTTTCGTCCCGGGTACTATTCACCGTTTTGAAATTTGGGACGTTACTTGCTTAACAAGTTTCGTCCCGATTTACTATTCATCAATCACTATTCACTTGTCACTATTCATCTTAGTCACTATTCATCAGTCACTATTCATCTCAGTCACTATTCATTTCAGTCACTATTCACATCGGTCACTATTCACATCCAAACTTAATTACTAAGTTTAAAATCTAGATTTAAAAACGTTAAGTTCGGTTTGTAAAAAGTGATAATCGATGTTTATTTTAAAAATGAGACTTAGTTAAATTTAGTCATCTATTTACTAAATTTAGCGATTTTCATTTTTAATAATAATAGTGTCGTGGATGGTTCATTTTAGTCCGTATGTCCAAGTTCAACAGTCCAAACTTGCAAAGGCAGTAGCACACGATTTAATTCATTTTTATAACGGTTATATCCTTTTTATCGGTTTATTATATTTCATTTATAACTAAACCGATTTATACAAAATTTCAATTCTAATAACTATTAAACTTTAGTGACTTTGTGATATTTTCATTTTGATTAAATTTGGTCCATTTTATTTAAGAATGTCGTGTGGTTTCAATATATGTCGAAATTCATTTATTTCTTTTAATTTCTTAATTCTAACTTATTAACTAATAATCAAATTATTTAAACACATAAACTAAAAAGTGATAAAAACCATTTTAACCCCAAAAGTGAGCAAAATGCCGTGGCCATGTGTAGGTGGTGTTCTAAATTTTGTTTTTCAATTTTTATCGGTTTTTAGCTGAAAGTCTTTATATTTTAATTATTCTAATTATACGAAAACGATTTAACTAAAATGAAATTTTACTAAAAATTTCATTTAACTAAAATTTTAACTAAAACATAAAGTTGAATTTTCTAAATGTTTTTCTAAATGTTTAAGTTGATTTATGACATATTAATAACAATATCTAAACTAATAATCAAACATAAACAAACATTAATAACAACATAAAATAAAACCAAATCAAATCATACTAAAATGAAGAACATCACATGAACATACATATGAACACCAAGAACATGAAAAATCAAGTCAAGACACAATTTCATTTTTTAACAACTTATAAATTATTTTCCTAAATTAATTTTTATAACATAATAACATTCAATATAACCTAACTTAACATAACATATTATTTACAAAAACTAAAAGTGAAAATTTAAGTAAAAATAAAGGGGATGCCGTGAGCAAGACACACACACACACAAATTTCGTTTTCGATTTTTATTCACTTTAAACTCATTGTTAATATTTCACATAATTTTTATATAAGATTACTACTTAACTAAAACATAAATAAACATATAAATCATATGAACAATAATTAAAAATGCTCAAAACAAAATTTACTAAACATATTATCATATTACTACCACTTATCTATTATCAATATTACTTATTTATTATCATTTTATTATACTTCACATAACATACAAACACACATAAATGATGTTTAACATATTTTAACATAATTTTCATACTCATAAAATCATAATGATAAATCAAATTAATTTACAAAAGAGGTTAAAATGAGATATAACTAGTCACCTTGATCGGCAAAGTTATTGATTATCCGGATCGATGATGTTACCAAGATCTAAGTCACCACCCAAATACCCGTCTTCACCTTCAAGTAAACACCCGAAATAATAAGCTTCAATACCCACTAAATAGCTAAGGAAATACTAGAGACTATTAGAATAATATTTAGTGTTATGTTTTAATTTAGAAGGTTTTTGTAATAAAATAGAAGAAAAACAAAGGGAGAAAAGAGTGTAAAGGGGCCGGCCTAAATGAGAGCAAAGAAGGTGTGTTTTGCACTTGTGAAAATAACGAGGATGTTAGTAATGAAATTAGGTTAAATGTTTTAGGTTAAAGTTGGATTTATTTAGTAAATAAAGTTTTAATTAAATGAAATTAGAGAACAAATAAATCAAGTTGGCTTACTAGTGTGCTCATCACTATTTGGACAAAGAAATTGTCCCCTTGATATTTTAAAATGTTTGTACGAAATAAATAGGGTTTAAAAAGTCGGGCGTCAAAAGACGATAAAAGTTAGTGTGTGCGCGTTTGACGATTTTTTGAAATATTTCTACTTTTGAATTCTAAGACTAAAATATTTATTTTACTATTCAAAAATTTTCAATTAAAGAAGTCGATAAATTTTACAAAACGAAAGTTTTGCAAAAATTGAGATTTTGTAAGGCTAAAAGGTAAAGATTAGATTTAAGATTTGAAATTAGTATTCGATGGCTAATTATTGATTTAAATTAACACGGGGTGTTACAAAAATCGTGTTCCGAAATAAATCGGGTAAGAAAGACGGTAAAAGTTAAAGTGTGCTGTTTTGACGATTTTCTGAAAAATATCTATTTTGGAAATCTAAAACTAAAATATTATATTTATAACTTTAAAAGTTTTGAAAACTGGAGGAAAGACGATAAATTTTAAAGAACGAGGATTTTAGTTTTTTTATCGCAAAATTTTGATTTGCGCGATCGCGAAAAGTTTCGAAATAAAAGGTACTCCCTCTGTTTCATAGTGTTCTTCCCATTTCGATTTGGATCAAAAATTAAGAAAGGTAGATTGTGTGGGTGAGATTAAAGTAGAAAAATAATAAAGTGAATTGTGTGGATGAGATTAGTTAAAAGTTGACAAAAATAGAAATGGGAAGAAGATAGTGAAATTTTCTTTTTAGGAAAGTGGGAAGAAGATAGTGGAATGGAGGGAGTATGATCTTAAAATAGTGTTTTGAAGTAAAATCGAAAATAAAAATAAAAATAATTTTCGAAAGGGCACTAAAAACAAAATCGAGTTTAAAATCTTGAAATTTCGAATATAATTTTCCTAAGTCGAAATCTATATTTTTTTCGTTGAATGTTTTAGATTTAAATAATTATATTTAATTGTCAAAAATTTAATTAACTTAAATTAGGGATTACTTTTAATTTCGAAAATTTAGAAAAGAGTTAGTTAAATAGAAATGAAATAATAATTAGATAATTGGATTAATAAAGATTAAACTTTATTTTTAATTAAGGAAACATAATGATGAAAAATCATTACGTTGGAATGACATATAGTTGAGTCTTCTTCAACACACTTCATCTTGGTTTGCGTGTTTGAAATCGTTGATTTGAATTTCAAAGACGGGAAAAGTATAAGGGTTCATTTTTATTCGAAAATCAAAAATGTTCAAAATTGAATTTTATGAATAAAAGGTTTTACCTTTATTTTTATGAATAGTTAACTTGACTTAATCTTTTTGAAATTTGAAAGACGATATTAGTTTTGTGGTTGATTTTCATAAAAATTTGAAATGTGTTTCTTTTTGAATTATAAGGATAATATATTTTATTTTTATATTTCAAAAATTTTAAATCTGGACTTAAGAAATATAATATTATCTGACGAAAAAATTTAGACGCATTTTTATTATAAAGAAAAAGGATGAATTTAATTTAAGGAGTTAAATTCTTTTATAATATTGTGTTAAAATAACACGGGGTGTTACATAAACCACCTTCTAAAAGTTCATGGCAATGGCATAAACTTATGTCCGTTAGAAACCTTTTTAAGAAGGGTTTAAGATGGCAAGTTGATTACGGGAGTAATATTTGTTTTGGAAAGATAGTTGGGTCTTTTTTTACCCTCTTTGTGACTAAATTGTTAACTTTGATAATAGTATGAATATGTCTAGTTAAAGATTTTATTCTCACAAATAAAAAATGGATTTTTTCCAAAATAGTTTGTGTCTTAAACATCGAAATACTTTATCAGATCATCAATAGGATTCACACTCCTTTTAATAATATATATGACAAACTTGTTTGGGGTTTATCTCCTACTGGTTTATTCTCAATGAAAATAGTCACTTTTTTTAGTTCAAGGGAATATTTAGTGACAGTCTACATAAATGTGAATTTGATTGGATTTGAAAATTAAAGTTAATGTTCCACAAAAAATAATTTTATTCTACGGAAAGCATATGTCGATGGTTTCCCTACTAAAAAAAGTTCAGGGTTATTTTACAACTTCCACCTTTTATATCTCGTTTTTTTCACAACTCCTAGATTTTGAAATATTTTTTTAAAACTCTCACCTTTTATAACCAATGCTTTTAAAACTCTAACCAATTCAACTTTTCCAACGAAAAAACAAATCGGATTCTATAACTTTTACTATTTTTTAAACATTTAATTATTTCGTAAAATAGTGATACTAAATGGAAAAATGGAATAAATATATTAATTTGAAGCAAAAGATAAACATGGATATGTAAGCTAAATAAAAAATAATAATAACTTGATGGAATCCGATTTGCCTTTTTTCGGAAAAGTTGAATTATTATTATTATTATTATTATTATTATTATTATTATTACTGTTGTTGTTTTTATTTTATTTCAATATATTATCATTAATAATATAATAATATGATAATAATACAGTAATAATATAATATAGTAATAATAATAATAATATTTAAATAATATAGCAACAATAATATATTTTAATATTTATTTTGTTTTTATTATTATTACTATTATTAATATTATTGTTCTATGTTATTGTTATAATTATTACTATTATTATTATATCATTATTACATTTTTAGTATTACCACTACTACTACTACTAATAATAATAATAATATAAACATTTATACTATAATTATTATACTCCGTAATAATTTAATTACTATATTATTATTCTATAAGTACTATATTATATTATTACGAATAGTATATTATTATTATTATTATTATTATTATTATTATTATTATTATTATTATTATTATTATTATTATTATTATTATTACTACTACTACTTTTAATCTTCAATTGTTTACGGAATAAAATTATGGAGATGGTCTAAAAATCTAAAATACTCCGTACTTAACAAAATTTGGAAAAGTTTTCAAAAAAAAGTTCAGAAAAACTTTTGACAACTTAAGAAAACTTCATAAATACTAAAAAAAAAAAAAAAAAAAAAAAAAAAAAAAAAAATTCAGAAAATTTAAGAAAATTTTCTGAAATCAGACTCAAAACAATAAAGCGAAGAAAACCTACCCTAACGTATTTTATTTGTATTGGCTTATTCCACAAAATATTGGAAATCATTTCTTTTTAGTTGTAGTTACTGCGCAGTTTTTGTATAACACGGATGGAATCAGTTTAAAAATAGTTACTGCATGCAATTATATTCGTTAAATTCCTAGGAGATTAATTACTTGCTGCATATACATTAGAAAATAAAAGACTATTTTTAAAAAAATTGTACTGAAATTATAAAGATTAGTATAGTTGTACGTTTCAAGTTCTCCGGTGTTGTGTAACACAGGTAATGAAGACAAGGATTAGTACATATACTGATTGAACTTGAAAATGAATTTGAAACTCTTCTGAATTTGTGAAACACATGTACCACTCTGGGACAAAACTTTAAATAAATGTTGATTAGACCATGCGTACCGCCGTACCGTGTTGTCCGGTTTTGTGAAACGCAGGTAGTGAAGACAAGGATTAGTACATACGAGTATACTGATTGAACTTGAAAATGAATTAGAATGATATGACACTACCGATTGAAAGGATTTCGAAACTCTTCTGAATTTGTGAAACAACATGTGCCAGTTAGGGACAAAACTTTAAATAAATGTTGATTACGATACAGGTTGTCGTCAAGCTTTGTCAATAGTAGCCGAGTGGCTATATATATAGAGGAAGTTGTAGCACCTCAAACATATATAGTACGGAGTAAAAAATTATAAAAACAAAAAAATGTCACCAAAAGCAGCAATTTTAGGATTCCTGATCATCACCATTGTCTCTCATACTCATGCCGAGACAGTGTATGATCTCCTCGGGAGATATGGCCTCCCGAAAGGACTCCTCCCCGAGGGTGTAACCGAGTACAAGTTCGACGAAGAGTCCAAGACTCTGACAGTTACTTTGCCCAATTTGAAAGCCGGCCAAATATGCTCGGTTACTAGGAATGTGGAATTCTGGGGTGTTGTATTCGTTTACAACAGAGTGGACCTACAACCAGGGTTCAAAATCTCGGCCGAGTTGACTCGTCTCGGCCGAGAAGTCTCGGACTCGGTGGCCGCCGAGACGAGATAGGGCGAGATTTCACGGACCTTTCTAAAACAGTCCGAAATCGTCCGAGTTCGCCGAGTTGACTCGGAAATCGGATTTCTCGGCCGATTTTAAAGATGTAACTCGGGCCATCTCGGTTACCTGTAACATTTCTTTGTTTTTCGTTTTTTTTTTTTTTTGGTGCAGAGGTTGGTACTTCACTTGGTAGGGATGAAGTTAGATTGACTTTTGAGAGGGTTTGGCTTTTCATGTGACTGTGAGAGTGGGCATGTGGTTATGAGAGTGTAACGTGTCTTTTTTTTTACTGTTATTTGATTTTTTTACTTTTTTTTTTTTGTTTTTTTTGTTTTTTAATTGATTTATAGTGTTTGTGTTACAATTTGGTTATCCCACCTAACCAATTACTTCGAAGTACTCCGTATTTTGTACTCCGTAAAATTACCAATCCAATTAAATAAAATTATTTTTTATTTATTAGTTAATTTTACATTATATAATTTGGGCCAATTTCATTTACTCTTCTTTTTTACCTTCATAAAGGTGTCAACTACTCTAATCTATGTAGTTTTACCATTTCAACGCCTAAACACATATATCGACCCAACCGAGATTTTCATTACACTTTTAAAAACATTGTTATGTACATATTTAGACATAAAATAACATCATAAATATGTTTATATATAAATACCGCTAAAAAAGCTTCTAAAACAAAAATCAACCGCGACGAGCGAGTCATAGTCCGAGACAAGCGATTCAGGGCCGATACCGTGACACCGCGACCGCAACCGCGATCGCGACCGATACCGATATTTAAAACCCTGCCTACAACCAACCGTTTCAGCTAAACTTGAAAATAAAAGACTTAGTAATATCGATGGAATCACAGCCACGGTAAACGTTTTGAATGGTATAATAGCGAAGTGCGATAATGTCAAAATAACTGAATTCAAAGTTGTAGGAAACAATATTAAGTTCATATCTGCATCACCAATTAACGCTTGCAAAGAGAGTCCAGAATTTGAAATCCAGGAAAGTTACAACACCCCTCAAAAATGTGATATCCACAATTCCTACTCGACACTGCCTCGGTGGTTGGTTGACATCGTCTCGGAAAACAGCCAAGATGATGACATTCCTTTGATTTGCTACAAAGGTGCTCGTGCGCTCCTTCCTCGTGATAATGCTTAATTAATTCACTTCTGCTCAACACACTATGCATGCTTACGTACCGTGTATGTATGTTTGCATGCATAAGTCTATCTAGTTTCAATCGTATGTCATGCATATACGTACTCATATGTATGTATGTATGTATGTCTGTCTTATGACTTTCTAGTTTCTATTATATGTCTTGAGCTCATATGTGTGTGATGGAGGTCGATGTACTTAAATAAATTCAGTCGCTGCTTTTCTTTTCGACCTGTTGTAATGTATTACGGAGTAGTCCGTATTAATTAAGCTCATATGTGTCTTTCATAATGGAGGAATTTTCATTTACCGGTCTAACCGGCCGGTCCGGTCCGGTAACAAACCGGAATTTTACGGTCTGGTCCTCGGACCGAAAGTTTATAATCCGATCCGGTCTTCGGTCCTTCAAAATAAGTGTGAGTAATAAGTTACAAAAAGTTGTACACTAAAAAGTAGACTAAATGAAAAAAAAAAAAAAAAAATTGTGAGTTAGAGCTAAACTAACTATCACAACAAAAAGATTAATTATTACTATACTAAATATTTTGAGACTTATAAATAAAAAGTTAAAACTACTAAGTTGAACTCTTAAAATTTGTTAACGTAAGAAAAGTTTCATAACTTCACAAGTCACTAAAATAAGTTAAGAATTAAAAAAAGCACAAACAAAAAGTCACGAAATAATATTTAAATTAGTAGTGAAATAATAATAAGTTGGACAAAGGAATATATATAATTTGGACGAATAAATAAAAATAAAATGTCACGAAATAATATCTAAGTTAGATGCGAACGAAAATAAACACAATAATAATAAACCAACTAAAACTGAATAATGGTATTAGCATTACAAAATAAAATACCCCCACTCAAGTACAAAGTTTAAGGTTATGTGATTAGCATTAACTGAAGAAGTGAGTTACATTAGATTTGATTTTACAAGTTTGACGATAATATACCAAGTAAGAATTGTCACATGATTTAATGGACGAATAAAAAGAATTAACGAATTAAGTGTTATATATTTGGCGTTACTACTTTTCTCACATGTTTAGAATAAATTATGCGTCACCTTTTGAAACGACCTTGTAATGACTTCGCTTTGATTGTCCACTCTAACTTGGGAGCCCGTAGACTCTCTGCGGTTGTCTGGGTTGATCCAATTATGAGCGAGTGAGTTATCCCTCAGATTCGGTGTCCCTTCGGCAACTTCGGATTGAGTCAAGGCACGTCCCTACATGAGATTAGACCCCTCGATTATAACGTTGTATGTTAGTACTCGGGTGTCCGTCATGTTGAAAACTATAGGGCCAGAGTTGTGTAAGGTAGCCGCATATGGGGACACGTTCACCCTCAGTATTGCCAGTGGTAATTTAATGGCTCTCCTAGTCGTTATTTAACGTGGCTCTCACCCTCAGCATTGAGATGTCCACGGGGTCCATATGAGGTAATTGGAAAATGACCAATCATATCTGGGGATCTGTCGTAGTGTAATAGTCGCACCAATAGGGTGGTGCATGCATACAAAATGACAAGGGACTGATCCTCCTTATTACCTACTTGATATCTTTAGCTTGTCTGACTTCTCCTTAGATGTTTCCGGCCCATTTAGCTACCGCGCGTAACGTCTTAGTCATGGGGTTAACGAATGTTTCCGTTCTTACTGCTCTGTTGGTTCATAGTAGATATATGATTGATTATCCTTATGATATTGGACACTAGGTAGGGATAATGCAACCTATCTAGTTAGTACTCGATGTTGTGAACGAGTTTGAGTAACTGGTGTACTTTGAAAGGAAATTATAAGGGTGATTGACTATGAAAGTATACGAGCCGCTCTATAGTCAAGACTCGTGAGTTTTCTTTGGTATTTGATGAATTGCTATGAAAAGGGTCGGCTATCTCTCGTGCTATATGAATGATCTTATATAATAACGTATGTTTGCCTTGATTTAATTTGAACCGTTACATTATATATGAAAATTTTATGAGTTACGTTTATAATTATTTGGATTGATTAAGTTTTTTTTCTTTTATTAATATCTCGCATATATGTTTTCTATGTGTTTTTATTACATGTTTATGTGCGAGTCTTTACATGTTTATTACGGGTTTATGTGGCTTAGCGTGTGCGAGTTGAAGGTCCTAATATAATTAAACGCAGGTACCCCGAAGCCATTATCAGCAAAGCTTAAGGGGACCAATTAGTTTTTTCTGTATCATTGGACTCACTATAATACGCACTCTATTTTTAAATTTAAAGATGTATTACTTTAGATATTGACATGTAATACGTTTAAGACCTGATGGTTGAAGGCTCAAGATCGATTATATACTCTAACATGCCCCCTCACGTAAATGCCCTTTTGGGCTTGAATCGTGGATGCAACTACAGGCCCGCCTACATGGTGCGATATATACCACTTTGAAGTGAGTCGTGGTGAGATTCGAACCCGTGACTTTTAGTAACAAAGCTCTGATACCATGTTAGGAACTAACTAAACCAAAAGTTTAAGCTGATGGTTGAAGGCACACGATCAATTATATACTCTAACAGTCTCACATGTGAAACAGTCTCACGTGAGATTTGTTGTTTTAACAATAGTCCACTAACCAAAAACACTTATAAGTAAAAATGCAATCATAAGAATTTGATTTGATTTGAATAGAATTTGAATCACACATGTCATATATATTATATGGTCATTAATTGCCAAATTAAAATTTTGAGCTCTTCCTTAGTTGTGAAACACATGTATAGTTAACCAGGACAAAGATGAATACATCTAAATTGTACTACGTGAAATGAAGCTCCGTATGGATTTACAGAATTTTGAAACTCTTCTGAGTGTGTGATAGAATTGAGGCGTCTAATACTAAGAAAAGTGTTAAACGGTCTCATTTGAGAGTTAATCTTACAAATAATAGAGATACGAATAATTATTTGAACTTTATTTCTCTTAATAGAGAAACGATTTTAATACTTCCTAATTTACTGCATCACAAATCATGAGCGGTGTGATTGCTCACTGCTCACAACCTGAAAACGTTTATTATCGCATTAGATAATTGATTTGATTCGAATAGAATTTGAATCACATATGTCATACTCGTACTATATGGTCATTAATTGCCAACTTAAAATTTTGAACTCTTCCTTAGTTGTGAAACACATGCGCTATGTATAGTTAAATAGGACAAAGATGAATACATCTAAATTGTACTACTCCCTCTGTCTCAGTCATTTGTTTACAGTTTGACTTTTTTCCCCTCACAAAAAAATCAAACTGTAAACAATTCACTGAAACGGAGGGAGTACGTGAAATGAAGCTCCGTATGGATTTACATAATTTCAAAACTCTTCTGAGTGTGTGAAACACATGTACCACTTTTGAACAAAACTTAAATAAATGTTGATTAGACCATATCCTGTTCTCGTCTGTGTAAGAGTGGGAATCAGTGATTGAAATTGAAAAATTGAACGTACACTACCAGTGGCGGATCTTGATAAATTTATTTGGGGGGCCCTTTCACATTAACAAATAAATATATTATATATTTTTTTTTCTTGCGGACAATAATACAATTATATACTCTATTTATGATAATACAAAAAGAAAGAGATTTGCACTTACTACTTTTTATTTTCTATCGTGACCAGTAAAATTAATATATCTCATTTTTCATAATTTAACTTCTCAAATATATAAACCAACTAAATTTAACATTTGAAGCACGATGTATAGCAAAAAAATTCTTTAAGTAGAATCCTTGAACTTCAATTATAAAAAAAAATTCAAACTTGAAGAGTTTGAGTAATAAAAAACAAATTATTTATAATAAAGTTGTCGAATTAGATTAAAATTTTAAAACTAAAACTAAAGTGTTGTACAAAAAGAGAAAGTGAGTTAAAATGCAAGGGGATAGGGTCTTGAACCCCTAACCTAAAGCTTAGTAGTCAGCTAGTATTACCATTGCACCACTAATGACTATTTGTTTACTTAATGAGGATATTACTAAATATTTCTAACTTCAGGGGGGCCTAACCCACCACCAATTGAACTAAGTTCCGCCATTGTACACTACTAGAAAGTCAATTCAATTAAAACAATAAGGTGATAGTTACATCTAATAATAGATTCTTATACATTATCAGTTCCCCGCACGCGAAAACTCAAAAGCATCGACACATAGATATTAACATCAAACGGAGGCCAAAAGACATCGATAAGTGGAGAACAAAGAATATTGTCAATTTTATGGCGAGGAAAGTTGAACCTGAGACCTCAGAACTTAACGTGAGACTCGAAAGCGTCAACATGTGGATAATTGCATTAAGAAGAGATGTGAAGGTCTCAATACGTGGAGAAACACGTGACAATGTCAAGTATAGTGTGGTGATGGAGGATCGAACATGAGATGTCAGCACCTGAGCCTCTGATATCATATTACAAAAACCAACTAAAAAACACCCTAAGTTATAACTTAGGCCCAATAATAGGATATATCTTATTACCAAACTTTTTGAATACTAAATGAAAAAATGGAATAAATATATATTAATATGAAGCAAATGATACAAATGGATATGTAAACTAAAATAATCCAAAAAAAAAAAAAAAAAAAACACATGTATTAGTATAGTTGTACGTTAGTGGCACTGCAAACGTTTCAAGTTCTCCGATGTCGTGTAACGCAGGTAATGAAGACAAGGATTAGTAGCGATTGACAGGATTTGGAAACTCTTATGAATTTGTGAAACACATGTGCCAGTTAGGGACAAAACTTTAAATAAATGTTGATTAGACCATGTGGCTATATATATAGAGGAAGTTGTAGCACCTCAAACACCATCACCACAAAAATAACATCTCTTACACTTCAAACATCAAACATATATAGTAAAAAAAATAAAAAATAATAATGTCTCCAAAAGCAGCCATTTTAGGATTCCTGATCATCACCATTGTCTCTCATACTCATGCCGAGACAGTGTATGATCTCCTCGGGAGATATGGCCTCCCGAAAGGACTCCTCCCCGAGGGTGTAACCGAGTACAAGTTCGACGAAGAGTCCAAGACTCTGACAGTTACTTTGCCCAATTTGAAAGCCGGCCAAATATGCTCGGTTACTAGGAATGTGGAATTCTGGGGTGTTGTATTAGTTTACAACAGGGTGGACCTACAACCAACCGTTTCAGCTAAACTTGAAAATAAAAGACTTAGTAATATCGAGGGAATCACAGCCACGGTAAAAGTTTTGAATGGTATAATAGCGAAGTGCGATAATGTCAAAATAACTGAATTCAAAGTTGTAGGAAACAATATTAAGTTCATATCTGCATCACCAATTAACGCTTGCAAAGAGAGTCCAGAATTTGAAATCCAGGAAAGTTACAACACCCCTCAAAAATGTGATATCCACAATTCCTACTCGACACTGCCTTGGTGGTTGGTTGACATCGTCTCGAAAAACAGCCAAGATGATGACATTCCTTTGATTTACTACAAAGGTGCTCGTGCGCTCCTTCCTCGTGATAATGCTTAATTAATTCACTTCTGCTCAACACACTATGCATGCTTACGTACCGTGTATGTATGTTTGCATGCATAAGTCTATCTAGTTTCAATCGTATGTCATGCATATACGTACTCATATGTATGTATGTATGTATGTCTGTCTTATGACTTTCTAGTTTCTATTATATGTCTTGAGCTCATATGTGTGTGATGGAGGTCGATGTACTTAAATAAATTCAGTCGCTGCTTTTCTTTTCGACCTGTTGTAATGTATTATGGAGTAGTCCATATTAAATAAATAATTAAATTCAGTCGCTCTTCTTTACTTTTCATGTTTGCCTCTTTAATTATTTTAACAACCCAAATTCTTGTATTGTATGAGATGGTCTCACAATAGCGATATGGTGTAACCTCTCATATGTAGAGTAGTTAATGAATAAGTTTACGGGTGTTTCTTTAAAAATTAGTATGTCTCATATATGGGACAGTCTCACGTGAGATTTGTTGTTTTAACTATAGTCAAGTAACCAAAAAGACTTATAATTGGAAAATACTTTAAATTTGAATAGAAAATTAATTATAACGAAATTTTATGGAAGCCACTTAAACATAAATTGTTAAAATGTGACTTGAAGATGAAATTTCCTTATGTTGCTTTGTCCCACATTGGTTTAACAAATAAGTTGTGGGTAATGTGCTTACTATATACTCCGTATATAGTACCAATGTTCCACATTAGTGAGAAAAATGGAGTTGGACATTCCTACACTTATATATAGGAGAGTCTTTTACCATTTCTGCTCACTCCAAAATCTCCAAGTTTGACTATCTTATATATTGACAAAGATAGCTCATAAAAGTTGTAATTTGCATTTTCCATAGTAAAATATACTAATTTGTGTGCCCGACCCCTGCCCGGGCCATGTATCATTAATTACTATTTTCTTTTTATAAAATATTATTTGTATATATTTATCAATTAGAATATAATCATACTCCCTCCCATTTTCTTTAATCTTCCCACTTGATTAAAATAATACACTCATTTAATAAACAAGTGGGAAGATCAAAAGAAATGGGAGGTTAGTATATGATATGTAATATAACAATTTTCTTAAATCTGATTACTTAATACATAAAAAAAAAAAAAAAAAAAAAAAATTATTAAAAATATTGCTCATTTTGTATCCTCTTACCTATAATAAAAGAGTGTATGGTCAATGTTAGTGCTTGACTTTGCGTAATACTCCCCTTCTTAAAGGTTGGACAAAATTATATATGGAGTTATTCACCAATTCGTTAGCATGCATGACAATGATTTGTATTGTCATTCTTATTCTTAAAGACTTTATAATTAGACTTATTTTTTTGCATAACATCAGCATTAATTTGCTATTATTTTGATATGGGCTTTTTTTATATAGTGAATATTTTTTGCATTAAACTTCATTATGTGAAATAATATTTGACAATACTTGGTCAATTATAAGTTTACAAGAAAAATATACACAGACAAAGTCTTGTTTTATTTATCTTATTAATATTATAAATATCAAATTTTTGTAATAGTCAATATTGTAAAATTATATAAATTATCGTCTCGACATATAATAATAGCAGAGTGAAGTTAAATGGGATGGGTACTATTTTAAATACTGATTTGTAAGCACTAATTTTAGTAACAATTTATATGATTTAAATACTCATTACTTGGACATTTATAACTAATTCTTCATATTATTGATGCCTACTTTAAATGAAATGTGGTTAGTTTAGACCAAAGGTCGGTCTTAATTTGTGAATAGGACATTTAGTTAGTTATATGACTATTAGAGTGTTATTCACTAATACTCTGTATTTGAAGATATATATTTTTTCTATAAATTAGTGATATTAAGAATGAACGAATTTGATGATGATTGGTTGTTGTAAATAATAAATATCGTGATATCATACAAATAATGGTTTAAACTGATAAAATATTGACCGATAGATGGAAGTAGGAGCACTGATTGGTATATTTATATAGATTTGATTGACGCTTTGACGGTTTAAATTTATGTACTGCTGAAATTAGTTATATTAGAAACAAAATTAAAAACTTAGGATTATGCTCGAGAAAATGGTAAGAATGTCAAGATTATATCTTAGAGTTCTAAAAAAAGTAAGGGTACAATGTAGAAACTAGAAAATTTGAAGGGTCAACGGTAGAATTTTCCTTATTTTTAATAACAATATTTATCTAATTATTTTGTAAATGCTAATTATTATATTGAAAATTTTAAACCGCGTTTTGTCATATAAAAATGATATAACATTACATTAGATCTAAATATAAATTCAAATAAAACTACAATATTACAAAATCGAGAAAAATTATTAAAAACCTAAAAGATGAAATAAAACATAAATATTGATAACATTTAAATATTATGCAATCTTATCACATTTCAACCTTACGTCCATATTTTTGCCATATGTGCTCAATTAAGTCGTCTCTAAGAGAGCGATTAATTGAAGCATTTTCTAAGTGAGTCCAATTAGCAATATACGGTTCAATTTCATTAACATATTGCATATTGTGTTTGGATGGTTTGACGAGTGTAGAACCTTCTTGAGCTTTATCATTGTATTCAAATGGATCATCGTAAGATGTGTTTGAATCCGTTTTATCCTCGACAATCATATTATGCAATATAATAAATGTTTTCATTATTTTTTGAATCATGTTTGCATCCCATTTAACCATGGATATCGTAAGATGGCAAACCCAGCTCGTAATACCCCAAAAACACGCTCCACGTCCTTTCTCATACTCTCTTGTTTTTCTGCGAACAACCTCTCATTTGGTGTTTGCGGAAGAGGAATTGATTTCATAAATGCTGACCACTTTGGGTAGATGTCGTATGTGAGATAATACGGCATGTAGTATTCATGACCATTGAGCTCTTACTTAACGACGGGTGCTCTTCTATTGAGCAAATCATCAAAAATAGGAGACTTATAAAGGATAATTAAATCGTTACAAGTACCTGAGAGGTGATAGGCTCAAGTCGCGTCACCTTATCAAAAATAATACCAAACTAAACACTAGGGTAGCTAGGGCAGTCGGGATCGTATCCACAGGGAGATGGTCGCAATGTTGGTTACTTTTGGAATGATTCTAGTCTCGGTTCGAGTGTTGAGAGGTTGGCTAAAGCTAGAGTGAAAGGAAGGGCTTAAACAATAAGAGAAAGGTCTAGGAAGTCGGGGTTAGCATAGGTTTAGCTAGGATTAAGGATAGTGATCGGGTTGAGTCAGGAATCGCATGTGCTAAGGGTAAAGCTCGGCCTCTCTGTCCTAAGCGTCCTCTAGGTCTCGATAACGGGCTCTCGCCACTTACTATCGAGGGTCCTAATGGTTAGTCTTGTGCCCTACCTTAAACTAGGCTTTCGTTCTTAAGTTTAAGGGTGCTAAACGCTCGCTAAACCTTGGCCAAAGGGTTAACAAACACATACAAACAAGATAACCAAAGACACATGTAAAACCCTAATCAAAACATCACCAAAATCATCCTAAACTAATCACCCATGATCACCCTTTCTCCCTAGATAAGAAACTACTCACACATGACGAAAACAATAACAAAAGCAAGGGAAAAGGATGAAAACATGATCAAACACAATATGAATTGAAATTGAAATGAAAATATAGGAGAAATACAATACCAAATCAGTAAAACTCAAAGAACAAATGGATGAATTCAACAACGAAAAGCAAATAGATTATCAAGCTAGTGGAATCCGAGTCGGGAATTGAAAGTACAAATTATTCAAAGTATTGAAACCTAGGTTTTTCAGAGAATGAAGTTTAAAGTGCCTAGAAAACAATGTAAAAAGATGGTGTCTCGAAAATGAATGAAACCCCTTTAAAATAGACGAGCAAATTAAGCACACGAGGAGTCGGAGCCCGTCCCAGGGCTCCGGGACAGGTGTCCCGTCCGGGATGACAAGGCTAACTGGTCCCAAGTACACTGGACAACCATCTCGAGTAGTTCAGCAAGTTCCTTCAATTTCTACTTAGCTTTTCTTCCTTTGTTTGTCGTCCCAAGGCATAGGGACGAGGCCTAGGTCGTCCCAAGGGGTAGGGACGAGGTCTAAAATGAGTACATGAGCTTCACATCCCGTCCTAAGGTCCCGGGACAGCTTCAAACATCCAAAAGTGGCTCGTACGCAACCGAAACGGCACGAAACTAACTCGAAACACCACGTAGCGATCTCGGGACTTCAAAGTATTGTCCAAACTACCTTCCATCCTCCATATCAATGCGTGTACCTACAAAATGGACACAAGAGCACCACAGAAACACGCGGAGGCGAAATAGGAAGCGAAATGCAAATAAAAGCATGAAAAAGGCCGAGAAACGCAAGTGAACCGGGGGCTATAAGAATATAAATATATGACACATCAAGAGGCCAAAAAAGAGTGACATATCCATAAATCATGTGATGCAATGACTTCCAATACCAGTGATGCCGATCCGCCTCTTCCCTGATATTGACCTTTTCAAGCTGATGGACAATTTTTCAAAATCCACTGTAAGCAATAGATCGACCCAATAATACCTGAAATTCCTCTTATTTTATTAATTCCTAGAATTTGTTCGTAATCTTCAACTGTTGGATTTCTCGTATAATGAGCTCCAAATTGATTTGTAACTACGTCAGTAAAGTGTTGAAGCAAAAACATTGTTGTGCTTTCACTTAGCCTCGAGTATTCATCTACTATATCAGCAGCCTCTCCATAAGCTAGCATTCATACAATTGTCGTACATTTTTGCAAGGCTGATATATCCAATCTACGGGAGCCGTCTGGTAATTGGTTGAAATATTGATCATGTGCCTCAGCAGTTTCCACCAAACGAAGAAAAACGAAGAATAACCCTCCTCTCTATTCCTTTCCATATGTTGTCTCTTATACCCTTAAACTCTCTTAGATTTACGATTTTTACGGACATGAGAGGACATACGTAAGTGCACGACATCTCAATTGCTTGATCTCAAGATCGGAATCTGAAGAAGAAGAAGAAGAAGAAGAAGAAGAAGAAGAAGAGGAAAAAAATTATAAAAAAAAAAAATGAACATTTTATTGATACTTGTAGATATTTTTAGTGTATTGTTTTGATAGGTCAAGCAGGACTTTAAGATTAACAGTTAACTTGAGAAAATTGTTGGTATTTGTAATGAACTAATAAAGCCATTAAAATAGAGCCATTAGAATATAGCTGTTAAAATATATTGGGATTTAAAATAATTAGAATATAAAATAATTAAAATATAAAAATAAATGAAATTAATACTGCTTAGAATACTACAAAAATTGTTATATAGACTACAACTGAAAACTTTAAAAAAGAAAAGAAAATTCGCAAAAGCTTGAAGAATTAGAATGTTAAACTCGCACATGCCGAGTTTGCCTATTGTAACACCACGACTTTTTCACCTTATTTAAATAATTCATTTCGTTAAAATTCGTATTTTATTTCTAGCGATTTTCTTATTTTTAGCTCGAGAAAGCCGTTTCTTTAACTTGCATGTTGTGTTGTCAAGTCGAGGTTGCGTGGTTATGAAGGTACCGGGAAAATGTGAATCGGGATCCCTCCTCGATGCCCTGCGCGCGTCTGCCCTCGTCGTGAAGACGCAGGGGCGGAATGCGCCTCGCAGGAAATAAGGTGAAATACAAAAAAGCGGCGCGCTCATGCGGGTCTTTGTTCGTAAGTGTAAATGGGGGATATCATTGCATGTAATTGTGACAAAAAAAATGTAGAAAATCCTTTTGAAATTTGTATTCGAAGTCGCCACCAAATATTGAAGGAATTTGGAACCTTTTCAGCGCGTCTTAAATCATAAGACACGGGGGTCTCAGATTTCAAAGCGCATCGACACCTATCCTTTTGAGGTTATTGTGAAACCAGAGAGGATTCGGAGTGAGGTTACTTTTCGAAAGTTTTGACAAAATGCGTATTGAAAACTGTAATAAAAAAGCCTACGTAAAAGTAGTCTTTACTAGTTTTAAAACAAATGCTTAATTTCGATATTTGGGCTAAAAATGACGCTACGTACAAGTGCGAGTATGTATGACTCGGTAAAATATGTAAATAATGTGTGTTGTCAAAGCTATGACGTTTTTCTATAGGAAATATACGTAAAAATAATAATTCATTGTATTTGAATTACTAATATAAACGTTCTTTTGCGACTTGTATTTAATTCTAAGATTTTTTGAAAAACCCTCGGTTTTGCATTTTAAAAGACTAGTTGAAACGGTACAATTTAATTTCGAATCCGTGTTTTTAGTCGTAATTTAATGCACGAATGAGAATTTGCATAATGTAAAAGTGACGTCGGTTTGTTTTAGTGATTTTGAGTCGTTATTTATGCGATATTGGCGAGGTTAAGACGGATTTTGAATCCGAATTGCTACAACTGTATTACGAATATGGGTTCGCTAATGCCAATATCGGGTTGGGTTAATGTAAACCTTTGTCCGAGCCTCAAATGTCCAAATCGTAGGAAAAATGTTTACCTTTCGAAAATGCAAAAACGGTATTTTGAGTGAATTTTGTAAGTGTAGATGAATGAGTATAAGTATGTTTTATTTTTGTATGAGTAATGAATGATAAGTTGATGAAAATAATGAAACTAAACGGTGCTATTTATAGGATTTGGCTCGTATTTGTGCATGACCAAAAACTAAATCGCCTGTGTACCAGCGGTTTAGTTTCAGTGTAGCTGTAAACTGAAAGAGAAAACCAAATGGCTGCAGGAAGAAAACAAAATCGCCTGTTTTACAGGCGATTTAAATTTAAATCGCCTGTTTACAGGCGATTTTTATTTTGTTCTGGTGGTGGCTGATCAGATTTGGGCTGCCTTTGGTCATGGTGAGGTATTAGTGTGATGATTGTGTTTTGTTTGTTATTGACATTTGTCATTTGGGCCAAAATGATTTTTGGTCCAAATTTCGATCTTCGTGCTTCGGTTTTTGTCGTGTTTTTCGGTTTTGGCTCGAAATAAAATAATATTGTAACGTATTATTTTGTGGTATTGTAGAGTCTAATTTTACAAAAATGTGACACGGGACGCACTTTGGCCCGCTTTGCGTGTTGCGTTAGTGTACGTTTTGGACCGTTTTTGTATATTTGGGCCATTTTGTAGCTTGTTGGGTTGTTTTTGTGAGTCGTTTTGGTAAGACGTTCTTGTATTGTGCTCGTATTGTGTTTTTAAATGACTAAAATGACATTCATTTTTACGATATATGCAAATTCAAATTAATACGTTAAAAATGACTAAAATGTTTTAGACACTTCTGTACCGTTTCGTCTTATTTATAAACTTGCATGAAAGTCCTTTTCGTCATTGGGCTTGTTTTTTGGGGGTACGGATACGGATATCTACAGAGCCCCCAGTTTGGCTGACTTGGACAAAGTGTTAGTCAAACTTAAAAGATAGTATCCGGACCATTACAGTCTCGATACTACCTGGCGGCGCTAAGCATGTGTCTCATGGGAGAGACGAGGACTTAGTGCCGGGAAATGCGGGGCGGGACGACATGTTTTTAAGGACATGACGGTCCTACATGTTTAAGGGCATGTCAGCCTGCGTGTAGTTTGAATGCTTCTTTATGGCGCTTTGCAGTCTAGTCGAACTCTGCGTTTTGTGAGTATGCCTGTGATTGTTCATGCTTTGCTTCTTTATGGCGCTTTGCGTGTTGTTTGATAATATGATTAATGTAAGGGTTTTTTTTTTTTCCCCCACACACTATTGACACTATCTTAATTTTAGGGCAAATTATGAGGAACTACCAAACATTTTTTTTTTTGGTCAAGAATTACCTTACACTTCTTAAAGTTAGTGGAACACTACCAAAATAGATTCTCCGTCCATTTTTAACGTTTAACCGTCATTGATTTGACGGTAGTTTGTTTGGCTAACTAACCCCCTCATTTATTCCTTCATTTCTACCCTTCATTTCTAACTTTTAATCCTCCTCTCTTATTCAATTTTCCCAGAATATTTACCACATTCAATCACTAAAAAATCAAAAACCTTAATTTTCTGTTAACAATCCATCATCAAACTAATTTTTAGGTGTGGTCAAGCTTCAAATTCAACTTCTTCTGCCTTATTGAATACCAAAATAAAGTGTACAATAAGGTTTAAAAATTTTCGATTCTAAGGTTAATTATCTTTGTTTTTACTAATTTTGTGGTTGTGTTTCCTAAATCTTCATGTACAGCTCATTATCTGTTTTTATATGACCCAAATTTTGTTTGTTTTCACGATTTTGGGAGTGTTTCAATTTTTGTAATACCCCGTATCTTCACGAGACAGTTTTCGGGTCGATTAGAATTTTTATACTCGGTCTAGCTGTTTTGACTCTTTAAATAAGTTTTTTTTTTTTTTTATTACGTCTTGGACATACGTCAAGTGGGTGCTCGCTAGGTTCGAAACATTATGAGGTTTTGAGTAGTGTTGTCAGTTTAGCGTTTTGAGGGATAGGAATTCCTCGAGTCGAGTGTATATCGGTTTTTAAATTATGTTGACCCAGCTTGACCATCTTAAGTCTCATTAAATGAGACAGTTTAAGTGGAAAAATAAAATTAACCTCCCAGGCCATACATTTTATTTTACATTCTCCCTCATACAAACACCTCCCTCATTTTCTCCCTTCTTCTTTAAAGGTCAAATTTCACAAGAAAAATCAGCTGCAACACCCTCATACCAGCCGTGTTCTTCCCCTCCCCATAAATCGACCGCGTTTTTCTCGTTTCTCCGTCAAATCGCGTGATTTTTCGTTGCATCGATTTTCTGTCTTCATCCTTTATCCTTTTTTACCTTTTTCTCTCTTGGTGAGCCTTATTTCCTATCAAAGTTAGTATCTTTTGTATTAGGGTTTGTCAAATTTAATTTATATTGTTGTTGTTTAGCTTATACTTTAATTTGTAGAGATGAATAGTAATATCTATTGATATTTTTGGTCGTTGGGGAGGAAGTACTATTTGAGGAGCTCTTGTGATCAAGTTTCCCTCATCCTTGAGACGATTATTTGTGTTAATTCTTCGTTAAGGTAAGGGCTTATCCCTTACTTCACTTATATTCTGTTTTTGTGTGTTGTTTGTATGATTTGTGATGTGTTGTGTGATTCGTATGTTGGGTATGTATGTTTTGTATGCTTGGAGATGTGTGTGTCTGGGATATATATATATATATGGACGTCACTGTCATTTATTTTAATTTATTTCACCATTATTTGGGTAAAAAAACTAAAATTACATATAAATTTTTTTAATAAAATATTGATGTGTCGGGTAAATAATATGGTAGATACACAAAATTGATACTGCAGATACATTAAATGACGCATTAGATACACCAAAAACGATTACATACACAAATAAATGTCGTACGTACACCAAAATTATAAAATGTATTTAACGATGATATAAAGTGACATGATAAGGTAGTTATGAACCACAAATATGTTCCCTAGACCATAAATGAGATAACAAAGACAACTATGCCAAATTTTTGAAATAAAACCTTTTTTAAGAAGGGGTCTCACCGAATTACGAGATTTACCGGACTTAAAAATATTTGTGGACTTAAAAATGATTATAGGTCATACGCCAGTTGGGTTGTATGTTGTATTGCTCTTTATATTGGTTATGTTTAAATATGATTGGGGAGTCCCCACTGACTGTGGATGTTGCATTCTTTGCGGCAGGTGTGCATGCGGGACGGGTGAAGAGTGAGGATAACCGCGAGAATAGCTCCATTACTTTAGTAGTTACCAGTATTGTTTTTTCGTTAGTTTAACGCTTGTTCATCAGTAGCTTTTGTACGGGTATTTTATTCCCACTAGTTTGGACTTTGAAGTCTAGACCGTTGTTTTAGTTAGTTGCGATCCGGACTCCATGGTGTTTCCGCCACCGTGGCTCGCTTTTATTTCGGTTTTCTTTGTTAAAACCATTTTATTTCATATTTTATTTTATTGGAAATCCGGGTTGTTACAAAAATTCTGACCAAGTTCTAACAAGTGACACCAAGTATAAGACAAACCTGAAGAGGGAGTCAGCTCATACCACTGTCGTTGCTTCAAAACATAGGCATACACCCAATCCACCCAAATACAATCTCTTCGAATTGAAAGTTTCCATAGCCACTTCAACATCAACGTTTTGTTCCAGCGTAAAACCTCTCTAATATCTAATCATCCTTCCTTTCTTGGCCGACATACTTTAGACCAACTCATCCAAATGTGCTTCCTATGCTTTACATCATAACCCCACAAAAATTGTCGGCAACATTTTTCAATGGTTCTAATTATCCCTTTGGGAAGAAAAAGACAAGAAACCCAAAAAACTTTTAATACCAAAAATAACTGAATTAATCAGTTGCACTCTGCCTACGTAAGATAAAATCTCAGCAGCCCAATGATGTATCTTCGATTTTACCTTTTGAAGAAGCATAAAATACATATCTTGCTGAAGTTGAGAAGAATGCAAAGGTAAACCCAAATACTTAAAAGCGAAGACTCTTTTTACGAACTGGGAATGTTGAAGAATTTGCTCTTGCACATTAGGATGGACGCCTCCAAAATAGATGTTGGTCTTCTCAAAATTAGGATGTAGTCCCGACCAAGAAGCAAACTCCACTAATTTTTGTTGAACTGCATTTACGGATGACACATCACCCCTTACAAAGACCATCATATCATCAGCAAAAATAAGATGGGTAAGCTTCAATCGAACACATTTATGGTGATAAGAGAAGCCCGACACACTCTCCAAACCCCTAAATAATCAAGTCAAAATCTCCATACTTGAAACAAAGAGCAAAGGAGATAAGGGGTCTCCTTGTCGCAGACCCTTTCGACCCTCAAAAAATCCACAAGGAGAACCATTAATCCTGACAGAGAACCTCGATGTGGTTATACATTCAGAAATCCAACTCACAAAGTAGAAAATCCCAATGAACTGAATCAAAAGCCTTCATTATATGTACCTTGATTAAACACCTTAGAAATACATTCAGTCTATCATATCCTCTAATAAGCTCCTGTGTTAATTGAGAGTTATCAAAAATATCTCACCCCTTGATAAATGCAGCCTGCTCTTTTCCAATAATAAGGTGTAAAACAAAAGAAAGACGAGTAGCAATAATCTTGCTAATAGTCTTATACATGACGTTGCAACAAGAAATGGGTCGATAATTAGTCACACACCTCAGGCACTACCTTCTTTGGAATATAACAAATCATGGTACAATTAATCTGTTAAATGAATTTACCAGTTTGAAAAAATTCCAAAATAGTAGAAGTGAATTCACCACTGATAACAGGCCAAGCTTTTTTGTAGAACCCCGCAGAGAATCCATCAGGACCTGGAGTACTATTATCATCGATCGAGAACAACGCTTGCTTTATTTCCATGGCCGAGACATTGCTATAATTTTGTTTTAGTTTTGTTATGATAATTTCGTTGACTGTTAATGAAATTATGAGAAGTTTTATGAACTTTAACCCTAATAACAAAAATCACACGACCAATCTAAGAGTGTTTAATGGTGGTCATTTTGTAACAAAAAAGAGTAAAACTAAGTTTGTGGCTAATAAGAGCAAGGGAGCTATGTATATATAAATAGATATAAGATAGTGTTTGGCAATGGTCATTTTATTTGTAAATCCTCATTTGAAATATGAAATGTGAAATTTTGTATTTGTAAATGAAATGGGGTGGGGGTAGGATTTGAAAATATCAAATTTATGCTTGGATGGGATTAGGCTTGAATTTTATACAAATCCAAATCCAAATCTTATAACTTTCCCAAACATAAAATTTGCATCAAATCCACATTTTCAAATAAAATCCTTGTATCCAAACACTCTCTAAAGGAAATTTGCTACTTTAATTTAGCTGAGTTTAACGTATGTACTATTGTATGTGGTTGTTTTTTATGAATAGGATGAGCTGTCATTAATACAAAGACATTCTCAAATGAGTCAAATAAACTGGAACCTCCACAACCACAACAGGATCAATGACATCAACAACCACAACAATAGGAGCAGAAACTTCAGAGGCACGCATGAACATCTTTAATGGCGCCAGATGTAGAGCTAGTGACAAATGGAAGGTTGTTTGTGTCATTATTATCCCATAGGAATGTATTTTGAAAAACTTTTAATGTCTTATACTCTATGTTCGAGACTCATGAACTTATGAGTCTGTAAGAATGTTATTGTCGCTTTTGCGCAATATGGTTGTCAGGTTTTTGTAATAAGGATTGCGTTAGGTTGTTGGATGATCAACATTTTTTTTTCTTTTTTTTTTTTTAATGACGAGGGGGTTGAGTTCCGCCCGGGCACATGCATTCCCGCACCACCACATGTACCATGTAAGACACCTCCGACGGGGGCTGCGGTGGCCAAGTGGGGAAATTAGTTTCAGGTGGAATTTGAGCCTGAGACCTCACACAATTTGTTGCACCTTTGAGGTTAACCCAAATTCCACCTGGGCAACCACCACTTGGTTAATGATCAACATTTCATGGCTGAATTTTGCCGCTTTTGTGATATATGGTTGTTAGGTGTTTTTTGTTTTTCATCTATATTATTGTTGGTATATGCGCTCAATATTTGGACAATGAGAGTATGTACACAATATGGTGTAATTGAGGAATGCATATTTCAATTGCAACAAAACCAAATGCAAGAGTGTTTAACCCCTTATTTAGACCATTGTCGTATCTATACCTTACAAACTTAAAATTAGTTGTGACAAATACGGGTCAAACAACTAATTTCACGCTACAAAATCAAGGTCAAATTGAATTAGAAAGGGAGGGATCGAACTAAAAAGTTTAAGGCAGTCCTTACCATTTGGCATAAAAATAAGGTAGTCTGACAAAAAACTCATTTAAAAATGGAATGAAAACTGGGTTAGCGTGGGAGGAAACAAACTACCGTCAAGTCAATGACAGTCAAACATTAAAAATGGACGGAAAATCCATTTGGTTTTGTTCCACTAACTTTAAGAAATGTAAGGTATACGTAGTTCTTGACCCAAAAATAATATAAGGTAGTTCCTCACAATTTGGCCTAAAATTAGGGTGGTGTCTAACAAAAACCCTTAATATAATGCGTTTAAACTAAATACAAGAGTCACAAAATGAATTTATTAAATAACATGTCTTGAAAAGTCGAAAACTAAATGGAAGTGGAAATTTCCAAAACAAAAACTTAAAAAAGAAAAAAAAAATTAATGGGAAGAAAATAGTGATATTTCCTTTTAAGGAAAATGAGAACAAAAGAAAAAGATGGGGAGTATATTTTCAAGGTTATTTTAGGGGGCTTCTTTTTATCGACGACGTTTTACTTCGAATCGACGACGTTTTTCATAAAAATGACCTTCACTACCCCTACTCTCTCTCTAACCTTTCTTTTTTTTCTCTCTTTTCTGAAAACCAAAATCAACAATAAAAAAAAAAAAAAAAAAAATTGAAGTGAATGAATTGTATGAATTGAATTGTATGTTTTGAAACTAGAAATCTAATGAAGCATTCATTAAATGAATCAAACCACACCAAATTTTCACACAAACATTAAATACTAAAATCAATAAACCAAAATTTCTCAAAACCCTAACATTCAAGTTCATCAAACTCGACAAACACCAAAATTGCTCCTCCACCCCAACTGTACGTGCTCCACCACCACCACCACCACCGTCGAGTCGCTTCGAGTCGCGCTCCACCACCACCATCGATTCGCGCTCCACCAGCAAGTGTCGTGAGAACCGCCTTCGTCTTTTCGCCCAACACTATCCAAGTATGTTCAAGTTTTAATTTTTGGGACTTTTTTTTAGATCTCATCGTGATTTTTTTAAAAAACCCGTTTATTTTTTGTTTTAATTTAATTTTTGTTTGTTATTTTTATAAAACCCTTCAGATCTGGTATTTTCAAAAAAAAAAAACGTCCCAGATTTGTTCGTGTTTTGATTTATTTTTTTTGTTTGTTGTTCATGTGTTTGTTGTTCCTTTGTAATTGTTACATAGTTTGTTGTATGTTGTTCATTTGTGTGTTGGTAATTTAGGGATGAATTTGTTGTCGTTTTTGGTAAAATATCATTGTAAAAGTTGTATATTGTTCATGAAAAACGTAAATTAGGGTTGAATTTTTCGTATTTTTGGTAAAAATTGCTTCTAAAAGTTGTATATTGTATATTGTTCATGTGTTGTTGTTGAATTTTGGATGAATTTTTTGTCGTAGTTGGTAAAAAGTGTTGAATTTTTTGGCGTTTTATGGGTAGAACGTCCAGTATTTTGTCCTTCAGTCGACGTGTTTCCAGAATTTCGTCCATCTGTGGACGTGTTTCCAGATTTACGTCCCTCCATGGATGTGTTTTCAGTTTTTTGTCATACCATGGATGTATTTCCAGATTTTCGTCTTACCAGGATATGACAACGAATTTCATTGTCTATCCATGGATGTGTTTTCCAGATTTTTGTCATACCATGGTGTTGACAGTTAACGTTTATATTTTGACTTGCTATTGTTGTTTGTGTTGTTTTCATTTAACTAATCATATTTAATTTAATTTTTGCAGATGACAGATAGAGGAAAGAACATTATGGTTCCCCCCAAGAGTCGTACGAGTAGTCGTCTTTATCCGCGGCCTCGAAACGGAAAGAAAAGGCTGCGAAAGCTCAGGCTTCCCCTCCAGTTCGTCGCTCTAAAAGGGTGGCGAAAGCTCCCCCTTCGCCCTGCAGTGGTGTTGAGATCGAGAACTCGGAGAAAGAGTTGGACAGAGAAATTGAAGCCGGGTTTGAAGTGAACTTTAATTATGAATATCGACGGGAGGAGGAGGAGGTGCAGTATGCGAGGCAGGAGGAGGACGAGATGGCGAAGGAGGAGGAGGATGAGATGGCGAGGGAGGAGGAGGATGAGATGGCGAGGGAGGAGGAGGATGAGGACGAGGAGGAGGCTCCGAGGGCGGAGGAGGAGGGAGACAGTTTGTTTGTGCTGAACCAGATGTCTGGGTCCCGTATGACTCAAATGGCGACTCGGGATTCTAGAGGCCGCTTTCTTAAGTCTACCTCGTTGTCGTCTGTTGGTGGTCGGTCGAAGACGAAGACGAAGACGAAGAAGGATTTTTCTTGGCGTCTGACGGGTCCTGTTCAGGGTGGTCCTTCTCAGTGTTACGTGTTGCGTAGTTTTGGTGGGCACGTTGCATATAGTAGTTGGACGGCACCGGAGAGTTTGCGATCGTGTGTTAAAATATATGACAGGTCAGGTTTAGCCGAGGAGTTTAGTAAGCTGAAGTTAAGTGACGAGGTTGCCGATCGAGTTCGAGATTCTGGTCTTGGTCATTTGAGACTTTGTAATAGCACGAACATCGACGAGAACTTGGTTAGTGCTTTTATAGAAAGGTGGCAACCGGATACTAATACTTTCCATATGCCCTTTGGAGAGATTACTATCTTGTTGCATGATGTTTGGAGTATTCTTGATATTCCAGTTGACGGTGCGTTGGTTCGTTTGACGGGTGATGTTGTGGTGGATGACGAGGTCGACACTTCTAGTGTTGACGATGTGACCGTTAAGGCGAAGTTGGCTGCCTTTTTTGGTGTAGACATGAGCACCATTCGGCCACCCGTTTACAAGGGTGGTGGTGTGTCGGTTGACAGTTTGAAAGATGTTGTCGAGAAGGGTAATCCGAATGACGCGTTCAGAGCGTACATGTTGATGTTGTTGGGTCAGACTTTATTTGTGGATAAGTCTAGCGATAAGGTGATTGCCCGGATGTTGGGCTTGTTTGATAATTTAGAGGCTGTCGGTGAATACGCTTGGGGTGCTGCGACTTTGGCCTTTTTGTATAGGCAGTTGGGTATGGCCTCGCGAGGCGGTGCTAAGGGTGTTGCTGGGTGCTTGACGTTGTTGCAGGCCTGGATATACGAGTACTTTCCTGATTTCCGACCTCACGGGGGGTGCTATGTTGAGGGTAGGCCTCGTGCCGAGGCTTGGTCGCTGCGTCCTAGGTGTAAAGGAAGCCGCAAGCTGTTGGAGCAATGTCGACAGATGTTGGACGGCCTGACAGCTGAGAGGGTGGATTGGACTCCTTTTGGTAGTCGTCCTGAGAGGCATTGTCGCAAGACTCAATACTTCGGATTGATTCGGTTTCTTAATATTTTGGAGCCGTATCAACCCGATAGATGTATGCGTCAGTTTGGGCTAGTGCAGACTCAACCATCGGCGATGATCACGCCTGCCAGTGACTACAGACCGTCCGACCTAGCTAAACATGGTTATCGAGTTCAATACGGTGATGATGCGGATTCTCAGTGGATGGACGATGAGTTCAGTGTGATCAGGTTGGTTGACCGAACGACCCATGTACTCCTTCCCTATGAGGTAAACTTACACTACTCCGTAATATATTTTTCTGTTTACGACTCCGTGTTTAGGTGATTAGTGCTTATAGTTAGGTGATTACTCCGTATTTAGCTGATTACTCCGTATTTCTGTTGATTTCTGATTGTGTTTGAATTTTTCGTTGCGTAATACTCCGTATAAATCTGCTGATTACTCCGTATTTGTAATGATTTTAGTCCGTATTCATTTTTCTCCGTATTTTCTGTACTCCGTATGTTTCTGTACTCCGTATGTTTATGTACTCCGTATGTTTACTTTGGCCTATTTGCTTTATTGAAGATGTCTCAGCTACTTTATTGAAGATTCCCTCAGTTTTTCAGTACCTTTTCTTTGCATTTTGACTGAATTGAGTAGGTTGAATTGAATTAAATTGATTTTGACTGAATTTTGGCCTCAATCAGTTCTGCCCTTTTTTTTTTGTATTTCGTTTTGCACTCATTTCCAGTGATTTGTACTTGTGCCCGTGTTTGATAACTACTATTCTGACTGTACTTCGTATTTTCGCAAGGTGGATGCAAAGTACATGGCGTGGTATGAGACTATTTCCCATCGCTTCTTATATCCCCCGTCTCATCGTCTCAAATTAGCTCGTAGGGGCCCCATTTGGGAGGACCCACAGGTAAGTCGAGCCGTATCTCGGAAGTTTGCGCTTCTGTACAACCAACCAACGGCGGAGGCGAAAAAGAAATATGTTCGGAGATTAATTAAGAAGTTGGAGCCATTGTACAAGGTCGAGGACGAATCCGAGAACGATGATATAGAGATTGATTAGGTCGGTACTTGGTCGGTATTGACGTTTATTTTGTACTTCTAATCCGGATATGTATTTCCTTCAACGTATTTTGAACATGTATTTCGCCTACGTTTTTAGGAGTTCGTCTTATATTTTGGACATGTATTTCGCCTACATTTTTAGGAGTTCGTCTTATTTGTAGGACATGGTTTTCGCCTACGTTTTATGAAAAAAAATTTCGGTTACGTATTTAGTAGGAAACCCAACATGTTACTCATCTTATATTTAGGACATCTACTACCTCTATTTAAAGACCTCACTTTCATCCTTCTCATTCATTCACTCCTTTCTACCTCTTCTTCCATCCTCTATAAATCATTATTTTTAAACAATGCCTCCTATGTCCAATGTTGAATTGGTTAACCACTATCAAACCAAAATTGATTTAATTGTCACCGAATTCCCGTTGTTGTTTGAACGACTCCAAATCTTGTTGAACAGCAATATTATTTGGGATTTAATCAATCAAGATGATTATCTACAAGAATTTGCAAACATAATGGGAAGAGTCTACACTCTTAATCGTCCACACATTCCTATTCAAAACATAACAACAGGTATTTACGAGTTTATCATTTAAATTATTGTTTAAGTTTCATTTATTTACGAGTTATCTACACTTATTTACGAGTTTATCATTTAAATCATTCTTCCTAGAAACTGTGATTTCGAAGAGAAATGAATTTCAAACCTTAAAAAATGAGGTCGTTCAAATGTTCAAAAGATGTGAGACAATAGTCCCTCCTAGGACTTTATTCAGTTTGTGCATGGGAAATGGTGAAATGTTCGTCGGTCCTCTTGGAAAACTTCACATCTACGAGATGTTCATCAGTCATGAAGAGGAAGAGCTAGATATGCCTAGAGATTCGTCATCGGAAGGGTACGCAACAGATTAGTGATGTACTTGTGTCGGTTGTACGCGTTAGTGTGGTACTAGTAAGGTCTAAGGAGGAGTTTGTTAGGAACTACTAATATGTGTTAGTGTGGTATTGCTAGTTGTAAGGTCTAAGTAGTACTTTCTTATGTGTAACCACTATCTACTGTGAAATTCGTATGTGTAACATCTATTTGTTGATGTCGTCATATTGTATTTCAATGTATTGGTCGTTTACCGTGTATGTAGGACTAAATACTGGACGTCAGTCCACTAGTAAACGTAGTGAAACGGTCCATTGAAGGACTAAATCTTTGGGCGTCGATCCACCGCGTCTGACGTAATTACGGAAACGGTCCGTTGAAGGACTAAATCTTTGGGCGTCGATCCACACGTCTGGCGTAGTGCGGAATCGATCCATTGAAAGACAAAATACTGGACGTCTAGCCATGTCACAGACGTCCAGTATTATGTCCTTCTATGGAATGGTTTCCAGAATTACGTTTTACGTGTGGACTGACGTCCAGTATTTGGTTTTGTAATGGAACGGTTTCCAGAATTACGTCTTACGTGTGGACTGACATCCAGTATTTTGTCCTTCAACGGACTGATTTCTAGAATTACGTCTCACCTGTGGACTGACGTCCAGTATTTAGTCCTACATATACGGTAACTTACTTACAAATTAATTATAAACGATACATGCCATAAGATATAAACATGAAACATTAAAAACGATACGTCACATAGCAAGATATAAATTCGTAGTACATAACAAGTACGTAATCGTTTTCCTAAACTCGTAGTACATAAATTCCGTCGCTCTACTCATCGTCCGACACACTTTGAAATTCCAATTTTCGGGACGCTTGTGATTCATGTGCGGTGGTAGATCTAGATCGAGGCGCTCTAGGTGTCGTTCCCATAATTGTATGCCAATTATCGAAATTTGTTTGGTAGAACGACTTAAGATGTGCTACGCTAGGATCTTTAAAAGTTTCCCACCCGGGATCTATGGGAGGCATCGGAACTTCACGGGGTGGACCTTTACAATGCAACCTCATCCAATGCAAGTTGTGGTTTAGAATCCACAGTACACCATATGGGTGTGCGCGGGCAGAAGAACGCCTTAACGGTAATATTGTAGAACACTGCCATACGTAGTCACCCTTCGTCATGCGTTGACGAGCAATCACACATATGGTCCAATTAAACATTGACGCAAAAACTTTCAAATGATCCGAACACATCCAATGATCATCTCCGCAACTTGATTTTTTGTAGAAACCAATGCGCCTCAATGTTTGTTCGTAATGTGTGAACCCGTCGACCAACTTATACGTCGCGTTAAACAAGGACTTGTAGATGTCGTGCGTCGTAATCTCGTTCACACACCACTCCCTCATAACAACGTAGTCCTCCTCTTGACCACGTTGAGCATGCGAAATAACTCTGAACCCACAATGACCGTCGTCTCCGACATCCACCCATCCGTCGAAAAAGGACCAAAGACATTCCGGGACGCCGAATCTTTTCTTCCAAGTTGAGAAAACACCGATAGTGTAGTTCTTCTCCAATGGCGCACCAACTTCGCCCGCGTGGAAATCACAAATTCGATGTTCTACGTTCGTCGAAGCATCCGTGCTCGGTGTCCCGTACTTGTTTCGAGAATGCTCAAAACTTGATTTACTCCTAGTTGTAGAACCTCTCGGTCTACCCTTAGGATTATCTCTAACCGCGGGAGGCTTCACATCTTCGTCCTCCGGATGTAGAATGTCTCGCAACTTCTCGATAAATATCTTCCGATATGCCGGGTCACTTTTCCTCGCTTTCTCGACAAGCTCGTCTAGCATGTCGTTATCGTTCTTGGGCATAGCGTCGTTGCTATCATACACCAACGTTTTCCAAAAAACGTGAATATCACCTAAATGAAGTCTCCGACAGTTGTCTCTTAAACGAATCAACTCACATGAACAAGGTAGACCGCACGTACTTCGCAATGCACAACCACAACGCTGTTCTAATCCGACTCCCAAAGCATCGCCTCTCTTAATTTCCTCCTCCATAATCTCAATAGCTTTGATGGACACACTTCCATGCAACAAAGAAAACATCCGATGAGTTATTCGAGGCTTACTGATTGACTGCTCAAGCTCCTTCCGAATCTTCGAATGTTGACCTTCAAGCATGGAATGGATCCGAGACCACATCGTATCAAGTGTAAGATGTGCACTTTTTAACCACGCTTTCAAAAGGGAATGAGCTGACTCTACACGAGATGTAGCCGTGTTTCCGAGATGGAAAAACTCATTCGTATAACATAATACGAATTTAGAGGCATGCTCACCCCAAGTCTTTGAGACGTAAGACGCTAATGGAATCCACTTCGTACTAAAAGCGTTCCACGCCACCTTGAATTCTTCTTCGGTCGTTGCGTTAATAACATTATACCAACCGGTCTCGGGATTGTGGAGGACATGATTTTTGTACCACTCTTTTTTATAAATCAACAAAGCACGGTTCTCGACCGCACGATTCACGTGCCATCGACAAAAGAGGTGAGGAGTGTCGGGAAAAAGGTTCCGAAGTGCACAAACCAAACCCAACTCGCGATCCGTAACGAATGCCGACGGATAAACAGCGGTACACTCAAGAATCTCCATCAACTTCCGCAACAACCACATGTACCCTTCCTCAGATTCCATCGGAATTAGCACACACGCAATCAGAAAAGACGACCCACCCGGTGTGACACCGACAACCTCAACGAGAGTCATCTTGTAGATGTTCGTCTTGTACGTCGAATCAATGAGAACTACGTGCGGGTATGCTCGAAAAAGTTTTACGGCTTCCGGATGAGACATGAACACGTGAGTGAGTTCGAGCGTCAAAGGGTTTGTCTCGTGCCAATGAACATAGTTAGCTTCTACGGCTAGAGCTAACATTTGTTGTGCGGGATTTCGATCGCCTATTAGTTCCCTCCGAATCTTAGATGTCACGTTGTAAATTTGTTTACTTGACGGTTGAGGTTTATCGGGACTTCTGAGGTGAAGACCGGTTTTGATGTCTCTAGGTAAAACCGCGTTACTATATTGTTGTCTAATAAACGCTTTCTCATCTTCATCGAAACCCGCATACCCACGTTGTCCGTCTTTGTACTTTGTCAACGCATGGTTGTGACATCCAAAAGTGTCCGACGTGTCAATATTCCAAACCAACACTCGCTTATTATGAACAAAATGGTAATTTTGCACGGCTCTAATACGAAACCGGCAATCACACATTTGCGTTCTTGGCTTCTTCTTTGGCTTTTCGGGATCATACACACTTTACTGGTCCGCATTCTACTACATCGAAAGTAGGAAGCCAATAATTCGGGTTGTCGGCGATTTTTAGACCCATTATTCGCTTTCACCAAAACGAAGCCATTATCCTGAGCGATTTCATTAGCCCAATCAAAAGCTTTATCCCGATCCTCAAAACATACTTCTGTTACGAATAAATGGTTATAATCAACGTTGTCGCCACCTAAGTTCTCAAACGAATCCTATAGAAATCATTAAACAAATCGTTTAAACTCTTTAATTTACACAATACGTCCAGAATATGTCACAATGGTCTATCCATGGAAGGACCTTAACCTGGACGTTCGTCCATAGGTGGGACCTTAACCTGGACGTCTGTCCATATGTGGGACATTAACCTGGACGTTTGTCCATACGAGAGACGTAAACCTGGACGTTCGTCCATACGAGGGACGTGCATATTCATACTTTTTACCGTCCACGACGTTCATATTCATACTATTTACCATCTAGGACGTTCATATTCATACTATTTACCATCTAGGACGTTCATATTCATACTATTTACCATCTAGGACGTTCATATTCATACTTTTTACCGTCTCAGACCAAAAAATTTTATGTCCATGTTCACGTACACGAGTTTTTCGAGAGCTCCAAATACAAAACGAAATCTTATTTTTCAACATTATTATGACTTTAGCATTACTTCTTTAGCTTAAATTCATTGAAACTCAACTATTATTCAACAAAATTAGGTCTTCAACATTGTTCAAGCATGAAAATCTAATCTTCAAATGTACAAAATGTGATAAGTTTTAGTTAACTTACCACCGATTCGGCAACCGACATTGATTTTAATCTTAAAAGTTCAAGTCTTTTACTATTGATGAATTCTTAGTTACATTTTACATGTCAAAGTTTAGGATGAATAGGTTAAGTTGATAAGTTTTGGTAATATTTTTTGAAGTTTTTAGGTTGAATTAGATGAGTTTGGAGAGAGAAGAGAGGAAATTGGGAGAAGGAAAAGAGAAGAGAGAGAGAGCCCAAGGGTAAGTTGGTAATTTTTATGAAAAAGCGTCGTCGATTCGTAGTAAAACGTCGTCGATAAAAAGAAACCCGGTTATTTTACAACTTCCACTTTCTATAACTCACTTTCTCACAATGCCTAGATTTTGTAATTTTTTTTCAAAGTTTTCACCTTTTATTTTAATGCGATAGTTTTGATTACTTATACAGTTATACATCAAACATTTGCAAACAAAAAAACACACTAAATCAATCACGGAAATTATATAGGTACGCCTGTTTCTTCTCCAAAAATATAACTATAAATATATTACTCCACCGTCTCCATTAATTCAAAAATTTGTTTGGTCGAAATTTTGAAACTTTAACCATAAGTATATTCCTCCATTATTTCCACTAAGAACTTGTTCTTTCGGACTTTTTGGAGCCGAATCAATTGAATCAATCAATCGAATGAAATTTGAAGGCTGAATCGAAACGACTGAGAGAACTAAATCTGAATCAGAATCGTGTTGAACTGAACTATAATAATAATAATAATAATAATAATAATAATAATAATAATAATAATAATAATAATAATAATAATAATAATAATAATAATAATAATAATAATAATAATAATAATAATAATAATAATAATAATAATAATAATAATAATAATAATAATAATAATAATAATAATAATAATAATAATAATAATGTGTTGAATTTAATATATTGAATTGAATTGAATGAATTGAATCGAATCGAAATGAAATGAATCGAATCGAATCGAATCGAATCGAATCAGACAAGTATAATTCAAAGTCTAGCATTACCCTAGAATGTAGGGAGTAGTATTTTGAATTAAACTATGATTAGTAGTTTGCTTTTGCTTAATTTCAAGGTATAGGGTTTGTGTACTCTGTTTTTTGTGCTCTTCTGTTTTCATGCGTGAAGCATGGAGTTGTGTTCCATGACTTCCTCTTTATTTAAGCATGTATTTTCACTCATTTTGAAGTAATGAAATCCTCCTTTCCTTTCATTAATTTTGCTCTCTTTTTATCTCACAAAATTGAGAGTTAAATCACAACAAATTTGGTATCAGCTTGTTGGGTTCGAATTCAGGGACTCTTTCAATGGCAACATCTAATGGCTCAAATGGTCTCTCTAATTTGCCTATTTTCAAAGGAACAAAGTATCAATACTGGGAATTGAAAATGCAAACTTTGTTCAAATCGCAGGAGTTGTGGGATTTGGTAGCTCAGGGGTTTGAAGATAGCAAGCCTGCTGAACCAGACGCCCAACTCAGAGAAAAGAGGAAGAAGGATGCTAAAGCCTTGTTCATAATTCAACAGGCTTTAGATGAAGAAATCTTTCCTCATATAGTATCTACCACCACAGCAAAGCAAGCCTGGGATACTCTCAAATCAGAGTACCTAGGAGATAAGAAGGTAGTCAAAGTAAGGCTACAATCATTGAGGAGAGAGTTTGAAACTGCTCTCATGGGTGACAAAGAATCCATTCAGGAGTATTTGTCAAGAATTTCTGGAGTGGTGCAGCAGATGAAGGCCTATGGAGAGAATATCACAGATGAGCATGTTGTTGGTAAGGTTTAAAGAAGTCTTACAACCAAGTTTGACCATGTTGTTGCTGCTATAGAGGAATCAAAGGATCTAGAGAAGTATACCTTTGAGGAATTGATGGGTTCCTTACAGTCTCATGAAGATAGACTGAATAGAGGGACAGAGAAGAAGGAGGAGAAGGCTTTTCAAGCCAAAGAAGAGACCAATTGTGACAGGTCAAACAGATTCTCAGGCAGAAGCAAAGGAAGGGGTCGTTTCAGAGGAAGAGGAAGAGGCAGGAGTTCTTATCAGTCCTCAGAAACTCAGTCCAAGGATGGTCAATCATCAAGAGGACCAATTAAGTGTCACTATTGCAGTAAGCCTTGTCACAAGGAGGCAAACTGCTGGAAGAAAGAGAAGGATCAGAAATCTTATTCAAAGGTCAATGTTGCAGAAGCAGAAGAGAAATTGTTCTTCACCAAGAATGGATCACAAATGGCTGCTCAAAATGTATGGTATATTGACAGTGGATGCTCCAACCACATGTCAAGTTCCAAGTCAATGTTCAAAGATTTGGATGAATCCAAGATAAGCAAGGTGAGACTTGGAGATGATAAGCAGCTAAATGTAGAAGGTGTTGGGACTATTGCTGTCAAAACTGAACAAGGTAACATTAAAATGCTTCATCATGTGCAGTATGTTCCATTACTAGCCTACAATTTATTAAGTGTTGGTCAGTTGCTAGAATCAGGGCACTCAGTCCATTTTGATAATAATTCCTGTGAGATTAAGGATAAAAAATCAAATGAAGTAGTAGCTATGACCTCAATAGGAAAGAATAAAATGTTTTCCTTAGACTTGGTGAGGAATGTAGGAAAAGCTCTAGCTGTAAAAGAAGATGAAACTGCTAGGCTATGGCACCTAAGGTTTGGACATTTAAATGTACAAAGTCTGAGATAATTAAGTACTAAAAGAATGGTTGAAGGTCTGCCAAAAATTGGTGACTTGGGCTTATGTGAAGGCTGTATTCTTGGAAAGCATGCCAAGAGTTCATTTCCAGTGGGTAAGGCATGGAGAGCTCGTGAGTGTTTGGAGTTGGTTCATGCAGACCTCTGTGGACCAATGAAAACTGAGTCCTTAGGGGGAAGCAAGTACTTCTTGTTGTTCACAGATGACCATAGCAGGATGAGCTGGGTGTATTTCTTGCAAGCAAAATCTGAGTCATTTGAGTATTTCAAAAAATTCAAAGTCATGGTTGAAATTCAGAGTGGAAAGAAACTGAAATGTCTTAGAATTGATAGAGGTGGTGAGTTCACCTCAAAAGAGTTTGCAAATTTTTGTGAAGATCAAGGAGTGACTAGGGAACTGACTGCTCCATACACACCAGAGCAGAATGGAGTGGCTGAGAGAAAGAATATAACTGTGGTAGAGATGGCTAGGAGCATGCTTAAGAGTAAGAGATTACCCAATGATTTGTGGGGAGAAGCAGTGGCAACTGCTGTATACATTCTGAATATTTCTCCAACCAGGGCCATTCACAACAAAACCCCTTATGAAGTGTGGAAAGGGAGAAGGCCAAATGTAGATCATCTCAGGGTGTTTGGGTGCATAGCATATACTCTGATCAATTTAAGGACAAAGCTTGAAGAGAAGTCCATCAAGTGCATTTTCATTGGCTATGCATCACAATCCAAGGCCTACAAACTGTATAATCCTGAGGATGGCAGCATTCTAATCAGCAGAAATGTGATATTTGCTGAGCATGAAGCATGGAATTGGTCACAGCAAGTCCATGGTCAAAGACAATTTACATTTGAAATTGCAGGAATGGAGAATGATGCACAAGAAACTGTTGAGCAGGCTGCACAGAATGATACACCACCTGATTCTCCTTCAGAAAGACAAAATGTATCAGACAACTTATCTTCAGATGAGTCATCACCAAGAAGAATGAGATCATTGGCTGAGCTATATGCAACCTGTGGCTTTGCTCTTATTGCTGCAGAACCTGGTCATTTTCATGAAGCTGCAAAACATGTTGAATGGCAGCTTGCCATGGAAGAAGAAATCAAATCAAATCAAAGAAACAAGACATGGGATTTGGTTGATCCACCTACAAACAAAAATGTGATTGGTTTGAAGTGGGTTTTCAGAACAAAATTCAACACTGATGGAAGCATACAAAAGCACAAAGCTAGACTTGTGGCTAAAGGGTATGCTCAGCTTGAGGGAATTGATTTTGAAGAGACTTTTTCACCTGTGGCAAGGTTTGAGACAGTGAGAGTCATCCTAGCCTTGGCTGCACAATTCAGACTGACTGTGTTTCCGTTTGATGTGAAGTTAGCTTTTCTGAATGGAGACTTGTAGGAAGAGGTCTATGTGGAGCAACCACTTGGTTTTGTCAAAGAGGGGGAGGAATGCAAGGTCTACAGACTGAACAAGGCCTTGTATGGCCTGAAACAGGCTCCAAGAGCCTGGTACAGCAGGTTAGACACTTTCTTTGTACAAAATGGTTTTGACAAAAGTGAAAATGAGCCTACTTTGTATATCAAAAGGGAATCAAGTGCTGAGTATTTGGTGGTTTGTGTGTATGTTGATGACATTATTTATGTCAGTTCTTCACAAGAAATGTTGAATGAATTCAAAACTGCCATGATGAAGGAGTTTGAGATGACTGATCTAGGGAAGTTGCAATACTTTCTTGGATTGGAAGTGCATCAAAGTGAGAAAGGGATTTCTGTGTCTCAAAAAAAATATGCAAGGGATATGTTGAAGAAGTTTGGAATACAAGACTCTGATGTAGCAATTACTCCAATGAATATGAATGAGAAGTTGCAGAAGAATGATGGCACAGGTCAGGCTGATGAAAAAATGTACAGGAGTATTGTTGGTGGACTGAATTATCTCACACACACAAGGCCTGACATTGCCTATAGTGTGAGTATGGTGTCAAGGTTTCTACACAGTCCCACCAAACAGCATCTTGGAGCAGCAAAGAGGATCCTAAAGTACATTGGAGGATCAATTGAGAAGGGAATATGGTATAAGACTACTCAGAATTTCAAGTTGATTGGGTATACAGATAGTGATTGGGCTGGAAGTTTGGATGACAGAAAGAGCACTTCTGGGTCTGTGTTCACTCTTAGGTCTAGTGCAATCACATGGAATTCAAAGAAACAGGATACAGTGGCGTTATCATCAACTGAGGCTGAGTATATAGCTGCTGGTGCAGCAGGAAGACAAGTTATGTGGCTGAGAAAGTTGCTAACAGACTTGGGTGCAGAAGTGAAGGATGCAACAGAGGTTTGGTGTGACAACAAATCTGCCATTGCAATGACAAAGAACCCTGCATACCATGCAAGGACAAAGCACATTGAAGTTCAGCATCATTACATCAGAAAGCTTGTCAGTGAAAGGAAAATTGAGTTGCAATTTTGTGGAACAAATGATCAGTGTGCTGATTTGTTCACAAAGAGTCTATCTCAAGTCAAGCATCAATTCTTCATGGAGAAGATTGGAATTCAAGACGTTTTAATTAAGGGGAGGTATTGAAGTATAATTCAAAGTCTAGCATTACCCTAGAATGTAGGGAGTAGTATTTTGAATTAAACTATGATTAGTAGTTTGCTTTTGCTTAATTTCAGGGTATAGGGTTTGTGTACTCTGTTTTTTATGCTCTTCTTTTTTCATGCGTGAAACATGGAGTTGTGTTCCATGACTTCCTCTTTATTTAAGCATGTATTTTCACTCATTTTGAAGTAATGAAAATCCTCCTTTCCTTTCATTAATTTTGCTCTCTTTTTATCTCACAAAATTGAGAGTTAAATCACAACAAACTAAACTGAGCTGAGCTGAACTGAACTGAACTGAAATGAGCTGAAAATAAGATGGAAAGAATAAGTCCTAAGTTATTTTTAATACAATAAACATTTTTTTTTCATTAATAGTAAAAATACATTACTAACGACGATCTTCTTACCTTATTATGATATGAGGAAAAACGCAACCAAAGTTGGTACATTAAAAACCGTAGAAAATCAAGTGTAAACATTTCAGAAAAAATGAATGTGCAACACATTTGGTGAATCAAGACAAATATGAGTACATCTTTGATTTTACTTGAAAACGTTGGAGTGCATCATGGGCGAAGAAGTCGTGCTGTCTTCTTATACGTCAAATAAGTACGGAGTACTTTAGAGGGTGGACTGAATGTGGGCCGCCGGTAATATAGAAGTAGAACGACAAGGTTTCAAAGTAATTCATTAAATAAAATGTATTGAAAAGTCGAAAACTAATGGAAGTGAAAAATTTCTAAACAAAAACTTGAAAAAAACGGATAAAAAAAGAAAAAAAAGAAAAGAAAAAAAAGGTGGTATATTCTGAAAATGAGAATAAAAGACAGCGATGGAGCGAGTATATTTTTAGAGTTATTTCAGAACCTCTACATGTACACTAGGTGTACCATGAGGTTTGGTACACACCTAATGAAATGAGGCCACTTGGACTAGTGGACCCGGAAAATAATGCTGAAAAATCGATTTGGAGGGAGACTAGAGAATGTTTAGGCGCCATTATTAATACTCAATAAGCACCAAAAATAATTAATAATATTGCGCCAAATTTTTTTTGGTTAAATCAAGATTTACTTAATTAATTTTGGTAATATAAATCATTAATTTTGTTAACCTAATTCCTGGAAAAATACAACCCTAATATAGTTGAATCAATTTTATTTTCCAAACCCATATTTTTCCTTAATTATATTTTTATTTAATTTATTAATCCGAAATAAAAAAAAAAACCACATTTAAATCCTAATTTTGATTAAAAAAGACCACATAGTGGATTAGAAGATGAAGACGATATAAAACTATCACATTAAAATATAAAAAAAAAATCTCAAAGTTTTTGTATTTTTATGTAATTATAATCGAAAATAAAAAAGTAAATAAAAAAGAAAGTTGTTGAAGTACAAACGGAATATGGATAGTTTTGTAATACGTATAAAATTTAAATTAGTTTGAAATTCAAATTTGAAACTAACTACAATAGATGTAATTAAGCATCTCTAACAATTTATCTTTATTTTTTTATAGAAAATCCACGTTCCCTATTGATAATGTACCAAAGGGCTTGGTACATTAGGTGTATATGTAGCCTTTTTGATATTTTATAACTCCCTTGTTCATAACACCTAGTTTGTGTAATTTTTTTCACACTCTCATCTTTTATCGCTAATGTTTTTAAAACTCGAATGAAGAACTTGCATCTTGGACAGATTCGCTAACCAATTCAACTCTTTTGGCGAAAAACATCGAATTCGTTATGTCAACTTTAATGTTTTTTGAACATTTAATTATTTCGTAAAATAGTGATATTAAAATGGAAAAATGGAATAAATATATTAATTCATAGCAACGGATAAAAATGGATATGTAAAATAAATAAATGAAAAAAAATAAAATAAAATTAATTTGATGGAATCCGGTGTGTCTTTTTGCCTAACGACTAATATTGAGAGTTTCAATAAAATAAAATTAAGTTGAATTGGTGAGAGTTTTTTATTAAACTGACTAATTCATTAATAAAAACGCCTAACGACACTTACAAGAAAATAGATAAACGAAAACCGATAAAAAAACATTGAGAACATTTCTCTTTGACAACAAAGAATTCAAAACCATGATACGACAATTCGGCACATCCTACTATTGGTATCTCTATATAGCTTTTGAGGGAATCATTTGCTTGGATCAATGTAATTTGAAAATTACCGTGATTTGGCTTCAATGACAGCTAACGATTAACTTGTATCCTGTGATGAGACGTGCATTGACCAATTAAAGAACCATTCATTCCCGATACTACACATAAACTCAAAAACCTTGAATTAAAGAATTGAATTAACCCTAAAAAGGAGTACTGGAAAACCCTTATGAAAAAAGACTAAACAATCTTACCTAAGGTGAGATTTTTATTGAATAAATAATGAAACAACATACTTAGATTGAAGAAAATAATCAATATATATGGGGCTCCGAATTTTAATGGTAAACGGAGGTCTTATTAATGGGGTTACGGGTGAAGTTTTTATACCTTCTAGTGGTACAAGGAGATCCCCTTTTTCTATATATTTTTATAATATGCTCTGCGACTTGAGCACGAACCATACAATTAAAAAGTGATCTATTATCTAATGGCATTGGTGTTAAAATTCGACATGGCATTGATAAAATTCATTTCTGATCTTAACCTTTGGTGATGATACAATTATTTTTGCAAAAGCAACAACTCAAAGTTGTACCTTGATAAAATCCAGCATGTTGGAAAATTTTTGTCAAATTGTATGCTATCACAAATTGATGTTTCAACGCACTAAAAATGTTGATCGTGCATCTCGTGATTGTTTTAGAGGAATCTTGGGTATGAATGAAGCCGCGTATCCAGGAGAATATCTTTGATGTCCTATATATAAATGATAGTACGGTTACAAAGAACACTTTTGATAGGATAATTAAATCTTCTCAAGAATAATTATCTATATGGAAAACTAATTCTTTATCACAAGCTGGCAGATTGGTTCTTATCCAAGCTAATTTAGCTTTTGATGTCCTTATCTTTTGATTAAATTTTGATTTTCTAAACATTGAATATAATTCTGCAACTATAGTGGTATCCTAACTAGACCTGTAAATGTAGTGGTATCCTAACTAGACCTGTAAATATAGTCGTTGCATTTGTTCTACTCTGTTCTGAGTCAAGTGTGCAGAGTTATTTCGTTAAGATTGTTGGACACTGCTCTTGAGAAAACAAGGGGCGTTTGTTGTGTCCGCATTTTTCGCTCTTTAGAACAGGCAATCATGGGCTTAAAAGATAGTTATCAACTAAGGAGTAGCAGAGCTGGAAAAAAAAAACCGAAAAAAAAAAATCTAGAGGCAACTACAGGTCAGATGAGGCAGTTGAAGCAGGTCGTGGGATCATGGCAGTATGGTCAGCAGCTCAGAGTTGAAGTAGTGAGAAGTTACTCAACCACCAAAGAATATAGAGATCACGCCCTAGATTTTAGGAACTACTTTGCAGCTAAATATTATTATAAATAAAAGCTCATTTGTACAATTTAGGATACTTTTTTCACGAGCATTAGAGTATTTAGCGCTTGTATAGTCAACTACGAGATAAACACAAGTTCTATACGAATAGCGACATAAGTGATCAATTCCACATCCTTGTACTGTGTAACCTTTTCCACGGAATTAATAAAATTACTCCTGACTTGGTAGCCCGCACTGTTTCCCATTTTTTTTTTGGGGTTTCGCCGTCATCAATCCTGGTGTCATTAGTTCTATTCTCATATAACTCAGTTCTGTTCTGATCCGCAAATACTACAAGTTGATTCACTTTTATCCATTTTTACCTTTGTAAAAAATTTACCAAAACAATAACATTAAAAACAGTAGAAAATCAAATGTAAAATTGTAAACATTTGAGAAAAAAATGAGTTGTGTGACACATTCGGTGAATCAAGACAAATATGAGTATGTACATTTGATTTTACTTAGAAAATTTTGGAGTGAACATGTGCGAAGAAGTCGCGGTGTCTTCATATATGTCAAATAAGTACTTTAGTCGGTGGACGGAATGTGGGCCTCCGGTAGAAGTGGAACGACAAGATTTCAATTAACCTACCTACGGCTAGATTTTACACATGCTAATACCCCTTTGTTATCACACTAATTCTCATGTGAGACAAGTCTCATAATAAATTTATTGCGAGACCTTTCATACATGGGTGGTTACCTTCTAATTTAATTTACTTTTTTTTTACTTTTTTTTTTTAATAACTTTTGTGTGCTGTCTTATATTATATTAACGTAAGTACGGTCTTACACAAGAACTACTGTTGTTTTCACGTTTATTTTAGAAAGAAAATTTCGTTCTTTTTTCTTCCTATTTTCGTTTTTGACATATTTTTATTAACTAAAATTTTTTCACATAAATTTTGTTTTCCATTATTTATCTATTTTATTTAGTATATTATTTTATTACTCAAATTGTTACTGCTCCCCCCGTCCTAGTGAATTGTTAACGTTTACATTATTTTGTGAGAGGGAAATAAAGCAAACGCTAACAATTGACTGAGACAGAGGGAGTATAATTGTATAGTTTCAATTATATAATTCATTTGTATTTGTTTGTCGAACATTTTTTTAAAACAAACTCTCAAGTCACGTGTCAAAAACAAATGAGAAGACAACCGTAAAACGTTGGAGAGAAATATTTTACTCCTACTATCTCAAGTTTATCTTCCATTTTGACTTACACGATCTTCAAGACTACCTTGTAAACGTTAATTAATAATTTTTGGACGAAAATATAATTTTCGGAAAACATTTTCAATGACAAACGTAAATATGTTTATTAGATATTACTTCGTATAATACTCCATCCATTCAACTTTTTTCCCATTACATTTGACACGCTAATTTCGGAACATTTTAGAAAAAATTCGAAATACAAATATTAATTGATTATATGATTAATGTAAGTTTTTTTTTTTTTTTTTTTTTTTTTTTTTTTTTTTGTCACACACTATTGATACTATCTTAATTTTAGAGCAAATTATGAGGAACTACCTTACATTTTTTTTTTTTGGTCAAGAATTAAATTACAATTCTTAAAGTTAGTGGAACACTACCAAAATAGATTCTCCGTCCATTTTTAACGTTTAACCGTCATTGATTTGACGGTAGTTTGTTTGGCTAACTAACCCCCTCATTAGTCCTTCATTTCTACCCTTCATTTCTAACTTTTCATCCTCCTTTCTTATTCAATTTCCCCAGAATACTTACCACATTCAATCACTAAAAAATCAAAAACCTTAATTTTCTGTTAACAATCCATCATCAAACTAATTTTTTGGTGTGGTCAAGCTTCAAATTCAACATCTTCTGCCTTATTGAATACCAAATTAAAGTGTACAATAAGGTTTAAAAATTTTCGATTCTAAGGTTAATTATCTTTGTTTTTACTAATTTTGTGGTTGTGTTTGCTAAATCTTCATGTACAGCTCATTATCTGTTTTTATATGACCCAAATTTTGGCTGTTTTCACGATTTTGGGGGTGTTTCAATTTTTGTAATACCCCGTATCTTCACGAGACAGTTTCCGGGTCGATTAGAATTTTTATACTCGGTCTAGCTGTTTTGACTCTTTAAATAAGTTTTTTTTTATTACGTCTTGGACATACGTCAAGTGGGTGCTCGCTAGGTTCGAAACATTATGAGGTTTTGAGTAGTGTTGTCAGTTTAGCGTTTTGAGGTATAGGAACTCCTCGAGTCGAGTGTATATCGGTTTTTAAATTATGTTGACCCAGCTTGACCATCTTAAGTCTCATTAAATGAGACTGTTTAAGTGGAAAAATAAAATTAACCTCCCAGGCCATACATTTCATTTTACATTCTCCCTTATAGAAATACCTCCCTCATTTTCTCTCTTCTTCTATAAAGGTCAAATTTCACAAGAAAAATCAGCTCCAACACCCTCAAACCAGCCATGTTCTTCCCCTCCCCATAAACCGACCGCGTTTTTCTCGTTTCTCCGTCAAATCGCGTGATTTTCGTTGCATCGATTTCCTGTCTTCGTCCTTTATCCTTTTTAGCTTTTTCTCTCTTGGTGAGCCTTATTTCCTATCAAAGTTAGCATCTTTTGTATTAGGGTTTGTCAAATTTAATTTATATTGTTGTTGTTTAGCTTATACTTTAATTTGTAGAGATGAATAGTAATGTCTATTGCTATCTTTGATCGTTGGGGAGGAAGTACTATTTGAGGAGCTCTTGTGATCAAGTTTCCCTCGTCTTTGAGACGATTATTTGTGTTAATTCTTCGATAAGGCAAGGGCTTATCCCTTACTTCGCTTATTTTCTGTTTTTGTGTGTTGTTTGTATGATTTGTGATGTGTTGTGTGATTCGTATGTTGGGTATGTATGTTTTGTATGCTTAGAGATGTGTGTGTCTGGGATATATATATGGACGTCACTGTCACTTATTTTAATTTATTCCCACCATTATTTGGGTAAAAAAACTAAAATTACATATAAATTTTTTTAATAAATTGATGTGTCGGGTAAATAATATGGTAGATACGCATAATTGATACTGCAAATACATTAAATGACGCATTAGATACACCAAAAACGATTAGATACACAAATAAATGTCGTACGTACACCAAAATTATAAAATGCATTTAACGATAATACAAAGTGACATGATAAAGTAGTTATGAACCACAAATATGTTCCCTAGACCATAAATGAGATAACAAAGACAACTATGCCGAATTTTCGAAATAAAACCTTTTTTAAGAAGGGGTCTCACCGAGTTACGAGATTTACCGGACTTAAAAATATTTGTGGACTTAAACATGATTATAGGCCATACGCCAGCTGGGTTGTATGTTGTATTGCTCTTTATATTGCTTATGTTGAAATATGACTGGGGAGTCCCCACTGACTATGGATGTTGCATTCTTTGCGGCAGGTGTGCATGTGGGGCGGGTGAAGAGTGAGGATAACCGCGAGAATAGCTCCATTAATTTAGTAGTTACCAGTATAGTTTTGTCGTTAGTTTAACGCTTGTTCATCAGTAGCTTTTGTACGGGTATTTTATTCTCACTAGTTTGGACTTTGAAGTCTAGACCGTTGTTTTAGTTAGTTGCGATCCGGACTCCATGGTGTTTCCGCCACCGTGGCTCGCTTTTATTTCGATTTTCTTTGTTAAAACCTTTTTATTTCATATTTTATTTTATTGGAATTCCGGGTTGTTACAAAAATTCTGACCAAGTTCTAACAAGTGACACCAAGTATAAGACAAACCTGAAGAGGGAGTCAGCTCATACCACTGTCGTTGCTTCAAAACATAGGCATACACCCAATCCACCCAAATACAATCTCTTCGAATTGAAAGTTTCCATGGCCACTTCAACATCAACGTTTTGTTCCAGCTTAAAACGTCTCTGATATCAAATCATCCTTCCTTTCTTGGCCGACATACTTTAGACCAACTCATCCAAATGCGCTTCCTATGTTGTGCATCATAACCCCACAAAAATTGCCGACAACATTTTTCAATGGTTCTAATTGTCCCTTTGGGAAGAAAAAGACAAGAAACCCAAAAAACTTTTAATACCGAAAATAACTGAATTAATCAGTTGCACACTGCCTATGTAGGTAAACACTCAGCAGCCCAATGATGTATCTTCGATTTTACCTTTTGAAGAAGCATAAAATACATATCTTGCTGAAGTTGAGAAGAATGCAAAGGTAAACCCAAATACTTAAAAGCGAAGACTCTTTTTACGAACTGGGAATGTTGAAGAATTTGCTCTTGCACATTAGGATGGACGCCTCCAAAATAGATGTTGGTCTTCTCGAAATTAGGATGTAGTCCCGACCAAGAAGCAAACTCCACTAATTTTTGTTGAACTGCATTTACGGATGGCACATCACCCCTTACAAAGACCATCATATCATCAGCAAAAATAAGATGCGTAAGCTTCAATCGAACACATTTATGGTGATAAGAGAAGCCCAACACACTCTCCAAACCCCTAAATAATCAAGATAAAATCTCCATACTTGAAACAAAGAGCAAAGGAGATAAGGGATCTCCTTGTCGCAGACCCTTTCAACCCTCAAAAAATCCACAAGGAGAACCATTAATCCCGACAGAGAACCTCGATGTGGTTATACATTCAGAAATCCAACTCACAAAGTAGAAAATCCCAATGAACTGAATCAAAAGCCTTCATTATATGTACCTTGATTAAACACCTTGGAAATACATTCAGTCCATCATATCCTCTAATAAGCTCCTGCGTTAATTGAGAGTTATCAAAAATATCTCGCCCCTTGATAAAAGCGGCCTGCTCTTTTCCAATAATAAGGTGTAAAACAAAAGAAAGACGAGTAGCAATAATCTTGCTAATAGTCTTATACATGACGTTGCAACAAGAAATGGGTCGATAATCAGTCACACACCTCAGGCACTACCTTCTTTGCAATCTAACAAATCATGGTACAATTAATCTGTTAAATGAATTTACCAGTTTGAAAAAATTCCAAAATAGTAGAAGTGAATTCACCGCTGATAACAGGCCAAGCTTTTTTGTATGTAGAACCCCGCAGAGAATCCATCTGGACCTGGAGTACTACAATCATCGATCGAGAACAACGCCTGCTTTACTTCCATGGCCGAGACATTGCTCTAATTTTGTTTTAATTTTGTTATGATAATTTCGTTGACTGTTAATGAAATTATGAGAGGTTTTATAAACTTTAACCCTAATAACAAAAATCACATGGCCAATCTAAGAGTGTTTAATGGTGGTCATTTTATAACAAAAAAGAGTAAAACTTAGTATGTGGCTAATAAGAGAAAAGGAGCTATGTATATAAAAATAGATATAAAGGAAATTTGCTACTTTAATTTGGCTGAGTTTAACGTATGTACTATATATTGTATGTGGTTGTTTTTTATGAATAGGATGAGCTGTCATTAATACAAAGACATTCTCAAAAGAGTCAAATAAACTGGAACCTCTACAACCACAACAGGATAAATGACATCAACAACCAGAACAATAGGAGCAGAAACTTCAGAGGCATGAACATCTTTAATGGCGCCAGATGTACGTAGAGCTAGTGACAAATGGAAGGTTGCTATTGTTTGTGTCATTATTATTATCCCATAGGAATGTATTTTGAAAAACTTTTAATGTCTTGTACTCTATGTTCGAGACTCATGAACTTATGAGTCTGTAAGAATGTTATTGTCGCTTTTGCGCAATATGGTTGTCAGGTTTTTGTAATAAGGATTGCGTTAGGTAGTTGGATGATCAACATTTTTTTTTTCTTTTTTTTTTAATGACGAGGGGGTTGAGTTCCCCCCGGGCACATGCATTCCCGCACCACCACATGTACCATGTAAGACACCCCCGACGGGGGCTGCGGTGGCCAAGTGGGGAAATTAGTTTCAGGTGGAATTTGAGCCCGGGACCTCACACAATTTGTTGCACCTTTGAGGTTAACCCAAATTCCACCTGGACAACCACCACTTGGTTAATGATCAACATTTCATGGTTGAATGTTGCCGCTTTTGTGATATATGGTTGTTAGGTGTTTTTTTGTTTTTCATCTATATTATTGTCGGTTTATGCGCTCAATATTTGGACAATGGAGAGTATATTTCAATTGCAACAAAACCAAATGCACGAGTGTTTAACCCCTTATTTAGACCATTGTCGTATCTATACCTTACAAACTTAAAATGAGTCGTGACAAATACGGGTCAAACAGCTAATTTCACGCTACAAAATCAAGGTCAAATTGAATTAGAAAGGGAGGGAACGAACTAAAAAAGTTTAAGGCAGTTCCTTACCATTTGGCATAAAAATAAGGTAGTCTGACAAAAAACTCATTTAAAAATGGAATGAAAACTGGGTTAGAGTGGGAGGAAACAAACTACCGTCAAGTCAATGACAGTCAAACATTAAAAATGGACGGAAAATCCATTTTGGTTTTGTTCCACTAACTTTAAGAAATGTAAGGTATACGTAGTTCTTGACCCAAAAACAATATAAGGTAGTTCCTCACAATTTGGCCTAAAATTAAGGTTGTGTCTAACAAAAACCCTTAATATAATGCGTTTAAACTAAATACAAGAGTCACAAAAATAATTTATTAAATAACATGTCTTGAAAAGTCGAAAACTAAAAGGAAGTGGAAATTTCCAAAACAAAAACAAAAAAAAAAAACAAAAAAAAAAAAATTAAAAAAATTGGGTGGGAAGAAAATAGTGATATTTCCTTTTAAGGAAAATGAGAACAAAAGAAAAAGATGGGGAGTATATTTTCAAGGTTGTTTTACAACTTCCACCTTCTATAACTCACTTCGTCACAATGCCTAGATTTTGTAAATTTTTTTCAAAGTTTTCACCTTTTTTTTTTTTTAATGCGATAGTTTTGATTACTTATACTGTTATACATCAAACATTTGCAAACAAAAAAACACACTAAATCAATCACGGAAATTATATAGTACGCCTGTTTCTTCTCCAAAAGTATAACTATATATATATATTACTCCACCGTCTCCACTAATTCAAAAATTTGTTTGGTCGAAATTTTGAAACTTTAACCATAAGTATATTCCTCCATCATCTCCACTAAGAACCTGTTCTTTCGGACTTTTTGGAGCTGAACTGAACTGAAACGAGCTGAACCAAATTAAGCTGAACTGAATCGTGTTGAACAGAACTAAAATAATAATAATAATAATAATAATAACAATAATAATAATAATAATAATAATAATAATAATAATAATAATAATAATAATAATAATAATAATAATAATAATAATAATAATAATAATAATAATAATAATAATAATAATAATAATAATAATAATAATAATAATAATAATGTAACAACCTGGTTTTTCGTGACTTTAATTAAACTAAGGCGGAAAATTAATTAAGTCTATATATTACAAAACCAGCTGTTATCGTAATACAAACTCCATATTCATAATATGAGTTTAAGGATAAACAGAGTATATTCGATTACAATCTCTCAAAAGGAGTACAAAATAAAAAGGTAAACTCTCCCCAGCATTCAATGGCGTTGGTCTCGGGGCACCTGCATTAAATTCTCATCATTTTCCCGCACACTCTTTCGACACATGCAATTCTAAAGCAATATGCAGTATAAATAATGAATAATAAATAAATAAAAACATTTAGCAAGTAGACAGGTAAAGCATACAAAGCAATCAAGATTATTCAAACATGAGTATAAATCCAATCACGTATTGTACAACACTCTCAAATAATCATTCTCAGCAGTCGTATCCCAACACTCATAAACTCAAGTCACCAAACAAAAATTCAATCAAACACAACAAGGAAATACATTCAACATGTGATAACAAATGAATCTTCGTTAGTAAGGCGGAAGCACGCAGACATAATCCGCGCAGTAGCAGTCAGGGCCGAACGAAATCGGACGTAACTGAATATGCTAAAGATATCTAAGGTAATAAGGACGGCCTAATCCCTTGTCTAATGTATGCATACACTACCTATCGAGGATCATACGTATTCGCTATTCAAAAGGTATCACCGACGAAGAAGTTCGACTATTACCAGAGACGGGTACCCCCGGATGGGGCTGGCGTTTCCAATTACTATTCTATGGGCCCGCGGAAGTATCAAGTATGCCCCATCCCTGAGGTTGATACCACGCGTCAAATAGCAATCTTAAGATCGTTAAATAGCCTTGGGCAACTCTGGGAGGAAGCCCAAGTCCCCATAGACAGCTACCTCGTTAACATCGAATTTCAAGAGTCGCAACATGGCGAACAATCCAAGTATTTTATCCAGATAGTTCAATTCTCTTTCTCAAGTTCTTACTTTCTTATTTAATCGTAACATGTATTACTTCTGAAACATAAATATATCGTCGAACTTTATATAATGAAATTTTAGTAACAGTAGTTCGTCAGGTAAAACAGAACACATGGAAAAGCTTAAATAATTATTTTGAGTCCGTTCGTAAATTTTAAATATTTTTCACTATTCATTATTTTACTATTCACCGTATTTACTATTCATCGTATCTACTATTCATCGTATTTACTATTCATCGTATTTTTATACGTATTCGTATTTCGTATTTGTACGTATCTTTATACGTATGTATATTTTTATACTTCGTATTTTATTCGTATTTTTATACTTAGTGTTTTTTTTTTTTTTTATACTTTAGAATATTTTATTTAAGTGTAAACCAATTTTATTTCCTAAGTATAAAATTCTAATTTCAAAATCGTTAAGTTCGTTTTGTACTTAGCGTTTTTAGATAATATTTCGAAAGTAAAACTTAGTTAAACCTAAGTACAAAATTCTAGTTTTAAAGTTGTTAAGTTCATTTTGTACTTAGTAGTTTTAAATAACATTTCAAAAGTAAAAACTCGGTTTTATTTAGTCATATACTTAACTAATACTTTAGCGGATCCCATTTTTAGTGAGGGTGTCGTAGTTCATTTTTAAACAATTGTATGTCCACATCCAATTTTAAGCATAGGTAGTAACACTTGACATTATTCCTTTTAATACGTGTAACGTTTATTTTTAGGTTCGTTGATTCTTTTTATTAACGTTTCATTATACGATTAAATATAAATGTAATGACTAATCACATTTAGTGACTAAGTGACAAATTCATTTTGACCAAAATTGACTAAAAATAAGGGTGAATGCCGTGAGTTGTATATAGTTAGTTTATTTTTATTTTTATTTTTTATTAATAATTCATTACTTTAACAAATTAAATTACTTAGGTGATAAAAAATAAAAAGTGACAAAATCGTTTTTAGTCCAAAAATAGCCCTAAGGCCGTGGCTACTCATACTTGCACCATTTATTTTTGTTTTCTAATTTTATCGGTTTTTGACTTAAAATTTTTATATACTAATTTATTCAAATTTTTCTAAAGTTATTTAGACTAGTACCTAAAAACATTAAATAACTAAAACTTATAAAATTTATGAATCAAACTAATCACTTAAGTGGAGAACACATGAATATGTGAGGAACTTTAATGTTTTTCATATGGACATTTATTAGTCAAATTTTTATATGTTTATGAAATTTCCTCAAATTTTTCCTACAAGTCCATTTTAACTAAACTAATCATAATATGTTATTTAGAAAAATTAAAACTAAAAATTGGTCCATATTATTCATGTATGTAGTGTGTATGTATGTATATGTTCAAAGTTTTATTTTTGATTTTTATACTTCTAATTCAACAACTAATTTATCTTATATCATTCATGTATTTAACTAAGGTGAAAAACATTTATAACAACTAACATACAAAAGTAAAAATCATTTCATATAAAAAACAATAACAATACATCAAGAACACAAACACTTTAAAACATGTAAATTTCATAACAAATTCATTTTTAGTTTAAAACATAAACTAATTACATTTTCATGTTCATTTTATTACAAGCATTTTAAGCATGCAATTTATAAAAATTAAAACAAAAAAATTAAACACAAACAAAGGGTAATGCCGTGTGGTATGTTAGTGTTAATCTAATGATATTTTTCGATTTTTGTCTTCAAATTTTAACGTGTGAAATACTAGGTGATAAAACAAATCATGTATGCATCAAAACAATAACATATAATCAAATTCGAGGCGCTTATCACATAAGTGTGCGGGAAGCACCTTAGGTTAAGTCAAATGAAATGCTCCTAGCAATTTTCGGGGTCGATGATGTGATCGAATTGGCTCAAGTCGACACCTCCACCTTGCTCCTCGTCTTTGGTTAGGATTGGTACATAAAAATGAAATAAGCAAGTTAGAAAAATTTTAGTAAGACTAAATTCGTTAACTAAGAGTTTAAAGTGTAGAGGTAGTTTTTAGGTTTAGGTGATGTTTTAAGTTTTTCATAAATTCGACTTATGTTCATGCTTATTCATAAGTTTAAAAGAGGAGGTGATTGCTAAACTAACTAGTGGAGAATCTATATAAGTGTTCTAGTGAATTTAGAACAAGAAATTTAAAAAGTTTAAGAAGAAAATAAAGAGGAAGAAGATGAAGATCATGTGTTCTTGAGGATGAACAAGCTTACAAAGTTCTTGAGTGAGTTTATTAGAGAGGAAAAGACTTAGAATATTTTTGGTGTTTGTGTGTTGTGTTGTGCGTGTAAATGTAGTAGTAGTAGTAGTAGTAGTTGTGTTTTGTTTTAGTAATGTAATGTAAGTGTGTGAATGCACTTGTGTATACTAGTTGTAAAATCTTTAAATTAGAAATAGGTTAAGTGTGATGTTGTAATAATATAGGGTGGCAAGTGATGAGACAACTTAGTAAAGTGGAGACAAAATGGAAGAGCTACACATTGAGCATGTGAGCTCATAAACCCGGCCACCCTAGTGCATGTGCGCCTCGGTTTTCGTTTTTGAAATTTTCGATTTACGCATACGCGCAAAGTCTCGAAATAAAATGTATCGTCTTAAAATAAAGTTTAGAAGTAAGATCGAAAATAAAAATGAAAATAAAACTCAAAGCGAGATCAAAAGAAAAATTGGGTACTAGGTTCTCGCAAATTTGAAATAAAATCATAATTGGTCGAAATACTTATTTTTTTTGTTGAAAGTTATCGAATTAAATCATTATACTCAAACGTCAAAAAGTTTATCAGTTTAGACTTAGTGTAACTCATTATTTCGATTTTTAGAGCAAGTGTTAGTTAAATCAAATTGAAATAGTAATTTGATAATAATATAATATGTTTTGTTAGTAATAACCAAAATCATTAAACTTTAATTAGCTTAGTTAGATTTGGATTATGAGAAAGTATATAATTGAGAAAGGATTAGGTGACTTAGTCACTCTTAGGTGGCTCGGCCATTTAGTCAACATTTGACCTCGATTTGCGTGCCAAAATTTGTCGTCGAGAAATTTGTCGAGGATTCATCATTTGATTTTGTCGAGTTTGAATATATAAAAATAAAGTTCAAATTCAAAGTAATTCAAAATGGTTTTAGTTTAGGTGAAATAATAACTTGTAGTGTATTGTTTTAGGAATTGAATGCGCAAGGATGATTAATTATTGATTTCCTAATTATGATTAGCTTAAATTAACACGGGGTGTTACAATCCTCCCCCCTTAAAGAAGTTTCGTCCCCGAAACTTAAAGTAATCTAGGTAGTTAAGGTTACCTGCATTTTGAGCATTTCACGGGTATTTTTCCTTCATCGACGCCTTGGTCTCCCACGCGTTTGCTCGCCTTACGTCTCTCCAGAGAACCTTGACTAATGGTATCGACTTGCGTCGTAAGAATTTGGTCTCTCTGGCGAGAATTTCCACTGGTTTCTCCGAGTAAAGCATGTTAGGCTCGATGGCGATCACGTCGGGCGTAACAATGTGGCTCGGATCAGACCGATACCTTCGTAGTTGAGATACGTGAAAAACATTGTGCACCCTTGACAAGTTAGGGGGTAGAGCAAGTCGATACGCCACTTCTCCGATTCGTTCAAGTATCTCGTATGGTCCAATATACTTAGGGCTTAGCTTCCCTTTTAACCCGAATCGTCTCACCCCTTTCATGGGTGAGACCTTTAAGAAAACCTTATCTCCGCTGTTGAACTCAATAGGTCGACGATGCTCATTCGCATACTTCTTCTGCCGGTCTTGAGCTGCTTGTAGTCGTTCCCGGATGATCTTGATGTGCTCAATTTGATCTTGTACGACCTGGGGTCCAGTGCCCACGTTGTCACTAGCGTCATCCCAACACACAGGGCTGCGACATTTTCTCCCGTATAGTGCTTCAAAAGGAGCACACCCCAGACTAGCGTGATGACTATTGTTGTATGAGAATTCAACGAGAGGTAAGCTCTTTTCCCAGTTCACGTTGAATTCCATCGTGCACGCTCTCAACATGTCCTCGATTGTGCGGATAGTTCGCTCTGTCGGCCGTCGATTCTTTGGATGAAATGCCGTACTCATCTTTAACTTACTACCCAAGGCCTCTTGTAGTTTACCCCAGAAATGCGATGTAAACCTTGCGTCCCTGTCCGATATGATGTCAAGGGGAACGCCATGTAGTCGTATTATCTCCTTCTCGTAAGCTTTGGCTAGTTCTTCCAATCCCCATGTCTCCTTGATTGGAACAAAATGGGCCGCCTTGGTTAAGCGATCCACAATAACCCATATTGCATCCTTGCCGTTTGATGTCCTCGGTAACCCCATTATAAAATCCATGGATATGAAATCCCACTTTCCTTGAGGAATTTCTAACGGTTGGAGTAGTCCTCCTGGTCTCTGGTGCTCGAATTTTACTTTCTGGCAAATCATACATCTAGCTACGTACTCGGCGATCTCCGCCTTCATCCTTATCCACCAGAAACGTAATTTCAGGTCTTTGTACATCTTATCTGAGCCGGGATGTACTGAGTAGCGGGTGCTATGTGCTTCATCAAGGATTTTGCGTTTCAAATCTTCATTGTTAGGTATGCACCATCTACCATTGAAGCGTAGACTTCCATCAGTGTAGATCTCGAACCCTTCTGTTCCTTCTGATGGAATCTTTTCTCTAATCTCTAACAGAGCCGGGTCTTCCCACTGTAGTACTCGAATGTCATGATATAATTCTGGTTCGACCGCCATTGCATTTAGATCAGCGTCATCCGATTGTACTAGGTCTAAGCTCAGTCTTTTCAGATCTTGGACGATGTCTGAGGGAATTTCCCAAATGTGGTTCAGAGTATGTGTTGGCTTACGACTCAGTGCGTCAGCAACCACATTCGCCTTACCTTCGTGGTATAATAGCTCGATCTTGTAATCCTTGATCAGTTCTAACCATCTCCGCTGCCTCATGTTTAATTCTCTCTGGGTAAAGATGTACTTCAAACTCTTGTGATCGGTGTAGAATTTGATGCTGACCCCGTAGAGGTAATGACGCCAAATCTTAAGTGCAAACACGACAGCCGCAAGTTCAAGGTCGTGAGTTGGGTAATTCCTTTCATGCACTTTAAGTTGTCTGGATGCGTATGCTATTACTTTCCCTTGTTGCATCAAGACGCAACCCAAACCATTCAATGACGCGTCACTGTATACTTCGTATTCATCCCCATCAGTTGGCAAGGTTAAGACTGGTGCTGTAGTAAGCCTCGTCTTAAGTTCTTGGAGCATATACCATGATCATCGCTCCATACGAACTTTGATTCCTTTTGTAGCAGTTTGGTCATCGGGCGGGGTACTTTTGAGAAATCAGGAACAAACCTCCTATAATAGCCAGCCAACCCTAGGAAGCTTCTGACCTCAGTGACTGTTTTTGGTGCTACCCATTCCTTAACAGCCTCAATCTTGGCTGGATCCACCATTACACCTTCCTTGGAAATTACGTGGCCTAGGAACGACACTTGGTCTAGCCAAAATTCACACTTTGAGAATTTAGCATACCATTTATGATCCCTCAAGATGCTCAGGATGATGTGTAGGTGTTCCGCGTGTTCTTCTTTATCCTTGGAGTAGATCAGGATGTCGTCAATGAACACGACAACGCAGATGTCGAGATATTCGTGAAAGGTCCTGTTCATTTGGTCCATAAATACCGAGGCGTTGGTAAGGCGAACGGCATTACTTTGAACTCGTAATGTCCGTACCTCGATCCAAAGCGCCTTTTGTATATCTTCTTTGCGGACCGCAATCTGATGGTATCCTGACCTCAGGTCAATCTTAGAGAAAACTCCTGCTCCCTTGAGCTGGTCAAAGAGATCGTCTATCCTAGGCAGAGGATAACGATTCTTGATTGTCACTTTGTTCAGTTCTCTGTAATCAATGCAGAGTCTCATGCTCCCATCCTTTTTCTTTACAAAGAGTACCGGTGCACCCCATGGTGAAACACTCGGTCTTATAAATCCTAACTCAATCATTTCTTCCAATTGTTTCTTGAGTTCTTGGAGTTCGACAGGTGCCATTCTGTATGGTGCCTTTGATATCAGTGCCGTACCTGGTATGAGGTCGATGGAGAATTCTACATCTCGTGCAGGAGGCATACCTGGTAGTACATCCGGGAAGACTTCAGGGTATTCGTTTACGATTGGAATGTCTTCAATGCGCAAGCTGTCCTCGACCATGGTAATGCTGCAAAAATACACTTGGTGTCCCTTTCTCTCCATACTCTGTAGTTTCAAAACTGACACCAGTTTCACTCCCCCTTTCCTTTTCAAACTCTGATACGATACTTCCTTCCCTTGATTTGTCTTCAGCGAAATTTTCTGATCGTGACATTTGAACGTTGCCTTATGACGAGCTAGCCAGTTCATTCCCAGAATTACATCGAACTCGGGAAGGTCAAACAATACAAGGTCTGACAGGAAGTCTGTGTTGTGAATTGAGATTTTTACATTATTGTATTTTGAAGAACAGGAAATGTTTTTACCGTCTGGTAGTGATATGTTAGTTTTGATCCGTTCTGGGTTTGTGAGTTTGGATTGTTTAATAAATTTTGAGGATATAAAAGATAGGGAAGCTCCTGTATCAAATAAAATGAAAGCAGGTACAGAGTTAACCAGAAATTTACCGGTGATGACGTCGACATCGATAATATCATCGGCCCCTTCTTGACTTTCGTCAAGACGCACACGCCGTCCTGAACCACGACGGTGGCGGTGGTCCGCATTTGCCTTAGCAGTAATACCCCTCTTTGGGCATTCATTCGACTTGTGCCCCACTACTTTACAGAAGTAGCACACCACTTTGGCTCTCGGATTGCGGCCGCTTCCACTGGTGGTTCGGTTGTCGGCGAAATGACAATGACCGCGTAGGAGCTTTGGGAAGTGGTTGGTTATTCCTTGCGACGAACGCGGTAGGGCTTCGATTGGAGTATTGGTTCCTGCCCTGGTTTCTATTACGGTTGTCTTGATTTTGGAAACCCGGGCGACCAAACATCGGTTTGTGGATGAAGCTAGCACTCGCCACAGGAGGCGTAAACGTTTTCTTTTTCTTCTTCTCTTCGGCCACACCCTTCTGGATGGGTGCCCAGATACACGTTGCCTTTTCGTAGGCCTCAGCAAAGTTCTTGCAGTTGAACCCGCTCATGTTTATCCTCAGGTTATTAGCCATGCCTCGTACGTAACGAGTTGCGAGTTCCTCCTCGTTAGTCACTATCTTAGGAGCAAACTTGGACAGCTCCTGATATTTTTCGGTATATGCCTGTAGGGACATATCACCTTGGTTTAGATTTCTAAACTCCTCTTCTTTCTCCCATCTCAACTCTTCCCCAAAGTACTTGTTTTCCAATAGGGTTTTAAACTCGCTCCAGTTATAGAGCCTTAGGGGAAATTGGGATTTGATCAGGCGCCACCAACTATTGGCCTCTCCTTTCAGGTAGTACGCTACTACGTTCACCATTTCGTTAGGTGGTGTCTTGCTCAGTTCTAGTAACTTCTCCATCTCTTCGATCCACTCTGTCAAGACCGTAGGATTGACAGAGCCAGAATATGTTTGGGGTCGGTGTTTGGAGAACCTCTCAAATGCGGACTGATTGTTCCCGCCACCTTGATATTGATACATATTTTGAGCAATTTTTGTAATTGCATCTTCGAATCCTTTTCTCCTTGCTTCTTCTTCAGCAAAATGTTGGGCGAAATTAGGGTCAGCCATGTGGTTTGCATCCATTCTGAAAATATTAAACCGAATGAATTTTGAGAAAAGAGGCATATTATAGAACACAAGGTAAAATACATTTCATTGATAATGTAAAAGGGTTACATCAAAACGTTACAAAGCCTCCTAATACATTCCCTATGAAATGAACTAAGGTGAAAACTCAGATACAAAGTTCAGCAAAATAACATAAAAGTTTAGATACATTCTCAAGAGATATGACATTGGGTCGAGAATGACAAAAGATTTGTCCTAGATTCTAAGCAAATTTTGAGTAGTGGTACTCTTTTTCTGAGAAGCTATGTTTATACTTCACAGCATAAGACATGTCGCTCAAACCGAGTTTGAAGTCCTCCCAACTAAGGTAGTAGTCACCCTCGCGTATAGTTGGGGATCGAAAACGTAACCACCAAGCCTTGGCCTCTCCGTCAAGGCAGACGGCAGCAAAGGAGGTTTTCCACTCCTCCGGGACCGAGTATTCTTGGAACTTTGCATTCATGTGCCTGGTCCAAGTGTATAAGGTTTCTCTAACTCCCTCAAAGGCGTCTGGGTCGCTCCTCATGAATGCCTCGATCGCGTCGGTCTTCCTCGAAGATCGACGGAGGTGATCAGGAACTCGATGTTCCACATATGAGGTTTTGAGTGCCTTGGTCTTCCAGACGATTCTTGAATTCTCCAAGTTGTGCATTTTCTTCCACGCCTTTCTTTGTTGACGACGTGCATATGCTTGGACAGCTCTCTTTCGAGCTTTCTCATCTCGGTCTACTTCACGAACTCCTTGTCGTGCTGAAGTCATATCTGAAATAAGTGGGGGGGTATAACTTAGGTGAGATTTTGAATTCACGTACATGTATGCAGAATTTAAAATGAACGAGTTATGAAAAGCACACGACTTGGTAGCAACATAACGTCTCCATATACATATGAGTATATGGGTAAAATATTACATTCCAGGAAATATAATACATAGGTTCACACAACGTTACATCCGAATGAAAATCCATAGCCGTTAAGCAAAAGGTGACGACATTAAGGTCGTTCTTACGATAGTTTAAAGTCGATTACATATATTTTACAAATTGGAGTCGAATGACCCTAAATATGATTTGAGACTCTTAAAAGTCTCCCAGAGGTGGGATCTCTCTCCCATATGATTGGAGGTATGATGACATCTTCTGGCATTGGAGGGTAGTCGTGCTTATATTCTTGCTCCATCAAGTTCTCGAGTAGTACATCGTGTTCCATCCACCCTGGTGGTTGCATCTCCCTCAAGAGTGGGTCTGGGTGATACATGCGATCTATATATAGATCGTAATCCAGGAGGAGTCGCCATCCTAGTGGTGCCCAAAACTCGTCGTACGGGTGGAAGGTCTCAATCAGCGTCAGGCCTATGCCAATGCCCTTTGTGTGGTAGGGTCTGCTCGTTGTGATCCCATTGGCTTCCACGTATTGCTCTATGACGTGGGACTGGCCATGCATATATGCATCTAGGGGCATCATCGGCGGACGCCGTGGTAGATTGTTACGGGAGTAACTGAAGGACGTCATCCTAAGGGCCTTTGTCAGACTAAAGTTAGCCACAGAGCAAATTGCAAGTAAAAGAATTTTAAAAGTTAAAATTTAAACGCTCAGCTAACTCGTTTATTATTATTTGGTCGGTCCTTAAGATTTCTACCCTTCCTCACGCTTTAAGTGATCTAAGTTATTATTTTTAGTAATCTAGAGATTTCTAATTCATTATTTGGTCCTATAAGTCTACGCTAGACATATAGAATGTATATGTCTGGCCCAGGTGTCGTCTCGCTATATGAGATAACCTTAAGTTATTTCACGGTCGCAAGACTGCTTTGATACCAACTGTAACAACCTGGTTTTTCGTGACTTTAATTAAACTAAGGCGGAAAATTAATTAAGTCTATATATTACAAAACCAGCTGTTATCGTAATACAAACTCCATATTCATAATATGAGTTTAAGGATAAACAGAGTATATTCGATTACAATCTCTCAAAAGGAGTACAAAATAAAAAGGTAAACTCTCCCCAGCATTCAATGGCGTTGGTTTCGGGGTACCTGCATTAAATTCTCATCATTTTCCCGCACACTCTTTCGACACATGCAATTCTAAAGCAATATGCAGTATAAATAATGAATAATAAATAAATAAAAACATTTAGCAAGTAGACAGGTAAAGCATACAAAGCAATCAAGATTATTCAAACATGAGTATAAATCCAATCACGTATTGTACAACACTCTCAAATAATCATTCTCAGCAGTCGTATCCCAACACTCATAAACTCAAGTCACCAAACAAAAATTCAATCAAACACAACAAGGAAATACATTCAACATGTGATAACAAATGAATCTTCGTTAGTAAGGCGGAGCTTACGCAGACATAATCCGCGATAGCTTGATCGGCGAACGAAATCGGACGTGAATCGAATATGCTAAAGATATCTAAGGTAATAAGGACGGCCTAATCCCTTGTCTAATGTATGCATACACTACCTATCGAGGATCATACGTATTCGCTATTCAAAAGGTATCACCGACGAAGAAGTTCGACTATTACCAGAGACGGGTACCCCCGGATGGGGCTGGCGTTTCCAATTACTATTCTATGGGCCCGCGGAAGTATCAAGTATGCCCCATCCCTGAGGTTGATACCACGCGTCAAATAGCAATCTTAAGATCGTTAAATAGCCTTGGGCAACTCTGGGAGGAAGCCCAAGTCCCCATAGACAGCTACCTCGTTAACATCGAATTTCAAGAGTCGCAACATGGCGAACAATCCAAGTATTTTATCCAGGTAGTTCAATTCTCTTTCTCAAGTTCTTACTTTCTTATTTAATCATAACATGTATTACTTCTGAAACATAAATATATCGTCGAACTTTATATAATGAAATTTTAGTAACAGTAGTTCGTCAGGTAAAACAGAACACATGGAAAAGCTTAAATAATTATTTTGAGTCCGTTCGTAAATTTTAAATATTTTTCACTGTTCATTATTTTACTATTCACCGTATTTACTATTCATCGTATCTACTATTCATCGTATTTACTATTCATCGTATTTACTATTCATCGTATTTTTATACGTATTCGTATTTCGTATTTGTATGTATCTTTATACGTATGTATATTTTTATACTTCGTATTTTATTCGTATTTTTATACTTAGTGTTTTTTTTTTATACTTTAGAATATTTTATTTAAGTGTAAACCAATTTTATTTCCTAAGTATAAAATTCTAATTTCAAAATCGTTAAGTTCGTTTTGTACTTAGCGTTTTTAGATAATATTTCGAAAGTAAAACTTAGTTAAACCTAAGTACAAAATTCTAGTTTTAAAGTTGTTAAGTTCATTTTGTACTTAGTAGTTTTAAATAACATTTCAAAAGTAAAAACTCGGTTTTATTTAGTCATATACTTAACTAATACTTTAGCGGTTCCCATTTTTAGTGAGGGTGTCGTAGTTCATTTTTAAACAGTCCGTATGTCCACATCCAATTTTAAGCATAGGTAGTAACACTTGACATTATTCCTTTTAATACGTGTAACGTTTATTTTTTTCGGTTTCGTTGATTCTTTTTATTAACGTTTCATTATACGATTAAATATAAATGTAATGACTAATCACATTTAGTGACTAAGTGACAAATTCATTTTGACCAAAATTGACTAAAAATAAGGGTGAATGCCGTGAGTTGTATATAGTTAGTTTATTTTTATTTTTATTTTTTATTAATAATTCATTACTTTAACAAATTAAATTACTTAGGTGATAAAAAATAAAAAGTGACAAAATCGTTTTTAGTCCAAAAATAGCCCTAAGGCCGTGGCTACTCATACTTGCACCATTTATTTTTGTTTTCTAATTTTATCGGTTTTTGACTTAAAATTTTTATATACTAATTTATTCAAATTTTTCTAAAGTTATTTAGACTAGTACCTAAAAACATTAAATAACTAAAACTTATAAAATTTATGAATCAAACTAATCACTTAAGTGGAGAACACATGAATATGTGAGGAACTTTAATGTTTTTCATATGGACATTTATTAGTCAAATTTTTATATGTTTATGAAATTTCCTCAAATTTTTCCTACAAGTCCATTTTAACTAAACTAATCATAATATGTTATTTAGAAAAATTAAAACTAAAAATTGGTCCATATTATTCATGTATGCCGTGTGTATGTATGTATATGTTCAAAGTTTTATTTTTGATTTTTATACTTCTAATTCAACAACTAATTTATCTTATATCATTCATGTATTTAACTAAGGTGAAAAACATTTATAACAACTAACATACAAAAGTAAAAATCATTTCATATAAAAAACAATAACAATACATCAAGAACACAAACACTTTAAAACATGTAAATTTCATAACAAATTCATTTTTAGTTTAAAACATAAACTAATTACATTTTCATGTTCATTTTATTACAAGCATTTTAAGCATGCAATTTATAAAAATTAAAACAAAAAAATTAAACACAAACAAAGGGTAATGCCGTGTGGTATGTTAGTGTTAATCTAATGATATTTTTCGATTTTTGTCTTCAAATTTTAACGTGTGAAATACTAGGTGATAAAACAAATCATGTATGCATCAAAACAATAACATATAATCAAATTCGAGGCGCTTATCACATAAGTGTGCGGGAAGCACCTTAGGTTAAGTCAAATGAAATGCTCCTAGCAATTTTCGGGGTCGATGATGTGATCGAATTGGCTCAAGTCGACACCTCCACCTTGCTCCTCGTCTTTGGTTAGGATTGGTACATAAAAATGAAATAAGCAAGTTAGAAAAATTTTAGTAAGACTAAACTAGTTAACTAAGAGTTTAAAGTGTAGAAGTAGTTTTTAGGTTTAGGTGATGTTTTAAGTTTTTCATAAATTCGACTTATGTTCATGCTTATTCATAAGTTTAAAAGAGGAGGTGATTGCTAAACTAACTAGTGGAGAATCTATATAAGTGTTCTAGTGAATTTAGAACAAGAAATTTAAAAAGTTTAAGAAGAAAATAAAGAGGAAGAAGATGAAGATCATGTGTTCTTGAGGATGAACAAGCTTACAAAGTTCTTGAGTGAGTTTATTAGAGAGGAAAAGACTTAGAATATTTTTGGTGTTTGTGTGTTGTGTTGTGCGTGTAAATGTAGTAGTAGTAGTAGTTGTGTTTTGTTTTAGTAATGTAATGTAAGTGTGTGAATGCACTTATGTATACTAGTTGTAAAATCTTTAAATTAGAAATAGGTTAAGTGTGATGATGTAATAATATAGGGTGGCAAGTGATGAGACAACTTAGTAAAGTGGAGACAAAATGGAAGAGCTACACATTGAGCATGTGAGCTCATAAAACCGGCCACCCTAGTGCATGTGCGCCTCGGTTTTCATTTTTGAAATTTTCGATTTACGCATACGCGCAAAGTCTCGAAATAAAATGTATCGTCTTGAAATAAAGTTTAGAAGTAAGATCGAAAATAAAAATGAAAATAAAACTCAAAGCGAGATCAAAAGAAAAATTGGGTACTAGGTTCTCGCAAATTTGAAATAAAATCATAATTGGTCGAAATACTTATTTTTTTTGTTGAAAGTTATCGAATTAAATCATTATACTCAAACGTCAAAAAGTTTATCAGTTTAGACTTAGTGTAACTCATTATTTCGATTTTTAGAGCAAGTGTTAGTTAAATCAAATTGAAATAGTAATTTGATAATAATATAATATGTTTTGTTAGTAATAACCAAAATCATTAAACTTTAATTAGCTTAGTTAGATTTGGATTATGAGAAAGTATATAATTGAGAAAGGATTAGGTGACTTAGTCACTCTTAGGTGGCTCGGCCATTTAGTCAACATTTGACCTCGATTTGCGTGCCAAAATTTGTCGTCGAGAAATTTGTCGAGGATTCATCATTTGATTTATCGAGTTTGAATATGTAAAAATAAAGTTCAAATTCAAAGTAATTCAAAATGGTTTTAGTTTAGGTGAAATAATAACTTGTAGTGTATTGTTTTAGGAATTGAATGCGCAAGGATGATTAATTATTGATTTCCTACTTATGATTAGCTTAAATTAATACGGGGTGTTACAAATATTGTGTTGAATTTAATATATCTGAGCTGAATTAAATGAAGCTGAACTGAATCGAAATGAAATAATTGAATCGAATCGAATGGAGCCGAATCGAATCGAACTAAAATGTCTTTGAATCGAATCAAATTAGCTGAAAATAAGCTGAAAAGAATAAGTCCTAAGTTATTTTTAATCCAATAAACATATTTTTTTTCATTAATTGTAAAAATACATTACTAACGACGATCTTCTTACTTTTTTTTTTTTGGTCAAATAGGAGGCACAAGGCCATTACAACAGGGGAGGGAGATTCGAACCTGAGGCCTACTGCTCAGGATACCTCAGTCCTGACCACTAGGCCATGACATCCTCGGTATCTTCTTACCTTATTATGATATGTGGAAAAACGCAACCAAAGTTGGTACATTAAAAACCGTAGAAAATCAAGTGTAAACATTTCAGAAAAAATGTATGTGCAACACATTTGGTGAATCAAGACAAATATGAGTACATCTTTGATTTTACTTGAAAAAGTTGGTGTGCATCATGTGCCAAGAAGTCGTGCTGTCTTCTTATACGTCAAATAAGTACGGAGTACTTTAGAGGGTGGACGGAATGTGGGCCGCCGGTAGTATAGAAGTAGAACGACAAGGTTTCAAAGTAATTCGTTAAATAAAATACTCCGTATTGAAAAGTGGAAAACTAATGGAAGTGAAAAATTTCTAAAAAAAAAAAATCTTGAAAAAAACGGATATGAAAAAAAAAAAAAAAAAAAAAAAAGTAAAAAAAGGTGGTATATTCTGAAAATGAGAATAAAAGACTGCCATGGAAGGAGTATATTTTTCGAGTTATTTCATAACCTCCATATTTTATAACTCCCTTGTTCATAACACCTAGTTTGTGTAAATTTTTTTCACACTCTCATCTTTTATCGCTAATGTTTTTAAAACTCTAACCAATTCAACTCTTTTGGCGAAAACACATCGAATTCGGTATGTCAACTTTAATGTTTTTTGAACATTTAATTATTTCGTAAAATAGTGATATTAAAATGGAAAAATGGAATAAATATATTAATTCATAGCAACAGATAAAAATGGATACGTAAACTAAATAAATGAAAAAAATAAAATAAAATTAATTTGATGGATTCCGGTGTGTCTTTTTGCCTAACGACTAATATTGAGAGTTTCAATAAAATAAAATTAAGTTGAATTGGTGAGAGTTTTTTATTAAACTGACTAATTCATTAATAAAAACGCCTAACGACACTTACAAGAAAATAGATAAACGAAAACCGATCAAAAATCATTTAGAACATTTCTCTTTGACAACGAAGAATTCAAAACCATGATACGACAATTCGGCACATCCTACTTGGTATCTCTATATAGCTTTTGAGGGAATCATTTGCTTGGATCAATGTAATTTGAAAATTACCGTGATTTGGCTTCAACGACAGCTGACGATTAACTTGTATCCTCTGATGAGACGTGCAGTGACCAATTAAAGAACTAATATTTCCCGATACACATAAACTCCAAAACCTTGAATTAAAGAATTAAATTCACCCTAAAAAAGAGTACTGGAAAACCCTTGTGAAAAAAGGCTGAACCATCTTACCTATGGTGAGATTTTTATTGAATAAATAATGAAACAACATACGTAGATTGAAGAAAATAATCAATATGGGGCTCCGAATTTTAGTGGTAAACGGAGGTCTTATTAATGTGGTTCCGGGTGAAGTTTTTATACCTTCTAGAGGTACAAGGAGATCCCCTTTCTCTATATATTTTTATAATATGCGCTGAGACTTGAGCACGAACCATACAATTTAAAAGTGATCTATCATCTAATGGCATTAGTGTTATAATTCGAAACGGCATTGATAAAATTCATTTCTAATCTTAACCTTTGGTGATGATACAATTATTTTTTCAAAAGCATCAACTTAAAGTTGTATCTTGATAAAATCCATGTTGGATAAATTTTGTCAAATTGTATACTATCACAAATTGATGTTTCAACGCACTAAACATGTTGATCGTGCATCTCATGATTGTTTTAGAGGAATCTTGGGTATGAATGAAGCCGCCTATCCAAGAAAATATCTTTAATGTCCTATATATAATACTTCCTCTTTTCCATTCAATTCTATACATTTGCTTTTTGCACGTACGTCGATGCACGTTTTCTTTTGTTTATATCTTTAGTTACATAATTCTGAAAAATATGAAATTTGAATATTAATAATGCTCTCGAAAAGGCAATTAAAACAAGATCTCACATGACTATTTTTTATTTCATATATTTGACGATATATCGAAGATTCTCCTCACTTTTGAATAGTGTACAAAAAGCAAATGTATAGAATTGAATGGAATGGAGGAAGTAGATAGTAGGGTTACAAAGAACACTTTTGATAGGATAATTAAATCTCTCAAGAACAATTATCTAAATGGAAAACTAATTCTTTATCACAAGATGGCATATTGGTTCTTATCCAAGCTAATTTAGCTTTTGAAGGCATATTCAAATGGAAAGTTTTCGAGTCCCCAATTCGATTCAAAACAGAGATTTTTTGTGGAATATAAATGCCTAACTCAACTAGTCAATAAGGCCTTACAAATAATGAAGTTCTTTGGAAAATTTTAACTGAAAAAAAAAAAATATTTCGGTAAAAATTATTACTAAAAAGTATCTTAAAACCCAAACCCTTTTCGAGCATAAACTGTAACAACCGGCTTTTCGTGACTTAATTAAACAAGGCGGAAAATTAATTAAGTACTTTATATATATAACAAAACCGGATGTTATCGTATTACAACTCAAAATACATAGCAGAGTTAAAGATAAACATGGTCATTAAATTACAATCTCTCGAAAACCGAAATAAAATATGCAATCTCCCCATGCTCATTGGTAATGATCTCGGGGTACCTAAAGTGAACCGTATTAGCATTTTCAATCCCGCACATAACCGTGATTGCTCATTGGCGATCATTAGGCTCATATCCAATGTGCATAATAAATAGTACATCTTATAACGTATATGAATGTTGCAATTAGCAAATAATAACATTTCTCAAGTTACAATTCAAGTTATAATAAGCATGCGATTTAAAGCGATAAAACATATAGGCATGATATTCAGTTATAAATACAAATAACAGGTAACATCATATCAATAGTATCACAAGTATTCAACATAATTACGGTGCGATATCAGATCGCAAACTATCAGACATATTGTATCATTCACATCATGCAGTCTCGATTCACTTCAGAAATTTGTGGTCTTTAATTTTTAAATATGTTACGACTCACTTCCACATAATTCAAACAACACATACTGCTTACGAGCCTGACCACTGAGTAAGCCTTTGTACTCTAGTCGTTTGCATCTCACTACCATAGTGCAGCGACTTACTCGACTCATAAACCACGCCGAATACTATAGTACTTGCATCTCATCTTCTAGTGTTCGAAATGATTCGAACTTCAGTTACAATCCCGTCAAGTGATCTTTACGCAGGGTAGGAACGAATGCTAGCGTCGCGCCCACTAAGAACGAAACGCGGCAAGGAGACAGAACCGCGTATCCGGCCCAAATCCATAAAGCCGAAATAAGACGCAAATCCATAAGGTCAATATAAGACACAAATCCATAAGGCCGATACAAAACCCAAATCCATAAGGTCGCGGTGGCCGTCGTATGAGTTTAATATGCATATATGAGTTTTCAAATATGAGGGGGATCAACCCTACTCTAATATGCATATATGAGTTTTCACGTTGAGAGTACGCTATGCTATTCATATAGCACCTTAACTCTGAATAAAACGACTACTTCTTAGAGACTGACCCAAAATAGTTGGCGTATTCATTATCTTGTATGGCTTAGGCAGTGCGACTTAAGGCGCAAAGGCATGGGCAGGATGGCTAAGCAATAAGGCCGCCGGCTTGAAAACCACACTATTCCGGATGACCAGCGTCAGAGACCGAGATAGTGGAGTCCGTACAAGACTATCCTAAACCCCACTTCACTCACGATTGACATTTTCATAACGGAGGCTCAAGCTTTTGACCCGTTCTTTAACTTACTCATAATTCATTATTTTATTTGATAATTTATATCACATGTTACTAGACTCTCCTAGTCTCATCGTCAAACGTTTAAGTATTTTATTTGGTTTCATATGGTCACGTAACATATTCGTATATTATTTGAAGTGTTGTTAATTATTAACATTTTTAAGTTTCTATATTGATACGTTTTGTTTCGGGTATAAAGTTAGGAACTAAATACCAAAACTAAATACAAAGGATTACAAGTTAATGTAGATTACAAATTCGATAAACGAAGTCCTTGAGGGTCCTTAGCTTCCGGCTGGTTCCTCCCTTCCTTCTTTGCTTCCTGAAACGGCGTAACAAACCTAGCCCCGGGGCCTTCCGGGTGATGGCCCTCCGACGCTCAAGTCAGTTACAAAGACAAATGAATCTAGAGAGAGAAAGGAGAGAGAAAAACCTTTTTTGTAGTGTTTTTTGTGTGTGTGTGTGCTTAGTGATTTTTAGGGTTTTAGTTGCCTTTTATACTTATCTCAGATTTGTCTTCTTGTGCCCCCGCTCCGTACAGTACGACCCGGGGTGGGCCATACCTGCCCGGACCGGGTGGATCATTGGGTTCCTTGGTATAAGAAATGCCCCGGTCCACATTCCACCCGGCCCTATTTTGGCGGATCCGGGAGAGATGGGTGGATCAGGGGGTCTGTGGGCACCTTCCGGTCCCAAAAGTCTAGCTGGTCCCAGTGTGTCGGACCCGGGAGAAGTCACCCCCAACAACTGCCCCCATACAGGGGAGGTCACCGGCCTGCCCTGTATGTCTTGTCCTTAATCGCAGATTATCTCTCACGGTCCCGGACAAGTAAACCCTTCTTCCATTCATGCTTCCTGACCTTGTGCTCCCTCCGTTCCGCTCAGGGGTGGTGTGTTGAGTACGCTTTATTTTGGCGCAACTTTTGAATTCCAAACTCCAAGGTGGGCGACGTTTTACCTCCCCTGGCCCGACACGTGTTGCTCTAAGGGTGGAGGTGCACTGTGCACTCCTTTTCCTATAAATACCCCCCTATTTCATTCACTTTCCCCCTTTACTCGCTTTCGAAACGCCTTACACCCTCTCGAAAACTCTCTAAACTTCCTTAAATCCGGTTTGCATTTCATTCTCGCCTCGCCTCGCTTTTGATTGCATCCTTGCTTGCGCTTTTACAAAAGGTAATTTTCGCGTTTGATTTCACATTTCATTCCCATAGTAGAGAACAATGAGTGTGTCGGCCGATTCGTCTTCTAGAACAGCTTCGGATTACAACATAGTCACGGACTCGGAAGTAGGTCCTGAGATCGAGGACTTGACCCTGGGTCGGGAGGGAGAGACTGACATGGAGGCCCAGGCTGGGACCTCTGAGGCCGGACCTTCTCAGGCCGGACCTTCCCAGGCCGACCTCTCGCATGTGAGGATTTTGGAGCAGGCGGTATTCCAGATTCCTATGAACACTAGGATTAACCTAGGTTTTAGGGACTTTCTTCTAGAGAAAAACTGCCCTGAGCGGGCGGCCGAACATTATAATTTACCCGAGAAGTGGGAGTTCGTCGTGCCGGGAACACACCAACACGTGGTTCGTCCTCCGGACCTTCATACGGCCGTATACTTGAAGAATCTGGAGCATGGGCTTCGATTTCCCCTCCACCCCTTCATCGCTAAAGTGCTAGAGCGGGCGAATATAGCCATATGCCAGATGACGCCGTTTGGCATGAGGATTATAGTTGCCTTTGCCTGGACGTGTCTGTATCTGGGCTTTCCCCTCTCGATAAATCTGTTCCGCCGCCTTCATCACTTCCGGCCATGCACCAACAAATCGACAAAAGGATGGTGGTCGCTAGTCACTGAGTCGGGCTTTCTGACTCATTATCCGCCTAACGACTCGATGAAAGGGTGGAATGAGCGGTGGCTCTTCCTCAAGTCTCCCGTGCCTTTTGACCACCCCCGTTGCTTTCACAACGACGTGAGGTGTCGCCTTGAGACCCGGGGTGAGTGGGTTCCGGGAGAAGTTCTTTCTTGGAAGGACGTTCCGCTGACCAAAGAGGAATCAGAGGCCGCGGCCTATTTCAAGGCCTACAAAGTGGGGAAAGATTGGTTCCCCAAAAATTGGCTTCCTCCGGCGGATACGATCTCAGAAGACAAATTCCTGAGTGTGGTCGGCCTGGTCCCGGCCCTTAAAGCGGTGTAATGAGGTCGGTGGCCGTGAACTTAGCGTTATTGTTACCTTTGCTTGTTCGTTTTTATCTTACTTTTCCGTCTTCCTGCTCTGACCTAGTCTTGTTTCTTGCAGGCGATCTCGACTACCTGACCCCGGGGGACTTAGCATCTATCGGCTTGGACGCAAAGAACCGCCCGCTTGAGCAAACGCCGCCAGATTCAAGCGGCGTAAGCCCACTTTGAGAGAGGCGACACGCAGGTGAGGTTCCACGCACCAATGGGTAGGAAGCGTGTTACTTACAAACCGCAGCGGGAAAGGGAGGCTGAGCAAAGAGCACAGCCGGCCAGATCTGTTTCATCCCCCCATCCGCAGCCAGAAGACAACATTGCCCAGTCTGCGCCCGTGAGGAACGTACCCGGGGTTGTGCAGGGAATTCCTCTCCCAAGCCCGCCCAGAGAGGTCGGGGTTCTCCAACCCTCTCAGGGTCCTGACGCCATCATCGTGGAGTCAGAGTCTCCCCACTCGGAAGATCTCCGGCACCGTAAGAAGCGAAAGAAGGTTAGCTCCACGCTCTCGTGGGGGAGTCTGTCTGAGGGGCGCCCCCTGGACGTCCCTTCGGACGGTCTTTCCTCCGTCTTTCCTATCAGTGAGCAGGATATTTACAATCTGCTCTCTTTCTCCATCCAGGGCTCTTCCTCCAAGGCCAAGGCCGCCGGCCAGGACCAAGTTTCAGTAGCTGTCCCGGGTCGGGATGATAAAGTGGGGCGCCCGGCGGGTTTCGTTGAAGAGACCCCACCTATTGCCGGGGGCCTTGCCATCCAGGCTGCGGATATGGCCATGCAGCTCCGCCGCAACGTGGATTCCTTTTGTAAGTTCACGCTGAGAGGGCGGCGAAGGCTCGACTCGGCCATGGCGCGAGTGGCGGCCTCCACCGAGGCCAACAAAGAGATGATGGAGGCGGCTGTCCGCCTGAAAAAGGCCATAAAGGCCCGCGAGCAGGAGACCGCCGCCTTGAAGAAGGAGGTGTCGACTCTCCTGGGCCAGTTGAAGGAGAAGGAGCTCCAGCTGGGGGAGCTCTCCAAGGAGAAAGAGAGCCTGGCCCTCCAATATACAGAGGTCTTTGAGGTAGGGATGCCGCCATTGCTGTATGAGGCGCCGAGGCCGAGAGAGGTCACGGACAAAGGCTAGGCGGCCCATCCGAGCCCGAGATGGAGAAGATGAAGGCGGCCCATCAGGTTGAGCTCGCCCAGGTCCGTGCCAACTCCTTTTATGACGGGGTTGACTTTGGGTCCAACGAAACGAAAGGATTCATCGACAAGGTCGATCCCAATTTCAACTTTGTCCGTCTCGCTGAGCTTGAGGAGGCTGGGACCGGAGAGGAAGCGAAGAAGAAGCGGCCGGCGGCGATGCCGGCTGTTAGGAACTCTGCCGCGTCTTCCGTGATCTTCCCCGCTTCTGGGTGATCTCGATGAGTCTCCCTTAGCCTACATTTTGTGCGTATTTTAGCTTCCAATAAGACTCAAGCGATCTGGAGTAAGCGGGCCTTTTAGTGAGGGCAGTTCTTAGGGATTACGGTAGGTCATTTAGTTGTTCTTCTTCTTTCGTTTATTTAAATTTGCTCCCGGCCCGACATGTGGGTCCGGGGGAAACAACCTTGTAATGTACTCTTTTATCAATGTTAGTTTCTAACTTTTGCTTTTCCACACTTAGCTTATTTTGCTGTGTTTTCAATCGTATTATTTTATCTTCGCTATTCTTGCCGGGGCCGGGTGATTTTCCCACACTTAGCTTATTTTGCTTTTTCCATACTTAGCTTATTTTACTAAAATATTTATTACTCGCAGTACTTTCGTCCGAGGCCGGACGGTTTATGTTCTCTCCCGCTCTTATTTTTCTTTTAAGGCTTGTACTGCTTTCGTTATTTGCACCAGGGCCGTGTGATATTATTCAGCCACAGCGCTTTTCCATCTTGTTTATACTTGGCCGGATTTCTAGCCTTTCTTCGAATGCTATGCCCCGGTACCGCTTGCCGGGTGATTTTATGTCTAGCTTGTTTTCCACACCTGGCTTTTTCCTTTTGTTTTTCCATACTTGGCTTGTTAGTTCCGCTTACATTTATATTGACGTCTGCCGCTGCCGAGTAGCTTTTCTATACTTAGCTTATTTCTATCTTGTTTTCACTCATGCTATTATCTTTCGGGACCGGGTAATTTTAGGCGTATTCTTCCTTGTTATTATCTCTCTTAATGCTTGTACCGCTTTTTGCGTTTGTGCCGGGCCGGATAAAATTGTTTGGTCCCCACGCTCTATTCATACTTAGTCAAATTTCTAGCTTTCTCGTTGTGTTGTCAATACCGGACCATGCAATCGCTTAGTGTCCGCGATTGTGACTACTCTTCCGTATGCTCATACACTTGCCCCCGACGACCACGGATGAGCATTGTGCAAGGCCATACGCAGGGCGCGAGTCGCCCAGGCCCCAGGCCCGGACTCTCAAGGCGGGATGTTCATCCTACGGAGGCATGGGAGGTCCGCGGCCACCGGCTACAAGGCCGACATCGACATCGTGGTGAGAGCGGCCTTGTGCACGTGGGCCATCATAGACATCCCGGCTCTTGCATTTAGGGCACCCTCATCCGGGCCCGACGACGCCGGATGAGCATTGTGCAAAGCCATACGCAGGGCGCGAGCCGCCCAGGCCCTGGCCTGGACTCTCAAGGCGCGATGTTTTTAAAATGCGTGGCGATGGGTTCGGCGGAGGTCTTACCCATGGGAGGTCGCGGCGCCACCGCCACAAGGCCGAAGATCGACATCGCGGTGAGCGGCTGAGCACGTGGGCCATCATAGACATCCCGCTTTGCATTTAGGGCACCTCATCCGGGCCCGACGGCCGGATGAGCATTGTGCAAAGCCATACGCAGCGCGAGCCGCCAGGCCCCGCCTGGACTCTCAAGGCGCGATGTTCTTCCGTACGTAGGCAGTGGGTTGCCGCGGAGGTCTTACCCATGGGAGGTCCGCGGCACCGCCACCATTCTCAGATCGACATCGCGCGGTGAAGCGGCCTGAAACACGTGGGCCATCATAGACATCCCGGCTCTTTTGCATTTAGGGCACCCTCATCCGGGCCCGACGACGCCGGATGAGCATTGTGCAAAGCCGTACGCAGGGCGCGAGCCGCCCAGGCCCCGGGCCTGGACTCTCAAGGCGCGATGTTAACCCAGACGTGGCGGTGGAGTCGCGTGAGGACTTACCCATGGGAGGTCGCGGCCGCCACCGGCTTCTGGCCGACATCGACATCTGCGGTGAAGCGGCCTGAAACACGTGGGCCATCATAGACATCCCGCTCTTTTGCATTTAGGAACCTCATCCGCCCGACGACGCCGGATGAGCATTGTGCAAAGCCATACGCAGGCGCGAGCCGCCAGTGCCCCGGCCCTGGACTCTCAAGGCGCGATGTTCTTCCAGACGCGTAGGCATGGGCTGCCTGGGAGGTCTTGCCCTTCTCCGGTCTTTTATGTCTTTTAGCTGCTCCGGGGCTTGTTCTTGCCCCTGCTCTGTTCCAGGCGGATTTGGATGCTTATCCTCCTTTTCCTGAAACTGTTAGCAAAAATTTTCAAAATTCAGTTTTGAATCGGACTATCGTGATTAGTAGGGGTCGGGGTAGTCCCCTCCTGCCCCTGGCCGACTTTGTGTGATACAAATCTAAACAAATCTTTGGGCAAAAATTCTACTAAAAGTTTACCAAAACTTACAAAAGCCCGCGGTGTCAACATTCTGATCACTTCGCGTTACATAAATGTCTATACGTTGCCTCGTTAAAACCTTCGGTGGAAAACCCAGTGGGATAAAACCACAGGTAAGGAAAAAGAGTACAGCGCTAACACGTCATATTTCTTTAATGTATCATAATTCCAGTGGGACGGGAGGTCGTGGCCGCTCATATCTCTCAGCATGAAGGTCCCCTACCGCTTTATCTCGTGATCGATAGGGCCGCTTCCTGTGTGGTCGACAACTTCCCGTGAATGTTCCTTTCCGTAGCGGATGCTCGTCTTAGCACCAGGTCTCCCACTCAAACTCCCTATGCTTCACTCTTCGATTGTACATTCTCCTCATGATTGCTCGTAAACCGCCGATTTTCTCTTGCTCGTCCGGACCTCATCTAGCGAGTCCGGCGACTCCTTTCGCTTGCTCATTCTTGGCGGGATCGTGTAGGTCCGCTCTCGGTTGGGTAGAATTGCTTCAATCGGGAGTAAGGCTTGGCTCCATAAACCATGTTGAATGGGGTATGCCGGTGGATTCTCGATCGTAGTTACGATTGACCAAAGCACGCTTGGCAACTCATCGGCCCATGCCCCTTGAGCTCGTCCGGTCGTTTTCATGCCGCTCAACATTTGTTTGTTGGCGGCCTCGGCTGTCCGTTGCTCTGGTGTGGCAAGCGATGAGTATGCGACAATTGTCCGTTCCGCTTAGCTTGATCCGCATGTTGTCATTGTCAAACCGCTTCCGTGATCAAATACCACTACCTTGGGCACCCCAAACCTTGTGATTACGTTTCTCGGATAAACTTTCACACCGCTTTCGGTGATGGTCGGGATAGCCTCGCCTCTATCCACTGGTGAAGTAGTCAATAGCGCTACTACGTGCTTCGCGCCCCGGTGGCGTTGCGAAACGGACCCGGTATGTCCATCCCCAGCTGGTCAAAGGTACGGGCTCGGGTGGTGCGAGGTCCTGGCGGGAGGTGGATGTCCGGGGCGAAGATCTGACACTGCCGGCACCGCTTACTCAATTCCTTGGCATCTTTTAGCATGGTGGGCCAAAAGTAGCCGGCTCTCAATGCTTTGTGGGCTAGCGTACGCCCGGTAACGTGGTGACCGCAGACCCCTGAGTGTATGTCGTTTAAAATGAATTCAGCGTCCAGGCCCCCTACGCACTTTAGTAGCGGGGCTGAGAATGATCGCCGGTAGAGCTCTCCGTCTACGAGGATGAACCATGGGGCTAGCCTCTTCAGCTTGGCTGCCTCAATCTTGTCCTCCGGGATTTCTCCCTCCAGCTTGTATTTCAATATCGGCCTCATCCAGCCACTGTCTTCGGAGATGGCATTGATCGTTAACACTCCTTTTTGCCGCCGGATATCGACGGTAACTGTTTTTGACTTGTTGTCTGCTGTGGCGCTGGCGAGTTTGGCAAGCGCGTCCGCTTTGTTGTTTTCGGACCTGGGGATATGATGAACTTCAAAAGATTTCAGTCCGGAAGTCAGGGCTTTCGCTCTCTGGAGGTATAACGCCATCCCTTCTTCCGGGCCTCGTATTCCCAGATTAAGTTGGCTCGCCACCACCGCGAGTCCGTTCTCGATTCGATCTCTTACGCCCCCATGGCCTTTGCGATTCTAGGCTGCCCAAAGACCGCCTCGTACTGAGATTCATTGTTTGTGGCGGGAAGGCAAATTTTAGGGCATGCTCAAACTTCGTGTCCTTCAGGGTGATGATCACCGCTCGGCCGGAGCCATGGATGGTGGCCAGCGTCTGTATATACACCGCCATACTCCTTTCGGTGCATCCCTAGGGTGGGTGCGCTCGGCGATGAAATCTGCTAGGGCCTGGGCCTTGATTCTTTATTCTTAGGTGTAGGTTATCTGCGCCGGCCTGACTCAATTGCCCACTTGAGGAGTCTGCCGGGATTTTCAAATTTTCAAGTGCTTTCTCCAGGGTCGATGCGCGCACCTCCACCGGGTGAGCATCAAAGTATGGTCTCGATTTAAGTCGCTTATAACAACAGTCAGACGCGCTTTTTTCGATGATCGGGTAGTTTCTTTCCGACTGTCCTACCGCATGACAGTCGAAGTAAATTGGTTGTTGTTGTTTTTCTTCTTCCCGCAGGATGACTGCTGATATTGCACTCGCGGTCACGGCGATATATAAGATTAAAGTTTCGCCCGTGACCGGACTTGCCAAAGTAGGCAATGTTGTAAGGTGTCTCTTATTGTTCGAAAGCCTCGCCCTGCTTCCTTCCCACACAAACCTCTTGTTTCCCTTTAGGACCTGGAAGAAACGGTGTGGACTTGTCGTGGACCGGAGATGAACACGGATAATCCGCCATCCTCGGCCGAAATTTGAATGTCCTTAATTGTCTTGCGCCGGGCAGTCTAATATAGCCTTGACTTTTTGGGGTTGGCGTCAATCCCTCTTGAGTGACCAGTACCCGAAACTTCCCGGCCAGGACTCGAAAGGTACACTTCTTCGGATTCGCCATTTGGTATTCTCCGAAATGGCGAACGCTTCTCTCAAGTCTTCCAGTGTTTCTCATCGGACTTACTTTTCACAATTGCATCGTCCACATATACCTCCATGTTTCTCCGCTTTACATTTTGCAAACACGGCATCCACGGCCGGTACGTGGCCGGCGTTCTTGAGTCCGAACGGCATCATCTTGTACATGTAGACCCCGTGTCTGTGATGAAGCGCGCACTGGGCTGTCTTCTTCGGCAGATAGACTTGGTGGTATCCAGAAGGCATCCAGGAAACTTCGGTCGAGTGGCGGCTGGTGGAGTCCACCAACCGATCAATCGCAGCAGCGGATAGCGATCTTTGGGGCATGCCTTGTTTAGGTTTGTAAAATCAGCGCACATTCTCCACGCCGGACGCTTTTTCACCATTACCACGTTAGCCAACCACCGGGATAGTCACAACGTTCAATGAAACACCTCCAACAACTTGTTTATTTCTTGAGAATAGCGCGTCCTTTTCGCACTCATGGGCGCGACCGCTTGATTGGTTTGTAGGCTGGGGTTAACGTTAATTTGGTGTACAATTACTTAGGGCTTATCCGGCATCTCCGCCGAGTAGGCAAACACGTCCTTGTTTTCTTCCAAGATACTAATCGGCTATCTTGGAAGCCGGGGTCTGCTTCGCCCGATGATTACACTTCTTCCGGTGGCGGCTCAATTTCGTTGTCTCGCTTTCCGGTCCGAGTCACATCCAGACCTAACCTCGCTTTTGTTAAGGAGCTTCACCTGCCACTGTCTTCGCTTTGTTCCGGGCGATAGGAGTGCGCAGGATCTCCGACATACAGTCGCCATAAACTTTCCCCTCGGTCAATTGTCCGTTACATAAACCATAGCGGTAGCCCGAATTGACCGCAGCATGAATGTGGTCAGGTGACTTCGGCCATGAGGCGTTATGCGGCCCGATGGGGCGTCAGCGACCACGAAGCTCGCGTCTACGCCGGGCCATGTCTTCCTCCCCTATCGTGGCCGTGAAGGTTATCGTCCCCATTGGTCGGATGTCGCTCTCGTGGAAGCCATCTGGCGAGCCTATGTATGGTGTCGATTGCTCCTTCTTGGACCTAACTTTTGAATGTCTCCGATCTGCAGGAGGTTGGTGCAAGCTCAGGTATCTATCATGCACACTGTGGACGGATGAGGTCCAATATCCATGGAGATTACCAGCGGGTCATTTGTGCGGAGTAAGAGACAGATTGATAGTCTTCTGGTGATGGTCAAGTCCGGGATGGGAGGTTTGGTGCTATTCTTTCACGGTGAATATACGCCCATCCTAGATCGCTCACGTTTCTCGCCTTTTCTTTTCCTTCCGGACAGATCGACTCCTCCGTCCGGCGATCATATGGATTTCGCTATTCTTTGCTTGTTCTTTTCGGACCGCTTGACCGGATCACCACTACCTTCGCCACCGCTCTCTGTCTCGCTTGTCCTTAACAAAGCGGGCGCCAAGGTGCCTTCTTTACTCAACCGCTCGACCTCGTGCTTCAAGGATACGCGATTGTTCCGTTGCCGGCATTTGCTGGTGGTATTCGCAGAAAACCGACTTATCGTTCCCTGGATGTTTCTGCGGCCGAGGGGTGGCCCACTTGGTTTCGTTTCTGGTCATCTCCAAAATTTCCGCTGAGACACGATGGCGGTGTGTAGTGAGTCCATTCTTTGGCCGCTGGTTGTTTCCTCTTGGCCTCGGCCGTCGGTTATCCGTGATCGTTGTGATTATTATTCACATAACTGCGGTTGAAATTCTTCGCGGGTGTTGTTGTTGTTGTGCTTAGGTGATCCTTTCCATTCGGTTGGGCTCCGCCCTGGTCCTCTTTCTTGTCATTTCTCTTACTGAATGTTTTATGGAACTGCTCCTCTCGCACAAAGCCTTCAGCCATCTCGCGGGCCGCCATCGGTGGCCGTGGATTCGATCGGGAGACTTTTCGGCTCTCCTCTTTTCTACCGTCATTAAGAGCATGGACCTATCTTGGAGTCCAGGTCTACGATTTCTTTGTGATTCTCTGTCAGCCGGGTCATATACTCCTTGACCTCTTCACTCTTCCCTGCGCACCACGTTCGGGAGTTAGTAGCCACCTTCTCTCCTTTTGTTCCCTCGTGATATCTTTGGCGGAACACTGACATGTCCTCATATCCATAGATGGAGCAGGTTGGGAGGTTACGGAACCAGGTTTATCTCAAAGTCCGTCGGTCGTAGGAAAAACTTTGCACCAAACGTGGTCCGTAGAGTCGTACATCATCATGTGGCTCTCATAGGCCGCCAGATGTTCCTCGGAGTGCATTTTCCGTCATATTGTATCGTTGGAATTTTCATCTTGGGAGGAAGAGGGTACTCCAAAGACCAAGAAGCCAAAGGCGATTTTCGTGACTTTTCCTTGTATTGTGTTTCCTTTGGGTTTGTTGCGCTTGGGCCTCTCGGTGCGTGGAACCTCAGGCTTGGACACCTCCTGGACTGAGGGTGGTGACTGGGACGCTGAGTGAGAATGTTCCGACTCTCTCCACGTACTATCGTTGCTTGACGTCTCATTGTCCTCATGAAAAAGCTTCTTAGGTGTCACGGACGGGATGGGATCTTTTCTTGGTGGAGACTTCTGTTGACTTTGCTCGGGAGGGGGAGTACCGGCAGGTGGTGTCTCCCTCAGTTTTTCGAGGAAAGCACTCATCATCCTTTTCTCCTCTGGAGTCAGGGGCGTTTGCAGCTCGGTCTCCAGGGGAATGCCGCCGGCCCCTCCTCCCGGGGTAGCTGTTTCTTCCGCTGTTTTTCTCGGCTCTTGTGTAGGGTTTGACATGGCTTTTTGTAAGATTTTTGTGAAATTTATCCCCACAGACGGCAGCAATTGTTTCGGGTATAAAGTTAGGAACTAAATACCAAAACTAAATACAAAGGATTCTGAGTTAATGTAGATTACAAATTCGATAAACTAAGTCCTTGAGGGTCCTTAGCTTCCGGCTGGTTCCTCCCTTCCTTCTTTGCTTCAAGCAGCGTAACAAACCTAGCCAGGGCCTTAGGGTGATGGCCTCCGACGCTCAAGTCGATTACAAAGACAAATGAATCTAGAGAGAGAAAGGAGAGAGAAAAACCTTTTTTGTAGTGTTTTTTGTGTGTGTGTGTGCTTAGTGATTTTTAGGGTTTTAGTTGCCTTTTATACTTATCTCAGATTTGTCTTCTTGTGCCCCCGCTCCGTACAGTACGACCCGGGGTGGGCCATACCTGCCCGGACCGGGTGGATCATTGGGTTCCTTGGTATAAGAAATGCCCCGGTCCACATTCCACCCGGCCCTATTTTGGCGGATCCGGGAGAGATGGGTGGATCAGGGGGTCTGCGGGCACCTTCCGGTCCCAAAAGTCTAGCTGGTCCCAGTGTGTCGGACCCGGGAGAAGTCACCCCCAACACGTTTATTAATATGCCCAAATTTATTTAAGTGTTTTTCGAAACACTTTAAGTTATTTACTTATTCATTTTAGTTTTCTATACTTAGGTAAATTTTCAATTATTTACAATGTTTCAAATTTTGAAATTGAAATATCTTTGAATTTTTGAGACGTAACTTATTTAACAAGTTTCGTGAATTTTTCACTATTCACTTCACAGGATTTGAAAAGATAACTTGTTCAACAAGTTACCTCAAATTCCCCTTAAAACAAGTTTTTAAACTTTTGGGACATTACTTGTTTAACATGTTTTGTCCCGGTTTACTATTCATGACGGTCACTATTCACCTTAGTCACTATTCACCTCAGTCACTGTTCATTAGCCACTATTCATCTCAGTCACTATTCACATCGGTCACTATTCACTTCCTAACTTAGTTACTAAGTTTAAAAATCTAGTTTCAAAGTCGTTAAATTCGGTTTGTAAAAAGTGATAAACGATATTTATTTTGAAATGACACTTAGTTAAATTTGGTCATCTATTTACTAAATTTAGCGATTTTTATTTTTAATAATAATATCGTGGTTTGTTCATTTAGTCCGTATCGTCCAAGTCAAACAGTCCAGAATTATGCAAAGGCAGTAACACGAGATTTCATTTATTTTTATAACGGTTACAAATTTTAATCGGTTTATTTTATTTCTTTTATAACTAAATCCATTTACACAAAAATTCAATTCTAATAACTATTTAAATTTAGTGACTTAGTGATAATTTTATTTTGATCAAATTAGGTCTATTTTTAAATGAAAATGCCGAGTGGAATATATGGATATTATAATTCGTTTATTTCTTTTAATTTTTAATCGTAACTTATTAACTAACAAATTAAATTATTTAAACAATAAACTAAAAAGTGATAAAAATTATTTTGGACCTAGAAATACTTGAAAATGCCGTGGCATTATAGGGGTGATAATTTATTTTCGTTTTTCAATTTTTATCGGTTTTTAGCTTAAAGTTTTTATATTCTAATTATTCTAATTATACTAAAATGATTTAAACTAGAAATTTCATTTTCCTTAAAATTTTAGCCATGACATAATGTTCATTTTTCTAAGTGTTTGTTCTAAAAGTTTTAAGTATATTTAATTTATGTTACTATTTTACTAAAATGATTTAATCTAATCTACACTTTTTATTAAAGATTTTGGTATGGTTATGAATAGTGTTTTTCAACACTTTAAATTTCTAACTTTTAAATGTTAAAGATTTTGATTGTTTAAGTTATATATTTAGTATTATAATTACTTACTAGTGAATTAGAACAATAAATAACAACAAAACATAAAAACATTATGAATCAAAAAGTGCAACAAAATGAAGAACACGTGAAGAACATCAAGAACACTCAAGAACATATGTAGAACACCATATTTTATCAAGAACACACGTGATTTTCATATGAACATCAAAGACTCAAATTTTCACATTATCATTTAAATTTCACAAAAATTACTAATAAGTCTAATGAATCTAAACTAACATAATATATTATTTACAACAATTAAAAGTAAAAATTGATCAAAAATATTAGGGAATGCCGTGGGTCTTGAGAAATTTTACAAAATTTATATTTTCGATTTTTCTTCACTTTAAACTCATAGTTAATATTTAACATAATTTTACATATAAACTTACATATATTTAAAACTCATAAAACATAAACAAAACATATCAGCAACAATTTTAAAGTGTATAAATAAAATGAAAAACAATATGATGCAAAAATGAAACCTATAAAGTATACTATCATTATTATTAGTTATTATCATTTTATTATTTATTATCATATTATTAATTTACACATAAACATACAAGTGATATATCATATTCTAGTACATAAATCAAACATATATATTATAAGAACATATTTATTATTCACACATAAATATAAGCCTAATTAAATAATGCAATATTTAGTTTTTGCGGGGGCACCTTAAATTAGATGTTAATCGTCAGGGGATCTAAAATAAATTTTAGACCCGGAATTTCTTCACTCATAATACCCATGTTCTTCACCCAAATACTCCAAGAAAAGTTAGCTCTAAAACCTATTAATATAACTACGAACACTTAGGAAGTATTAGAAATAATATTAGGGTTTTATTTAAGAGGTTTTTGGAAGAAAATGGAAGAAAATAAAAGAGAGAAAATGGGTGTGTTTCTCACAGCAATATGGAGAGCAACTAAGTGATTTTTACTCTTTGAAAACTTGTGAGGATAAGTTAGAAATGTTTATGTGTTAAGTTATTAATTTAATTAAGTAAAGTTTAATTAAAAAAAATTAGACAAAATGATTACCTTTGGTAACAAAAGTCCACAACACTATTTAGTTAAGAGGTTGTCCCCTCGATGTTCCAAAATATCTTGCTCTCGAAAATCGTGTTCCGAAATAAATCGGGTAAGAAAGACGGTAAAAGTTAAAGTGTGCTATTTTGACGATTTTCTGAAAAAAATATCTATTTTGGAAATCTAAAACTAAAATATTTTATTTATAATTTTAAAAGTTTTGAAAACTGGAGGAAAGACGATAAATTATAAAGAACGAGGATTTTAGCTTTTTGATCGCAAAATTTTTATTTGCGCGATCGCGAAAAGTTTCGAAATAAAAGGTATGATCTTAAAATAGTGTTTTGAAGTAAAATCAAAAATAAAAATAAAAATAATTTTCAAAAGGGCACTAAAAACAAAATCGAATTTAAAATCTTGAAATTTTGAATATATATCTTTCCTAAGTCGAAATCTATATTTTTTTCGTTGAATGTTTTAGATTTAAAGAATTATATTTTATCGTCAAAAATTTAATTAACTTAAATTAGGGATTACTTATAATTTCGAAAATTTAGAAAAGAGTTAGTTAAATAGAAATGAAATAGTAATTTGATAATTGAATTAACAAAGATTAAACTTTATTTTTAATTAAGGAAACATAATGATGAAAAATCATTATGTTGGAATGACATAAAGTTGAGTCTTCCTCAACACACTTCATCTTGGTTTGCGTGTTTGAAATCGTTGATTTAAATTTCAAAGACGGGAAAAGTATAAGGGTTCATTTTTATTCGAAAATCAAAAATGTTCAAAATTTAATTTTATGAATAAAAGGTTTTACCTTTATTTTTATGAATAGTTAACTTGACTTAACCTTTTTGAAATTTAAAAGGCGATATTACTATTGTGGTTGATTTTCATAAAAATTTGAAATGTGTTTCTTTTTGAATTCTAAGGATAATATATTTTATTTTTATATTTCAAAAATTTTAAATCTGGACTTAAGAAATATAATTTTGTTATTATTATTATTATTAATAAAAAGGAGTGTGAATTCTATCGATGATCTGATAATTATTATTATTTATATTATTTAATACTTCCTCCATTTCTTTGGATTCTATACATTTGCTTTTTGCACGTACGTCGATGCACGTTTTCTTTTGTTTATATCTTTAGTTACACAATTTCGAAAATTATAAAATTTACATATTAATAATTCTCTCGAAAATGCAATTAAAACAAGATCTCACATGACTATTTTTTATTTCATATATTAGACGATATATCGAAAATTCTCCTCACTTGTGAATAGTGTCCAAAAAGCAAATGTATAGAATCCAAAGAAATGGGGGAAGTAATAATCATAAAAAATAATAATAACTAGATGGAATCTGATGTGCCTTTTTTGGAAAAGTTGAATTATTATTATTATTATTATTATTATTATTATTATTATTATTATTATTAGTAGGGATTTTCTAACCTATGCCCATTGGGCATAGGTTAAGCACTATTAATTAGCAATAACCGTCCCTAAATCATGTAAAAAAATTAATAAAATATATATTTTTTTCATTTCCCATGAGTGGGAGATGAAAAATTCTATTTAATTTGTTATTATTCTTATCACATGCCTATTATTATTAGGATTATTATTATTATTATTATTATTATTATTATTATTATTATTATTATTATTATTATTATTATTATTATTATTATTATTATTATTATTATTATTATTATTTTTATTATTATTATTATTTTTATTATTATTTTTTTTTTTGTTTTTTGTTTATTATTATTATTATTATTATTATTATTATTATTATTATTAATATTATTATTATTATTATTATTATTATTATTATTATTATTTTTATTATTATAATTTATATTATTTATAATTTTGTTATTATTATTGTTATTATTATTACTGTTGTTATTATTTTATTTCACTATATTATTTAAATAATATAGCAACAATAATATATTTTAATATTTATTTTGTTTTTATTATTATTACTATTATTAATATTACTGTTTTATGTTATTATTATAATTATTACTATTATTATTATATCATTATTACATTTTTAGTAGTGTTAAGATTACTACTAATAATAATAATAATATTAACATTTATACTATAATTATTATAATAATTTAATTGCTATATTATTATTATATAAGTACTATATTATATTATTACGAATAGTATATTATTATTATTATTATTATTACTATTATTATTATTATTATTATTATTATTATTATTATTATTTATATCATTACTACTTTTAATCTTCAATTGTTTATGGAATAAAATTATGGAGATGGTCTAAAAATCTAAAATACTCCGTACTTAAAAAAATTTGAAAAAGTTTTAAAAAAAAAGTTCAGAAAAACTTTTGACAACTTAAGAAAACTTAATAAAACCTCATGTACTTATAAAAAATAAAAATTAAAAAAAAAATTAAAAATTAAAAAATAAAAACCTTAAGAAAAGAAACGAAGACTCTAAAACAATAAAGCCAAGAAAACCTACCCTAAAGTATTTTATTTGTATTGGCTTATTGCACAAAATATTGGAAATCACTTCTTTTTAGTTGTATAACACGGATTGAAACTCTTCTGAATTTGTGAAACACATGTGCCACTCTGGGACAAAACTTTAAATAAATGTTGATTACGACACAAACTGGTTGTCGTCAAGCTTTGGCAATAGTAGCCGAGTGGCTATATATATAGAGGAAGTTGTAGCACCTCAAACCCCATCACCACAAAAATAACATCTCTTACAAATCCAAACATATATAGTAAAATATTATAAAAAACAAAAAAATGTCACCAAAAGCAGCCATTTTAGGATTCCTGATCATCACCATTGTCTCTCATACTCATGCCGAGACAGTGTATGATCTCCTCGGGAGATATGGCCTCCCGAAAGGACTCCTCCCTGAGGGTGTAACCGAGTACAAGTTCGACGAAGAGTCCAAGACTCTGACGGTTACTTTGCCCAATTTGAAAGCCGGCCAAATATGCTCGGTTACTAGAAATGTGGAAATCTGGGGTTTTGTATTAGTTTACAACAGGGTGGACCTACAACCAACCGTTTCAGCTAAACTTGAAAATAAAAGACTTAGTAATATCGAGGGAATCACAGCCACGGTAAAAGTTTTGAATGGTATAATAGCGAAGTGCGATAATGTCAAAATAACTGAATTCAAAGTTGTAGGAAACAATATTAAGTTCATATCTGCATCACCAATTAACGCTTGCAAAGAGAGTCCAGAATTTGAAATCCAGGAAAGTTACAACACCCCTCAAAAATGTGATATCCACAATTCCTACTCGACACTGCCTTGGTGGTTGGTTGACATCGTCTCGAAAAACAGCCAAGATGATGACATTCCTTTGATTTACTACAAAGGTGCTCGTGCGCTCCTTCCTCGTGATAATGCTTAATTCACTTCTGCTCAACACACTATGCATGCATACGTACCGTGTATGTATGTTTGCATGCATAAGTCTATCTAGTTTCAATCGTATGTCATGCATATACGTACTCATATGTATGTATGTATGTATGTCTGTCTGTCTGTCTTATGACTTTCTAGTTTCTATTATATGTCTTGAGCTCATATGTGTGTGATGGAGGTCGATGTACTTAAATAAATTCAGTTGCTGCTTTTCTTTTCGACCTGTTGTAATGTATTACGGAGTAGTCCGTATTAATTAAGCTCTTATGTGTATTTCATAATGGAAGAATTTTCATTTACCCACTACAAGAAAAAGTCAATTTTGCAACCAACGAAATTAGTCGCTAATAGCCTTAAATTGGTTGCAAAACGCAAATTGGTCGCAGAAAGGTCTTAATATGGTCGCAGAAGGCTCAGTCGCTAATTAAATTGGTTGCTAAATTGGTCGCCTGAGTGCTGTGTTTTTTGTAGTGACCGGTCTAACCGGTCCGGTCCGGTAACAAGCCGGAATTTTACGGTCTGGTCCTCGGACCGAAAGTTTATAATCCGATCCGGTCTTCGGTCCATCAAAATAAGTGTGAGTAATAAGTTACAAAAAGTTGTACACTAAAAAGTAGACTAAATGAAAAAAAAAAAAAAAAAAAATTGTGAGTTAGAGCTAAACTAACTATCACGACAAAAAGATTAATTATTACTATACTAAATATTTTGAGACTTATAAATAAAAAGTTAAAACTACTAAGTTGAACTCTTAAAATTTGTTAACGTAAGAAAAGTTTCATAACTTCACAAGTCACTAAAATAAGTTAAGAATTAAAAAAAGCACAAATAAAAAGTCACGAAATAATATTTAAATTAGTAGTGAAATAATAATAAGTTGGATAAAGGAATATATATAATTTGGACGAATAAATAAAAATAAAATGTCACGAAATAATATCTAAGTTAGTAGCGAAAGAAAATAAACAAAATAATAATAAACCAACTAAAACTGAATAATGGTATTAACGTACAAAATAAAATACCCCCACTCAAGTACAAAGTTTAAGGTTATGTGATTACATTAACTGAAGAAGTGAGTTACATTAGATTTGATTTTACAAGTTTGACGATAATATACCAAGTAAGAATTGTCACATGATTTAATGGACGAATAAAAAGAATTAACGAATTAAGTGTTATATATTTGGCGTTACTACTTTTCTCACATGTTTAGAATAAATTATGCGTCACCTTTTGAAACGACCTTGTAATGACTTCGCTTTGATTGTCCACTCTAACTTGGGAGCCCGTAGACTCTCTGCGGTTGTCTGGTTGATCCAATTATGAGCGAGTGAGTTATCCCTCAGATTCGGTGTCCCTTCGGCAACTTCGGATTGAGTCAAGGCACGTCCCTACATGAGATTAGACCCCTCGATTATAACGTTGTATGTTAGTACTCGGGTGTCCGTCATGTTGAAAACTATAGGGCCAGAGTTGTGTAAGGTAGCCGCATATGGGGACACGTTCACCCTCAGTATTGCCAGTGGTAATTTAATGGCTCTCATAGTCGTTATTTAACGTGCTCTCACCCTCTGAGATGTCCACGGGGTCCATATGAGGTAATTGGAAAATGACCAATCATATCTGGGGATCTGTCGTAGTGTAATAGTCGCACCAATAGGGTGGTGCATGCATACAAAATGACAAGGGACTGATCCTCCTTATTACCTACTTGATATCTTTAGCTTGTCTGACTTCTCCTTAGATGTTTCCGGCCCATTTAGCTACCGCGCGTAACGTCTTAGTCATGGGGTTAACGAATGTTTTCGTTCTTACTGCTCTGTTGGTTCATAGTAGATATATGATTGATTATCCTTATGATATTGGACACTAGGTAGGGAAAATGCAACCTATCTAGTTAGTACTCGATGTTGTGAACGAGTTTGAGTAACTGGTGTACTTTGAAAGGAAATTATATGGGTGATTGACTATGAAAGTATACGAGCCGCTCTATAGTCAAGACTCGTGAGTTTTCTTTGGTATTTGATGAATTGCTATGAAAAGGGTCGGCTATCTCTCGTGCTATATGAATGATCTTATATAATAACGTATGTTTGCCTTGATTTAATTTGAACCGTTACATGATATATGAAAATTTTATGAGTTACGTTTATAATTATTTGGATTGATTAAGTTTTTTTTCTTTTATTAATATCTCGCATATATGTTTTCTATGTGTTTTTATTACATGTTTATGTGCGAGTCTTTACATGTTTATTACGGGTTTATGTGGCTTAGCGTGTGCGAGTTGAAGGTCCTAATATAATTAAACGCAGGTACCCCGAAGCCATTATCAGCAAAGCTTAAGGGGACCAATTAGTTTTTTTTGTATCATTGGACTCACTATAATACGCACTCTATTTTTAAATTTAGAGATGTATTACTTTAGATATTCGGCTTGTAATACGTTTAAGACCTGATGGTTGAAGGCTCAAGATCGATTATATACTCTAACATGCCCCCTCACGTAAATGCCCTTTTGGGCTTGAATCGTGGATGCAACTACAGGCCCGCCTACCTGGTGCGATATATACCACTTTGAAGTGAGTCGTGGTGAGATTCGAACCCGTGACTTTTAGTAACAAAGCTCTGATACCATGTCAGGAACTAACTAAACCAAAAGTTTAAGCTGATGGTTGAAGGCACATGATCAATTATATACTCTAACAGTCTCACATGTGAAACAGTCTCACGTAAGATTTGTTGTTTTAACAATAGTCCACTAACCAAAAACACTTATAAGTAAAAATGCAATCATAAGATAATTGATTTGATTTGAATAGAATTTGAATCACACATGTCATATATATTATATGGTCATTAATTGCCAAATTAAAATTTTGAGCTCTTCCTTAGTTGTGAAACACATGTATAGTTAACCAGGACAAAGATGAATACATCTAAATTGTACTACGTGAAATGAAGCTCCGTATGGATTTACAGAATTTTGAAACTCTTCTGAGTGTGTGATAGAATTGAGGCGTCTAATACTAAGAAAAGTGTTAAACGGTCTCATTTGAGAGTTAGTCTTACAAATAATAGAGATACGAATAATTATTTGAACTTTATTTCTCATAATAGAGAAACGATTTTAATACTTCCCAATTTACTGCTTCACAAATCATGAGCGGTGTGATTGCTCACTGCTCACAACCTGAAAACGTTTATTATCGCATTAGATAATTGATTTGATTCGAATAGAATTTGAATCACATATGTCATACTCGTACTATATGGTCATTAATTGCCAACTTAAAATTTTGAACTCTTCCTTAGTTGTGAAACACATGCGCTATGTATAGTTAAATAGGACAAAGATGAATACATCTAAATTGTACTACTCCCTCTGTCTCAGTCATTTGTTTACAGTTTGACTTTTTTCCCCTCACAAAAAAGTCAAACTGTAAACAATTCACTGAAACGGAGGGAGTACGTGAAATGAAGCTCCGTATGGATTTACATAATTTCAAAACTCTTCTGAGTGTGTGAAACACATGTACCACTTTTGAACAAAACTTAAATAAATGTTGATTAGACCATATCCTGTTCTCGTCTGTGTAAGAGTGGGAATCAGTGATTGAAATTGAAAAATTGAACGTACACTACCAGTGGCGGATCTTGATAAATTTATTTAGGGGGCCCTTTCACATTAACAAATAAATATATTACGGAGTATATATTTTTTTTCTTGCGGACAATAATACAATTATATACTCTATTTATGATAATACAAAAAGAAAGAGATTTGCACTTACTACTTTTTATTTTCTATCGTAACCAGTAAAATTAATATATCTCATTTTTCATAATTTAACTTCTCAAATATATAAACCAACTAAATTTAACATTTGAAGCACGATGTATAGCAAAAAAATTCTTTAAGTAGAATCCTTGAACTTCTATTATAAAAAAAATTCAAACTTGAAGAGTTTGAGTAATAAAAAACAAATTATTTATAATAAAGTTGTCGAATTAAATTAAAATTTTAAAACTAAAACTAAAGTGTTGTACAAAAAGAGAAAGTGAGTTAAAATGCAAGGGGATAGGGTCTTGAACCCCTAAACCTAAAGCTTAGTAGTCAGCTAGTATTACCATTGCACCACTAATGACTATTTGTTTACTTAATGAGGATATTACTAAATATTTCTAACTTCAGGGGGGCCTAACCCACCACCAGTTGAACTAAGTTCCGCCATTGTACACTACTAGAAAGTCAATTCAATTAAAACAATAAGGTGATAGTTACATCTAATAATAGATTCTTATACATTATCAGTTCCCCGCACGCGAAAACTCAAAAGCATCGACACATAGATATTAACATCAAACGGAGGCCAAAAGACATCGATAAGTGGAGAACAAAGAATATTGTCAATTTTATGGCGAGGAAAGTTGAACCTGAGACCTCAGAACTTAACGTGAGACTCGAAAGCGTCAACATGTGGATAATTGCATTAAGAAGAGATGTGAAGGTCTCAATACGTGGAGAAACACGTGACAATGTCAAGTATAGTGTGGTGATGGAGGATCGAACATGAGATGTCAGCACCTGAGCCTCTGATATCATATTACAAAAACCAACTAAAAAACACCCTAAGTTATAACTTAGGCCCAATAATAGGATATATCTTATTACCAAACTTTTTGAATACTAAATGAAAAAATGGAATAAATATATATTAATATGAAGCAAATGATACAAATGGATATGTAAACTAAAATAATCCAAAAAAAAAAAAAAAAAAAAACTTGACGGAATCCGATGTGACTTTTTGCGGAAAAGTTGAATTATTAATTTATTATTATTATTGTTGTTGTTGTTGTTGTTGTTGTTGTTATTATTATTGTTATTATTTTATTTTACTATATTATCATTAATAATAGCGATATTTTATCTAGTACCCCTCAAATTTTCGACTTTTTATATGATACCCCTACACTTTTTAAAACATACATGATACCCCTAATTGTTGTCATTATCCGTAAATGTAACCATGAACTTTCTTTTCTATCAATTAAACTCAGTTTTAATTTAGACGTTAAGTGATGACTTAGATGCGTAACCAAGATTGCCATTTACTATCTCGTGACTTAAAGACTCTATTAAGCTCAATATCCATCTTCATCCTAATATTTATTGATATATATGGGTAAAATGGGCTAAAAAAATTTGACGAAAAATAATTTACTGTTCCCTTACAAAATTATCACGTCTAAGATGGATATTGAGCCTAATGAGTCATTCTATCATGGGATGATAAAAAAAAAAAAAAAAAAAAAAAAAAAAAAAAAAAAAAAACTTGTTTACGTGGCCCAAAAAATCACTTAATGCTTAAAACTTAGTTTAATTGAAGAAAATAAAGTCACTTAATGCTTAAAACTTAGTTTAATTGAAAGAAATAAAGTTTAGGGGTACATTTAGTGATAATGACAATAATTAGGGGTACCATGTATGATTTAAAAAGTGTAGGGGGTACCACGTAGAAAGTTAAAAAATTGAGGGATACCATATAGAATATTCTTTAATAATATAATAATATTATAATAATACAGTAATAATATAAATATATTAATAATAATAATGATATTTATATAATATAGCAACAATAATATATTTTAATATTTATTTTGTTATTATTATTATTATTATTATTATTATTATTATTATTATTATTATTATTATTATTATTATTATTATTATTATTATTATAATATTATAACTATTAGTATATCATTATTACATTTTTAGTGTTGATACTAATAAATAATAATAATAATAATAATAATAATAATAATAATAATATGTATAATATAATTATTAATTTATTAATTTAATTACTATATTATTATAGTATCATTATTATCTTATATTATTACTAAAATTATATTATTACTATTATTATTATTATTATTATTATTATTATTATTATTATTATTATTATTATTATTATTATTATTATTATTATTATTATCATTATCATTATTTATACTATTATTACTTTTAATCTTCAATTAATTAAAATTATTGAGATAGTCTAAAAATCCATAGTATTAAACAAAATTTGAAAAAGTTAAAAGAAAAGTTAAGAAAAGTACAACTAAAGAAAACATCAGAAACGTTAATAAAACCTCAAATATATATTACAAAAAATTTAAGAAAAGTAACAAAAAACTTCAAAAAACTTAAGAAAATTTCAGAAGTCGGACTTTAAAAAAAACATTTTTTTGGGTCCAATATGAGCCGCAAGGGCAATACAATGTGGGAGGGGGCAGAGGCGGACCCAATTTTTTTTTGGTGTCACACAATTTTATGTATTCGTATTTTCTTTCCCGACGTCGACACCGTACCTAGCTAGTACGAGTAAGATATTGAAGTGTTATTTACCTGATTTATGTATCTCTCTCTGTATTACATAAGATAAGCACATAGTATAAACACCAAAACATGAGTACATACTTGAATTTAACATTTTTACGCTCTAATTATGTTATAAGTACAAAATTAACGTAAAAAATTTACAATTAAATGGCAAAATATGAACCCGCAAACAATTGATGTAGTATTTAATCTTTTATGTTGTCGTTTGATATTTATTATAAAAATGTAATTATTTGGATTAATAACTTGATTAGATATAATTTGTGGTTGATTGGATTCACATAATATTGTTTTTTTTGGTGAGTTAAAAAAAAAAACAATATTATCTAATATTATGTAAATCATATTGTAAAAGACAATTAACTCAATGCAAGACAATTGATTCTTTAATTTATAGGTGAATTAATGGAATTTTTGTAATATTGCCCGAAAGTTTCTTTTAATTCATTCTTACCCCGTTTTCATGATAAAATATGAAACGGAGTGTAATTTTGTCTTTATTCACCTTCTCCACTTGTAATTTTTTGTTACTATGGAGTAATACACAATATGTGTTTGTTTTGTAAAATATTATCATCAAATTAATAATCGTACTATGTATGTCATTTTGTATTATGCCATCACGGTCCTATCATAATAGTGACTTGACTCTGTCCCTTGTGTTCCCCACCTATGGTAATTAACCAGCTAGTCATTAAACCTTCAAATGTACTAAAAATTTAAGCCCTGGCTGAAATTTAATCCTGGTTTCGTCCTGGCGAATGGAATCAGTTTAAAAATAGTTATTGCATCCAATTACATTCATTAAATTCCTAGGAGATTACTTGCTGCATCTAAATTATAAAGATTAGTATAGTTGTACGTTAGTGGCACTGCAAACGTTTCAAGTTCTCCGATGTCGTGAAACGCAGGTAATGAAGACAAGGATTAGTACAGGATTTCGAAACTCTTTTGAATTTGTGAAACACATGTGCCAGTTTGGGACGAAACTTTAAATAAATGTTGATTAAACCATGTGGCTATATATATAGAGGAAGTTGTAGCACCTCAAACACCATCACCACAAAAATAACATCTCTTACACTTCAAACATATATAGTAAAAACAAATAAAAGCAGCCATTTTGGGATTCCTGATCATCACCATTGTCTCTCATACTCATGCCAAGACAGTGTATGATCTCCTCGGGAGTTATGGCCTCCCGAAAGGACTCCTCCCCGAGGGTGTAACCGAGTACAAGTTCGACAAAGAGTCCAAGACTCTGACGGTTACTTTGCCCAATTTGAAAGCCGGCAAAATATGCTCGGTTACTAGTGTTGTAACAGAAGCAAAGAGTAAAGAGAAAAACGAACAACAAATAAAGAACGCACAGATTTACGTGGTTCACTAACGATGTGTTAGCTACGTCCACAGGGCGAAAGGGAGAGTGTTTTATTAATTTGAGAGGAGTTTCACATTACAGATTCAGAACAGTATGATAAGCATGAGAAACTAGGGTGAGGGTTAGAGAGTTTATATAATACTCTTTAAACCCTAATACAGAGTTTGACCTAATTTAGGCCCAGACAGAACCCTAGCCCATTAGCTGATAACAGGGTGGACCCCCGAATAGTCACTCGAAGTGGCAACAGACAGATTCAAGGCATATATCTAACAAGTAGGAATGTGGAAATCTTGGGTGTTGTATTCGTTTACAACAGGGTGGACCTACAACCAACCGTTTCAGCTAAACTTGAATATAAAAGACACTTAGTAATATCGAGGGAATCACAGCCACGGTAAACGTTTTGTTTGGTTTCAGGAAGTGCGATAATGTCAAAATAACTGAATTTAAAGTTGTAGGAAACAATATTAAGTTCATATCTGCATCACCAATAAACGATTGCAAGGAGAGTCCAGAATTTGAAATCCAGGAAAGTTACAATACACCTCAAAAATGTGTTGTCCGCAATTCCTACTCGACACTGCCTTGGTGGTTGGTTGACATCATCTCGAAAAACAGCCAAGATGATGACATTCCTTTGATTTACTACAAAGGTGCTCGTGCGCTCCTTCCTCATGATAATGCTTAATTCACTTCTGCTCAACGTAACACACTATGCATGCATACGTACCGTGTATGTATGTTTGCATGCATAAGTCTATCTAGTTTCAATCGTATGTCATATACGTACTCATATGTATCTATGTATCTATATGTATGTATGTATGTCTGTCTTAAGACTTTCTAGTTTCTATTATATGTCTTAAGCTCATATGTGTGTCATGGAGGTCGATGTACTTAAATAAATTCAGTCGCTGCTTTTCTTTTCGACCTGTTGTAATGTATTACGGAGTAGTCTGTATTAAATAAATAAATTCAGTCGCTCTTCTTTACGTTTCATGTTTGCCTCTTTAATTATATTGGATGGACTCTCATATGTAGAGTAGTTAATAAATAAGTTTACGGGTGTTTCTTTAAAAATTAGTATGTCTCATATATGGGACAGTCTCACGTGAGATTTGTTGTTTTAACTATAGTCAAGTAACCAAAAAGACTTATAATTGGAAAATACTTTAAATTTGAATAGAAAATTAATTATAACGAAATTTTAAGGAAGCCACTTAAACATAAATTGTTAAAATGTGACTTGAAGATGAAATTTGCTTATGTTGCTTTGTCCCACATTGGTTTAACAAATAAGTTGTGGGTAATGTGCTTAATATATTCTCCGTATATAGTACCAATGTTCCACATTAGTGAGAAAAATGGAGTTGGACATTCCTACACTTATATATAGGAGAGTCCTTTACCATTTTCCTCACTCCAAAATCTCCAAGTTTGACTATCTTATATATTGACAAAGATAGCTTATAAAAGTTGTAATTTGCATTTTCCATAGTAAAATATACTCCCTGTATTCCACCTTTTTCCTCCCATTTACCCAAAAAGGAAATTCCATTTTTTTCCTCCCATTTCACAATTTACACTAACACTTTCTAAATATGGACACCTACTTTTTTGTGGAACCCATTTGCTACACACTCATTACTATTTGTTTAATATTATTCCTTACTCTTTGTGCAATAACAAATGGGAGACAAAAGATGGGATAGAGGGAGTACTAGTTTGTGTGCCCGACCCCTGCCCGGGCCATGCATCATTAATTACTATTTTTTTTTAAAAATATTATTTGTATATATTTATCAATTAGAATATAATCATATATGATATGTAATATAACAATTTTCTTAAATGTGATTACTTAATACATAAAAAACACTACTACAAAAAATGGATTAGAAAACACACAATAGAGAACACTCAACTTGTGGAAGCGATTTTTAAAAGTAAAGAGAACACCTCAACTAGATAAGTGTTTTGTAAATGAACAAATAAAAAACACCTTTTATTTTTGACAGCTCTCTATTGAATTAAAAAAAAAAAAAAAAAAAAATTAAGTAAATAAACCTAAGCTTCATTTTTCTAAAATAAACCTACTGGAAGTTACTATATTCTCCCCTAAAATCAATTAAAAACCTAATTGGTAAAGGTAAGTTTCTATTGGACCCTCTACTTTTCTTTCACCGTTATAAAAGATGTCACCGACTCTATGTCGGGATCATCAACATCGCCGACGTATATGCCACAATGACATCGGAGTTTGCGAGAAGCATAGGTTTCACATTATATTATTCGATACCATTGGTAAAGGTAAGTTTACATCCCTATTTGTTTGTAGTTTTCTCAGATTTGAGGATTTATCATTCTGATTTGGGAATTGTTCGTTTTAATTATGTTTGAATTGGAATTAATTTGTTTGTAGCGACATCTGGGTCTTCAAAAGTTAATTTCTTTCAGATCAAAAAGTACACCGTGCATGTCGGTGTTGCTCTCTTCGCCGTTGTTCAATATCATGTTGCCAAGGTAACCATCTCTTTTAACCTAATTTATTTTGATTGACTGATTGTACAGTTCATTAATGTTATGTTATTGGGATTATTTTCATCATTTTATAAGTTTGTATGTATCATTGGTATGTGCATTCTGATGAATCCATCTTTTCAGTTACAATATATGTTGTGGAATTTAATCCGATTACTCTGATTGAAAATGAATAAGTCAAACAAATTCATCCGATTACTCTGATTGACGCAGGTGTAAGCGTGCTGAACGTTATTGTTTTGCAGCAACTTTGAGCTTGCCTTTATTCAATTTCAAGTAGAATCAAGACGTCCATAACGTACCTTTTGAAAGGTAATTAAGTATACTTTCCAATTCAGCATGAATCACACAAAAATATGACCTAGAGTTCAGGTTATGATCCTCTTAATGAACACATATGAAATCTGGAACCCGAACTGATTTATCGAAATTGTGGGTCGACTTGGCAGACCTGTGATCTCCCTCATACAAATAAATCACACAAATACTATATACCAAATTAAAGGTAATTGAGGTAGCTATCCAACGCATTTGGTCTCACCTCATTTGGATATATAGACTGAGAAATATGCAGCTCTAAGTGTTAACAGGTCACTGCCATAAGCGGCTATACGTTTCAGATTATAACCATTGACTTGCAGACGTCATATCTCTTTGCTCCCTGTGAACCATATAACCCACCCTATATCACTATAAAGCTTATTGAGGTAGCTTTCATAAGCATTTCATTTCATTAAATTTGGATAAGCGGATTATGAGATATGATTGATTCTTTCTTTATTGTGTCAAAATGCGACTGCTTGCTTGCAATTGTGACAACGTGTAGTCCACAACCTCCTGGATCGAACACTTTGCTGACAGTGATAATCACGACTTGTTACATGATATTGTCTAGATGTAATGGTGGCTAGGTTTTGTAACTTTACTCTCCTTAAACATACATTTTCCCCATATCATGTTAATCACCCTCATTTGTTTCTGCCCACTCCTTTACACGTTCGGTGTCTAGATTGTAATTAGTTATATATGTGTAATTATATTAGTCGAGGCTATTATTCTGTTTAATTGTGACAGTATGTGCAATCTACTAGCCTCTTCTTCATACTCACTTAATTTTTATGTTTATCTTCTTAATTTTCTAATTCACTTGAAGCTGATTTTATGTTATGGTTTAGATTCATATGCATTTGAATGTGTTATAATGTTGTATGTGTTATGATGCTAAATCCGAGTATCCTTTATTACTTTTGCCTACCTTTGTCTTGAAATCCATAGAAATACTAATTTTTTATGCTTTATGTACAGCTAATGATCTTGTCAATCCCTGATATTCGAGTTCAGCTGCATAACAACTCAATCACATGGAGAAAGAGGTTTATCAATTCAGTTTGTGCTTCATTGATTAGATTTTCTCTTTGCAAAAGTATGTTGCGTCCATTGATATCTACGTTTTTGAGATTATGCAGTGTAGGCTTCTGTTACATGGTACCTACATGTCGCCTTCTACGCCTTTTACAATGTGTACGTACCTTATTATTTATATTCCTTTTTTGCATACGAATTTTTTTGATCAACTCCAATAGTCCTTTATTTTTGTACTTCGTATATAATGACTTTTACTTGTGTTGATTTACCGTAGATATTATGTTTAATTCTCGTAGGACATGGATGCGGATTAGCATTGCCCACTTCAATGATTAAAGCGCTTGTGATTTATTCATGATCTGTCACTGTTTTACTAACTAAATGAGCTTTACAAATTGAGGCTAGGAGGCCAAGAAGGTGTAGTACGGAGTACTAACTAAGTTTTCTTTTTTTATTGTAATTTGTATTTTTTTAGTTAGAAATTCTCTGATGATTAAAATAATGTAATGATTATAATTATTGTAAATTGGTTTTCTTTTTTTTTTTTTTTTATTAATTGCATTAATTTTAATTTTAATTTTTATTTAATTTCATTTTCATTTTTTTTTTGAAAAAAAATTAAAGAATAGAGAACTGTTGGGTAATCAAGCGTTTTCTACACCAAACAAAAGAGAACAGTTAACATGGACACCTGTTCTTTATTCATATGCAAAGAGAACAGTTATTTAACCCCACTACTCTCATTCCACAAGTAATAGAAAACAGTGTTGAAGTACAAGTGTTCTCTAAAATTAGGAATACAAAACGCCTCTTTCACCCGTTCTATAACCTTTATAGATCGGTGAGGAGAAGAACGCCTCTAAGGCGTTCTCTAAGCCTTAATTCAACAGTTTTCTATGCCTATTTTCGTAGTAGTGAAATAAATAAATAAATAAATGCTAATTTTGTATCCTCTTACGGCTTACCTATAATAAAAGAGTGTATGGTCAATGTTAGTGCTTGACTTTGCGTAATACTCCCCTACTTCATGGTTGGACAAAATTATATATGGAGTTATTTACCAATTCGTTAGCATGCATGACAATGATTTGTATTGTCATTCTTAATCTTAAAGACTTTATAATTAGACTTATTTTTTTGCATAACATCAGCATTAATCTAATATATATATATATATATATATATATATATATATATATATATATATATATATATATATATATATATATAGAAATAGGATCCTATGAATCCACTCAAATTTGGTGAGTCCTGCATCCTCATAATAGCCGTCGGATCTAATTAATTTGGAGCGTTGAGATTGTGCCACGTGTCCCTTACCCTTACCCTCATATAAGGCGTCAAAAAATTGAAAATCAAATCATTTTCGACGATAATTTTCTCTCTCTAAAAACAAATCATTTTCGACCACAGGTTTCTCACCAGGCTATTCATCTTCTTCGTCTTCTCCGGCGAAATTTCTTCAGTTCCTTCGTCATTTCTTCAGTTCCTTTGTCATTTCTTTAGTTCCTTCATCTTCGATCATCTTTTGCTCGTTCTCTTTCTTATTTGCTCGTTCTCGTTCTCCGGCGATTCAAGCTTCGTTCTCCGGCGAAATTGATTTCTTCAGTTCCTTCGTCTTCGATCATCTTTCGATTATTCTTCAGTTCCTTTATCTTCGATCAGTTTCTTCAGTTCGTTCATTTATTTCGGTTGTTTTCGACTTTTAACCTAATTTCTACTTCTAAGGTAAATTTCGACTTTATCTTCGATCAATTTCTACTTCTAATTTCTACTTTAATTCTACTATTTTGTTTGTTTTTCAACTTCATTTTTTGGATCTGTGTTAGGTTTTCTTATTTTTTCGTGCATGTTTATCAATTTTGCTTTAATTTGGCATATACTTGCTGTTGATGTATAGTTTTTAAATTTGAAGTAATTAAGATGAATTTGAAGTAATTAGGTTTTTTACGGAGTAATTAGGGTGATTTTGCACAAATTTGGATCTGCATTTTTTCGTGCATGTTGAAATTAGGGTTTTATATTTTTTCTGTTGTAAATTTTTCCTGCATGTTTAATCAATTTTGCTCTAACTTGACATATACTTGCTGTTGTTGATGTATAGTTTTTAAATTTGAAGTAATTATGATGAATTTGAAGTAATTAGGTTTATTACGGAGTAATTAGGGTGATTTTGCACAAATTTAAAAGAAATTTATTGTTAATAGTGTTTAGTAGATGAAATTCAAAGTAATGAGAACGAATTGTAAGTAATTAGTATGATGAATTTTAACATTTCTTATTGTTCAATAAATTTTGGTTAATTTTTGTAGTTTTTTTTTGATGTATTGCTGCTGTTTTATGTTTAGATGATGATTTTGAACTAATTAGTATGTATTTTTAAGTAATGATGATAATTATGTTCAAGTAATTAAGATTAATTGATGTTTTTGAAGTAATCATGATAATTAGTATATATTTTGTTAATTTAGTTTATATTTCGTGTTACTGTAATGTATCTATTCTGTTACTATATTGTGTTCCTTCATTGTGTGTTTAGTTATGCAACATTGAATTAGGTTTATATTGAATTAGTCACGCAACAATATTGACTTTTATTTTTTGCCAAATAACTAGGGTTTCTTTTGACCATAAAATGATTTTTAAGTGCAAGGGTTGGGGTGTAAATGTTGTTGAACAAGACAAAGCTGCTTTTGTCAACGATTACAATAATAAGAGAAAGGAAAGCATGAGGTCTATATTTGGTGAGGAGAATAGTGTTAAGATCAGAAAGTACGGAAGGCAACGAGTCCAAGGTCTTATTGATGTGTTTAGTAAGCTTGATTACATGGAACTCATCTTCAACAAACTTGAGGATCGATTTGACAAAGCTTGTGTGGCTGAAGTTTGTAGGTGTTGGGCATCGATGTTTTTATTGGCTAATAAAGATGATCCTCGTATTGGAATAGAATATGAAAATAGCTTAACAAGAACATTTGACCTGGGGGTAGAAATTGTGAGCAGAAATAACATTGTAATATGTACACGTTGTGTGTGTTACAAGACATTTAATAGAGTCGCACAAGAACATATACATTTTTTTCAGTGGTTAAAAGAACATCATGTTGAACATTTGATCATAGAAGAAGCTGAAGATACTTCTCTGACCAACTGCAGCTCTGAGGAATTTGCTCCAGGAGTTGATATCGGAATGCATGTTTTTACTAAAAAAGGGAAATGATGTAATAATAATTGACTAAGTAATTAATTAGATCATTGTATTTCCATATTTTGTAATCCTTAAAAATGAAAATTATGTAATAGCATTTGACTTTGTAGTAATTAGGTTCGAATATGTAAGATATTAGTGTATGTACTGGATTAGTGTAGTAATTAGGTTCGAATATGTCAAATATTAGTGTATGTACTGGATTAGTGTAGTAATTAGGTTCGAATATGTAAAATATTAGTGTATGTAATACACTTTTGTGTAAAACTTTTTGATGTAAAATATTTATTCTATTAATCTAATGTTTTAAGTCTTTATTTTTTGCTACTTAAATTTTTGTTACTATAATGTTTTTATTCTGTTACTTTAATTTATATTGTGTGTTACTTTAATTTATATAGTGTGTTACTTTGATTTATAAAGTCTTTATAATGTTGTTTTTATGCTATACTGTTTTTATTTTGTTACTTTAATTTATATATTGTGTTACTTTAGTTTATATAGTTTGTTACTTTAATTTATTTTAGTCTTTTACTTGAGGGTAGTTTGTTTGTTGTTGTATATTTGATGTGATTTTTTTTTTTTTTTTTTGTTTTGTACAGCATATCATGGATGAGACAAGATGTATTACTGGTGCTGAAGAGTCTTCTTCACCAACTCCTCAAATTTTAGTGAAGGAGACGAACACGCTTGTTGTCCCAAAGGTACAAGGGAAAAAAGTGGATTTGGTGCGTACTAATAAAGGCAAAGCTGGTCAAAAGTGAGTTATATTTTTTATTAGAATTCCGTATATAGTCTGTTATCCTTTATGTCTTCTTTTTTTGCTTTTTAATATGTATTTTTTTATTTTATTTCCATAATTTCGTGTTCTGTATTTCAATTTATGTTGTTCATGTTTTGCTTTCTGTTTTTTATTTTTCTGCAGGAGCACTCCTTACCAGACGAAATGTCGGCCAAACAATTTGGTTAAGCTTATTGAGAAGTTGTCGTCCGCACAAAAGCAAGTTGTTAAGGACATCGGTTTTGGAGGTTTATTGGATTTGAAAATTACTGTAGTGCCGCAATCAATAGTGGAATGGTTTGTCGATGCTTTTTCTGATTCAAGCCATCTATTTCATGCTTCTGCAACTAAAGAATTCCTACTCTCTAGTGATTATGTGCATGATGTTTTTTTACTACCGAGGGGTCCTCGAAAGATTGATTTAGTCGCCATCGGTCGGTAGTAAAATGTCTTCCAGGAGGACATAAAAGTCGTTTGGCGTAAGAAGTTTGGGATCGTGATCTTTGGTGTTATTTCACTGTCCGAAATACATGATATTTTGTCTAGGCATAAGCATGCGGATGATCATTTCAAGCGCTTGTTCGTGTTGTACTCTATGTCTTGTTTTCTGGCTCCAACAGCAAATCATAGTCTTGATTTCAGGCTGTTGAAATCAGTAGACGATGTGTCTGCTGTTAGTCAGTTAGATTGGTGTGCACACGTGCTTGACGAACTTGTGTCTGCATTTCAAACCTGTAAGTCGGGTGAACGATCCGTTCTACGTGGCTGTATTGTCTTCTTGATGGTGGTGTACTTTCATCGCTTTGATTTTAGAGGGGTTGCGATGCCTACTGAACTCCCTCTCATTCAACATTGGTCGGATGAGAGCTTCAAAAAACGGATAAATGATGAGTTGAAGACGGGGTCTTTGGGTAATGCACCTTTCAGTAAAAATCATTACCCTCGTAGTGGCAATGTCCCTGAAGCTTCTCCAGTCAGACATCAAGCTGAAGTACCAGATATGTCTGCTGCTAATGTAAGTTGTGTTTAAAGTTTACATATTCTGTGTTACTTTAGTATATATTCAGTGTTACTTTAGTTTATATTCTGTGTTACTTCAGTGTAATATCCTGTGTTACTTTAATTTATAATCTTTTCCTTGAATACATATTCTGTGTTACTTTATTATGTATTCAGTGTTACTTTAGTTTATATTCTGTGTTACTTCAGTGTAATATCCTGTGTTACTTTAATTTATATTGTCTTTTACTTGAATACCTATTCTGTGTTACTTTAGTATATATTCAGTGTTACTTTAGTGTATCTTCTGTGCTACTTTAACATATTTCATCTTTAATTCATTTTTAGGATCTTGGAGAACTATTAATGAGGTTGAAAGGGGTTTCTGAAGAGTTCCATCAGAAATCCACTGCAATCATTAACTTGATAAAGGTCAAGTGGAATGACTTTCCAGTTCGGGAGTCGTCCCCTTCTTCATCTCCAACACTTACTCCCACCCAAAAATTTTTTGCGGACCCTCTTCTGCACTTATATGTAGATGAGATATATCGGCATCTTGGTCCTATGAAAGCGGCTGCTGATAGTATTCCGTCATTTGATAAGTTTTGTGAGAACCTCAAAGAAGCCAGTCGTGCTGGATTCGGTTCTAATGATAGTGCTGCGAAAAATGATGGTGGTGATGATGGTGATGTCAACTTAGGGGATGATGGTGCTGCTAATGATGGTGGTGATGATGGTGGTGATGATGGTGGTGATGATGCTGCTAATGATGGTGTTGATTTAGTCGTTGGGAATGTTCTGCGTGAATTAAATTCTTTTGGTGCTGGTGATGATGGTGTTGGTGATGATGGTGCTGCTGCTGATTTAAATTCTTTTGATGCTGGTGAAGATTTTGATGGTGTTGATGATGCTGCTCCTCATAATGGTGGTGTCGGAGTTGGTCCCTATCACCCGTATTTGTTGCATTCAAACATAGAGGAGAGCATAATGAAAATAGTACCGGAAGAGTTCGGCTGTAGCATTAACTGTGGTGAACCTGATGGCAGCTGTAATGTTGTCTCAGCACACTTAATAGAGAACTATAGTTTGTTCTCATGTGTCTTGAAGCTTCGAAAGGATGTCATCGACTATTGCTTTGTCGATGATAATGACTTTAGTCGAGGGTTAGATTTCTTTCCTTTTTAAAATTTAAAAAAATAAACTTACATTAATATGATTAACTTGTATTTTTTTATTTCCTGTTACTTTAACCTGTATACCTTGTTACTCTAGTTTTATATGTCTGTTACTTTTGCACCTGTCACTTTAACTTGTATTTGTTGTTACTCTAATTCTATATGTCTGTTACTCTATTTTATTTGACTCCTTATGTGAATTTTATTGTCTCTTTCAGTGAAGTGCTTTTTAGTTATGGGCCTTTCTATTTCATAAGCCGAGACGACATTTTGACGCTGATGCCGGGTATAGAGATTTCTTCACCAGTTATTGAATGCTGGTGTTTTCTTCTAAATGCTCTTAATTTTCAAACCAAATCGTCGAATAAGGTTTCTCGGCTATTCATCGGGTTAACTCACTGTGTATGTCATCTATCACGTACTTTTTTTAGTTCTTACTGTACTGTTTTGTTTTTTATGATTGTTTATTTTATTTTTTTAATTTTTTTTTTTTTTTTTTTTCCAGGATTCTTTTAGGAATTTTTTACTTGCGAGTACACGGAAAGATAAAAATACCCTGTCAAAAGAAGTTCATAAGGCGTGGGACAATTGGATTTCCATTCAACCTGACATGTGCAATTTGAATTCAGATTTGGTAATATCATCTATCATTTTAAAATTAATTGAATTAAACTAAATCATTTTCATTCTCCTTGTCTTTAAAATTTCTGCTTTTTTTTTTTTGTAGGTATTTATTCCCATTCATTCTGGTACTCATTATAGTTGTGTATGTATCAACTTTTTGAAGAAGAGGTTTGAGTATTTAGACAATCAGGATTATGGTGATGGATGGGAAGGTTCTGTTTTAGAATCATATGCCAAACGATCTGTAAGTGTGCCTCGCTGCAATTATTCTTTAATTTTTATTTTCATTTCATAAATTAATATTTTTTTTTGTTGTCTAGGCTCAATTGAAGTGTTCATACTTAACGAAAAAGGGTATCAAAAAAGCTAAGGATTCTCGTCATTTTGAACTTGTCAACATACCGTTTAGTTGGCAATTGGATAAGACTGCAAACAACGACTGCGGTTTGTTCGCAATGTTTCACATGACTTTCTACCAGGGGGACGTTTTTTGTTGCGGGCTGAATTGTAACACCCCGGCCCCAACCAAAGGCCGGAATGTCATTCACGGTAGCTCGCCAGGCTGCGTACATCGCCCACAGACCAACACGGGCCCTTTCCAGCGCACTTTGTCCTCACTCGTGCGCATCCTGAGAACTTCCCAGGAGGTCACCCATCGTAAGACTACTCTCCAGCAAGCACGCTTAACTGAAGAGTTCTTAAGATGAGTCACCAGAAAAGAAGATGCATCTTGTTGATATGAGTAGTACTTACAATCCTTTTAAGCACTATATCACTTGAGCCAACACATGAACCTATTCAACGGGGAACCCGGCCCGAATAACCTCGGACAACACCGGGTGTTACACACCCCCACTTGAAGAACGCAACGTCCTCGTTGCGCCTGGTAGCTACTTACAATATAGCATTCCAGAATCCTCCCCAGCTAGGTGCGTACCTAGGATTCGACCACACGGCTAGGTGCGTACCTAGGATTCGACCACACGGTCGCCGGGTTGCTCTGATACCATTTGTAACACCCCGGCCCCAACCAAAGGCCGGAATGTCATTCACGGTAGCTCGCCAGGCTGCGTACATCGCCCACAGACCAACACGGGCCCTTTCCAGCGCACTTTGTCCTCACTCGTGCGCATCCTGAGAACTTCCCAGGAGGTCACCCATCCTAAGACTACTCTCCAGCAAGCACGCTTAACTGAAGAGTTCTTAAGATGAGCCACCAGAAAAGAAGATGCATCTTGTTGATATGAGTAGTACTTACAATCCTTTTAAGCACTATGTCACTTGAGCCAACACATGAACCTCTTCAACGGGGTACCCGGCCCGAATAACCTCGGACAACACCGGGTGTTACAAATGATGTCGTCATGAGGACCTTATATAGAGCGAAAATTGCTTCCACTCTTATTCTTAGCGACATCAACATTTTGAGGTCAGATGTTCTTGAGAAAGTGAATCAGTTCACAAACATCAAGATGTCACTGTTGCCTCAACTTGAAGAAAAACGAAGAAAGGCAGCTGAAGAAAAACGAAGAAAGGCAGCTGAAGAAGAACGAAGAAAGGCAGCAGAAGATGACCAAATTCAGCCTGATGTGACGGAAAATGTCGCTGTGAATGAAGGAATGCCGAGTGTTGTCACAGAGAATGCCCCTGTGAATAATGCCCCTGTGAATGACCCAGTGAATGTCGCTGTGAATGAAGAATTTTCAACAACCACAGCCCAACCAAAATCGAACTTGACTGAAGTCACGTCATCTCCTACTACTGTTTTGGGTAGCAGGAAGAGGAAGACAGGAGATGGACTGGGTTGTAGTTTGGACTGTGGAGTGGCAGACAATGAGGTCCTACTTATTTCAGCATATATGAGGTTACATCAATCGCTATTTTCTAATATGCTGAAGTTGAGGAAGGAAGTCCTTGACTACGTGTTTTTAAATCATCATAAATTTCAAAATCAGTAAGTTTTCTCATTTATTTTGATTTCTATTATTTTATTTTATTGTCTGTGTTACTTTAGTGTATGTTCTATGTTACTTCAGTGGAATATCCTGTGTTACTTCAATATATATTGTCTTTTACGTGAATACATATTCTGTGTTACTTTAGTATATATTTAGCGTTACTTTAGTGAATATTCTGTGTTACTTTAACAGATTTGATCTTTAACTTGAGTATATACTTTGTTTTCTATGGATATGTTACTTCAATTTATTTTGTCTGTTATTTTAATTCATTTTCTGTGTTACTTTAGGGATTGTAACCTTAATTATTTCAGATTTTTTTTTTATTTTTTTTATTTGATTTTTTATATTTTTGATAACACTTTGTATGTGTCTATTTATTGAATTTCCCCTTTGCAGGGAGTTATTGTGTTCATTTGGTGATTTTCCCTTCTTAAGAAGGGATGATTTTCTTACGATGCAACTGGATAAGAATTTGAGCACAAGTGTTGTAGAATGTTTGTCAGTGTTGCTCAATGAGCTTGAATTCAAAGACCCATTATCTCCTTCCAAAATGTATTTTGGAATTCGTCACATGGTAATAGTTCTTATCTTTGTGTGTTTTTTTATCCTTGTTTTCTTTGAAAGTTTTTTGTTACAGTAAATTATTTCGTTTTCACTTATATGCTCTTGTTTTATGATAGGATGCTCTTCATCGTATCTATGAAGCATTGTTCGAGGGAACTCAACCAGATGATATGTATGGGAAATTGTTTGAAATTTGGAAGTCTTTCCTTAATACAAATCTTCATAAATGCAATCTAAAGGCGGACATAATTTTCATCCCCTTACTCGTTGATGATCACTATTTTTGTGTATGTGTTTTATTCAAAGAGGGTGTTGTTCATGTCCTCGACAATGACGTCTATCGTACTTGGGACAGTAGTGAAGTGTACAATTGGTCCAAGATGGTGGTATGTTCTAGTCTTTGTTCATTAGTACAATCTAATGCATTTATTTTTGTATATTATTAATGTTACTCTAGTTTATTTTTATTGTTACTTTAGTGTGTTTTTGATGTTACTGTAATACATTTTGCTGTTTTGCTTATTTTGTTTTAGGTTGGTCTTCATCGACTTTTTCGATCGGGCAGGCATTAAAAGAGATGAAGATTGTATTCAATTTGACGCTCAAAGACATCGATTTCCTTGGCGTAAACAGGAGATTTGAAACTGGAATCTGGAATATTTCTATTAATGCACATGGTCTGTTACGACGGGAAGCAATTTGAATCTGAGTTGAAGAAGAAGCCATGCAGACGGAGTTATGCTGCTGAAATTGCTGCTTCCTTGATATTATGTGACTACAACGATGAAAGAAGTGAAGTTCTTAAGAAAGTTCAAACATTTATCAAGGAAAAGCGTATAATATGGAGTCCTTCATTATATCAGTCACGAATCAAAGGCAAACCGGCTCCGACTTTGGTAAATAAAAGGAAAGCCGTTGTAGATGGGAAAGCAACTAAGCCACGTTCAAAGAGGCCAAAACCTAATCTTGATTCAAAGATACCTTCCGATGTTGACGATGAAGAGGACTCTACCTTTTTGGTAATTGACGAGTCTTTGGATTGGCTTAAGACTTTCTTAACTGATCCTCCTAAGGAGTATGTGTACCAAAAAAAACTGATCCTTCTAAGGAGTATGTGTATTTGTGTTTTGTTTATTTGTTTTTTAAAATTTTTCCTTTCTCTAAAAAAGTCTAATTTCAATATTTTTTTTTTTTGGTCTTTTCTAACAGCGACGTTCCAAAGAGCATACAGTACCACAAAAGGGTGGAGCAAATCGCAGAATCAGGAAGAGGTAGACGTAAATCTGAAAGGGCCAAGAAATAGATTGTTGTTTATAAATGATTCTGATTTTTGTACAACTCTGTTTGTAAATGTTATTTTGTGTGGAGCTAGCTAGTCTTGATTGAAATGGCTTATTTTGTTTATAAATGATTCTGATTTTGTAGAACTCTATTTGTAAATGTTATTTTCTGGTTCTAGTGATTGTTACTTTAACATCTGTTATTATATGTTACTTCAATACATTCCCCCTGTTACTCTAATGTAGTTTCATTGTTACTTTAACAGTAATGTTACTTCAATAGTGTTAATTTATTTTTCTCTTACTTAGCTCCCAATCATTTTTGTTACTTTATTATTCAAGTAATTTAGTCAATTAATTCAAATTATAGGATTGAAAACTACCAACTATCATCTATAATAAAAATTGAATCACTATACGCCTATACCAATAATATAAATTGAAAATTACAAGCACGATAGAGAAATTAATAAGGTATTTGATGTTACTTAAACAAAAACAATAAAAATTCAACTATAAAAAAAATAAAATTAAATACTATAATCTATACTGATGTTACTTTAACACGGTAACCGTGTAACTTTAATACTATACTGATGTTACTCTAAAAAAAATTATAAAAGTTCAACTATAATAAAAATTCAAATACTATAAGTCTATTTTTCCTATACTTTATTTCTTGAATGTTCTTTTCGATCTTTTCATGATCACATAAAAAAAAAAAAAAGAAAAAAACAATAAAATTAAATATATATTAATAATGTCACTCTATTAATATGTAAAATAGAGCTATTGTTACTGTAATGTGTAACAGTTGTTACAGCAATGTACATTTAGTGTTATTGTTACTGTAATGTGTAAAGGATGTTACTATAAGATATACTTACATTTACTCATCGTTTTCATCTTCTTCTTCTCCATCTGCTGCTTCTTCTTCTTCAGTTGCATTTTGATTTTCTGGCATCTTCTCAACAAAAGAAAAAGGGCAGTTTCTCTTATCATGATTAGCCATTTGTTTGCAATTGTTGCAAAGCCTTTTCGGTTTTTTCGCTTTGGCAATTGATTGCTTTTTGTTGCTAATCAGCCTTTTACCACTTCCTTTGTTTTTCGAGTGATTCGGTGGCAATATATTAACTTGTTCAGGATCCTTACAGCCAAGCAACATCTCCAATTCCTTCTCCTTTGTGATGTTTTACGTTGAGGATCCATTTTGATTACGAATTGTTTCAAAGATTTCAAAGAAACTCTCTTATTTGACACTCATTCTTTGAAGATAGGACACCAATAATGCCATAGAACTCAGACCAAACTTTGGATATCTCTACCTTCGTAACGTCAATCACGTCGCAATCATCAACAAGGTTGCCCTCAACATCATAGGCACCTCTCTTAAGTGCGTCTTTGGACCATCTCAGCATGATGTACCGTTCAGGTATCTGTTCCACTCGCTTTCCCGACAGCACCCAAATTACGTGCCTACACAGAAGCCCTTTCCTCTCAAACAACTTGCAGGAGCACTTTACTTCAACGTTCACTCCGCTATACTGAACTTCATACGTCTTCTCTCTCAACGTATCTTCAACCAAAGTAGTTTCACATACACTCGTCTTTGTGTACCCAACAACACAACAACTACACATCGAGTACTTTATTTCCTCTTGAAATTCAGAAAATACTTTGTGAGTGTATACCTTCGAAGCATGAAGTTCTAGTTTCAGCGGTGTGATTGTCTGAGGTAATGAGCTGTCATTTTCAATATCAAGTAGCTTTTGAGTGTGCCTTTGCTGATCCATTGCACTTTGGTACCTCATCCAAAATTCAACCAAAGTTCCAAATTGATTCTCAAACTTCTTGAAGAAACTATTTGCACTTTCGGACCTCTGCGTAGTTCGAAGGATACATCCCATCTCCAAGTCTCTGTGATACGCAGGAATCCAATTTCGCCTGATGTGGAACATATACGACAACCACCTATGTTCTTCCAAATCAAACTCCTTCATTATCTCAGTCCATTGACTCTCAAAATCTGATGGTTCTAAGTCGTTGTTCCACACAACTCCACCAAACTTCGTGAGAAACTCGGTATCCTTGCAGATAGCACTCCCCACTTTATCAACGACTTTTTCCATTATGTGCCACATGCAAAATCTGTGTCTCGCTGTTATAAAAACAGCTGGGACAGCATTCTTTATTGCTGGGTCTTGGTCTGTCAATAATATTTTCGACTCTTTGTTTCCCATGGCATCTAGAAACTTAGTGAAGGTCCATGTAAATGAGGCTTCATCCTCATTAGGCAAAGAAAGCACCAAAGAAAAGTAATGATTTTTGTGGTTATCGATGCCAGTGAAAGGAGTAAATACCATCATATACTTGTTCGTACCATAAGTGGGATCAAATGTAACAGCATCTCCAAAAACGGAGTAATTTCTCCTAGCTACTGCATCAGCCCAAAAGACACGACACAAATTACGCCAAAGATCAACATCATACGCAAAGTAGAAGCCCTTTCTCGTTTCACTAAGTTTGTGAAGATTATTCACAAACATTTCAGCGTCCTTTTCTCCTATGAAACACTTTACATCCCTCTGAAAATTCTTGAAATGAAGAAGAGAAGCTCCCACATTTTCGTATCCATTTGCAAACTCTTTGCAAATTCTGAATGTTTTGGTCGGCCCAATATTGACCTTCGAGTTGTTCAGTATCATCTGTTTATGATACAGCGATAAGTTTGCAGACTGCTTTGAAAACAGTTGATGCCTTGCAGAGCAGAGTTTGTGATTGTGTGCCTCCTTGAATCTTTCTATCACATACATTTTGTCAAGAAACATAATCCGAATCATTGCTTTGCATCCAACTCTAGTGATTTTTGTGTTTCTTTGGATTTCTTTTTTCTGTTTTTTCCTGTTTTTTGGAGCTGCTATTTCAGAACTCTGCTGTGTTTCTGAAGAAACACTCAGACAGTTTCTCTTCGACTCATTAAATCCTTGTCGATGGCAGAGAAGATCCTTTCTTCTTATGGTATTATCTTTAAACATCCTTTGTGTTCCAAGCCTATATTCAAATCCACATGCCAATGCATATGTCTTACAAAAGTCGACAGCCTCCTCAACTGTGTAAAACTTTTTCCCAACTGTAGGAGTAATTTTCTTTTCAATCTTTCTTATCCATTCTTCACTCCCATTTGGTGTGTATTGAGGCAAAACTGGCGTTGTCATGCTCTCATAAGCGTCTGTTGGGACAGTAGGGGTTACTGGTACGCCGTTTTGGTTTGTCACCTCCTTTACATTAGCACTGATATCCAAGTCTGTCAGAGAATTTGTGACATACCAACACTTATTATTATCAGAATTAAATGTTACTCCAAAGCTATAATAATGTAACAGTAACACTATTCTAGTGTTACTATAATAGAAATAATAATAATTCAGGCTTTATTTTATATCAAAATTAATTCAGGTAATGCATATGAAAAATAATTGTTACTCTAACATGTTACTTGTGTAACTTTAATGTAATTTCCTTGTTACTCTAACAGATTTTAATAAAAAAAAAAAAAAATCATCATCAATTGAAATTACGATTTACCTGATCCTTCGATCAATTCCTCTTGATATTGTTGTTCTTGTTGTTGTTCTTCCTCCATAGGTAACAAATCTATATACCAATACAAAATTCATCAACAATAATCAACTGATTAACATGCAGAAACATTAGAGATGATTTCGATGAATTCATTATTACAACTGATTAGAATGCAGAAACAAAGTAATTTGATCCTTGATGAATTCATTGCCACAACTGATTCATTGTTACAATTGATGAATTCATTAACATGCAGAAACAGAGTAATATGCAGAAAACGACAATCAGAAAACGAAACAAAATTTACCTGGTGTTAGAGACAATTTTGATGGATTCTGATCAATTTCAAAGAAATTTGATGTTGAGCATCTAGTAACGAAGTTGAGATGATGATTTTCCATTATTTCGAAGTTTTTAGTGATGAATTCGTAGTACTTCAGGATGATTTCTGGTAATTGCAAACGAATTTTAAAATTTCAGTCGATGATTTTGAATGATTTTGGATGATTTTTTTCAATTTCAGTCGAAGTATTATAGCGTCAGATTTAGTCGATTATTTTGGAGGGAGATTTTGGGATTATTTTTTTTGGGAGATTTTGAGATTATTTTAGAGAGAGATTTGGTGTTTATTTTTTAGAAAGTTTCAAATGAGGTAGGATTCTTTGGACCCCTATTAGATTTTTTGAGATTTTATTATCTTTATATCTCAACCATTGATTTGATTTAATCCAAGGGCTCTAAGGGTGTACAAGGGATGCACCAAATATAAGGGATTCATGGATCCTCTCTGTATATATATATATATATATATATATATATATATATATATATATATATATATATATATATATATATATAAAGTCGAAACATAGCCTCTATGATCGACATTTGTCGCAATATAATTGGTCTAAACAAAATTAATATCAGTATTATTTATAATTTATAATTATTCTACTATTGCTAGGATTTTAGATGAATAAATATTAACATATGTATTTTAAAATATAATACTAAAACTACAATTGAAATCTTTACAATATTAGAACTTTCCAAAAAAAAAGTAATTGAAGATGTTTTTAATTGAGAAAAAAAATAATAATTTGAAAATAAACAATTATATGACACATAATTACCTTATTTAATTAGGATACATTAGAAAATTTTTAGGTAACATATATCCTCTTACCTATAATAAAAGAGTGTATGGTCAATGTTAGTGCTTGACTTTGCGTAATACTCCCCTACTTCATGGTTGGACAAAATTATATATGGAGTTATTTACCAATTCGTTAGCATGCATGACAATGATTTGTATTGTCATTCTTAATCTTAAAGACTTTATAATTAGACTTATTTTTTTGCATAACAACAAAGATTAATCTTATATATATATATATATATATATATATATATATATATATATATATATGTATATATATATATATATATATATAGAATAAGGATCATTAGAGTCCACAAAAAAATTAGAGTCGTAGAGTCCAAATTTCGGCGATCGAAAAAAATGAAAGTCCATCCACAAAAAATGAAGTTCCAAGGAAAAAATGAAATTGTTGATTTTGCTTGGCGGTTGATTCCACGCTGGCCCTGACCTACTGCCCCACACCTTTTTTGATTTAATCTCGGTAGTTGATCTTCACAATCTAATGGCTTAGATTAGGACTCTAGGAGTCTATTCTATATGTGGACTCTATATAACCTACCTCTATATATATATATATATATATATATATATATATATATATATATATATATATATAAACAAGTTCAAACGAGACACCTAAATATTGCGAGACACAAACGAGACACAGCATTTTAGCCTTTTTTGTGAAACTTTAACATAGTTTCATGAAACTTCAAAAATTGTGAAACTTTAATGTCTTAAAGTTTCACAATTTTGTTAAAGTTTCACAATTCTTGAAGTTTCATAAAACTATGTTAAAGTTTCACAAAAAGGCTAAAATGTCATGGTCTCTGCTTGTGTCTATAATATTCTTTGCTGTCTTGATATAACTTTACTATATATATATATACATATATATAAAGTCGAAAACATAGCCTCTATGATCCACATTTGTCGCAATATAATTGGTCTAAACAAAATTAATATCAGTATTATTTATAATTTATAATTATTCTACTATTGCTAGGATTTTAGATGAATAAATATTAACATATGTATTTTAAAATATAATACTAAAACTACAATTGAAATCTTTACAATATTAGAACTTTCCAAAAAAAAGTAATTGAAGATGTTTTTAATTGAAAAAAAAAAAATAATTTGAAAATAAACAATTATATGACACATAATTACCTTATTTAATTACTATACATTAGAAAAATTTTTAGGTAAATTTTCATCCCTTACTTTTAGTATATATATATTTAATATTTAATTTACATCAAAAACTTTAGCTATATCTTCCTATGTACTATGTAAAATAGTTTTAGTTTATTATGTTTAATTATGATTACAATTTGTGTTAAATTTATTTTTTACTGTGTATTTGATAAGAGTGTTTAAATTTGAATAGTTTTATTTCTTAAGTACCCTGTTTGATACTTAAACATACCTTGATTAAATTCAGGCTGATCCTTTTTTCTTTTTTGTTGTAGAATTATATTTTACGTTTAAAATTTGAAGTTCTTATTGAAGAAGCTTGATTGCAAATCAATAGCAAAACTAATGAATATGTAAACCTGAAAGGTTAAAGGTATGTACAATATCTATCGATTATCTTATTTTCAAATCAAGTTATTAGATGTGGTTGTAAATAATATTTGTAATGTTTAGTGTATAATATTTTACAGTAGTTAGTTTAATAGTGTTAAGTTCTGATTGATTGTTCATTTCAACTTTGTATGAGAACATATACTAATTATGAAAATAACCAAAAAAAAAAAAAAAAAAAAAACATGGTTTAGTATAATGATAGGTAAAGTGTGGTTTAATAACAAAATTTCAATTTTTTTACGTACTACCCCATTTTAATGTGACAAAAAAAGAGAATATATATAATTAACAAAAAATAAATGGTGTAGTATAATTAACATATGTAATTTAAAATATAATACTAAATCTACAATTTGAATGCTAATATTTAAGCGCTTAAATATTAGGATACCAAAATTGAAGAATACATATTTTTTGCCTTAAATATATTGGATTTAATATACTCCGTATAAGTTAAGGGAGGAAAATATAGGTAAGTTATATTTTTAAAGGAAAAATAAAACAAAAGAAATATGGTAATTCATAGAATTTTAAGAAGTAAAATAATTAACGATTTAATAAATAAGTTAAGGAAAAAAATAGTATTAAGTAAGTAATATAAAATATAAAGAGCAAATAAACGAAAGACAAATATGGTAAACCATAGATTCTTTTTTAACAAGTAAATCATAGAATTTAAAGAAATAATATAATTGTCATGTTGTTATTATATAAGATCTATGTTAATTTTACTTTTTTAATGTTTTCAAAAGATGCGGTATATGATTACTAAACTATAATTGGAGTATAGTGTTATTGTTACGAGTATAACAATTGTATGAGTAGTGAAATTAATAGTGGTAACACTATAATAATAGTAATTATAAGTAGTAATATCGATAATAGTGAAATTAATAATAAATAACGAGAATAATGAAATCAATAGTAGTAACTGTGGTACTAGGGATTATATCTTTTATGATTTGGTAGGTTACCCTTAATTAGTTATAATTCACATGACCCCATTTTCCAAAAATAAAACAAATTCAGGAATAGTTTTGAAGTTTTTATAGATTTACTATATGATTACTAAACTATAATTGGAGTATAGTGTTATTGTTACGAGTATAACAATTGTATGAGTAGTGAAATTAATAGTGGTAACACTATAATAATAGTAATTATAAGTAGTAATATAGATAATAGTGAAATTAATAATAATAACGAGAATAATGAAATCAATAGTAGTAACTGTGGTACTAGGGATTATATCTTTTATGATTTGGCAGGTTACCCTTAATTAGTTATAATTCACATGACCCCATTTTCCAAAAATAATACAAATTCAGGAATAGTTTTGAATTTTTTTATAGATTTACTATATGATTACTAAACTATAATTGGAGTATAGTGTTATTGTTACGAGTATAACAATTGTATGAGTAGTGAAATTAATAGTGGTAACACTATAATAATAGTAATTATAAGTAGTAATATAGATAATAGTGAAATTAATAATAATAACGAGAATAATGAAATCAATAGTAGTAACTGTGGTACTAGAGATTATATCTTTTATGATTTGGTAGGTCACCCTTAATTAGTTATAATTCACATAACCCCATTTTTCAAAAATAATACAAATTCAGGAATAGTTCTGAATTTTTTATAGATTTACTATTCACCTATAAGAAAATTTGTTATATTAAATACCATATAAATTGCCTTAAATATGTTTGATTTAATAAATAAGTTAAGGAAAATAGTAAAAAAAATAAAAAAAAAAAAATATAAGTGTAAATTTAAAATATATAGAAAAAACAAAAGCAAAACAAATATGGTGTATCATAGAATCCTTATAATATTTGATTCATAGTGAATTTATCTTTTAATTTATTGTCAAAATTTAATCATATTCCAAATTTTTCAAAACAATGAAATTTATTATAATAATTAGAATAAAGAAATTAATATTAGTAACTGAGAGAGTTAGGAATAGATCTTTATTATATTTGATGGGTAATCTTCATAAATCATAAGTCAAATGAACCATTTATTCAATAAAATACAAATAGCGTAATACATTTAAATTTTTTTATGGACTTAGTATTTACAAGTACATTTTAGAAAAATTATTACTCCATATATTAATTACCATATAAAATTTTATCCTAATCGGTGAAAATATAAATTAGACAAATAAACTTAAATTATAGTTTACACAAATTTTTTTAAAAGATAATGATAGATGGCACTTTGACAGTAGTCAGACACGAAAACTAATATATATAATTGGTTGATAAAAAAATTATTATATTAATATATATAATCTAAGTTATTATATTAATATATAATAAAACTTATTAAGCTTAATAAGATTGAATATTTTAATATTATTAGGATTCTAAAATAAGTGTTTTATTGGTAAAGCATTTAAAAAAAGAAAACTTACCTTAAACATATTCAAATATCCTTAAAATATATAATCAAATATTGTAACAAACACTCTATATTTCCAAATTAAAATTGGAAAAAATGGATATATTATATTTGAAAGGTGTGAAAAATAAAAGAAATAAATTTTTGAAAATAATATATTTTTTAATGAAAATTAAATAAGTTAGGTTATATTAGCAAAATTTAGTAGTTAATTCTTAATGTTATTTAAAACAACTAATTCTCTATGATATTTAAATAAAAACTTACCTAAAAAATATTATCACTTACATTAGGAAAAATTTAGTATTAATAAGTTTTTTTATTAGTAAAGCATTTAAAAAAAAAAAACTTACCTTAAACATAATCAAATATCCTTAAAAATATATAATCAAATATTGTAACAACCACTCTATATTTCCAAATTAAAATTGGAAAAAATAGATACATTATATTTGAAAGGTGTGAAAAATAAAATAAATAAATTTTTGAAAATAGTATATTTTTTAATGAAAATTAAATTAGTTAGGTTATATTAGGAAAATTTAGTAGTTAATTCTTAATGTTATTTAAAACAACTAATTCTCTATGATATTTAAATAAAAACTTACCTAAAAAATATTATGACTTACATTAGGAAAAATTTAGTATTAATAAGTGTTTTATTAGTAAAGCATTTAAAAAAAGAAAACTTACCTTAAACATAATCAAATATCCTTAAAAATATATAATCAAATATTTTAACAAACACACTATATTTCCAAATTAAAATTGGAAAAAATGGATACATTATATTTAGAAGGTGTGAAGAATAAAATAAATAAATTTTTGAAAATAATATATTTTTTAATGAAAATTAAATTAGTTAGGTTATATTAGGAAAATTTAGTTGTTAATTCTTAATGTTATTTAAAACAACTAATTTTCTATGATATTTAAATAAAAACTTACCTAAAAAATATTATGACTTACATTAGGAAAAATTTAGTATTTGTTAGTTTATATTTGAAATAAAACACCAAGAAAACTCATAGATTTAATATCATTAATTTTATATCAAAATAATATTTTTCATGAAAGTATACATTGATAATGTATGCATTGAGAATAATTTTATATTAATTGAAGTATGATTAACAATTATACTTAATTATGATTTCAAAGTATTTAATATAATGCAAATTTATATAAAATTAAATTTTTAATGTAAATATAGTTACCCCGGGCGGGGCCGGGCATGCAAACTACTTTGCTATTATTTTGATATGACTTTTTTTATATAGTGAATATTTTTTGCATTAAACTTCATTATGTGAAATAATATTTGACAATACTTGGTCAATTATAAGTTTACAAGAAAAATATACACATACGAAGTCTTGTTTTATTTATCTTATTAATATTATAAATATCAAATTTTTGTAATAGTCAATATTGTAAAATTATATAAATTATCGTCTCCACATATAATAATAGCAGAGTGAAGTTAAATGGGATGGGTACTATTTTAAATACTTATTTGTAAAAACTAATTTTAGTAACAATTTATATTTATATGATTTAAATACTCATTACTTGGACATTTATAACTATTTCTTCATATTATTGATGCCTATTTTAAATGAAATGTGGTTAGTTTAGACCACAGGTCGGTCTTAATTTGTGAATAGGGCATTTAGTTATAAGACTATTAGAGTGTTATTCCCTAATACTCTGTATTTGAAGATATATATTTTTTCTATAAATTAGTGATTTTAAGAATGAATGAATTTGATGATGACTGCCTGACTGGTTGTTGTAAATAATAAATATCATGATATCATACAAATAATGGTTTAAACTGATAAAATATTGACCGAGAGATGGAATTAGGAGCACTGATTGGTACATTTATATGGATTTAATTGACGCTTTGACGGTTTAAATTTATGTGCTATTGAAAATAGTTATATTAGAAACAAAATTAAAAACTTAGGATTATGCTCGAGAAAAAGGTAAGAATGTCAAGATTATATCTTAGAGTTCTAAAAAAAGTAAGGGTACAACTTAGAAACTAGAAAATTTGAAGGGTCAACGGTAGAATTTTCCTTATTTTTAATAACAATATTTATCCAATTATTTTGTAAATTCTAATTATTATATTGAAAAATTGAAACCGCGTTTTATCATATAAAAATGATATAACATTACATTAGATCTAAATATAAATTCAAATTATTAGAAACCTAAAAGATGAAATAACACATAAATATTGATAACATTTAAATATTACGCAATCTTATCACATTTCAACCTTACGTCCATATTTTTGCCATATGTACTCAATTAAGGGCCTGTTCTCTCCGTCTGAAATTTTCTGTACCAATCTTAAGTTTTCTGAAGATTTCTGAAGTTATCTGAAGTTTTCTGAAGTAATCTGAAGTTTTCTGAAGTTGTCTGAAGTTATCTGAAGTTTTCTGAAGTTATTTGAAGTTTTTTCTGAAGTTTTTTTGAAATAATATGAAATTATAATTACTATTACAATTATTAATATTATTATTATTATTATTATTATTATTATTATTATTATTATTATTATTATTATTATTATTATTATTATTATTATTATTATTATTATTATTATTATTATTATTATTATTATTATTATTTTTATTATTATTATTATTATTATTATTATTATTATTATTATTATTATTATTATTATTATCATGGTAATTGTAATTGTTATTATATTTGCTACTTTTATTTATTTTTTAACGAGTATCGCATAAATTTATTTTCTTTTAGAATTATTAACTTAACTTTTTGTTTCATTTACGATAAAGTTCGAGGATAATATTAGTAGTACCAAGAATATTAAAATCTTTATATACATGCGCTTTTTCCACTAATATTTAAATACAAGAAAAATTCAGCAAGCAATATATAATAATAATAATAATAATAATAATAATAATAATAATAATAATAATAATAATAATAATAATAATAATAATAATAATAATAATAATAATAATAATAATAATAATAATAATAATAATAATAATAGCGTTTATTTTCATTAATATTTGATAAGTATTTATGAAAATTTTATTAACAGTGTACATATTTAATTTGAACTAATTTTAATTTATGATTTGCTATAAAATGGTTTTGGATTGAACTTATTTTTATTTAAATTATTATCAATATTATTATAATTATTATTCTTAATAATATTATTATCACTATTATTACTCCCTCCGTTTCAGTGAATTGTTCACAGTTTGACTTTTTTGTGAGGGGAAAAAAGTCAAACTGTAAACAAATGACTGAGACAGAGGGAGTAATAACATTACTGTTATATATAACGTAGGTATTATTATTATTATTATTATTATTATTATTATTATTATTATTATTATTATTATTATTATTATTATTATTATTATTATTATTATTATTATTATTATTATTATTATTATTATTATTATTATTATTATTATTATTATTATTATTGTTATTTGTTTCGGGTGTAAACTCGGGGCCTTGAGGATGACTTCATGGGTGGCCTCCAGGGTCTGGGCCCGCTCCATGTGTGCCCTGCAAGGTGAACTCCGGGCCCGGGGGGCTTGCCCCCGGCGGAGCCTTCGACGCCCAAGTTAGTACCGAAAATATATAAAACAGTGTTTAATGTAGAAAATATAGGTAGAGAGAGTAGAGAGAGTAGAGTGGGGAGAGTTAATAAACCCACCCCTTTACCTTTGCCCCCTAGGGGCTATTTATAGAGTTTTTGGGCTTTTGGGCCTCTTGGGTCTTTTATTTGTCGTCTTGCTGTTGTGAGCGTAATCGGATGTTCGACCCCCAACAATTGCCCCCACCGGATTCGTATGCCCTCACGCGGATTCGGAGTCGGATGTCGGCGTCGAAAAGAGTGTGCGAAACTGTCGACCTTGGGCGATACATGTGAACAAGATCACGTCAAACGAATCTCTAGCGAAAAAAGTACTGCGTTTAAGTAGTTGCCTAGCTGTAACAGACCAAATATAAAACAGGCGTCGAAAGCTACACGATAGTTGTTGGGGGTGGCGTCTCCCGGGTCTGGCTACCTCGGTAGGAGGGTCGTGGCGGGAGCATCCCATTTACCCAGGGGACCGCCATCCTCCGGTGCAGAGGCGGGGATGTCTACCCGGTCCGTCTGCAAATGCGGTCTGGCGGCGAAGCGCGGTCTGGCGAAGTCTCCGCAGCGCGATCGGAGTTGTGGCGTGGCTGGGGGTGACGTTAGTACGCAACATTAGCGGAATAAAGGGCGAGCGCCGGGCGATCCGGGCAGCGCGGCCTAAGGTGACGTAGAGTGAACTGCGTCACGGGAATAAGGAGGTCGGCCGCGGGACAAGGTCACGTGGCGCGGCCTAGGGTGACGCGAAGTAAACTGCGTCACTGGAATAAAAAAGTTGTCCCGGCACGTAGCCATGGACTATTTGTACGATTGGAGCCACCTAGGCACGAAGGCCGTAGTATGGTCTTATCCGGAGCAAGCCACCTAGGCGCGAGGGCCGTTAGTGGTCTCTTCTGATGGTGGTATAAAGGACGCAGGAGCCGCCCAGGCCCCGGGCCGTGGACTCTCCATACGCAGGTAGTGTAAAACACGCATGAGCCGCCTGTGCCGGCCGTGGACTCTCCGTGACGCAGTAGTGTAAAAGACGAGAGCCGCCCGAGGCCGGGCCGTGGACTCCGATGACCTTGGTAGTGTAAAGCGAGAAGGCCGTCCAGGCCGAGGCCGTGGACTCCGTCTGCACGCAGTAGTGTAAAAATCTGAGGCCGTCAGGCCGGGCGTGGACTCTCCGTCTGTGAGTAGTGTCTTTGACGCAGCGCGAGGAGCCGCCAGGCCGGGCCATGGACTCTCCGTCTGCAGATGGTGTTCAGACGTGGGTAATGTGCCCATCTGCAGAGCACGAGCGCCAGAGCCGGGCCGTGGACTCTCCGTGCGCGATGGTGCTCCGTACGTAGGCAATGAACCATACGCAGGGCGCTGGAGCCGCCCAGGCCCCGGGCCGTGGACTCTCCGTGCGCGATGGTGCTCCGTACGTAGGCATAAGGCACCCTCACCCGGGTACGAGGACCACGGATGAGATCAGTGCATGGGAGGTCCGCAGCCGCCACCGACACGAGGGCCGGCATCAGTCACTGCGGTGAGAGCAGCCTAGGCACGTGGGCCATCATAGACATCCCGGCTCTTTTGCATAAAGGCACCCTCATCCGGGCCCGACGACCACGGATGAGCATCGTGCATGGGAGGTCCGCAACCGCCACCGGCACGAGGGGCGGTGACCAGTCACCGCGGTGAGAGCAGCCTAGGCACGTGGGCCATCATAGACATCCCGGCTCTTTTGCATAAAGGCACCCTCATCCGGGCCCGACGACCATGGATGAGCATTGTGCAGGTGGGAGCCTGCCAGGCGGGTGCCTGGGAGGTCTTATCCTTCTGCTGTCTTTTATGCATTCATTCCTGCAAAATGTTAGTAAATTTTTCAAAAATTCCTATTTTTGAATCAGACTACCGTGATTAGCCGGGGTCGGGGGTAATCCCCCCTCCTTGCCCCCTGGCCAGCCTTTGTGTGATACGAATCTAAACAAATGTTGGACAAAAATACTACCAAAAATTACAAGGAAAAGCTCGCGGTGTCAACAATCCTGATCACTCGCTTTACAGATGTCTACACGTTGCCTCGTTAAAGAGCTAGCGCCGCGGATGACTTTTTGGTTGGCGGTTTTTGAGTATAAGGTGATTCTTGTGGAACTTTCGTGGAGTCTTAGGTGATTAAAAGTTGGCTAGGCCTCGCGGAGTTGTAGCGCATAATTCTTTATCACCGTCTTTTCTCCATTACTCCTGCAAACTACAACAATAAAATTGATAAGCATCTTTTTGTGATTAGTCATATAAACGTGTCTAATTATACTAGCTAGTGGTTCGTAGCCTTTCACGGGCTATTGATTTAAATTTGGCCTTAGTTACCCATAAATACTTTTACAGTGCACTGCTTTATTATTTCCTTGGCACTTTTTCCTAAGCCACTAAGGCCTACTCACCATGCTAAGCTAATCCTAATATATTAGCTGTGCAACTTTTTTGGAAAGTAAGAGTGAGAAAATATAAGAGTATTAGACAAAAGTAAACTTATCTTCATGTTACTTCAAGGGCCGCTGTCCACTGATTATGTGCTTTCTTCCCGGCCTAAAGAGCTCTCGGCTGCAGGGATTCGCTAGTGTCAGCGAGTTTAGAGGTGGCGGGACCACAACCACTAATTGGTCGGCGCGGTTCAAAGGTGAGGTGGCGGGACCCGGTGACCGTGAGGAAAACGGTGCTCCCGGTTACCGTGGGACCCAAGACAGGCGGTCGCAGAAGAACGACGGTCTCGGCTTCGATATCTTTCAGTCCCGGTGGTGATATAGGAAGGCGATGGCGATCCCGGGTGCTCGATGTCTCGGTAAAGGCGGTTGTGGACGGCGCGAGGCGGTGCCGTACCGTGATGGTTCCGGGAAGGATGAAGGTGGCCGGGAGGTTCCGTGGGCTGAGGAACGAGAGAGAGATCCCGGGGCTTGCTGGTCCGGTCGTGTATGATAGTGCCGGGAGTGGCTAGCTGGCGTGGCGGTTTTGACGATCCCGGGTAGGTCATGCGGTCATGGTGTGTCAGCCGTTCACGGCTGTGGACACTCGGTCGCGGCAACATTAGAGTGGACCCGGCTTCGGGATGGATGTGGTCACGGCGAAAGGTGACTGTCACGGGTGGTGTTGATTACGGGGGTAGGTACCGGCTTGTTTTTATATTGTATCTATTCTACCATTCATAAGGTGGCCGGGACCGGGAGGTGATTCAGCGCGAAGCCGGTACGAACCCAGTGGTGGCGTCGGTGACTGCGGCCGTGGTGGCCGGGACCCAGATGTGTTTGGGCGAGACGGTTTCGGTGGGCCGAGATTGTCACGTGGTAGTCAGCTTAAGCTACCGAGACCGTAAGGATTCAACGGTGGCCGGGTCAACTTATTTTGCTCGCTTGGGTCTGCTCTTTCTATTTTCCTTTCCTTTGTGGGACCCCATGGTCAAATGAATTTTAAATATTATTTATTATTTATTTATTATATATTGTACGGTGTTTCCTTTACTTGTGCCACTAATCCACTATCAGAAAGTGTACTATTTATTATTGTTAAGCAATGTACTATGTATTATTATTATTATTATTATTATTATTATTATTATTATTATTATTAATTCTTCTTGGAGAGATGGGTCTTCACCTATTCCCTTTAGTTGGGTTTTTAAGAAAAAAGGTGGGACCTAGGAATATGTCATACCTTGGATTTTTGTCCTTGAAGCATAGTGCTCTAATGCCCCATATTGATGTGCTTGCTTTCACTGGAAATTTTGCATTCTCATAATCACACGTGACATTCAAAATAGTAGCAAGGCTGCCCTTATCTTGAAACTTCGGGCGAGATGGTGTAGAGTCGAGATGATCCCGGGGAAGGTTGTTGGCCGGGAGGTAACTGAGACCGGGCCATATATATAAGATTGTGTGGCGGCTTGCCGGCGATGCCCGTAAATCGAGGTCGTCCGGACTGATCACGGCAGCCGAGGTGATGTGACTGAAAGCTGGGTACACACTTATGGTGGTTGGGTGGTGAGGCCCGCAGCAGGTGAGGCAGTGAGCATGAGGGACCCACAGTGAGTGGTAGTGTGAGCAATTTTTTTTTTTTTTTTTAAGTCTTGTTTTTCTTGAATAGAAAAGTAAATGGGTCTTACAGGTGTCTTCCACTATTCCTGTAAGACCCATTTACTTTTCTATTCAAGAAAAACAAGACCTAAAAAAAAAAAAAAAAAAAAAATTGCTCACTACCTCACTCCTAAGCCTTCCTCATGCTCACTGATATAACCCTGGATTTTCAAACAAAATAAAATATGCTTTTAAAAAGGATTTATAAAAGAAAGTGAATAAAAATGAAAGCCACGGTGGAAACACCAGTGAATCAGAAACTGTCACTCACGCAAACAATCTAATCAAGTCAAAATGACAAAGTAGGCCTTGAGGCCTAGCAAAAGCGGGGAGTAAATACCCCTTACAAACCAACCGAACATAAGTATGAAAACAATAGAGTCTAATCCTAAAACACGGTCCAACAAGTCTAAACAATTCTAGCCAAATCGTCCACCATTAGCTACGGTGGTGTCTCACAAAGATCTCACTCATAATCCCGTCCATCATGCAGATACCATGAAACAAAGCAATGACCATCGGTGGGGAGTAACTCAGACGTTCTCCCACCATATTACATCACAATAAAGTTAACAAGTAAATCTGACGGTAATAATAATAATAATAATAATAATAATAATAATAATAATAATAATAATAATAATAATAATAATAATAATAATAATAATAATAATAAATAATAAATAATAATAATAATAATAATAATAATAATAATAATAATAATAATAGTAATAATAATAATAATAATAATAATAACAATAATAATAATAATAATAATAATAATAACAATAAAAATAATAATAATAATAATAATAATAATAATAATAATAATAATAATAATAATAATAATAATAATAATATTAATAATAATAAGTCATTCTCAACACAACTCAATCATACAAAAGCAGATTACTCCTCTTTATCATTCTTAACCTTATTCGACACAATACTATTAATCTTTACCACAATTTAGTAAGCCGAAACGTTTATATGACATATCCTGCGAGGTCATTCTTACTAACCACCGACAATAGGACCTCAACTAGTTAGTCATGAGACTGACAATAGGACCTCAAGATACTCCCGGCAATACTGACAATAGGACCTCAGTAAACTAGTTTAGGCCAACAATAGGACCTTGGACACTAAACCAGTCCGAAAGCGGATAAAAATATAATTGTTTCGTAACTTACTAAATCAAAATACCATAATAATAGCTACTCCATCGATACCTTCTGAATTACCCAGTTACACTTTCAAACACACAAATTTGTAGTTTAGATATATATTGTTCGGGGTGATTTTCTCACACGGTTCGTTTAAGTGATTGTGGATCTACTAGTACTATCCCTTAGGTTGCTTTTGGTGATGGTTTATGTGATTAACTTTAAATGTACGAAAGACAACAAAAACGGTACAAGACACACGATATGTTACGTGGGAAAAACCCTTAAATGTTAAGGGAAAAACCACGGGCGCCAAGCCAGGAGAGGATCTTCACTGGATTACAAATAATGGAGTGCAGTGCGGACCATAACTGCATGTGATACAATAAAGGCGTAAAATATTTATGAAGTGTTTGAATGCTTGAGAATTGCGTAGAGTGTTGTGTGCTTGAGTTGAATAATAATGAATGCCTTCCTCTTCTGAATTCTACTCCTTATATAGTGTCTTTTGCTCCAACGTTCGACTCCATGCTTGTAGGTAACCTCTTCCTCTTTCTTCTCCAAAGACTCCTATTTCTTAGGCTTGAGCTTCTTGACCAAGTCTTCCAACGATTCTTTTAGGGTTGTTCTTTGCGGTCTTAGGCTTTCCTCTTTGATGTTTGACTCTTTTGTTGGGCTTGGCAGTCTTGGCTTTTCCTCTCCCGACCGCACCTTTGTTTTGTGCAGACCGCTTGGTGCCGGGTCTGCAGCCTGACCTGACTGTGGATTCTGCACCCGTCTAGGCCTGGCCCAGGGTTCTGGACCAGCCCGGGTTTTTGGTCCCAACAGTTTGTCCTCCATCTCCTTGCCCTACAGTCCTGATCTGGGGGGTAAGGGGATGCTTCGCTCTGATCCTGGTCCAGTATCAACCCGCCCAGGCTCCTTCGCTTTGTCTGCCTTTGGTCCTGAGACCTGAACTTTGTAATTAATGAAGTGGTTGGCTTTTCGTGGGGAAGTGCGCCCTATTTTGGCGCTCAATGCGCTGAGCACGTCCCATCATGGGTCTTGTCACATCTCTTCGCGCGCTTATTTTTGTAAAAACCATCCAACTTCTTTTTTGTCTTCTATATATACCCTAATTTTTTGTTTTGCTTCTCTTTCTAACTCATTCTTCTTGATTTCTTTTTGCTTTGTATCTGATAACCCACGAAAAACCCCCAAATTGATTTGCTAAAATCCCTAGCTTTCTTCTCCCTCCTTTTCCAACTTCAATCATGGCACGCAACGATGTTGGCCCTTCCATTCTTGCTTTACACCCATGGTGACTCCATTTTCGAAGCGACTGACTTGATCAAGGATGTCAACATCTACCCTAACCTGCTTGCCCAAGGGGCTGTGGCAAGGCTCAAAAGGGAAGGAAAAATCCCAGAAAGTACTGAGGTTTGGGCCCCAGAGACGAGAGACGTCAGAGTAGATTGGGTTAGCCCTGGTTGGTTCTCAATTTTTGAATCTTCCTTCAAATTCGGTGCAACTTTTCCGCTTTGCCCACTGATGAGCGCTTTCTTGGGCACTGTTCAAGTGCCGCCTTGTCAAGTCATGCCTTCCGTCTGGCGATTGATTCACGGGATCGATTCCCTTTGCCGGAGGTATGGGGTTGATATTCAGCTGGCTGATATTAGGAATACTTACCGCTTGCGTATGTATAAGCAAAAGAGGGTTCATTTTCGTTTGAGGGACAGGTGCTCGCACCTCTTGACCCGTTCAGATGTGGGTGATGATAGTAACTGGACTAGTTACTACATGTTCATCCGGAGTAAGACTTTGGGCCCAAATGTTCGAGCGCCTGAGTTCTCTTTGAAGGGGACTGGTATGTCTTTCAAACTTTCGAATTTCCATCTGCTTTGTTCTTGCATGTGTCTTTTGCTTAGGTTTTGTTGTGATTCTGGCTTTGCAGTTTCTGATTGGGTTCCTACCCTTGACGACCCTGAGTCAAAGAGGAGGATTGAGGCGTTTCTAAAGTTACCGGCTGATAAGAGGGCCTGGCCCAAATGTATGAGTCCTGATGATGATGATGACGTTGTCGAAGTGTCGCCTACCCCTGAGCATGCTAGTGATGGTGGAGAGTCTGAGGAGGATGAGGAGGAGTCTGAGAATGAGGAGGAGGCTGTGCCCGAGGTGGGTGAGAAGTGCGTGAGTGGGGTGGTGGTGAGAGTGGTATAGGTCACTGGACCAAACTCCCATCCATGTGACTCCGCTGAATTCTATACCCGCTGGGGCCAAAGGCCACTCAACTTTGCCCCCATCGAAGATTCACGGTCTAGCCTCGAGCTCGCGTCTCGTGCGGCCGCCATCGGGTAATCGACATTTTCCCTTTACTTTGGGGGGATCCTTACTTACCATTCCTTTGTAAGTCGTTTCCAATGATGTCTGCAGCGTGCCTGGGTCTAGTAAGAGGGCTTCGCGCCTATGGAGGATATCACCTGCTGCGATTACCCAGGCACGCGAGTCCACAAAGTCCTGGTGGTAGCCTTGTACTCGCTAGTGAATCTGGTGGCCCCTGCCTCTGAGTCTTCCAAGAGGAAGGCACCAGAGGGGGTTCAGACTAGGTCCACCAAAGCTGTTACTGAATCTCCTGAGCCTGCCCCTGAGCAGAAGAAAAGGAAGAAAGGGAAGTTACCTCAGATGAGTCCTGTGCTATCTGTGCCTCTGCGTTCTCAGAGTCAGACTGAGTATGTCTCTTTGGGGAAGTCCCTGAGCGAAAGCTTTGCTACTCTGTCACCTGCACCTGCTGTTCTAGATCCTGCTCGCCTGGCGCACAAGATGGTGGGTTGCTGTGCTCAGGTTTGTATCTCTTCTTATGCTTTTGCTTTTGCCCAGAATTGCCTTTGGTATGGCTTTGATTTTTTGTTTTGTTTTGTACACCAGTCTGCTGGTCATATGCGCGATCTTGGTTCCACGGTGCCAGTTTTGGAGAGTGGTAGGAACAAAGCTGAGGCTGAAAATGAGGTGCTGCGCTCTTCCCTCGAGATTGCCAAGAAGGAACTTGAGAGTGCGAATCATCGCTGCGAAAAGATGGCTGCCCTGGACAAGGCGAACTTCAAAAGGATCAAGCAGCAGGATAAGCACATTGGTGAGTTGACCAAGGAGCTGGAGGACTTGAGGGAGGCGGTCAAAGGACATGATGCAGTGGTGAGGACCCGAGTATCTTCCACACACTTCGCATGCAGGATCGAGATGATGAATGCCAGTTCTGAAGCTCGCGCTGGCTGGGATCTTTCCGCGGAGATTACCACCTTCAAACAATTGTTCCCCGATGGCCGTCCCAGGCAGCCGAGGTCACTTTATCTGCATGGTCTTTGGAGCAATTCTTTGGTCCAAGTGTTGTATTTGTTGGTGGAGGTTCTGCATCGTGGTCTTGATGAGATTAGTCCTTCCTACGCTGACCCTGCAGAGGAACATGCAGAAAAGACTGGTGAGTCCGACGAATGAATGAATCAATTGAACTTTGGCTTCGTTATTGGTTTTTCTGAACAATCTTTGAATTTGCCAGGGGGGAATGTCCCCTGTATTTATTTGGTCTGTAAATATTTAGACTTTGCTTTTGGTTTGAACTTTGTTTCGACTCGTTATCCATGCATAGGCATGGTTTGACTTTGTCAACTTTTGCTAGTTATGCTAGGCCACGTTATGCTATGTTTTGCTTATGTTATGTTTTGTTATGTCTTTTGTTATGATGCGCATATAATTTGTTGTGAATTACGTAAAGTAGCATGCATGCGTTTGAAAATTTAGGCGACTTACACTTTGGGGCTCTTTAATCGGACATTACTCCCGTGTCCGCTGGTGCAGCTGCTCGGGGCCGGAGCCCAAGTTTTGTCTTTGTCTTTGTTTTTGTTTTTGGTTCCGGGCTGGACCAGATTGCTCGCTTTGTTCGCACAAAAGAGGGTCAGGGCTTGGCCAGTTGGCGTTAGCCAACGGCCTCCGACGCCAAGTCGATCTGATTGCATTAGATAATTTGTAAAGGAAAAGTTTTGAGTTTTGTGGATTACCAGGATGTCTTGGTCCAGACACTTTACATGTGATAGAGCTTGAGGTGGAGTGTGTTCCAAGGTCTTGGGATCATGTCTCCTTCCAGAGTGCAGTAGTCCGTGTAGAGCCTTTCCTGTTCTTTGAATCAATAAGGTATGGGCCTTCCCGGAGTTGGGGCCAACTTGCTGCAGCCTTTGTCCCTTGTGTTACGAAATACTTTTCTCGGGACCCGGATCCTGTCTGAACATTCGCATTTCACATTTTTGTTGTAACCGCCATCGATTGTTGGTATGCTGACCAACCTACTGGCCGCTAAGTCCTCGAGCTCCTGGCCGTGTGTCCAGCCGTCACGTAGTAGTTCATTATTCTCAGAAAATGTATTGAATCCATACCTGATTGTTGGAACGTGCACTTCCACGGGTAGTACTGCTTCACACCCATAGACCATTGAGTATGGAGTTTGCCCTGTAGCTCTCTTTGGCGTAGTTCTGTCTGCCCATAGTACTAGTGGCAGCTCTTCAACCCATCTCCCTTGTTTCTCCATCAGTTTCTTCTTGATGCAATTGATCACAATCTTGTTGCTGGACTCAGCTTGTCCATTTGCTTGGGGATGTCTTGGTGGAGAGGTCACCAGATTGATGTTCCACTTTGTACAGAAGTCTCTGGTCTTGTTTCCCACGAATGCAAGTCCATTGTCACATATGATTTCTGAGGGGATCCCATACCTGCTGATGATGTTTTTCTTTATCAAGGCTATAACTTCTTTTTCTGTGACGTTTTTGTATGCATCTGCCTCTATCCACTTAGAGAAGTAATCTGTCATTGCTAGCATAAACACCTTCTGTCCTGGAGCCATTGGTAATTTGCCAACTAAGTCCATGCCCCATTTCATGAATGGCCATGGTGCAGATATCGAGTGCGAGTTCTGCGTGCGGTGATGTATCTACGGACCATGCCTTTGACAGCGTCACATTTTGTGGCATCTTGGATGCTATCTATTTTCATTGTGGGCGATGGTAGCCCATGCGCCAAGATTTTGTTGACCATGCTTCTACCACCGTGTGGTTTCCACGGTGTCCATCGTGTATTTACGATAATCTTGTCTTGACCTGAGTCGGGGTTCTGGCAGTAGCGACTGGCAGTTGAAGGACCTTCTGAATAATACGCCTTGTATGATAGTATATCTGGACGCCTTGATTCTGAATGCTCTTGCCTCGACCTTGTCCTGTGGTAACTTGCCCTGGACTAGCCACTCATAGTATGGTTTGGTCCAGTGCAGGTTGCTCGGATCGTGCTCTGCAGATGGTTGAATTTTCGACTCTTTGGTTCCAAGATGTGTATAATAGGTATACTGTCCAGCGTACCAGGTTCAAATGCTGATCCTATGTTAGCCAAAGCATCTGCCTGCACATTTTGATCTCATTGATTTGGTTTGCAACCAACAAAGAGTCTATCTTAACCTTTAGATTCTGAACCTTCATGTCCAGACAGACATTCAGTCCTGCTATCAGTGCCTCATACTCAGCTTCATTGTTGGTAGTCCTGAACTCACGAGGATACGGCTGTACTATCTTGTCCGCCTGTGGCGACTTCAGGACCACACCTAGTCCAAGACTTCGATGTTGGTGAACCATCATCGCCCAGAGTTCCCAGATCTGCTGTTTCTGGTCCAGATGGAAGATTTCTTTTGTTACCTGCTCTTCTAGTGTGGGAGTGAAGTCAGCCACAAAGTCTGCTAATGCTTGAGATTTGATTGCTGTTCTGGGCTCATAGGATAGATCATAGGTGCTCAACTTTACTGACCATTTTGACATACGACCTGAAAGTTCTGGTCTAGACAGCACTGATCTCACAGGAACATTAGTACGAATGATAATATAATGCGCCTCAAAATAAGGGCGTAACTTGGTACAAGCAACTGTTAAAGCCAAAACAAATTTTTCCAATACAGAATACCTGGTCTCAGCATCCAGAAGACTTTTACTTACATAATACACAGGATGTTGCTGTCCATCTGGCTCTCTCACCAGGACTGCACTTACAGAGGCTTACATTGCAGGCATGTGCAGGACGGTGACTCTCTGGTTCAGGCTTGGGCAGTGGAGGCGATGATAGGTATACTTTCAGGTCCTGGAATGCTTTCTCATGCTCTGTCCCCCAGTTGAACTGCTTGTTCTTTTTCAGAAGATCATAGAATGGCTTGCACCTTTCAGAAGATCTGGAGATGAATCTGCTCAAGCTACTCTTCGATCAGTTCTGGACATCTTTCGGTTTGGGGGACCGCAAGTTGATTATTCTTGAGATCTGCTCTGGACTAGCCTCTATGCCTCTTTTTGTCACCATATAGCCTAAGAACTTTCTCGCAGTGACACCAAAGGTGCATTTAGTAGGGTTTAACTTCATATTATATTTTTCCAGAATTTCGAACGCTTTTTCCAGGTCCTGGATGTGATCCTCAGCTTTCTTTGATTTCACCACCATATCATCAATGTAGAACTCCATTGTATCTCCAATCGATCCTTGAACATCATGTTCACCTGACCTTTGATATGATGCACCTGCATTCTTTAGTCCGAAAGGCATAGCCTTGTAGCAATATATTCCTCTGCTGGTCATGAACGCTGTATGCTCCTGGTCTGGGGGGTGCATCCTGATCTGGTTGAATCCGCTATTGCATCCATGAATGTCGACACCTCATGTCTGCAGATGGCATCTACCATGGCATCTATGTGTGGTAGTGGAAATGAATCCTTTGGGCACGCCTTGTGCAGTGCGTATAATCCACACATACTCTCCATTTGCCGTTCTTCTTACGGACCACAACTACATTTGCTAGCGACCTGCAGGTACATCACTTCTTTGATCATGTCCATGTCCAGCAATTTACGTACCTCTTGGTTCACAATCTCATTACGTTACGAGCAAACTTCCTGCGTTTACATTTCACCAGGCTTAAAACTTGGGTCAATATTTAACTTGTGCGTAATAACATCGTAACTTATACCGGTCATATCAAAATGGGACCAGCAAAACAATGCTCTTTCTTCCTCGGAAAGTCAATTAGAGCAGGTCCGATTACCTGCGAGCGTCGAACCAACCGTAACCTTCTGTCGGTCTTTCTTGACCAAAACAATTTCATCTGTCTCCATGCGTGGGACAGGATTCTCAACAGCACTGACAGTCGCTTTAATTGCTATGCGAGGGACTTACGGACTAGGAGGTTTGGTGATCACCTGTAACACTCTGTCTTTGTTTGTTGCTCTCTCCTCGGCCGAATTCTTTGTCCCACTTTGTTGGTATCTTTATGCACCGGCGGTGAATGCGTTGAAGAGTCTGACCTTGAGGTTGTGGATCCAGGGTCGGCCTAGGATTACGCGTTGTATGAGGACGAGCGCCTATCACGCGAGAACTTCTCGAAAGAGGTGACTCTTCCACATAGGTTGGTAGGGTGATCTCTCCTAAGTCGTGCTTTGTCTCTCCACCGAATCCTACCGTAACGCCGACTTCTTTGTTACATCGGACTCTTTCACCCATAGCTTCAGCGCCTCCATCATGATGATGTTGACCGAGCGCACTCCATCTACCAGGACTCTTGACCATGTTGGTTCCAACTGGATCTTGATTACCACCCATCGTGGTGTGGCCCATGCACTCCTTGTAGGTCCGACTCATCAAACACAATCTCTGGCCGACTCGCTTGTCTCCGGCCGATGGTGTTGCACGTTCTCGAGCCACACGCTTTGCAGAATATGTTAGTCCACAAATATCTGAACCACCAGAAATAAACTTTACCTCATGTGTTGGTGGTGGTGGTGGAAGATCTCTGGGCTCATCTCTTTCATCTTTGTTCCTCCTGTTCCTGGGCAGGATATCCTTCAGGTGACCATTCTTTAGTAGATGAGCTATCTCCCTTCTGAGGGCTATGCAATCCTCTGTGGTGTGTCCAATATCGTAATGGTACTCACACCACTTGGTCGTGTCCCGCCTTGGATTAGGCTTCCACTTGCTTTTGGCCATCTAGCTGGCCGAGCCCAACTTGTCGACTTGTTGATCGGGCTGGCGGTCTGAAAAGCAATACTCAAACCTGGAGGTGGAACTGCAGGGTGCATCACTGTTCATCCAGGGCGTTTTCCCTCACTCTGTTTGGCCTCGATATGGACCAGGCCTGCTTTGTTCTTTGTGCCTCGGGTGGTGACTTTTCGTTCACCACCACGGTCACGATACCTTGCACTGAATTGGTCCTCTTACGATCCGGGCGAGCCTTAGCTGCGCATCCTCAAAGGTAGAACAAGGGTAGCGAGTTAGTTCAACATAAAGATCGAATCTCTAACCAAACCTTGCCTGAAGGCCTCGATGGCCGTCTGGATGTCACATCCGGGGATGGACACTTTCTCCTTGTTGAAGCGGTGCAGAAATCCGCAGAGACTCGTTCGTTACGGATGACGTGCAGATCATCAGTGCCTTCTCCAACGATGCGCTTCTTGTGGCGGGCGTTGAAAAGGTTGATCGGCTCGCGAAAGGACTTGATGGTCTTGGTAGCGAGTTAATGTACCCTGGAGAAATTTGGACCAGTCATGGTTGAACGAAAGCTTTTGCACATGCAAGCTTCCTCTTCTCTGTTTGGGATAGGGCGTTGAACATCCTCTCGCTCGCTTGCGCAACATGTTCCAGAGGATCTGCTGTCCCATCATAGAGCTTTAGGTTGGGTGCTGAGTACTTCTTTGGCATCTCCACCATTGCGATGCAGTCATCAAAGGGTGAATCAAAGATAGCTCCTGGTGTCGCCTCTTGATGGGTGGTGGAAGTCCTGGAACCTTCGTACCACCTCGAGAGTTTCGCATCTCCATCATCATGTATTCCATGACCTGGCTGCGTTTACTCCTCTGGTGTCTTTGGTTCACCGCCTCCTGCACCATTGTTCTCGTGATCTTCCTCCACGTGGAGTGGATCGCCTTTTGTACCTTTCGACCCTGCAGAAGAGAAAGTAGAGAAGTCAAGTTGTTTGATCACATCAGAAAATGATGTACCTGGTGGGATCCTGGATCCTGAGGCTTTTTCTCGGACCGAGGACTCAGCTTGTTTCTTCAGAGGCAGTCTCGCCTCCTTGACCTTGCAGTCTCGGCCTTAGCATCCTCTGCGGCCTTTCTTGGCTTGCTCTGCAATCGCTTGCAGCTTGTTGCAATTCCTCCTGGAGCTTGAGCATGGCTTCGTGACTTGTACCTTCCATCTTTCACGTTGGTTGATCTCGTTGGTTTGTAAAATTTTGTAGGATTAATAAACTAGTATCCCCAGGCAGGCGCCAAACTGTTCGGGGTGATTTTCTCACACGGTTCGTTTAAGTGATTGTGGATCTACTAGTACTATCCCTTAGGTTGCTTTTGGTGATGGTTTATGTGATTAACTTTAAATGTACGAAAGACAACAAAAACGGTACAAGACACACGATATGTTACGTGGGAAAAACCCTTAAAAGTTAAGGGATAAACCACGCGCCAAGCCGAGAGAGGATCTTCACTAGTTACGAAATAATGGAGTGCAGTGCGGACCAAGCGAGTACAGGATACAATAAAGGCGTAAAATAATTATGAAGTGTTTGAATGCTTGAGAATTGCGTAGAGTGTTGTGTGCTTGAGTTGAATAATAATGAATGCCTTCCTCTTCTGAATTCTACTCCTTATATAGTGTCTTTTGCTCCAACGTTCGACTCCATGCTTGTAGGTAACCTCTTCCTCTTGCTTCTCCAGCAGCTCCTATTTCTTAGGCTTGATTAAACCTTTCTTGACCAAGTCTTCCAACGATTCTTTTAGGGTTGTTCTTTGCGGTCTTGGGCTTTCCTCTTTGATGTTTGACTCTTTTGTTGGGCTTGGCAGTCTTAGCTTTTCCTCTCCGACCGCACCTTTGTTTTGTCTGCATCGCTTGGTCTTTGTTTGCATGTTCTGGACTTTTGTGGATCTGTGACTGCCCTAGGCCTGGCCCGGTTACGGACGACTGGGTTTTGGTCCCAACATATATATATATATATAATTTGCATACCTAAACTATACACATATGTTGGGCCCAAATTTGGCAGCCCAAATTCGGCCCAGATAACGATCATGACAGAAAAAAGGCATTTCGGGACCCTAGGCGGGACCACTGGCGGGGGCCCTAAACGGCCGGGGCCTCGGGAGCCCCACCAGCGGATTTATTTCAATTGCAGCGGATAATGAAAGCGGCTCAGAAAATGGGGAGGCGTTCTGATGAGAAGAGCAAGTCAAGCCTATTAATGAGGGAGTGATAACGGCAAGAAAGGAGGAGAAGGGGGAGGAAAATCAGGAAGATTACACATATAAAAAGAAAGCTAGGGTTCAGGGAAAGATCATTCTACATCCGGCAATTATACTACAGCATACCAAAAGCATACAAAACACATTCCTCAGCGAACCCTTTACTTTTCCAGCATACTTTGTACTAAATAACGTGCCTTTGCACCTAAATCTTGTAATCCTCCTTTGAATAGTGGATAGTTGGTGGGACAAGAGCTTCCCCCCGCGGTCGTTTCCCACATCGGGTTTTCCGCGTAACCAAAAAATTCTCGTGTCTCGTTTTGTTCTCCTCGTTGCATTTCTTTTCGTTTCCTTTCGCAATTCTTAGTTTGGTATACAATTAGGTCGCTTTAACCCCAATCACATTAAATCAATACTTGGTAAATTTTTTGCCAAAACATTTGGCGCCGTCTGTGGGGAATTGCGATCATCTTTGTAGCCAGATTCATCCCCTCAACTAGCAATCATGTCAAGCAACGCCAGTCAAGGGTCGATCAAAGGCACCGGTGGTGTCAGTAGCAGGCGTATCCTCAAGAATCTGCCTCGGGGTCCTCAACGCGCTCGGTTCCCACGACTAGGATAGTGTCCGCTACAAAGAATCGCCGCCCGCCCAGACGCACCGCAGGGGTCCCAAGATCACCCTCCTCAGCGCCAAGGATCAACGCCGCCAAAGACTGGAGGATCTGAATGCTCCCGGGATGGTGCCAGAGTCCACGAGGAGGCTCTCGGGGGCGTGCCCGGCCTGCGGCCTCCAGGATCCGCTCCATACCCTAATGAGGAGCATGGAGTCATTGTCCCAGGAGTTATGGACCATGCACGCAGAGGAGGCGAGAAACCGCTAGAAGGTTGCGAGGCTCGAGTCCAAGGTTCAACAGAGCGGCGGATCGGTGCTCCCGGGAACCCGGCTACTGGAAGGAAGGTCCCAGCAGCAGGAGGATTCCTCAGGAGCTGGTGACTCAGCTTGATCTCGGAGGAGTCACCCCAACATCCTCAGCATTCCAGGACCTTGGGGCCATTGCCATCGATACCTCCCTAAGCCTCGGCAGCCAGCAACCAAGTCCAGGTAACTTCGCGTCCAGCAACTTGTACGGAACTAACATTCCTTTCTTGACAGGAACTCCAGAGCAAAACTTGGACGGAGTGGCTACCGGATCAGTTGTGACTGCAGCGCCATTATTCGCGGACCCAGTACACCACGACGCTAGGGCCCTGGCAGGCATAGGGTTCAGCCACGCCGTGGAGCAGCAGCTGCAGGAGCTGAGGAGCATGATCACCAAGATTCCAGGGGTACCCAGGCCGCTGGATTGGCGGCGATGGGCGATTCTGACTACGCCTTTTGTGGACGGCATCTCACACACTCATGTTCCAAAGGGTTTCAGCCCTCCTACCATGACGCTGTACGATGGGACCTCAGATCCTCAGGACCACGTGAACCAGTACAAGCAGAAGATGATGGTGGTCACGGCAACGGGGGCCTTGAAGGAGGCTTGCATGTGCAAGGGCTTTGGCTCCACCCTCACGAGGCGGCCTACGGAATGGTTAAATCGGCCTCCCAAATCGGTCCATCACCTCGTTATTATTTGGATAGTCAACGCCTTTGGTCGTGATTCGCCCGGCGCGAAGCTTTGAGAAGCGGAACCCGGCGACACATCTGCTGGTGCAGAAATCTGGAGAAACAACAAGGGAGTTCCTCAACCGCTTTAATAAGGAAAAGATCTCCATCCCGCGCTGTGACGTCGCAACCGCCATAGAAGCCTTCCGCCAAGGGCTCAAAGAAGACTCAGACCTCTACAGGGACCTGGCAAAGTATCCATGCTCAACGTTCGAGGATGCTCAGGCAAAAGCGCTGGTAGCCATCAGGCTCGAGCAAGATGCAGCGTCCAGGAAGAGGACCCACAGCAGCCCTCCCAGGAAGATCACTAGCGACCGCAGGAACGAGAGATCCAGGCCATACCAAAAGCCTACAGTCAACAAAGTTTCAGGAGCCATGGGTGGAGGAACTGCCAGATCTCCCACCAAAGGTAAGTGAGTACAAATTTACTACTGACACTGATGGGTTGTTAAAACACTTGCAGGACCTGGGAGACAGAGTCAGATGGCCACGAAAGAGCCCTGCCAATGGGGACTCCAGCAGGAAAGACTCCAGCAGGAGGTGTGAATTCCACGACGACATCGGCCACAACACCGAGGACTGCGTAGCTCTGAGGAGGGAGCTGAAGTACCTCCAGGATAGGGGGCACCTCGACCACATCCTGCCAAGAGCCTCCAGGTCCAGCAAGGTGGGGTCCACGGAACAGGTCCTGCCGTCGCCGCCGCCGCCGCCGCTGTACACAAAGATCGTGAACGTAATAACAGGAGGGTCGGAGCTGTGTGGATTGTCCTACTCAGCAGCCAAGAGGCGAGCCCGGAGCAGCAAGGGGGAAAGGTCAGCATCCTCAGCCAGGGTGGCCCACCACAACCTACCAACTGTGACGTTTGACGAACAGGACGCTGAAAACACACCTGAGGAACATCACGACGCCTTGATCATCACCCTGTCCATAGGGAACTGTTTGGTGAAGAGGATCCTGGTAGATACAGGAAGCTCAGTCAACTAGCTCATGCTGCACTCGTTGAGGGACATGGGCTTCAGCGAGAAAGATCTGGTGAAGAAACAGGTTCCTTTGGTGGGCTTCAGCGGCGAAACAGCACATTCCATAGGAGAGATCACCATTCCAACCTTCGCAGGGGGCATCAACAAAAAGGTAAAATATTTGGTTATCGATTGCCAGTCATCTTACAACGTAATTCTTGGCAGGCCCTGGATCCACGAGATGAGAGCGGTGCCTTCAACGTACCATCAATGCGTCAAATTCCCAACACCCTGGGGGGTGCAAGAAATCCGTGGTGATCAGGAGGCTGTGAAGGATTGCTACAAGGATGCTCTGAAACCGACCGTGGTGCCCCCGGAAGCATAGCAATTACAGAGAAAGCGCGCTGAGGAGATGTACCAGGAGCCAGAGCAGCCGGATCTGGACCAGGTGAACCTTGACGCGCAAAGATCCGTAACGCACGGCCCGGAGCAGGGTCGATCGCGCGGTGATATCCGAACTAAACTTGTCAATTTGCTTAGAGCTAACATGGATTGCTTCGCTTGGTCCCACGAAGAAATGGTAGGGATAGACCCGAGTGTCATAACGCACCAACTCAACGTGGACCCTAGCTACACCCCGGTCCAGCAGAGAAGGCGAAAATACGCTCAGGCGCCACCGGGATAATCAATCAGGAGGTGGAAAACCTGCTGAACGCCGGGAAAATCAGGGAGGTTAACTACCCTGAATGGCTCTCAAACGTGGTGGTAGTGCCGAAGAAGAACGGAAAATGGAGAGTGTGCATAGACTTCACGGACCTGAACAAAGCATGCCCCAAGGATCCATTTCCTTTGCCCCACATAGACGCAATGGTAGACGCTACAGCTGGACACGAGATGTTGACGTTCCTGGACGCCTGGAGCGGATATAACCAGATTAGGATGCATCCCAAGGACCAGGAGAAGACAGCCTTCAGAACGGAGAGAGGTATATATTGCTATAATGTTATGCCCTTTGGACTGAAAAACGCAGGTTCCACCTACCAGAGGCTAGTGAACATGATGTTCAAGGACCTAATTGGGAAAACGATGGAGGTATACATAGATGACATGGTGGTTAAGTCCCTAAGAGCAGAGCAGCACGCTAAGGACCTGGCCGAAACCTTCGGGACCCTGAGGAAGTACCAGATGAAGCTCAACCCCCAGAAGTGCACCTTCGGAGTCTCCTCAGGGAAATTCCTAGGATACATAGTGACGCAGGGGAATAGAAGCGATGTGGAACAAATCAGGGCCTTGCTCCACGGAGTCTCCAAAGCGACCCAAAGACGCATGTAAGCTAACGGGAAGGGTGGCGGCTCAAAGAGTTTATATCCGGTCCTCAAAGGTGCAAGTCGTTTCTATGACTCGGCCGAGGAAGAGCCAAAGATTTGAGTGGACACTGCACCACGAGGCAGCCTTCCAGAGCCGAAAAGTACCTAAGAAGACCACCGCAAGCTCCTTGCAAAGCCAGGACCTGAGGAGCCGCTGTACTTGTACCTGTCTATAACGGAGGTGGCCGTGAGTGCCGTGCTGGTCAGGGAGCATGAAGGGTCCCAGCAGCCGATTTACTACGTGAGCAAGTCTCTGCTCCCAGCAGAGACCAGGTACACTGAACTCGAAAAACTTGTCCTTGCGTTAGTTACAGCCTCCTATAAGTTGCGTCCTTACTTTGAATCCCATATTATTACTGTGGTCACTAATTTTCCCATCAAGAATGTCTTGCGAAAGCCTAAACTTTCAGGAAGAATGGTGAAGTGGGCGGTGCACCTGAGTGGATATGACCTAAAGTACGAGTCCAGGAAAGCTATAAAATCACAGGCCCTTGCAGATTTCATTTCCGAGTTCAGCCCTACTCAGCAGCCTGGAGTACAGGAGGAGGCTCTGAACCTGGAATCCGCAGGACGAACAGGCACCTGGAAATTGCACGTGGATGGAGCCTCAAACATGAGGGGCACCGGAGTTGGGTTGGTACTACAATCCCCGAAAGGAGACATGATTGTGCAGGCAGTACGATGTGAATTTCGAGCAACCAACAATGAAGCGGAATACGAGGCCTTGATACTAGGGCTGAAATTGGCAAAGGACATGAAAGTCAAGAATCTGGAGGTGTTCAATGATTCACAACTCATCGTGAACCATATGAACGACACGTATGCCGCAAGGGACTCCAAAATGGTAGCGTACCTCAAGGTCGCAAAAGAATTGGAAGCAGAGTTCGACAGCATCCAGATAACCCAAGTCCCCAGGGACCAGAATGTGGAGGCTAACGCCCTTGTTTCGCTGGGGGCAACTTTCAAACCAGATGAGATATCCAATGTGCCTATAGTGCACATTCTGAGTCCTGCGATTGGAATTGAACTGACCCTTCCTGAGGAGGGGAAAGACTCTTATACGGACCAATGTTGGAAGTGGCTCAAGGAAGCAGGGGGAATTCACAGTGCAGAGGTGCAGCAGCTCGGGCCAGATTGGAGAAAGCCATACATGGATTGGTTACAGGAGGAAACGTTGCCAGAAGACAGGGGGGAGGCCAGGAGCCTAAGAATGAAAGCGTCAAGGTTTGTCCTCATCGATGGGGTCCTCTTCAGGAAGTCACTAGCAGGACCCTACTTGCGGTGCTTGGGAGAACAGAGGTTACAGACAGTGTATTGTATGAAATCCAGTGGCGATCGCGGAAATCATCTGAGGCGAGAGCCTAGCCAATAAGGCGCGCGGCAGTGGTTATTATTGGCCCACTATGAGAAAGGATGCCGTGGAATACACGAAGTGTGGCGCTGCGGCGTCATGCGGTAAAGCACCACTGGGAGCCTCTCCACCCTATCATCTCCCCCTGGCCCTTCATGAAGTGGGGGATGGATATTGTGGGACCGCTGCCCGGGGCTCCAGGAAACAGGTTGTACATGCTAGCAATGACGGATTATTTTTCCAAGTGGATCGAAGCTGTGGCATATGCACAGTGGTGGCGGCCAGAGTAATTTCGTTCATTAAGCGCAACATTATTTGCAGGTTTGGAATCCCCTCGGAGATAGTATGCGACAACGAAAGGCAATTTGTATCCGACAAGACGCAAGGCTTTTGTGATGGGTACAACATCACCCTGAGAAAGTCAGCACCCAGGTACCCCCAGTCCAATGGCCAGGCGGAGTCTAGCAACAAAATAGTAATGGAGAATCTCAAGAAAAAGTTGGAAGAGATTGGGGGCAAATGAGCTGATGAGCTCCCCTTGGTGTTGTGGGCAGACAGAACCACTCCTAAGGTGGCTACTGGCCAGACACCCTTCAGCTTGGTATTTGGAGCTGAGGCCGTAATCCCGTCGGAGGTCAGGGTTCCCACATTAAGGTACGGACGCCAAACTGAGGAGGGAAACCAGGCTGCTATGACCAGCGCCCTGGACACGGTAGATGAACTCAGGGAGAGCGCTAAGATCAGATTAGCATCCTACCAGCAAGCGGTTGCCAAAAGCTACAGCAGGAGAGTGCGAATCAGGACCCTGCAGGTAGGGGATCTGGTCCTCAGGAAGGTTTTCCAGAATACCAAGAACCAGCGAGCAGGGAAGTTCGCCTACAACTGGGAAGGCCCCTACCAGGTCGAGAGTGTTGTAGGAAGAGGAGCTTACAGGCTAATGACCATGGAAGGAGAAATCATCCACAATCCATGGAACATCCTTCATCTCAAAAAATATTACATTTAAGGGGCGCTCAGGGCCCCAGGGACTTCGAGGCTCCCAGCAACGTTAAAGGGCGCTCAGGGCCCCAGGGACTTCAAGGCTCCCAGCATCGTCACCCAGGTTCCTTTTGCCCCACCTGATTTTCTAAAGCCTGCTTTTGAAGGCAGTTGTTTCTTTGTAAACTCGTTTCAAACTATTGTAAACGTATGCTGTTTAAGAGAAAATTTCTTTGAAAAGTTATTTAGCAATTTCCTTTGTCACTTCAAAAAGTACTTTGCGAATCTTCTAAAACAATTTCTATCTTTGAAATGTTAGGGCAAAAGTGAGGCCTGGTTGGCCCCTACGTTTATCCTCCTTAGAGAGGACTCCGTGCGCGTGGCGATAGGGGATAAACATGACCCCACTTGGACATCTCAGATTCCAGAACCACCGAAGTCACCACTACAAGGCTCGGCATCGGGGATAAACATGACCCCACTTGGACATTAAGACTCCAGGCCGGCACCAAGTCGACTCTAAAAGCATGCATACAAAAAACGCACGCGCTACAAACGAACGTAAGCGAAAGCATGGTTGGCCACCATGATTTTCCGTCATCATACTCAAAGGTCCCTTGCATCAAAGGACCCTGAGTGCAAAACGTCTAAGCAAAATATTTAATTACAAGCGTCCATGACAGGCACGCTACCCCAAAATAGCAGTTTCAAGCAAAGTCTTAAACTAAACAGATTAATTACATGGTTGCAGGAACCTATTCTTGTTCCTCAGGCACTACAGCTGAGGCATCCAAAGTAGGAACTTCCTCAAAGATGGCGCCAAAGACTCTGCCTCCAAAGAAATTGTTCGGTGGGCCCCTCAGCGGCGGTGTCCTCCTCGGCGGCAGTACTTCCACCCCCAGCCAGCTCGTCCGCTCCCTCAGCATGTCCACCTCCCTGGTCAGCAGGGTCAGCAGGCACAGCAGGCTCTTCGTCATCGGAATCCTCAAAACCCACCAGGACACTGAGATCAGGAGGCTGAGGGAATGCAGCGTGGAAGTCAGCCTCCTCCTGCCCCAGGTCAAAGGAAGAAGCGCCACCAGCCTGAATCACCTTAAGGCACTTAATCTTTGCGTCCCAAGCGTAACTTGACCACCTTCGCAAGAGAGTCTTCTTTAATTGGTGCTCGAAGCCCCGGCTTCGGAAATTTGCCGTCGGCCTTCCAGATGTCTGCTCGTGGCGGCCGCGGCCTGCTCGCTTCGAGCCGCCAAGCCTCATCCCTCTCGCCTCGGCCTGACCTTCAACTTATTTGCTTCCTGGAGAGCCGCTAACGCCTCGTCCCTTTCCTTGGTCAGCGCAGACACCTCAGCCTTCAGCTTATCTGAGCGGAAAAGCGCGTTGGCACTCGTAGCCTGAAGAGACTCGAACCTGTGGCGGAAATGCGGTAGCCGTGGAGGGTGCGTAGCAAGCTCGTGTTACGAAAAAAAAAAAAAAAAAAAAAAAAACGAAGAGTAAGGAAGGGATCGTTACGTCAAAGGCAGACTCACAAAGACCCCTGCCAACAGAGGAAGCTCCTTCGCCTTCCAGGACCTTCTTAGGGCCAGGAAGAAGGAACGAGTTTAGAGCAGGCCACAGCGGAACCGAGGAGTCAAAACCAAATCCAAGGGGAAGGTTAATGGAAGGACCCTCCTCAGGAATCTCGGTGGGGCTTTGAAGGATCGAGCGGGCGGCTCGGGGCAGGAAGCGATCTTGTAGCGAGAAGCGGAAGGGGGCCTAGGGCTCTTGGCCTTTTTCTTCAGAGGCGGGGTCCTGGAGCTAGAGGCAGGTTGCTTCCTCTTCTTCGCTCGCATAAGGGAATCCAGCACGTCGGGAGCAGCGGATCCTGGGAATGGAGCAAAATCAGGGTTAGCTAAGCAAGGAAAGAATGGGGGAACTAACAGGGGGAGTCAAGGGCTTACCAGATGCCATGGCGAGTTGAGTCTTTGGGATATGCGAGCAATGGAGGCGGCTCAGGATAAGCGCGTGACGTGCGAGGGACCGACCACAGGCGCGTCAGGATGTCACTAGGAGGGGAGGTCGTCTTCGGATTCTTGAGCCCTGCAGGGGAAGACGGTTAAGGAAAGTAAGCAGAAAAGATAATAGTGGGAGCACGGCAGAGACAACCAGGTACCTTTGGTGTCACCCCACTTCTCCAACAGGTACTCAGGGCGTGGGTTTAGGGAGTCAACCTTCAGAAAGACGAAGCGACGGAACCAACCGTCATCAGTCGCCCTGGAAGTATCGATGAAGGCATTATCACCATCAGATGCCCTCATCGTTACCTGGCCGTAGCCGAGGTGTCGACAAGAGTACAAGCTCGCCAAGTCCTCCAGCCCTAGCTTGATACCAAGGCGCTCGCCCACCACGCTCACACCGTACAGGACCCTCCAAGCTTGGGCGGAGAGTTGGGCAGGGGCAAGAGAGAACCAGAGGAGGAAGGCCTGGATCAAGCGAGGGAAAGGGAATCTCATGCCCAGAGAGAAGGGGTACTCATAAAGAGTGATCCACCCCGGACGAACAGCGTCGGCGCACTCGCCGGAAACGGGGGCGTGAAGAACCACATCTACTTGATCCCCAGAGATCTGAAGGCAGGAAGTTCATCTTCCGAAATCTCGGAATCACAGGCATGCTTATCGTCCAGAATACCCGCAGAAGGGAAGACAACAAGAGGAACTGGGCGTGTTTGGGAACGAGTAGTCATAGGGAAGATGAAAGAAAAGAGGAAAAAGCAAGTGGAGATGGGAAGGTTACCTGGGGAGCAAGGAGCGAGGGAGGGAAGGCGAGTTGAGAGAGAGGAGAAGATGGGGGGAAGAGCAGAAGGAGTAAAAAGGGGGTTTAGGAAAGTGTATTTATAAGGGAAGTTGAAAAGTGGGGGCAATTAATATGATGAGACTCTTCAAGTCACGTCATGGTTTGGAGGGAAAATTCCCGCCCAAAACACATGCAATATATGGGCGGAAATTTTGGGGGCAAATGTTGGGCCCAAATTTGGCAGCCCAAATTCGGCCCAGATAACAGTCGCAGCAAAAGACAGCTCAGGACCCTAGGCAGGACCCTGGGCAGGGCCCTAGACAGCCAGGGCCCTCAGGAGCCCCACCAACGGATTTATTTCAATTGCAACGGATAATGAAAGCAGCTCCGAAAATGGGGGAGGCGTTACAATGAGAAGAGCAAGTCAAGCCTATTAATGAGGGAGTGATAACGGCAAGAAAGGAGGAGAAGGGGGAGGAAAATCAGGAAGATTACACATATAAAAAGAAAGGTAGGGTTCAGGGAAAGATCATTCTACATCCGGCAATTATACTACAGCATACCAAAAGCATACAAAACACATTCCTCAGCGAACCCTTTACTTTTCCAGCATACTTTGTACTAAATAACGTGCCTTTGCACCTAAATCTTGTAATCCTCCTTTGAATAGTGGATAGTTGGTGGGACAAGTGCTTCCCCCCGCGGTCGTTTCCCACATCGGGTTTTCCGCGTAACCAAAAAACTCTCGTGTCTCGTTTTGTTCTCCTCGTTGCATTTCTTTTCGTTTCCTTTCGCAATTCTTAGTTTGGTATACAATTAGGTCGCTTTAACCCCAATCACATTAAATCAATACTTGGTAAATTTTTTGCCAAAACAACATACACATACATGCACCCTCATGTCGATACAACCCTAACACACAAAATCACAGATCAAAGGCCTGTATGCTTATATTTAATAAAACATGTGACTTCTTAATATATAATAAACAAAACAATTGCAAGTATGATTGAATGATTCTATAGATGGAACCTAATGATTGCTTATTTGATTATCAACTAAGTACCCCCTCCATAATCAATTTCATATACACATGTTACATACATACACGACACACACAACATAACAGCCACGAAACATGTTACATACATACACGACACACATACCTTCACTCACAAACGTCCAGCCTATTCATAATTACTCTTGATAAATTCGAACATACATTCGAGCATACAATTGTACACGACATTGGGAATACAACACACATTAAACATGGCATATAACACGACATACAAGCCTTATAGTAACGTAATATCGAGTAACGTCATCACCGTTACCTTTTCGCGCTAGTCTTCAATTGAGTCGTCCACCACGTACGTATCAGCGTCAGGGTCGTTCCGGTTCAATCCTACGATCGATTAGGGAGAAAACGGGTATAAATATGAGTTACAATATCGACGGCGATCCGAGCGACTGAGACGAAACGGAGTATAGCTTACTTTAATGTGGAGAGGATGAAGAGAGGATAATTATAACGCAAAAACGGAGTAAAACGGTTGAAAAACGAAGGAGAAAAGGAAGGATAAAGAGGCGTTAATTAATGGTGATGGTGAAAGACGCAGAAGGAGAAGACAATGAGAAGCAGTTATACGTAGACCTGTCAAACAGGTCGGTCGGGCGGGTTTCGGGTTCGGATAACCATAAACCGGGTAACATACGGGTCGGGTGTATTTTGGGTTCGGGTAATATACGGGTCGGGTGTATACGGGTTCCAGGTCGGGTTAGGGTCAAAATACGGGTTAATTAACGCCCCTTTATCGATATTTTCTTTTTTTGTTTTTTGTATAACGGTTTAGTTTTCACTAATAAAAAATACTTTAATTGATGATACAATATAAAAAAAAAATAAAAAATTGAATTATAAGTTAAAAATTGATAATATTTCAAAATAAGTATATATAGACGTGTAATTATTAAGTCAATATTTACATATAACATACGGAGTATTAATTATAAGCTGATGTAGATATTAAACACTTTAAATTATAAAGTAAAATAATAAAATATAACAATGAAGATTTTGATCCGTACCTGTAGAGTCCAAGTTGTGTTTTCAAATTCTAAAATGTTACCCCGAATTACCGACTTATAGTATCATATTTTTTTCCACTTTTTTCACTTATTCTCCACATGTAATTTTGTTTCAAAATTTCGTAAATAGTGATTTAAGATGTCTCAAGTCATAATTAACAATGTCCAATGCAACTAACAAACATCATTACTACGGAGTATGATTTTTTATAAAATTATTAAATAATAAATATTATATTTAAGTGAAAATTGTCAATTATGAATAATTTGGTCAGTGTGAAATGTTTAAAATTGTTTTAAAATAAAAAAATTCATGTGAAAAAAAAATTGATATTGAAATTTTCTATCTTGGAACGTAAATTTCTTAACTTAACGGGTTAACCCGCTACGGGTCGGGTTATGACCCATTTTTTTCGGGTCGTTTCGGGTTCGGGTCGTTTTTGGCTTCGGGTAAAAAAAGCAGGTTTATTTCGGGTTATTTTCAGGTCGGTTTCGGGCGGTTTATCGGGTCGGGTCAGATTTTGACAGCTCTAGTTATACGGCGTACTAGGTTAATTAAAATAGGGTAACTTTATTTATATATGTTTATAATTATAATCAAGTGTAATCATCATAAAAGTTGAGTTGTATAAAGATTTTGAGTCATCCTTATTCTATTTAATTATAAATTCTTTTTAAGCAAATTTTAGGGAAAATTAGTTAAAAATATTAAATAAGTCAAAAGTGATATTGTTTTATAAATTATAAGTATATATAAAAATAAAATGGTACTACTATAAACATTAAGTTTAAAATCATTAGTTGACTATTTTAAATTAGATAATAATTATATTTTTCAATAAGTGTAAACATTTTATAAGTAATTTTATTAGCCTTTACAATAAAATAGTATTAAATGTATTATTTAAAAGATCATAAATATTATTTTAAACTATTAAATATATATGATATTATGAAAATAAATATAATTTTAAATAAATTTATAAATTAAAATATATTTTAATTTAACCTTAAAAATACGGGGTGTTACATTCTCCCCTACTTCAAAAAGTTTCGTCCTCGAAACTTGAAATGGAAGGACGATAAGAGGAGGAGATAAGGGCATTTATAGGCGATAAAACAAGGATTTGAGCTTAGGGCTAGGAAATAGTTAATATAAGAAAAGAAGGAATTTTTATAGAGGATAGACAAAAAGGTCACCTGCGCCGTGGCCCTCACCACCCAACCACCATAAGTGTGTACCCAGCTTTCAGTCACATCACCTCGGCTGCCGTGATCAGTCCGGACGACCTCGATTTACGGGCATCGCCGGCAAGCCGCTACACAATCTTATATATATGGCCCCGGTCTCAGTTACATCCCGGCCAACAACCTTCCCCAGGAGCATCTCGACTCTACACCGTCTCGCCAGAAGTTTCAAGATAAGGGCAGCCTTGCTACTATTTTGAATGTCACGTGTGATTATGAGAATGCAAAATTTCCAGTGAAAGCAAGCACATCAATATGGGGCGTTAGAGCACTATGCTTCAAGGACAAAAATCCAAGGTATGACATATTCCTAGGTCCCACCTTTTTTCTTAAAAACCAATAATAATAATAATAATAATAATAATAATAATAATAATAATACATAGTACATTGTTTAACAATAATAAATAGTACACTTTCTAATAGTGGATTAGTGGCACAAGTAAAGGAAACACCGTACAATATATAATAAATAAATAATAAATAATATTTAAAATTCATTTGACCATGGGGTCCCACAAAGGAAAGGAAAATACAAAGAGCAGACCCAAGCGAGCAAAATAAGTTGACCCGGCCACCGTTGAATCCTTACGATCTCGGTAGCCTAAGCTGACCACCACGTGACAATCTCGGCCCACCGAAACCGTCTCGCCCAAACACATCTGGGTCCCGGCCACCACGACCGCAGTCACCTACGCCACCACTGAATTCGTACCGGCTTCGCGCTGAATCACCTCCCGGTCCCGGCCACCTTATGAAAGGTAAATAGATACAATATAAAAACAAGCCGGTACCTACCCCCGTGATCAACACCACACGTGACGGTCACCTTTCGCCGTGACCACATCCATCCCGAAGCCGGGTCCACTCTAATGTTGCCGCGACCGAGTGTCCACAGCCGTGAACGGCTGACACACCATGACCGCATGACCTACCCGGGATCGTCAAAACCGCCACGCCAGCTAGCCACTCCCGACACTATCATACACGACCGGACCAGCAAGCCCCGGGATCTCTCTCTCGTTCCTCAGCCCACGGAACCTCCCGGCCACCTTCATCCTTCCCGGAACCATCACGGTACGGCACCGCCTCGCGCCGGCCACAACCGCCTTTACCGAGACATCGAGCTCCCGGGATCGCCATCCCCTTCCTATATCACCACCGGGACTGAAAGATATCAAAGCCGAGACCGCCGTTCTTCTGCGACCGCCTGTCTTGGGTCCCACGGTAACCGGGAGCACCATTTTCCTCACGGTCACCGGGTCCCGCCACCTCACCTTTGAACCGCGCCGACCAATTAGTGGTTGTGGTCCCGCCACCTCTAAACTCGCTGACACTAGCGAATCCCCGCAGCCGAGAGCTCTTCAGGCCGGGAAGAAAGCACATAATCAGTGGACAGCGGCCCTTGAAGTAACATGAAGATAAGTTTACTTTTGTCTAATATTCTTATATTTTCTCACTCTTACTTTCCAAAAAAGTTGCATAGCTAATATATTAGGATTAGCTTAGCATGGTGAGTAGGCCTTAGTGGCTTAGGAAAAAGTGCCAAGGAAATAATAAAGCAGTGCACTGTATAAGTATTTATGGGTAACTAAGGCCAAATTTAAATCAATAGCCCGTGAAAGGCTACGAACCACTAGCTAGTATAATTAGACACGTTCATACGACTAATCAAAAAAAGATGCTTATCAATTTTATTGTTGTAGTTTCCAGGAGTAATGGAGAAAAGACGGTGATAAAGAATTATGCGCTACAACTCCGCGAGGCCTAGCCAACTTTTAATCACCTGAGACTCCACGAAAGCTCCACAAGAATCACCTTATACTCAAAAACCGCTAACCAAAAAGTCATCAGCGGCGCTAGCTCTTTAACGCGGCAACGTGTAGACAACTGTAAAGCGAGTGATCAGGATTGTTGACACCGCGAGCTTTTCCTTGTAATTTTTGGTAGTATTTTTGCCCAGCATTTGTTTAGATTTGTATCACACAAAAGCTGGCCAGGGGGCAAGGAGGGGGGACTACCCCCGACCCCGGCTAATCACGGTAGTCTGATTCAAAAATAGGAATTTTTGAAAAATTTACTAACATTTTGCAGGAATGAATGCATAAAAGACCGGAGAAGGATAAGACCTCCCAGGCACCCGCCTGGTAGGCTCCCACCTGCACAATGCTCATCCATGGTCGTCGGGCCCGGATGAGGGTGCCTTTATGCAAAAGAGTCGGGATGTCTATGATGGCCCACGTGTTTGAGGCCGCTCACCGCGGTGATCGGTCACCGCCTACGTCTTGATGGCGGTTGCGGACCTCCCATGCACAATGCTCATCCGTGGTCGTCGGGCCCGGATGAGGGTGCCTTTATGCAAAAGAGCCGGGATGTCTATGATGGCCCACGTGCCTAGGCTGCTCTCACCGCGGTAACTGATCACCGGCCCTCGTGCCGGTGGCGGCTGCGGACCTCCCATGCACTGGTCTCATCCGTGGTCCTCGTACCCGGGTGAGAGTGCCTTATGCCTACGTACGGAGCACCATTGCGCATGGAGAGTCCACGGCCCGGGGCCTGGGCGGCTCCAGCGCCCTGCGTATGGTACATTGCCTACGTACGGGGCACCATCGCGCACGGAGAGTCCACGGCCCGGGGCCTGGGCGGCTCCAACGCCCTGCGTATGGCACATTACCCACGTACGGAACACCATCTGCGTACGGAGAGTCCATGGCCCGGGGCCTGAATGGCTCATGCGCCCTGCGTGCGGCACACTACCTGCGTACGGAGAGTCCACGGCCCGGGGCCTGGACGGCTCCTGCGTCTTTTACACTACCTGCGTACGGAGAGTCCACGGCCCGGGGCCTGGACGGCTCCTGCGTCTTTTACACTACCTGCGTACGGAGAGTCCATGGCCCGGGGCCTGGGCGGCTCCTGCGTGTTTTACATTACCTGCGTATGAAGAGTCCACGGCCCGGGGCCTGGGTGGCTCCTGCGTCCTTTATACTACCATCAGAAGAGACCACTAACAGCCCTCGCGCCTTGGTGGCTTGCTCCGGATAAGACCATACTACGGTCTTCGTGCCTAGGTGGCTCCAATCGTACAAATAGTCCATGGCTACGTGCCGGGACAGCTCCTTTATTCCAGTGACGCAGTTTACTCCGCGTCACCCTAGGCCGCGCCACGTGACCTTGTCCCGCGGCCGACCTCCTTATTCCCGTGACGCAGTTCACTCTACGTCACCTTAGGCCGCGCCGCGTGACCGTCCCCGCGGCGCTGGCCCTTTTATTCCGTTGATGTTGCGTACTCAACGTCACCCCCTAGCCACGCCGCGAAACTCCGATCGCGCCGTGAGACTTCACTTGCACCGACCTTTGCCGCTGCATCAGACGCAGACGGACCGGGTGAGACATCCCTCGCCTGCACCGGAGGGACTGACGGTCCCCTGGGTACATGGGATGCTCCCGGATCACGACCACTCCGGCCCGAGGTAGCCAGACCCGGGAGACACCACCCCCAACAACTATCGTGTAGCTTTCGACGCCTGTTTTATATTTGGTCTGTCACGGCAGGGCAACTACTTTAACGCGGTACTTCTTCCGCTAGAGATTCGTTTGACGTGATCTTGTTCACATGTATCGCCCAAGGTCGACAGTTTCGCACACTCTATTCGACGCCGACATCCGACACCGAATCCGCATGAGGGCATACGAATCCGGTAGGGGCAATTGTTGGGGGTCGAATATCCAATTACGCTCACAATAGCAAGACGACAAATAAAGGCCCAAGAGGCCCAAAAGCCCAAAAACTCTATAAATAGCCCCTAGGGGGCAAAGGTAAAGGGGTGGGTTTATTAACTCTCCCCACTCTACTCTCTCTACCTATATTTTCCACATTAAACACTGTTTTATATATTTTCGGTACTAACTTGGGCGTCGGAGGCTCTGCCGGGGGCAAGCCCCCCGGGCCCGGAGTTCACCTTGCAGGGCACACATGGAGCGGGCCCAGACCCTGGAGGCCACCCATGACGTCATCCTCAAACCTCGAGTTTACATCCGAAACAATTATTATTATTATTATTATTATTATTATTATTATTATTATTATTATTATTAGTTAATTTATTTATTTAAAAATCTGAAGTTTTCTGAAATAATCTGAAGTTTTCTGAAATTGTCTAAAGTAATCTGAAGTTTTCTGAAGTTTTCTTAAGTTATCTGAAGTTTTCTGAAGTTTTCTGAACCAGAGAAAAACTTAAGATGAGGAGAACAGGCCCTAAGTCGTCTCTAAGAGAGCGATTAATTGAAGCATTTTCTAAGTGAGTCCAATTAGCAATATACGGTTCAATTTCATTAACATATTGCATATTGTGTTTGGATGGTTTGACGAGTGTAGAACCTTCTTGAGCAATATAATAAATGTTTTCATTATTTTTTGAATCATGTTTGCATCCCATGTTAACCATGGATATCGTAAGATGGCAAACCCAGCTTGTAAAACCCCAAAAACACGCTCCACGTCCTTTCTCATACTCTCTTGTTTTTCTGCGAACAACCTCTCCTTTGGTGTTTGCGGAAGAGGAATTGATTTCATAAATGCTGACGACTTTGGGTAGATGTCGTATGTGAGATAATACAACATGTGGTATTCATGACCATTGAGCTCTTACTTAACGACGGGTGCTCTTCCATTGAGCAAATCATCAAAAGTAGGAGACTTATAAAGGATAATTAAATCGTTACAAGTACCTGAGAGGCCAAAAAAGAGTGACATATCCATAAATCATGTGATGCAACGACTTCCAATACCAGTGATGCCGATCCGCCTCTTCCCTAATATTGACCTTTTCAAGCTGATGGACTATTTTTCAAAATCCACTGCAAGCAATAGATCGACCCAATCATACCTGAAATTCCTCGTATTTTATTAATTCCTAGAATTTCTTCTTAATCTTCAACGGTTGTATTTCTCGTATAATGAGCTCGAAATTGATTTATAACTACGTCAGTAAAGTGTTGAAGCAAAAACCTTGTTGTGCTTTCACTTAGCCTCGAGTATTCATCTACTCTATCAGCAGCATCTCCATAAGCTAGCATTCATACAGCTGTCGTACATTTTTGCAAGGCTGATATATCCAATCTACGGGAACCATCTGGTAATTGGTTGAAATATTGATCATCCGCCTCGGCAGTTTCCATCAAACGAAGAAAAACTTCTTTACGCATACGAAACCTATGACGAAATATGTTATCTGGGTACGATGGTTGAGGTGCAAAATAATCTTTGAAAAGTTGATTATAACCCTCCTCTCTATTCCTTTCCATATGTTGTCTCTTATACCCTTAAACTGTCTTAGATCTACGATTTTTACGGACATGAGAGGACATACATAAGTGCACGACATCTCAATTGCTTGATCTCAAGATCGGAATCTGAAGAAGAAGAAGAAGAAGAAGAAGAAGAAGAAGAAAAAAGAAATGAACATTTTATTGATACCTGTAGATATTTTTAGTGTATTGTTTTGATAGGTTAAGCAGGACTTTAAGATTTAAAGTTAACTTGACAAAATTGTTGGTATTTGTAATGAACTAATAAACCCATTAAAATAGAGCCATTAGAATATAGCTGTTAAAATATATTGGGATTTAAAATAATTAAAATATAAAATAATTAAAATATAAAGCCATTAAAATAGAGCCATTAGAATATAGCTGTTAAAATATATTGGGATTTAAAATAGGAATAATTCACAAGAATAATCCCAACTAACACCCATCTTCCATGAATAATCCCAACTCAAAATATTCCAACAATAATCCCAACTATTGAAAAGTATTCCAATAATATACTTTAGCCAATTTTAACCGGCTCGAAAAGGTAAAAAAAAATATCATACCAATTTTAATTTTAGATAGAATAAGAGCGAACACATTTTTAAATCGATTTAAACATTTTATATACCCATTTGAACCGGTTAAAATTGGATAAAGTATATTATTGGAATACTTTTCAATAGTTGAGATTATTGTTGGAATATTTTGAGTTGGGATTATTCATGGAAGATGGGTGTTAGTTGGGATTATTCTTGTGAATTATTCCTTTAAAATAATTAAAATATAAAATAATTAAAATATAAAAATAAATGAAATTAATACTATTTAGAATACTACATAAATTGTTATATAAACTACAACTGAAAACTTTAAAAAAAAAAAAAAAAAAAAAAAAAAAAAAAAAAAACACTCGACCCCAATTAATCTAAATACTTCTAAAAAAAATACTATCTAAAAATTAAAAGTCGGTAAGTTTTCTAAACAATTTAGCCTTTAATTCTTCTTCGGGAGGACTTAAGTTCGATCTTTGACATAAACATTCATACATTTTTATCTTTACCATCCACTTGTTATTAGCCACTTCTATATCAATTTTCATCAACTCAGCGGTGTATCTCTTTTGCTCCAAATCAATCTTTATCTTATCTGATTTCAATTTTATGGCTTCTTGTTGTAAAAATTGTTACTTAAGAAGTTTGGATCTTCCGCATGTTGAAATGTCTTCACCATTATCTCATTATTTTGGTCAAATTCAGAAGCCATTTTATAAAGTTCCGACTCATCAACTTTTGATTTTCCTTTATTCCTTTTTTGCGCCTTTACTCTCATAGGACGCACGATTGATCCACCCTCATCAGTTGGTGTAGAGTTCTCGCATTCATTTACTCTTTATCTCTTACCACTACTATCAAATGGAGTAGGCGTTGATTTTTGTTCATTTTGATCTTTGAGAGCATCACTCCATCTCAGATATTTTTTAACAAATATCATTGTCTTTCAAAAATGGTACCCTTATGCAATTTACGAGTCTCCGTCAAAATATCTTGGTAGCTCATGCCACTAGAATGCCTTCTTTTAGCTTCTTCATAGTGATCAACCCATTTTGTAACACCTGTCACGATTCTACCCCAACGATTGGTCAGCATACCTATAAAACGTAATCTTATTTCACGTGGATTCATTTTTTGCTTTATCAAACTTATCCTTCACCCTATTTCAAAAATTTAGAAATTCTTTGAATGGCCAAAAATGATCAAAGACGTGCAAGACATCGTGGCTAAGTGTATTGCGTGCCAAAAGGTGAAGAGTTCATTTAATAAAAGGTTATATACATCATTACCTGTCCCAATGCAACCGTAGAGCGAGATTAGCATGGACTTTATACTTATGTTACCGAAAACGCAACGAGGTAAGAATTCGATCATGGTTGTTGTAGATCGGTTTTTAAAGATGACTCACTTTATTCCATGTCATAAAATCGATGATGATACTCATGTTGCTGATCTATACTACAAGGAGAGAGTTCAGTTACATGCGATTCCACTTACCATTGTATCGGATCGAGATGTGAAGTTCCTTATCAATTTTTTGAAGATATTGTGGTGTTTGATGGGAACTAAGCTGTTGTTTAGTACTTGTCACCATCCACAAACTGATGGTCAAACGAAAGTGACTAACCGTACTCTTGGAAGTTTGTTAAGAGGGTTGGTTAGCAAAAGCTTGAAGAATTAGAATGTTAAACTCGCACATGCCGCGCGAGTTTGCCTTTAACGTACTTCATGGATTACTATTGGACATGCTCCATTTGAGATCCTTTATGGAGTTAACCCATTTCTACCTATTGATTTGATTCTGATTCCGAAGAAAGATCTTATGAGTTTTGAAGCAAAGCAGAGACAAGCTGCGTTTCTTCGAACTTATGAGCAAGTGAGAAAGCTAATACGCATCGAAAACAACCCGTGTTCAACATGGGTGATCTTGTGTGGTTACACATGGAAAACCATTTCTCCTAGATGTCTAATTAAGGTGGATATTAGGAAAGCTTTGATTCCTTGAGTTGGACCTTCATCTCTTCTATGCTTGCAGCTTTGAGTTGGACCTTTATCTCTTCTATCCTAACCCCGTGATATACTCTCAAGGTCAATGGGGTTAATCATGATTTTCACAAGGGAGACCTTTTTTCTATCCAAGCTATGAGTAAGGCTTTTAATACTTTTGTTGCTACCTCCTGTTTGGAGGCTAACCCTACAAAAACGAATATCTACTTTAGTGGTATCAATGAAGATGTCAAGAAGCCAATTGTGTTAGATACTGGGTTTGTGGAAGAGGCTTTTCCCCTTCGATACTTGGGGATACCTCTTGCCTCTGCTAGCTTAAATGCCCATATGTATGGCTGTCTTATTGATAAAGTTCGGAAACATATCTCAAATTAACCTGATCAAAGCCTTTCATATGCTGGTCGAATACAGCTTGTGAACTCTGTGGTGTTTGGTTTGGAGAACTTTTGGTGTTCTGCCACGCTTTTGCCAAAAGAACTTGTTAAAAAACCAAATCGATTTTTTATGCGGTTTCTCTGGCAAATTGGAGATGGTCAAAGACGCATGGTGTTTAAGAAATGGATGGATATCTGTAGTCCAAAGATAGAGGGTGGGTTTGGAATTAAAGAGATACTCTCTTTGACACTTCTATGTAAGTGTATTAAGCACATCCTCTTGGGCACTTCTAGTATCTGGGCAAAATGGTTGTCTCTGCACAAAATAAATTGTGATTTTTGGCGAGTCAAGGAATCTGTGCAAGACTCGGAGTGTTGGAGGGATATATATATTTAAGGTGAAGAATGAGCTGATATCTCGATCTGGTGGGCTGAAGGAGGCTAAAACACTGCTACAAGGCTAGGCTGGTCCTCATGAAATCTAGTACGTAAAGTATACGATTTCTTTCGTCAAACCAAAAGGGTTGTGTTCTAGCACTCTGTGATATGAGACTCTATCAATGTTCCTAAGCATGGCCTTGTTTCATCTCTTGCTGCGCTGAAACAACTCTCTACTATTGTTAATTTGGCTAGTAGAGGCTTCTCTCTACCAAACTGGTGTGTGTTGTGTCGAGTTGCAGCTAAATCCCATTCTCCTCTGTTTTTTCTCAGCACATTCTCTCGAGCTATTCTACAGCAAGCCTGGTCATGGTTGGGTATCTCTTATGAACTGAGACAAGCTAAGCATGCAGTTCGAAGACGCAATTGGAAATCTCGTTGGTATGTTTATAGTTTGGTTACAGTGATCTACCATATTTGGTTGAAGCGTAATGCTCGTATTTTCACTAGTATTGATCATTCTGTGGCTCAAAATGTACGTAGAATTAAGAGTGATGTTAGCATTAGAGTTCTACATTCTTTTGTGCATGACGATGACGTAGAGGTAATTGGCGCCTTACCATTACAAACTTTGTCACATGTGAGAATGTATATGTTTTTAACCCTTGTCCTTCACTTGATTATACATGGATACTAAGGGTGCCTTCATCATCCCAATATACTAATCAGTCAGTAGTGGAGCAGGGTGGGTGCATCAAGTTGCACGCGCACCCACTGTCCATATGAAAATCAATAATAACTAAAAAGGTGTAATAGTGAACATAAAAAGTGGTAGTGTAGCTGGCTAGATCGAAACCAATGTGTTGGCCGGATTACTATGATTCAAAATTTATTTCAAAATATTAGTCAAATAAATTAGTTCATACAATTAAGTTGGTGGCTACTAGTATTCCTAATAAATAGGGTATTTTAAGTGGAATACCTAACTTCTTTTCTCAAAAATTAAATAAGTGTTGGTCTCCCTTAAAACGGGTTACCCGTTTCTTGGGAGAAACGGGTCAAATATGGGGGAAAAAGACAAAGAACTAGTGGGGGAGAACAACTTTCTCCCCCACTTGTCCTTTGTCTTTTGTGGGGTATTTGACCCGTTTCTTGGTTTAAGACGGGTTACCCGTCTTAAACAAGAATTTGTGATAAGTAAATAAAGCGACACAAAACAAACATGACTCTTTAGTAGCTCAGTTGGTTAATAGCTTTAATTTGGTGTGGGTTGTCCAAGGTTTGATTCTTGGAGCACTTACAAATGTTTTGGTTTGTTTTTTCAAGGTCTCTTAATTCATTTAATTCATATTTTGGTTTGTTTTTTCTAGGTCCCTTAATTCATTTAATTATTTTTCACTACTTTTTCCAATGAACCTATGTTATGTTCAATATGAACATTCTAAATTTTTTTTGTCTCATAATATATTATCTTTGATCATAGTTTTTTCTTTTTATATCTTGTGATACTTATATATCATTGACACGAAATTAAATATATAATGACGAAACTACACCTACGTTCAACCATTTATTTTTTGTTTGTTTATTTAGGCTTTTAACACTAATTTACGAAAATCAAAGCTCATTTGGGCACTTTATAAATACATTGTTGTAGTATTTTTCCTAAATGAGTGAACAATAAATATGTTTAAACTAAGTTTTTCATTAAGTTCGTTCCAACATTTTTTTTAATTATATATCTATATCTTGGGCGGTGCATATATATTAGTTACATGAATATTAAGACGTAATAAGAAAAACTGTGTCATTGTTTTAAAGCCAATTGCATCGATTTGGATGATTTTAACACTACCAAAAAAAAAACTTAGCTTTTGAGATTAAAAAAAAAAAAAAGAAGAAGAAATTCGCTCTAAAATTTACTCTTTGTAACGAAATACATGCTCCGAATCAATTGTCAGTGCCAAAAAAGAAATAAAGAGTTTGCTATGAAAGCGGTTTTTTATCGCAAAAATATGCTTTTAGCAAGGAAATTTTTATGACATACTCCCTCCATTCAATTCCATTCACAACATTTCACTTTTTCACATTTGTCGAGGCAAATGTCGGAACGAAAATATCTACAATTTCACTCGATAAAAAAAATCTAAAAATTGGATATTTTTTAATAGAGAACATTTTCTAACGGTATTTTTTAATAGAGAACATTTTCGTCGCAAAATTTAATAGAGAACATTTTCTTTAGTAGAGAACATTTTCTAACGGTATTTTTTAATAGAGAACAAGTAATTGTTTTTTCGTCGCAAAATTTTTGCTAACGGTATTTTTTAATAGAGAACATTTTCTTTAGTACGGTACCCCCGCTAGTGAGAAATCCTAGGTCCGCCACTGAGGACCTGTTCTCTTCGTCTGAAGTTTTCTGAACTAATCTTAAGTTTTATGAAGTTTTTGAAGTTATCTGAAATTTTCTGAAGTTATCTGAAGTTTCTGAAGTTATCTTAACTTCTTAAGTATTCTAAGTTTTTGGAAAAAATATGAATTTTTTTTTTTTTTTTTTTTTTTTTTTTTTGTAGAATGTAAGAGTATATTAATTCCCAATAACATGTACATCATTTGGATTCACTCATTACAATTTGTAAACAACTAGACAAAAAACTCACTCCTCCACACTTAATGAAAACCAATACAATTCAACCAATTGGTATCTAACAAACTACGACCATGACTATGATATCTTATACGCCCCAATGTCCATTCCCTGATTTTCTTCAAGTGCGTTTCTGGTGTAGTCACATATTGTTGAAGTCTTGCCTCATTTCGCTGGAACAAATAACATATAGTGTTGCAATTCTGACCACATTCACCACTACCTTTTTTTGTTCTACTCCACCTCCTTGTCTGAACACCATCCAACAGTTCGTGATTAGAGAAACGTACCTTCAGCCATTTCTGGACAACCCCAGTCAATCTCTGCGTAAAATCACAGTCACTAAAGAGATTGTTGTTGTTGTTGTTGTTGTTGTTGTTGTATTTGCTACTTTTATTTTCTTTTATTGAATTTCCCCTAAATTTATCTTCCTTTAAAATTATTAACTTGAACTTTTGTTTGATTTACGATAAATTTTGAGACAATATTTGTAGTACCAAAAGTATTCAAACCTTTATATATATTCGATTTTTCCACTTATATTAATAATAATAATAATAATAATAATAATAATAATAATAATAATAATAATAATAATAATAATAATAATAATAATAATAATAATAATAATAATAATAATAATAATAATAATAATAATAATAATAATACTAAATTTTAGCATTTATTTTCATTAATATTTGATAAATATTTATGATAATTTTATTAAAAGTCTATATATTAATTGGAAATAATTTTTTTATTTATGATTTGCAATAAAAAGGTTTTGGATTGGTCTTATTTTTATTCAAATTATTATGATTATTATTATAATTATTATTGTTAATAATCATATTTTTCCTATTATTAATAATATTAATGTTATATATAACTTAGGTATTATTATTATTATTATTATTATTATTATTATTATTATTATTATTATTATTATTATTATTATTATTAGTTAATTTTTTTATTTAGAAATTTGAAATTTTCTGAAGTTATCTGAAATTTTTTGAACCAGAGAAAAACTTAAAATGTGGTGAACAAGTCTTGAGTGTGTGGCTTTAGTTCATGACGCTAGCTTGTTAGTTTGTATTATATGGCATTTAAAGGCCAACTTATTAAGTTTATTATTTGAGAAGTTTATGATAATAACTTATCCAATCCCTTTTTTCTTAATATAACCCCTTAAAAAGTCTACGCAACGTACGGAGCATAAGTTAATAACCGTACAACACACATATTTGATCAGTTCAACGTCTTAGCTTAAAATGTATCACCAAAATTCACATTATCTATTCTTACCTAGTTACACTTTTATAATATATGCCATTATAAAAATTACCCAAAAAAATATGAAAAGAAAAAAAACAAAAGAAAAAAGAAAGAGGGAAAGCAAATAAACCCAGGAAACTAAAACACTTACGAAACACAATGTATATTTATGCATTTGATACATAAACCTATGCATGGAAATCACGTACTACTATCTCTTGTATCACCTGATGCATTCGAAGAATTGTTTTTCATGGATGACGTTGATGCTGGAAACAATGCCAAACTTCCACCTTCCGATGCACCAGAATTATTGTTATTATTAACATTAACATTATTATTATTATTATTATTATTATTATTATTATTATTATTATTATTATTATTATTATTATTATTATTATTATAAACGTTATTTATATTATTATTGTTGTTATTATTATTACTTCCAACGTAAGATGATATTGCTGCTTCTAAAACAGACTGAAAGTTAGGGTTTGATGCAATAGCCTTAGTTGCTGCAGCAGCAATTGTCTCATTCAATGCTTGGTGATGAGAATTAAGGCTTTGATAAATACTTTTTGAAATGTCATTATTATTAATAGTACTATTATTGGGAAATAATGTACCATAATTACCCAAGAATCCACTATTTGCCCTACTAATATTACCATTATTATTATGATTATTATTATTTGCGCCAAAGTCTAGGGACGAAAAATTATTTGAGGGCGAAGATGAGAAGTTGAGGAAGCTGGAGGAGTTTCTGGAAGATGAGGAGGAAGAGGAGGCGGAGTTAAAGGGCCAGCTGAAAGGGGAGTAGTCGGGATTGGCGGTCGTGAGGTCGAGGGTGACTGTGGGGTGGGAGTTGTGAGAAGCGGCGGTGATCATAGAAGGGTTGTTGTTGAAGGTGGTGATTAGGTTTGATGCATGAAGGCCATATGATGAAGTGGTAGGTAGGGTTGATGATGTTGTGGTGAGGTGGTTGTTGTTGTGTTGTTGGTGGTGGTGGTGGGAGGTTAGTGAGCCGGTTTTGAGCATGGCAGCCGCAGCCGTGGTGGCGGACGCCATGGCTGTGGCCGAGAGTGGGAGAGGGTGGTTGTGGTTGCCTTCATAGGTTGTGATCAAGATAGACATGTCTTGTGGACATCTTTGTACCTATAAAGTTAAACAAACGAAAAGTTTGAAATATTAATATAAAATGTCGCTATGGATAGTATATACAAATATTATACTCTCTGCCTTTCAGTGATCGAATTGTTTACATTTTGACTTTTTTGTGAGGGGAAAAAAAGTCAAACTGTAAACAAATAACTGGGACAGAGCGAGTATTAAAGAGGTAAACATGGAAGAATAATTTAGGTTGTTATAATATTTATATTGAAAAATTTAGAAAGAAATGTTTTAAATATATTTATTCAAATTACCTACTCTAGAAAGTATACTTACATTAACTGAGATTCATGCATATTTTTTGGAATAATCTACTACGTACTACATCTACTATTATAAATAGGATATGTTCGCAACATAAATCCACGAAAAAGTTTAGGTGTAGCTACACGTACTATTTCTATCACTTGTAAACTTGGTGAATGAGTTAATTAGTTTGAATTGTTTTAGGTCTCAAATCCGCAGTTATCTAGTTATTTCTTACTTGTGTCAATTTAGGTTTGTTAAATTACATTAATTTGATTAATAAAGGTGTTTTTGGTTACTATAGGTTGTTTTTCGAGAATTTGTTAGCGTTAATTTATTAGACAAAATCAAATTAGTTATTTTTTTGTCATTTTAAGTTACTTAGAGTAATTTTGTATATAATCAATTTTGATTTTGGATGTTTCGAGTCAATTCAATTGTAACATAATTGACAAATTGCGGGTTAGTTTGGATCCGGGTAGCTCAATCCAACCAAGTATGGATTGCATTTAATTAGGGTTAAACTTGAGTTTTAAACCAATTAAATCGCTTATTTTTGTTAAGTAGAAATTGAATCACGCCAGTTCACCTCCTTAAATTGAGTCCGTCTTACCAATTAATATAATAATATGATTTCTTCATTATTGTAACAATGTCTCTTTTTTTATTATAACAACATGCAAAATTAGCTCAATATTGAAACTATGTTTTAATAACAAACATTCATGTATGTTATAATAACATAATTTTGGATGTGTTAAGTTATTATAAATAAACTAACAGAGGGTGTTAGTATAACAAAAGCGACAGATCTAGGCCATTGATTTTTAGATCTAACGGTCCTGATTGACAAGACTGACTCATTTAAGCTAGGTTGCACAAAAACGGACACGGACACAACACGAGACACGGCTCTCCAAATTTTTAGGACACGGCAAAAAAAATCAATATACATTTTAAAGTAATGGTAATTTAATGTTCAAAAACCGAGGATGCGTTTTAAGGTGTGTCCAAGGCGTTTTTCTCCGTGTTCAAGGCGTGTTCATGCAACTTAAATAGCCACCATAAACCTACAATATTGTCATTTGTTAAAGTTCGAAAACCTACAAACAACATTAGGTGTGTTCGACGAGTCTTCTAATACTATGAATTGTTCCGGGCACGCCTCCAAATATCATGATCCGTGTCCGACAACGTCCAAATAGATTAAAAAAAACCGGACACGGTTTTAGAAGTGTCTGACACGTATTGACGTGTGTCCGACGAGTGTCGGTGTCCGATCGATACGGTGTTCGACACGGAGACGTTGATCAAATGAAGTGTCAGTGCAACCTAAATTTTAAGGGCTGGACTCACCGGATTCTAACTGTTATTAGGCATACTATTGTATAAGACATATTTTTATATTAAAAATCATTGTTTGACTTTCCAAGTTCACCAATTGAGTGCTGGATTTTCCTAATTAGGCTTCGTGGGAGGATTCTATTTTAATAAAAACATGATGCTCTCCTGACTCCTGCTCTAGATTCACACATTACAAGGCTTGTATATACTTGCAACCATGTCAAATTGTCAATTCTACTTGTTAAATTTCTTCAAGATATAAAAATTGATTTTTAATTTTATAATAATAAGAGAGCTTAGAAACAACACAAATTCTTGTTTAAGACGGGTAACCCGTCTTAAACCAAGAAACGGGTCAAATCTCCCACAAAAGACAAAGGACAAGTGGGGGAGAAAGTTGTTCTCCCCCACTAGTTCTTTGTCTTTTTCCCCCATATTTGACCCGTTTCTCCCAAGAAACGGGTAACCCATTTTAAGGGAGACCAACACTAGAAACAATTATAAAGTAATAAATTTTTGAAAATAAATTTATAACCAAAGATTTTATCACATAAATTCCAATATCATTATGTTTGCCTAATTATATGTTGAAAGATTACAATAAAAAAAACGTTGATGTCTTAAAATGTGAGTGACTTATATTAAAGTTAATGTTTCAAGAAAAGCACTTAAGGCAGCAATTAAGTGTTCCTAAAAATATCAAATTAAATTTCAGCATTATTATAACACCAATAATGCACTCCTTGTTCCATTTGGGACGTAACAAAAACTAATTCAAATGAAATTGTAACACAAATAATTCTAAAATTTAATATTTTAAAAAAATTGAAAAAATTTACCTGTTTCCTAACGGGGCAATTTGAGGAGACGGTGCAACGATAGTAAGCTCGAGGGCATGGGTTCCCCTTCGCGATTTTCTGTCCGTATTTACGCCATTGACACCCATCATGAACCTGCTTATTTATTGTAACCAACATTTAGTCGATCAATTAAATAAAACATCTAAATCTTACTGTCTATTCTGGTCCATTTTCATGCGATATTCTACGGTGTATATCATATACGAAGTCGATAACCATATCATTCGCTTTAAGAGATGGTGCAACGATATGTTGCTTTACTTTTGAGATAGGTTGACTCTCATTTATACCTTGAAATCCACAAATTATCATTAAAATTGCAATATTATATGCATATATATATTAGATGTTTTCTAAGTGAGTACATGAATATGGAGTTATTATTGATTCTTAATATGAAATAAAAATTAAAATTTTCTTTGCATGACCTTAAGTTGATATATGATCTGATTGTGAAGTAAAATCGTGCAATTACAATTTTTCGTCCTCCTCCACAAGTATCAAATCAGATAATAATAATAATTTTAAATGAAAAAAAGAATGATTACTCTACATTAATTAATTTTCAAAATTAAAAGTAAATAAATGACTTAATTATAGCGAGTACGGAGTATAATTTAACAAGTTACTAACCGTGGGAGAGTCACATCTTGATCTAATGCAAACCCTAGTCTTCTTAACTTGTGGTTGATGCAAGCTTTCTTCATCCTTCTCCGTACCATTTCCGGCCTCTTTCGCCTTTAAATCTCGACTAGGCGGCCAATTCGCGATTGCATCCTCTTCCTTCTTAACAACAATTGCAGAATCATCCATTGTCGTCGAGTTGTTCACCGATTCACTTGCCACCTCTCGATTCGTAGTTTTTGTGTATTGCTCAAACCGACAATCTAGTCCTAATTCAAGCCCTTCTTCTACCTTTCTCCTTTTCTCAGAACTATTATCACTATTATTAATACTACTTTGCGCTTTTGTTTCGCGATCTTCACGTCTTTTTTCGGAATTATTGTTCCAACTTCCAAGGCTAAGGGAAATCAAATCCCTCTCTTGTGTTCCCTCTTTCAACTTGTGATTATCGGTTGAGTTTTGGGTCTCGGATGAGGCTTCTGATCGAGTCATCGACGATATTTGGTTCTCTAAGGAATTATATTCCTTAACGATTTGAGCTAATAACTTCTTTAGCCTTTCATTTTCTTCTCTAACTTCCTCCATCTTGACCTTAGCTGATTTCAAAAGCTCCTCCTACATGAAATTTAATTAATGAACAATAAAATGCATCAACTAAACCATACTAAACCAAATTTAAATTAAATTATAAATATAAATGAGCAAGTATATTGGATAATACAATAAAGTTAGTAGTAATTACTTTATCATTATTGCTAATTGAGGAACTGCTAAGATCTGCCTCCATAATCGATTACTATATAATTCACAATTTGTGAATAAGTTAACCTAACATATATTTGAATTAAGAATTTCTTGTGTAAAGTTTAGATTTAGATGAAAGAAACTTTTTTGGGACTACTCTTTATGAAGGAGAATTATATAAGACATATCATTGTGCCCAACAAATAGTCGAGGGTCAATGCGTAGACCTCAGCTAGCAATTGTTAAATAATACTCCTCATTTTTTGTTATTTATAGTTTATTTTTATATAGACACGGTTTTTAATGCGATACTTTGATTTTTTTTATTTTTAATCTATATATCATTAATTTGTTGTTAGAGATGAATCCAGCCTAATAGACATTGTCACATGCGATACCACATCGGTTGTAACATGAGATTGCTCTTATTTATAAAGCCTAGGGGGAGATGAGAGTTGCTCTTGCTACATGCGATCCCACATCGGTTGTGAGATGAGAGTTGCTCTTGCTTATAAGGCATAGGGGTTACTCCTCCTATTGCCAATTGATTTTAGAATGGAACCTCCTAAACCTTATAAGCGGACTCTCTCATACTCTCGGGTGTGGTCCAGGCCCGTGGAATTTAACATTTGGGGTTAAAATACAACTTCATGAATTTTATTCAACTATTTTAAACAACCAATGTTGAATTTTAACCACTAAATAAGAATTTATTGAACGAACTTAAGATGGATATATTTTAATTTATTTTAATTATAAGGTATTTTATATTATTACAAATTTACACTATTCTCTATGGCAAGAATCTTCAAATTTTCTTGCAATAAGTACAATATAACCCTTGTGTGATTTATTTTTTTTAAGTATAATAATAATAACAATATCAAATTTTTGTAATTTTTTTTAACATGAAACTATCAATCAAAATGTTCCATTATTTACATTCACAAGTGTATAAAATTTTAATATATTTGATTGAATGAAAAATGATACTTCTAAATTTGTTTTATGTTTAATTTGTTTTATGTTTAATATGAATATGATCGTTGTTGAAAATTTGAATTTATGAATATTGTCTACTAAATTATGTGCAGATTATTCAACTCATAAGGCTTAGTAATGGAAAACGAGTGGTTAACTAGAAAGACTTGGAATCAATAAAATAGAATCAATTGGTCATTAATTAACATTAATGAGCTAAGGAGAAGAAACGGAGTAGAATAATGATCAGAATAAAAACAATATTTTAATAACATGGTAGCTGTTCTTAAAGGGAATCCATGACCATCTTGTGTTGACTTTGTGGGGCTTGTGTATGAAATATCCTTTGGTCTAATTTATAAGGTCAGAAATAGCAGGACAATTGAATATTTATATTATTTAATTATATTAATATTACTATATACAACTTGTAACATGTATAATTATTCCCACCTATATATCAAATCAAATTAATTTTGTATTGAAATATAAGCAATTTATAAGTCAGCACCTTTGAAGTATTTTTTTTATAAATACATGTGCAATTGTATAAACATTTGAAATAAACGTAAAATTCGTCTCAATTTTTAACATTTATATTTTGAATTTTAAATGTTTTAAGAAATTTCACGAGATTTTTTAGGTGCATCAAAGTCACAGAGGAAACTTAATACAATTTAATTAAGTTCAGTTCTTAATTGCTCAAAGGATAATTTTCTGTTCTAAAATTAATTGTACACCAACACATTTGCTCAATTTGCACTATCAAAACATATAAGTATATAACTCTTCAGTTGTATGTCTCATATCGATAGTAGGTTAGAGGGTTATCCAACTTATAAAGACACATAGATTCTCCTGATTTATTGTTACATTTTAGTAAATTTCTGATTGGTTTTAATAAGGATGTATTAGAGGATGTTACGAATATATCGTTAAGAAATATTAGGAAATGATAAAGTTATAAGAATATTAATGAATTACGTTACTGTATTTATAGTACAATGCCTCAATATATTCCTAGAATATTCCAGAGATATTATGTACCCATAATATTCTCACAACTCTATGATTTCCTAATATTATTCTGAACGATATATTTGTAATATCTTCTAATAGGATGTTTCGACATGACATACGCTCTTAAATTCAATACACGTCTAAATACAAACAGAATGATAAACAAATAATTAAAAGAAACAATTCATTGGCTACATAATCTCGTCCACCAACCTAAATTTCTGGATTACCAGGCATGCTACTTAACCTAATTAGCTTAAATGCAAAATAAACCTATATACACTTTTTGGCTTTTACCATTCAACTAATTTAAAAATAGAGTGTTGATCAACTGTACGGCTGTACCCGACTTTTTCTCAGTTGTACCCAAAAATGATATCAATGCCCTATTCATTTCCTTCCCCACATACTTTTAAACTTAACAATTCTTTTTTCTCTCCTCTTTTCATCTTGCTTCATTAAACCACCACAACTAAATTACCACAATTAAACTACCACAACCACCACCACTTAGGCCACCACCCACCACCGCCTGCCGTCAAGGCCACCCCTACCACCGCCGCCGCCGCCGCCACCCCACCACAGCCGCTGACCCCTTCTCCACCATCTCTACCACCATCAACCACCTCAAATAATTCATTAAAAAAAAAAAAACCAAAAAAAAAACAAGCTGAAACCCTACGGCTGCCACCACTGTCTGCCGCCAAGGCCACCCCCACCACGGCCGCCGCCGCCACAGCCACCCCCACCACAGCCGCCATCCCATTCCCGACCATCTCTACCACCGTCAACCACCCCAAATAATTCATATCAAATCAATTACATAAACCAAATTAATGAGAAAAAGTTAAATTAAATAAAAAAAATAAGTAAATTACTTGAAATATATCGTCACAAGGATCCATAATTTAAGAATTGAATTAATCTTATGAATAATTGAATTAATTGAATAAGAAATTAGTTGATTTTAGATTGTTTTAGGTTTTTTTTGGTCGAAGGAAAAGAGATAAAATTTGGTATATGCAAGGGTAAGTGATGGAAAACTAATGAGAAAAAAGGGTACAACTGAAAAAAAAAAAGCCGGGTACAGTTGATCAATTACGTAAAAATATAGTTGGTAATTCTTACCTTTTGACAATTTCCTATAAATTTCTCATATGATATTGCCATATGGAATAATGTCAATTGTGATACTTTTATAGGTAAAATAACTACCCTTATCGGAGAGGTCTACAATTTTTTATTTTATTTTTTTATTATTATTATTATTTTATTTTTTTGCGATACTATTAGTTAATATGATTCAAATATCTTTATATAAAAAATTTATCAATTAAACCTTATTTCCAAACTAATAAAAAATATATAAATATAAAAATGAGCTATATAAAAAAATGAATTAATATTAGTTTTGGCCACAAACCTAAGTTGAAGTACTTAATATAATTTGAAGTGGTAAGAGAATCCTCATGATACCACGATCTAAGGATTTGTGTTATGGCTTGGCTTAATTAGTAGGGAGTAATTAGTTAATTACTTAGCATGGCTTGTGGTGATGGTGTACAAAATCGATATTATTTAACGAACAAAATGCTAATCTGGATGCGTGTGAAGAATTAGTAATCCTCGCTTGATTATGATCTGTTTAATTTTTGTGTTGGTAGGTGGGAAGCGTATGCATCTTTTTTTATAATTCAAGCGTAGTCTACTATTGCAAATCAACAACACAAAAACAATTATAGTAATAATATTATTAAATATACATGTTCTAAAGTTGAAAGTACTTAGTTCTAAGCACACATGTATTAGTACTCGTACTATATTTAAATATATACCAAGTGGATAATATTTCAAATTCTTGCATTTATATATGAATTGAAATTCTATAATAATTGATGTAGTCAGACGCTATTTATTAGTCATGGATATATAATTTGTTAAATTAGTTGGTCCCGTTATAGTTACTTGTTGACTTCACGCTTAGTTTTAATAATGTCAAGTTATTTATTTCTATCGTATGCTACTCGTTTGTATGTTTGAGTTTATGATGCGTAGGAATCTAAGCTCGAAAAGAAGTGAAAAGAAGAAGAGGATTTGAAACGTCAAAGACAAGCTTCGTATCAAGTCAAGACACTAGGAACGTGTAAAATGGTGAGCTTGATGCAACAATGGTGTATAGAACCGCCATTAATGGATGCTTGAAGCTTGAAGAAAGTAGAGTAAAATTGCAGAAAAAGAGAGAGAAAACAAAGCTAAATAAAAGTGTTTTTGTATTATGATTAAGTTAGTTATGTACAAGAGTTTGATGCTATTTATAGAGGAATGTACAACTCTAACAAACCCTAAACACTATAACAAACTTTGTAACAGAATTTGGAGTTTGTTAGAAAACAGAGCATGGGAAGGAGAAGGCTGACGCCTTATGAGGCATCATCATTTCTACATTCCCCCCTCAAGTTGGAATTGCACTCATTTGAGGAAGGAGCAATCCCAACTTGGACACCAAAGTGAAGTGTTGAAGCTGACCCAAAGGTTTTGTTAACACATCTGCTAGTTGAGAATTAGAACGAACAAAACATGTCGCAATGAAACCTTCTTGTACCTTCTCTCGTATATAGTGGCAATCTATGTTGAGATGCTTTGTTCTTTCATGGAAGACCGGATTTGCTGCAATATGTTGTGCAGCTTTATTATCACAGAACAAGGTGACTGGTAATGGAACCTGAACACCCATGTCTGTAAGTAGGCCTGCAAGCCAAACAAGTTCAGCAGCAGAGTAAGACATAGCCCTATATTCAGACTCAGCCGTAGACTTGGAAACCGTCTTCTGCTTCTTTGTCTTCCAAGAGATTAAGGATTGACCAAAGAAAACACAGCAACCTGTGACTGATCTACAACTGAATTGGCAAGCCCCCCAATCAGAATCACAATAAGAGGAAAGTGTAGGAAGAGATTCAGATGAATAAAAGAGAGTAGCATCCATGGTGCCCTTCAAATATCTAACCACATGCAAAGCTGCTTGTAAATGTGGTAAACGAGGAGCACTCATGAACTGACTAAGATGTTGTACTGAATAAGAAAGATCTGGCCTGGTTAGATTAAGATACAAAAGCTTGCCAACCAATCTTCTGTACACTTCAGGGTCTTGCAGGAGATCTCCATCTTCAGTGCTCAATTTTAAACCTTTTTGCATAGGAAATGAAGCAGGCTGACAATGAAGAAGATTAGTATCTTTGAGTATGTCAAGAACATACTTCCTTTGATTGAGAAACAACCCTGCAGGGGTCCTGGTCACCTCTAAACCCAGAAAATACTTAATTTGCCCTAGATCTTTGATAGTGAATGCCTTATCTAGAACAGACTTCAACTGGGATATTTGCTGAAAATCAGAACCTGTGAGCAAGAGATCATCAACATAAACCAACACTGCTACAAAATCATCTGCTGAACCCCTTGTAAACAACGAGTAATCATGCTTAGATTGAACAAAACCATGATGAAGCAACAATTTTGTCAATTCCACATTCCATTGTCTTGAGGCCTGTTTCAACCCATATAAGGACCTTTGTAGTCTGCAAACCTGCCCTGGAATGGCCTGTGAATAACCTTCTGGAGGAACCATATATACTTCCTCTTCCAAGAACCCATGAAGAAATGCATTGTTGATGTCAAGTTGATGAATCAACCATTTTCTCGAAGTTGCTACAGCAAGTAAAGCTCTGACTGTTGTAAACTTTGCTACAGGTGAAAAGGTGTGCTTATAATCCTTTCCTTCCACCTGATTGTATCCTTTTGCCACAAGTCTTGCTTTATATCTTTCAACAGAACCATCAGCTTTGAATTTGACTTTGAATACCCACTTTGAACCAATTGGTTTGTGACCAGGTGGAAGACTAGTGAGTTTCCATGTCTTATTTTCTTCAAGAGCATCAAGCTCCTTTTGCATTGCTTCTACCCATAATGGATCATTTTTGGCCTGAGAATAAGTGGTAGGCTCAAAAGTGGATAACACTTTCTCCACAGAAGCTAGGTGAGCAGAAGAGAACTGATCATCATAAGCAATGGACAAAGAAGAAGATGCCAAGTGATTATCAGAAGATTTCTGCAGAGTAGGACACAGAAAACCCTTGAGTTTCTCAGGTACCTTCCTACTTCTGTCTGATTTTCTGACAGGAACTGGAACTGTGACTGGAGTAACAGGAATTGTGACTGAAGAATCAGGTATTTCTGTCCTGAAAATAGGACCAGCATCTGCAGAAGGATCTAGGCTGGCTGACTGAACCTGCTCTTGCTGTTGCAGGTCTTGTGCTGAAGAATGTAAGTCATTGTCATGGAAAACATCTGAGTCACCTTCTGGAGGTAGAAAAACAGGTGAAACATCATCCTCTAAGACCACTTTATAAGCAGGAAATAAGGACTGATGTAGAGATTTGTTTGCTGAAGATGTATCAGCCATCTGAAATGGGAATATTGTCTCCTGAAATACAACATCTCTACTTACAAAAACCTTTCTAGTCTCTAAATCATAGAGCTTGTAGGCTTTTTGACCATAGGGATATCCAATGAACATACACTTTCTTGCTTTGGAAGCAAATTTATCCTTCTTAGGCCCCTTGATTAGAGCATAACATTGACATCCAAACACCCTGAGATCATCATATCTAGGTGGTTGCTTAGTCAAGATCTCAAAAGGACTCTGCCAACCCAACACACTAGAGGGTAATTTATTGATGAGATGGGTTGCTGCTAGAATACTTTCCCCCCAAAACCTCTTAGGCAAGTGAGCAGAAATTAACAGGGCTCTTGCAGTTTCTACAAGATGTCTATGTTTTCGCTCTACTCTCCCATTTTGTTGTGGAACTCCAGGTACACTCTTTTGGTGTATGATCCCTTTAGAGGCAAAAAGTGAATCACACAAATCCTGAACTATCTCAGTACCATTATCACTTCTTACAACCTTAACTTTAGCTGCATACTGAGTATCAGCTTGTGCAATGAAAGCACTGATTAATCCATGTACCTGTGTCTTTTGGCTAAGTAAAAAGGTCCAGGTTACTCTGGTATGATCATCAACTATAGTAAGAAAATAATGAGCTCCTGTGATGGATGGTACCTTATAAGGTCCCCACAAATCAATATGCACCAAGTCAAAAGGAGAAAGAGCTCTTGAAGTACTTTTATTAAAAGGAAACTGATGTAGTTTAGCAGAAATACAAACTTCACAAGTGAAGTCTTTGGACAACAACTGAACATCATTATGTAATTCAGCCACATGAACAAGTTTGCTGAGTGAACTATGACCTAATCTAGCATGCATAAGCTCTAGAGTACTTTTCTTATTACACCTAGAACAATTAGAACAAGAGTTCTTAGAGCAAACTGGGAATTTCTGAGCAGGTTGTGAAGCATTATGATAGATCTTGTATAACCCTTCCTCTAACAGTCCATAAGCCAGGTTTCTCTTAGAAAGAGGGGCCTGAAGAACACAATTATCATCATTAAAGTGTATGAGAAGTTTGTTCCTCAGTAATAACTTGCTGACAGATATAAGATTGTGCTTAAAATCAGGTACCAGTAACACATCATGCAGAATAATATCAGAATTCAACTGAATATCCCCTATTTCTGACACAATTTTAGTGGCTCCATCAGGTAAACCAACTACAATGGGCTTAGTAAGAGATTTAAGGCACATAAACAAGCCTCTTTTGGAGGTCATATGATCGGTGGCACCAGAATCAACAATCCAGCAAATATTTAGAGATTCATCAGCAGATAGCACCATATTAGAGGCTGAGATAATACCTGCATAATTCACAGCAGAAAAAGGAGTTTCTTGAACTTCTGCAGCATGAGTTTGGGACTGAAACATTTTCACCATTTCTTTGTACATTGCAGAAACCAGTGCAGGGTCTAGTTTGACATCTCCCTGTGAAGTCTGTGCAGCATTTGGTTGACTTATTTCCACAAGATTTGCAGAAGAAGGAAACCTTGACTGATACTTCAGTTTTTGATCAGGATGTAGCCTGAAACAAGTCTCACGTGTGTGTCCTTTCTTGTGACAGTGATCACACCATCTATCATCAATCCTAGGTTTTTTTCCATCTTTCTTCCACGAATTCCATGTGGTTTTCCCAGAAAATCTTCCCACAGAATTTGCAGAAGGACCTTCAGCAGCAATGGATGCCATCAAAGCACTCATATTCTGTGGATTATGAAGAATCATTGATGAATTCTTTTGACTTTCAATTCTACAAACAATTGAGTAACACTTCTGAGCATTGGGGAAAGGTTCCATGGAGAGAATTGAAGTTCGCAAACTGTCATATGCATCATTCAATCCCATCAAAAACATCATTACTTTGTCTTTATTTGCTTTCTCAAGTGTGTCTTTCAGAATGTTGCAGGTGCACTGCTCCATGATTCCACACTTGCACTCAGGAGTCCCTTCAATCTCATCAATATCATCCCAATATTTCTTCAACACAGTGAAGTATTCAGGAACTGACATGTTTTCTTGAGTTATATTTCTCAATTCCTTCTTCAATTGATAAAGAAGAGGACCATTAGATTGACCATAGGTCTCAACAATCTCTGACCAAAGCTGTTTCGTCGTCTTTGCAGACATGAAACCTTCCTTAATTGCAGGAGATAATGAATTTAGAATCCAACATTTGACCATACTGTCAGCTCGACGCCATTGTTGAAACCTTGAAGAAGTAAGTGCAGGCATGGCTGTTTTTCCAGTAAGAAAACCTTCCTTGTTCTTTGAATCCAAGGCCATGTAGATACCTCGACTCCAATTAATGAAGCCTTTTCCTTCGAACAAGGTGTTCACGAGCGTCATGCCTGGAGAATCTGACGCAGAGATGTACAGCGGATCATCATACGGACTTTGCAGCGTAGGTGTTGTTGAATTGACTGATTCTTCGCGAGGAATTTGAGTCGTTTCCGTGTTTAATCCCGACATTTTGATGAATTGAAACAAGAATTTTGAGTAATTCTGTGATTGAATTGAAGAAAAGTAAAAGAAATTGAAGAAATTGACGAAGAATTGAAAAATTAGGGTTTTCGAAAAATTAGGGTTTTCGAAAGAGGAATTTTGGGGAAAAACTGGAAATCTGTTAAGAAAACGCCTACCAAATTACGATAGTACAGAAGCAGGTTAAACCTGCTCTGATACCATGTAAAATGGTGAGCTTGATGCAACAATGGTGTATAGAACCGCCATTAATGGATGCTTGAAGCTTGAAGAAAGTAGAGTAAAATTGCAGAAAAAGAGAGAGAAAACAAAGCTAAATAAAAGTGTTTTTGTATTATGATTAAGTTAGTTATGTACAAGAGTTTGATGCTATTTATAGAGGAATGTACAACTCTAACAAACCCTAAACACTATAACAAACTTTGTAACAGAATTTGGAGTTTGTTAGAAAACAGAGCATGGGAAGGAGAAGGCTGACGCCTTATGAGGCATCATCATTTCTACAAACGAAACTTGTAAAGTGACCTAACGAAGCTATGCACTACAAATCTCAGTAGTAATGTTACCCTAACATGATTTCATGTTACAGTAACATTAGTGTTATAGCAGTTTTTCTAAAACGTTTTAATAAATATCTTTTCTAGTATTTTCTAAAGAATTATCCATTTATTAAAAGTCTTCTATATTTTTATTATGATATATGAGAATATCTTTACTCATCTTTGAATTAGATTTGAGTATATTTTACTGAAAATCTAGTTGTAAAAGATGTGGAAAGTATTTTAAATATATTATGATTCTACAAAATATCTTTTATGATAATTCTCCTCTTCTAAACTGATTTTATAAGATAATATAATTTGGAAATATCATTCTTACTATTATATTCTTTTAGCCGAAATTATTATCTAGTATTTGACCATATTTTGGTCATGTACAATATATTTCTAAAAGATAGATTTCTAAAATATTATCTTCTAATATCTTATATCTTCTAGTTGAACTAGCTTGTCTAGATTCGTTCTTGGAGAGCAAGTAACTTCAAACATCTTCCTAAATATATTTTGACAACTAGCTAAATATTTTTATAAGGAAGTTTTATCAAACAACAATACTACCTTAATATTATCTACTTGTTTGATAAGTAAAACAAAATAATATCTTTTGTTTATGACCTTGAGTCACACGAGTACTATAAGTACTCTACTACCGTTTTGATTAAAAATGATCCAAGACAACTAATACATCTAATACTTCCAATACATTTTTAATCAATCTAAGACTTTCAAAATACAATCTTAATTTTACTTTTGCAAAACTTTTTTGTTCTTATTTGAACCGTGTTCTTCACTTGTTTTTGCAAAATATTTTCTTTGATTTTTGAAAGCATTTTAACTTTGTACTTTTGTTCTTAAATCTTATTTTCAAAAGGTGCATAGTTACGATAAGTCTCTCTAGACAATTGAATTGTATTTTCATTTTATTGAGAGACATGTAACAAGAGAAACAAATCACTTTGTTAGAGATTAATATCTCGAGTTGAAAAAGAAGAATAGCTTCACACTAAGTTCGTGGTAGTTCTTTAGTGTTATTAATTATTTGTTGTAAGTTAGGCCGTGGTAGGTGCTCTTGATAAATAATTAATAGAAGAAGGGGTGGATATAGATGTAGGCTTTTCAATTGGGCCGAACCACGTTAAATCCTTGTGTTATTTACTTTACGCTTTTACATTCACACATTTAATATTTCCGTTGCAAAATTTTTAAGAGGTACAATCCTCTATTCACCCCCCTCTGGAGTATTGTTGGGCCCTTGGACTTTACATTACTCCTTTCATTTCAATTAAAAAGTGCCATTTTTTATAAGAATTTTCGGTAATTAGTTGTGTTTATAAATTTAACAACATTTAATATTCAGAATTTAGAATGAAGTAGATAACTATAACTCTACTCTATCAAAATTTTCTACCTATAATATTATAAAAAAAACACTACTATATTTGTAGTCTTTTCTTAGTTCCCTTCGAGATGTTGTGGAACGCTGATCAGGTTTTACTTTATTAAAAAGGAGTTAGTAGGTGTTTAGTTATCTCCATCCTGTATAATTTAGGTTAATTCAACAACTTTTGCATAAAGTAAAATAAATCGGACAAATATTTTTTCTTATTCACTTAGTTATTTACTTTTCTATTTTAAGAAGTACTCCAAAAAAAAGCTATTGTTTTGATTTGAGTTCAAATAATTTGTTGGGTAAAATAAACATAAACCCTTTCTATAACAGTTTTTTTTTTTTTCAAAATAACCCCTTATATGTTTTTATGTTTAAGAAATTTTTGCTTCAGTCGTATCCAACATCAAAATATGCAATTTAAATGGAATATTCACACTGTGAAAGCAAGACTTCCACAAGGTAAGGTCTCACATCAGTGGCGGACCCAGGATTTTTTGTTAGGGGGGGCACAATAATGTTAAATAAATTAGTGACGGATTTAAAAAATTTTGGTGTTCAAATCATCCTAATCAATGCAATCGGCCAAAATATAAATCAAACATGACGAAACCCTTAGTTAGATTTAAACCTATTTTTTTCATTCATTTAGAAAAAATATTGACAAAATAATTAAATGAGCCTTGATTTTCATAATAAGTTTATATTAAAAACATAGAAAAAACTAACAAAATAATAAATTATTGGTTATGGGCTTTAGTTTCGTTATTATGTATTGTATTAGTTTTCGTACCTCTAGTAAATAGGTAATGACAAAGATGTAATTTTTTTTTTAGAAAAAAAGATGAAAACAAAGAAGAATATTACGGGACCTAAAAAAAAAATGCGTTCGTTAAACATAGGTTTGGTTCATTCTTTGGAAAAAGGTATTCATAAAATAAATAAATTATTTCCCCTTTTCAAAAGTTAGTATTAAGACTATCCCAAAAATAAATAAATTAACAATTAAGATATAAGAGTCTAGAAAAACAAACACTATAATTAATTATTTATTTATTTAGAGCAAAAAGGCATCCAAAAAACTTAGTTATTGCGAAGTATTAAGAGCCTAGGTAAAAAATAAACAAAAATAACAAAATTTGAAGAGATCAAGAGTCGAACCCCTGACCTCCCCTTCCATTTACAGTGCCACTACCAGCTGAACTACCACAATTATTTGTCTCACTTCTCACCATACTGTACTTATTAAAAATTTACAGAAAAGGGTAGGGGGGCACCGGCCCCCCCTGGCCCCCCCTAGGCCCGCCCCTGTCTCACATCGGTTGAGCAAAAAGAGAATTGTCCAACTTATAAACTAAAGGAGTCACTTCACCCATTGCCAATTGGTTTTGGATTAAAACCTCTCACGGTTTATGAAGCGGACATTCTCCTTATTATGGGTGTGGCCCAAGCCCGTTTGTGGTTCTAACACGCACTCTCATGAAATGATTTCTAAAGGGGTGTCTGCCTATATGATGGTTGTCACTTGAAATGGGTGTACCGTAGGTCCTACGATATGTTCGGTTGCAATTTTTAAGTAGCAAATTCGTGTTTGGTGTGGCTTTATGTTACAAAAAAAAACATAAATGAAACTATTGTCTTCCATGTAACTAATATTATTATTAAAAGTATTGAAAGATATCTACTCCGTATATATCATTTAAGTCCACAAATATTTTTAAGTTCGGTAGGTCTCGTAACTCTTAGTACCATTTTTTGAAACTGCAGTTCTTTGTAAATGTAATTGTAATTTTAATACTTTGTAAATGAAACTGTATATGTTACAAGTATAGTTACATTTACAAAAAACTACAGTTTTGAAAAACGGTACGTACTAAGAGTTACAAGACTTATCGGACTTAAAAATATTTGTGGACTAAGCTGAACTTGACTCTGTAATAGAATAAGATAAATACTGTAAAGTGTATATAGAAAAGTGGCTCAAGTTTATATATGTACAACTTATATTATATGTGAAAGACCTACTCTTACATGCATGAATATGATTTATGACACTTATGTATTTTTTTGTAATAGACTTCTTACTTCCTTCATTTTTTAAGCAATTATCTATTAATTGTTTAAGCAAAAAAAAAAAAAAAAAAAAAAAAAATTCAAACCAAGAAAATTAATGGTTTGTTAATCACAACAAATGGGATATACACACAAAACCATGTACTCCGTAACATTAATCAAATGAATTAATTTTACGTGAATCTTACCTTGTTCATCTTTGCGCAATTATAATAGAAAGCAGTTTGAGATCACCTCCCATAAGATATTCATCAACTGACATGCATTTGAATCACATATATTAAATATAACATCTCCATCTTTTATATATTTAAAAAAGTCCAAAAGAAACTTCTTCATTTGTTTTTGACTTTTATGTTAATTAATAACCTTATACGGAGTAGTCATTATCTTATTTTATTTTAATTATATCATGTTATTCGTATAAAGAAATGTCAACCGTCATTATTTACTCTAGGAAGCAACAGTGGTATTTCATTTGGTTAATTCCGTTGAATTATTATTATTTTTTATTTTTATTTTATCATACGTATGTTAATACTCCATCCATTCTGAATTATCTTCTTGATTTAATTTGAAGGTCAACTATATAAAATCTCGAACACCAATATGTAAAAGATAAAATAAAATTATTCTACGTGATTAATATATTTACGATAGTAATCAAAATTCTCTTTGAAATATACTCCGTATATATATTAATTTACAAATATTAATGTTTAAAGTAAAAAATTTTAAAAATCGTAAAATGTCAACTCTGAATATTAAATTGAAATTGAAGAAGTGTATTTTATTACAACTTGACATAGTTATACACAGGTTCCCTTTATTTTTAAACTCCAACAAATATGACCGATCAATCTCAATAGTAATATAGTAATAGTAATAGTAATATAATTCAATGCCGGCCACCCATAATACGTATATATTAACTGTTTTAGAAATATTTATTTATTTAATATTTACTAATTAAATTCTAGCCAACAATATTTGAAATTTTGGGTTAAAATAGTTATTTCACGAGGGGTTAGATTATATTGTGATGAAAGACTAAATCATCAATAAATCACAACACGACACAGTAAAATTACCAATTTAATCAAAAACAAATATGATAGAAGTAAAAGGAAAAAGGAGGTTTCATGGGAATAAAATATAGTATGCATCTTATTCTCAAAACATTCTAAACTAAAGTTAATATCAAAATATAGTAAACTATTGAACATACTTCTCCAAAAATATATATCATGGTCATTTTTCATCAAATGCAAAATGCGATTTTTTGTTTTTGTTTTTTTTTTTTTTTTTTTTTGTTTTGTTTTGATGACGAGGGGGTTGAGTCCCCCGGGTACATGCATTCCCGCACCATCACATGTACTATGTAAGTCACCCCCGACGGGGGCTGCGGTGGCCAAGTGGCGTGCTTTGGTTTTTTTTATTTTTTTGGTTCCAGGTGGGATTTGAGCCTGGGACCTCACACTTTGTTGCACACTTCCAGGTTAACCCAAATTCCACCCGAACAACCAGCAATTTTTTTTTTTTTGAATGTCACTCAAACTAGTAAAATAGCCTTAAATTCTTTACCACATTACGATATAAAAAATCACTTTAAAAACATCTCGTAAAAATTATCATAGATAATGGTTTGGAATACTCATTTCATTTGCAAATCTTCATTTCAAATCTAGAAAATAAAATATTGGAATTGTTAATGAATGGAGTGGGGTTGAATTTCAAATAACTAAGTTTATGCTTGGGTTGGAGTAGACTTGAATTTTTATCAAATGTAATCATCATATCCAAACACATCATTCTTGTATTTGAGAAGAAGAGTATATTTGTTGGATTATTCTGAGATTAATGTTAGTTTAAGATGTTTTGAGAAGATGAAGCATAATATAGTATGTTCCCATGAAATTTTCTCTTGTAAAATAAAGGATCGATATCAATTCATGATAAGACTCTTCGGCACATCTTTATATTATCATTTGAATGTAGATTTTGAGGGGATCATTTGTTCAATTGAAAAAATGAGAAATTCTATCTTTTATTTGCACAAAGTATTTTAGATGAATAACTTGAATTAGTTGAAAATTGAAAAATTCTGAAAATAAAGACATGATATGACTAACAGGGAGACTTTTATTTATCATATGATTAAGATTCCAAACTTACTGATTATATTGTTGGAAATATACGATGTATCGGGAAAATGAATAATGTATTGGAATGTGAAATGGCTAGTAACTGGTATTGGTTTAAATGTACATTCGTTGGAATTATTGACCAATGTACTCGATCTGTTACCAACCGACTAATACTCCCTCCATTCATATTCAAACTACCACTTTACTTTTTAACATTTGCCAACGCGCGTTTTGCGCGTTAAATATCGTGAATTACGTTTATTCAAAAAATACAAAAAATTAGATTTTAATTATGTACTCATAAAGACGAACCAAACACGCTCACACATGAATATAATTACACTTATTTATTGAGAAATAATTGAAATTATAGGTGTAAATGTGAATAGTATACAAAATAGAAATATCCACTTTGGGTTTGAATTATGAAGGTAGTATATATTTGTATGAGGTAATAATGTGCAATGGCAACTCATTCATACTTCGTGCATACGTTTGATAGTATGATTATTAATGTGGAAATTAAAGAGTGTTATACATACGAAGAGATAAGTATTGGGGACGTTAAAATTTTAGTTTTGCATGCAGTAAATGATGTGCTATTGATAATATGTTGCATTAATAAGTTGTTTTATTATATGAGATAACATTATTATAAATTAAAATTTAGTTTTATTTACAAAGTACATATAATATTGGACACTATTTATTATATCATATCTAATCCAAATGTAATGAGAAAATAACATCTTATTTATAATTTACTTACCTTAATTCACTCGTAATGTAAGATAAATTCCGTCGAATCTAATTTATTCAAATATCTAAATTCATCATTACTAATAAAACGTATTCATATCATAGTTGGTCATCACATCACACTCAATCGACCTCATATAGTATATATATAATGTTGCATTATTTGTTGCATATGCATACATGGAAAAGTATAGAGCACACTAGGTAGCATGTACGGTAATCAACGTATTATTAATAAAGAATGAAATGTGTGAGATGTTAGACGAATATATAATATAAATCAATTAAAAAAAAAATAAAAAAAACTATATTTTTTCAACGTCAACCTGCTTTGCTTGTAAGAAGAGGTAAGCTACTACTACGTACAAAAGAAGAGAAACAAGACAAAGGCCGCCTTTCTACAAGAACCAATTAAATTTGTAATAAGTCATAAGTCACACCCTTTGAACTTATCTTCCAATGAAATTGTCAAATTATCTTCTTGTCTTACACTTCAAAATATTATATGATAGAGAATTATGTGAGTTTACTCGATATTTTTGAGTTGAGTTCTAACTTTCAATTTGAGCCGTTAAATTAAAGTATAAAGGATCATATCAAGTACGTAGAGATAGAAAATAGTATATATATATTTTTTTAAAACGTTCAGCTTTTGTATTATTCAAAATCAAAAAAAATATACAAGTATTATTCTGTTAGAGATTGCACCATATCCTCGCTATTATATCTCGTTAGAGAAAGTAAATACTGTGTTATATTTTAGTAAGCTATATATAATAACTTTATTTAATTGAACAGTTTATATTCCCTTTATTTATTTTTAAAGTTTCGGGTGGAAATGTGGAAAAAATAAGAAAAGTTATAAATTGTAGCAACAAGAAATAAAAAGTGAAAAAGAGTGTGATGCCACAATTAATAGTGAACACGGAAAAAAAAACTAAAAGAAAGGTGGATTATAAAATGAAACTTTATTTATAGATAAAAGAAAATGAAATTAGGAATTGTAAAAGTTGATGAAAAAAGTATTTTGTACTAATGAGTGAAACTTTTGTACTCAAATATTTAATAATATTTAATTAGACAGACTCATACGATACCAACTATTTATATTCACATAAGTACATTTTATTTGAAACTTGCGTTTTATAACGAATAGTTGGCTACTCCCACTGTTCCGATTATTTGCTTACATATTATATTTTGACGTGCATCTTTTATTTGTTTACCTACAGAGTATATTTTAGGATGCTTTGATTACACTAATTGTTTATTAAGTCCATATTATACTCCACATTCAATCTCCTTTGTATACATGTTATTTTCTTTTGTGTGCATGAAATGCATACACGAATTAAAGATCGAATAACTACCTACACAATAATGAAATAACTTTTATTATTGTTTACCCTTTTTTTAGTGTGTCAGACTGTCAGTATAATTATAGAAGAATTTTTGCTTAATTTTTTTTCACTTGTAATAAGTGATTAATTATTCTTATTTTGTGAATGCATCCACGTAGTACAATATTCAAAGATGAATAGGTAATACTTATTAAATTGATTTTGCTCAAATTAAAATAGTAAAATATTACAACTGCTTGAGATGTATAGAAAAAATATATTTATCATTTCACTTCAAAAATTAAGGGGAAACAAACAAATTGTTGACTGAGTATCGACATAAATAGTCAAATTATAGAGGTTTCGTTTACATAGTACTCCGTAGTTGCATAGAATTATTACAGACTCATATATTTGACTTTGTCGAAGACCTTGTGGGGCTTAGAATACGCCAACTACTGAGTGAAGCCACGTCAGTCAAATGAGTAATTTTACTATAATGTCGTCTTATAGTAGGAGACACATTATATACTCCGTATCAATTACTTCCTCCGTTCCACAATGATAGTCCCGCTTTGACTTTACGCGGTTTCCAACGCTCCTCTTCGACCATGTTTTTCATCGCTTATATACGATTTTTTTGGTTGAAAATTAAATTTTGTGAAAGATATTTTGACAACAAATGTAAATATCTTATTATCGTATAATGATTATTTACATATTTTAAGTTATTTACGGTCAAAGTTTTAAAATTTTGACTTTCTAAAAGTGAAATGGGATTATCATTGTGGAACGGAGGAAGTATATTATTAACCTTAATTTTATGAATTCTCTATTTTTTTATTCAAATTTCATAATATCTCTTAGAAGTCTTAGCTCTCATATTATTTGACTATAATATTAGTGACATGATTTATCTTATTATCTAACACATGTTAATATTATATTTGACAATATTTTCGTTGAACACTAATACACTATATATGTTGCTGTCATGCCTGTCAATTTATAATAGCTACTTTATTCAAATGTAACCGTATTACATATGAAATGTAATGCTATTATTTTTCAAAAATAATTATTCTTTCATTGTCTCATATTTTAAGACGGTCTCACAGTAAATTTGTATTACACGAATGTCTTTGTTGACCCATGTGGGAAGTGGGTCCAACTTCCCTAATCCAATCACATTGTTTAATTTTACCCTTGTAAAGTAAGTGGAGCTTCATCTGTACTTATATTATTATTTTTTTAGTTTTTTCCTCCACCTCTCTGTTCACATCGATAAATATGAATAAAGTAAACGTAAACAAATCACCAAAACGGAGGGAGTATTAAAATTAAAATTAAAACTAAAATCACAATTTTTCAAAAATTATAAAGTAAGAGAAATAGTTTTATGGGTAAACAATATAAAAAAAAATTGATTATTGAAAACGGAAAAAAAGAAGTAAAAAAATGAGATGATTTTAAGGGAAAAAGAATCTGACATAGTTATCTTAATTTCTGGATTGAAATGGTCTTCGTAATTATTGTGTTTTCTCTAATAGTAACATAATTTTATTATTTACTTTCCCAACTCATAAAAATCACGACCTTTGAATTATATTAAAATAAAGATTAAACCCTTAATAAGCTATGGTAATGATAAAGAGATGAAGAACATTTAAATCCAAACAGTTAATAAATAATTAGTGACAGATATTTGGTAGAATTTGGAGTTCATATGAACATTTATATGTAGAGGTTTAGTTCTTATGAGCTTATAATAATTTTGGGTTTTTTTTAGATGATATCCCTGTATTTTTTCAATTTTTATATGGTACCCCTCTGGTTTAAAAAATATTAATGGTACTTTTGAGGTGCTTTGTTACGTTTTAAATTTATACCGCAAGCGTATAGGTGTCGTAGCATACGAGTCGATCACAGGGAGGTCAAGGACTAAGTACTAGTTCGTCTCAAATTACGAGTTATCTACGCAAATTAATTACATGAGTGATAAAAAGCTAAATAAACTAATCTAACTATACTACGTACTAAAAATAATTATAAAACTAAGAAAGATGAAATCAACAATAATAAACGACAAGGGTTCATATCATCGCTAGACAAGTTGAAAAATAACGACACGATTGCTTAATTGTTGTTCAAGTGAGATTAGCACAACTCCGGAATATTAACGATCTCTCCCAGGTAAAGATAATTCTTCCTAACCAAGTCTAATCCCCGCTTCCGCATGTAAATTAGACCGATGATAAATCTCAATTACTCAAACTCACACTCCCAGGAAAGCTCTTATAATCTTGATTAGAATATGTCCTGAATTAATCCGCATTTTGAATTAATTATAACCCTATTAGACGTCTTAAACTGATCAATTTAGCACTCAACCCCCAATTTACATTGATAGCTACAAATAATCTCATGTCAAACTCAATCAATAATCATCATCTAATAATTATGATAAAACCTAATTAAACTCGAACAAACAACTTCACAATCACATCAATTAACAATTAAAACATGCATGCTTGTATGACTAACGATGATATAAAACCCTAAAATTAACTATTCATAAATTACGGAGAAAACTGACGGGCTTAATTCTTATGCCGCAAATTACAATTTTAATCACTTAATTCCTAGATACTAAACAAGTAGCAAATTGGAAGTAAGGGTCGATCCCACAAAGAATTAGGCTAATTGTAATGAAGTAAAGCGCAGGTAAATGCAATAGCATGGAGTAACGCAACCACAATAAATGGTTGGGGGGAGGGGGATTGGTTTAGTAAATACGACTAATGAAACTAGCTAATGACAATAATAAATTAAGGATTTGAAACAATTAAGAGAAAAGTCTTGACACGAAGTGATATCCACAGACGATAAAATCACCAATCATAGAAAACAATTAAACCAATTCACTTGAGCACTTTATTGTGAAAGCTAATACCGTTAAATAATATTAACTTACGTATTCCCTCTTTAATCAGTAATTAGGTCAAATCAGATGCCCTAAATTACCCTTTCTAAGACTAACCCAAATCACGCGAATTAAGTTCAAGTTTGTAAAATAATTAGCATGAGAATCAATAAAGATAACTAGTACTAACAACGCTGTCAATACTCGAGTCACAGATTCAATTCCTTTTATGATTAACTTACGACAAACGGAGTACGATAAATCAATCACAATTGCTACCACGATAAGATTAATTAAGCAAACTGAGACAATAATCAAATCTAGCAAGTTAATCAATAATAATAAGAATTAGTTGTACACCCTAATCAAGATTAAAATCAATAATAATAAGAACAAGGAATTAAATAATACTCAAAGAAAAGTGGAAAAATAGACAATCTCACGGTTTAATTAACGACGCTTCAATCGATCGTATCAAGAATACGGAGTTTAGTTACACATGATTTTGAGAGAAAAATCACCCAAAATTATTAGAGAAACCAATTCAATAATCTCAGACTAATCAAAGGCTAATGAATGAATAACTAATCAAAGAGAATCATGGAAAAAATAGAATAGCCTAGGTTTTAGTGTAATAAAATAATAATATAAAAGTTTCCTATATAAAACTTGCAAAAGAAACCAGCGAGAAATCCAATTTGCCGCGCCCCTTTATTCTCCTTGCGCCATCCCCACGCCTTGCTTGCCACTTGGTCGCGCCTGGGTCGTGTCCTGCCCACGCCCAGGTCGCCAGTAAGGCCCTGTCAAGTTTCTGCTCCTCTTTCCTTCCTGCGGCTAGTGGCACGCGCATCAAGGTCGCGTATGGGTCGCATGTAGGGATGTCAATCTCACCCGAACCCGAAAAAACCCAATCCACCCGATCCAAATAAATGGATTGTAACCCGACTTAAATGGATGAAAGATGGATGATGGATGAAGCGGATGATGGATCGGGTTGGATTCGGGTGGACCTTCATCCAATCCATCACCCGCTAATCACCCGACCCAACATCCACCCGAACAAAAATACAATTTTTTTTTTAATAATTATCAACATATTATAAAAAATAAATAAATTTGAAACAACTTATGTTGTAATTGTTTATGGAATTAATCGTCTTCTAATCATCTTATCGAAAAATTTAGGAAAAATCGGTAATAAGTCATTAAAATATTCATTTTTATTGTTGTTATTTTATTTTTTTGTCATCCACGGATCCACCCGATTCACCCGTGGACGACGGGTGGATTGGATTCGGGTGATAGATTACCGGATGGATGATGGATTCGGGTGGAGTGGGTGGAGTCGGGTGATGGATTCAGGTGAGGCTCCACCCGGCCCGAACCCGATCCATTGCCATCTTTAGTCGCATGAATCAGTTTAAGTTCCCTCGAATTCCCGACTCGCTTCGTCCTCGTCGTAGCACGCTTCCGAACACGATATAACGTCTCAAACTCGCACAATGCCAAATCAACCGTAAGTTACAAAATCATCGTAAAATCACATTTAAACCTCCCGAAACGAGCTCAATCAAAACACCGCTCCTAATACCTACTAAATACGACTCATCAGACTCCCCCACGCTTAAGTGTTTGCTCGTCCTCGAGTAAACTCAAAGGACACAATACAAACCAAACCAACATTAGCTCGAAAGGACGTGGTGACTCGAGACTAAACACGTCGTACTCTCACTCTAACTCCAATTCCCTCACTAAGCAAGGTGAAACTTATATAATAACAATTACTCACTCAAACTCACATATTCAAGCTCTCAAAATGAGGATCAATAAGCTCTCTCGACTCGACGACTAACCATTAATACGTGGTGACTTGAAACATGACTACGCCCCTTATCTCTCCATCCTAACTCGGCTCACTTATACTACAATTGACCTCCAATGACAACAAGCAAGTGTCACAAACAAAACAACCCATACAAGCGAGCTCCTAAACACCTCTACTCCGTAAGATAACTCAAAACCCAATCGCAGGAGAGGTGCCTACAACTCCATGCACCGCGATTACTTCACACCGTAGCCACTAACCTACCCTTCCAACCTTCTTTGTCACCTTTCTTATGTCGCCACACCGATAGAATTGGAAGTATTAAAACATTTTTCATAAATATCTTATTTTGCCTAGAGTGCCCGCCCTTGCGGGTTTCACTTTAGCCTTCATTGTTTTTTCCTCACTTCTACTCTCGTGACACGCAACTCGATTCTTCATTTTACTCGGAGTGTCGCCCATGCGGTTTCACTCCGCTCTCGGCCACATATCCCAATGTTGCCTAGGCGCCCTTTCGGGTTTTCACCTAGCCAGGATTCACTTTGTTTCTTTCTCGTATTTTTGTTTTTTTTTTTTTTCATTTTTTATTTACTTTTCTTTTTTGATTTTCTTTTTTTTTTTTGTTTTTTTTTTTGTTTTTTTGTTAAATAAACAAAAACAAAAACACACTTTACAATGCAATATAATCGAAACGATTCTCCTTCCCCACGCTTGAATGAAACATTGTTCTCAATGTTGCAAATGACACTAGAAAAAGGGGAAAGAAGAACATACCTCACCAAGAAAAACGCGTCAAAAGACGTCTCCAAACCATCAACCACTCAACGAGACCGTATACTTACGTCAACCACGCTCCTCATGCACCTCCTCCCCCACGCTTGAATAAAAGTATAATGAAGCATCACACACACAATTTGGACAAAAACCATTCAAACTCCGAGCTCATGTGAATTAGCGTGAGCTCCCCTACTCCAAACCAAATCAAGCATCACATCACACAACGATCTCTCCGTCACTTCAACCACTTATGACGCCTACTCCACAACTGAAGCTCGAGGATGTTTCGATCATTTTTTTCCTCTTTTCTTTGTTTTTTCGGACTTTTCTTTTTGATAACAAAAAGCGGGTTGCCTCCCGAAAGCGCCTTTGTTTAATTTCGTTGGCTCGACATTTGGTGGGATTGATGAATCACCCGCCTCAAGTTTAAGGATAAAAGTTTACCTCACCTTACAAGTAGTAGTATGAGCACAAGAATCGCAAGATTTGACATGAAAACGTAGTGCACCTTTACCGGAACCCTTCCGATTGATCAACTTGTCAAACGAAGCTTTAGGTTTGTCCTCGGATGCCTCCGCATCCTCACGACAATCCCATAAGAGGACAATCCTTCGCCCTGTAGGAGATTCCTGCAAAATTTTTAACACTTTGCTCGGAAGTGGGGGCTCCCGACATCTAGATAAATAACGGTTAGTAGAAGTGTCTATAACACACAATGAATGAGCAGCAGGTGAATTTAGAGATGGTTTATTAATCTCGAATTTGACGACCACCCCATCAAACTCCATAGTGAGAGGGACCCCTTAGAAACATCAATCTTAGTCCCCGCAGTCTTTAAGAGCGGTCTCCCTAACAGCACGGGAATAGCATCTAACTCACTTTGCATGTCCAAAACATAAAAGTTTGCAGGAATGACAAACTTATCAACACACACCATGACATTCTCCACAACCTCCTTAGGGTAGACACTAGATCTATCGGCTAATTACTCTTTCTAAGACTAACCCAAATCACGCGAATTAAGTTCAAGTCTAAAGAATAATTAGCACGAGAATCAATAAAGATAACTAGTACTGATAACGCTGTCAATACTCGAGTCACAAATTCAATTCCTTTTATGATTAACTTACGACAAACGGAGTATGATAAATCAATCACATTTGCTACCATGATAAGATTAATTAAACAAACTGAGCCAATAATCAAATCTAGCAAATTAATCAATAATAATAATAAGAATTATTTGTACACCCTAATCAAGATTAAAATCAATAATAATAAGAACGAGGAATTAAATAATACTCAAAGAAAAGTGGAGAAATAGATAATCTCACGGTTTAATTACCGACGCTTCAATCGATCGTATCAAGAATACAGAGTTTAGTTGCACATGATTTTGAGAGAAAAATCACCCAAAATTATTAGAGAAACCAGTTTAATAATCTCAGACTAATCAAAGGCTAATGAATAAATAACTAATTAAAGAGAATCATGGAAAAAATAGAATAGCCGAGGTTTTAGTGTAATAAAATATAATATAAAAGTTTCCTAAAACTTGCAAAAGAAACCAGCATGAAATCCAATCTGCCGCGCCCCTTTATTCACCTCGCGTCATCCCCACGCCTTGCTTGCTACCTGGTCACGCCTGGGTCGCACCCTGCCCACGCCCAGGTCACCAGTAAGGCTTTGTCGAGTTTCTGCTTCTCTTTCCTTCCTGCGGCGAGTGACACGCGCACCAAGGTCGCGTTTGGGGCGCATGACTCAGTTTAAGCCCCTTCGAATTCCCGACTCGCTTCGTCCTCGTCGTACCACGCTTCCGAACATGATATAATGTATCAAACTCGCACAATACCAAATCAACCGTAAGTCACAAAATCATCGTAAAATCACATTTAAACCTCCCGTAACGAGCTCAAAACATCACTCCTAATACCCACTAAATATGACTCGTCAGAAACATAAGCAACAATAACAAACCTGTAACAACCTGGTTTTTCGTGACTTTAATTAAACTAAGGCGGAATATTAATTAAGTCTATTTATTACAAAACCAGCTGTCATCGTATTACAACTCATTATACATAATAAGAGTCATAGATAAAACAGAGTTTAATTGATTACATTCTCTCAAAATATAGAATAAGGCCCTCAATCCCCTTGTGTAGATCAACAATCAAGTCTCGGGGTACCTGAGACTGTTCTCAAAAATTAGCTTTTTCAGCCCCGCACCTAATAAGCAACACATATATACATACATCAATGCAGTTCATAAAGCATAACATAAAGTAGTTCATGCAACAAGGTAATTAAATCATCAGGTCTTTTCAATTCATATAACACCACAATTTAATCATCAAATTATCACAATTCATAATCATGTAGGCAAATCATTATCATCTCATTCATATTCGGGGTAGTCGACCCTTTTCAATTATTCATAGCAACATATACTCGCGAGTCTTGACTACAGAGTGGCTTGTGTACTCTCATAGTAAATCACCCATATGATCCGCCATCAAAGTGCACTAGTTACTCAGACTCGTACATCAGATCAAACACTAAGTAGCATAAGATACAGCTACCTAACATCCAACACAACATGGATAATCTAAGATGAAATCCACTATGAATCACTGATAAGTAAAGATGGAAACATGCGGCCTAATAAGCGTCCGCGCAATAGCTGAAGGGCCGGAAACATTCAACGGACAAGTCATTCAAGCTAAAGATATCAAGCAGGTAATAAGGAGGATCAGTCCCTTGTCTTTTGCATGCATACACCACCCTATTGGTGCGACTATTACACTCTGATGCATTCCCGGGTGGGAATGGTCATTTTCCGATTACCTCATATGGGCCCGTGAACGAATCGATACGTAGGGCGAAAATCACGTTAAATAATGACTAGGAGAGTCATTAAATCACCACTGGCAATACATAGGGTGACAGTGTCCCCATATGCGGCTACCTTACAAATCCTGACTCTAATAATGTTTAACATCGCAGACACCCGAGTATTTAACACTTACTTCTTTTCTCAATTTCTCATTCTTATAATACTCAAGTGATAACTCATATTATTCGATATTGTCAAACTTGTATAACGAAAATCTAGGATCTAGCAGTTCTTCAGGTAAACGGAAGCACATAGAAAACTTAAATATTTATTTTGAGTCCGTTCGTAAATTTTAAATATTTTCACTATTCATTATTTTACTATTCACCGTATTTTACTATTCATCGTATTTACTATTCATCGTATTTACTATTCATCGTATTTTTATACGTATTCGTATTTTCGTATTTCGTATTTGTACGTATTTTTATACGTATGCGTATTTTTATACTTCGTATTTTATTCGTATTTTTATGCTTTGTATTTTATTCGTATTTTTATACTTTGTATTTTATTCGTATACTTAGTATTTATTGTTATATTTTCTTTATACTTAGTATTTTTATACTTTATACCAATTTTTATACTTAGGATATTTTTAGGTTTACAAAACCAACTTTTATTTTCTAAGTACAAAATTCTAGTTTTAAAGTCGTTAAGTTCGTTTTGTATTTAGTGATTTGAAATATTATTTTAAAAGTGAAACTCGGTTATGTTTAGTCATATACTTAGCTAAATTTCTTTTAATGGTTTCTATTTTTAGCGAGGTTGTCGTAGTTCATTTTAAATAGTCCGTATGTCCAAATCCAATTAAGCAAAGGGAGTAACACTCGAATTTGTTCATTTTTAATACGTGTAACATTTATTTTTATCGGTTTCGTCGATTCTTTTTATTAAAGGTTTATTATACAATCAAAAATAATCCTAATTACTATTCAACTTTAGTGACTAAGTGACAAATTCATTTTGATCAAAATTGACCCATTTTAAGTGGTAAAACCGTGAGTTGTATAGTGTGTGTCTATTTATTTCTTTTTTTGTTTTTATTAATAAATCATTACTTTAACTAATTAATTTATCTAAGTGATAAAAATAAAAAGTGACAAATTCATTTTAGGTCCAATTTACTCACTAAAACCGTGGCACTTATATACTTAAGTGTTTTATTTTCGTTTTCTAATTTATCGGTTTTGACTTAAAGTTTTTATAAACTAATTTATTCAAGTTATTCTAAAGTGATTTAAACTAGTACCTAAAAACAATAAATAACTAAAACTTATAAAATTTATGAATCAAACTAATCACATAGGTGAAGAACACATGAATATGTAAAGAACTTTAATGTTTTTCATATGAACACTTATTAGTCAAATTTTTATATGTTTATGAAATTTTCTCAAATTTTTCCTACAAGTCCCTTTTAACTAAACTAATCATAATATGTTAATTAGAAAAATTAAAACTAAAAATTGGTCCATTTAATTTAGGTTGGCCGTGTATATTTATATATGTCCACAAATTTTTATTTTTGATTTTTATACTTCTAATTCAACAACTAACTTACTTTATATTATTTGTGTATTTAACATATGTGAAAAACATAACAAAACATTAACAAACAAAAGTAATTCATTTTAAACACAAGAATAACAATATTTCAAGAACACACATAAACATTTTAAAACATGTAAATTTCGTAATGAATTCATTTTTAGTCCAAATCATAAACTAACTATATTTTCATGTTCATCTTAATACAAGTATTTTAAGCATGCAATTTACAAAAATTAAAACGAAAAATTAAGCTAAAATTAGGGTGAAAGCCGTGGGTTCTTTAAGTGAGCACACAATTTTTATTTTTCGATTTTTGTCTCCTAATTTAACATATGATGCTAAGTGATCATAAACACAATAAATATAACACATAACATTTAAAGCATGCGATTTACAAAAATGAAAACTAGTGTGCGGGGACACCTTAAATTAGGTTAGTGAAATTGTTTAGCAATTGTCGGGGTCTATGATATGGTCAAACTGGCTCAAGTCGATGCTTCCTCCTTGCTCCTCGTCTTTGGTTAGAATGGTACATAAGAATGAGAATAAGAAAGTTAGTAAATTATTTAACTAGCTAAACTATACTAACAAAACTTAAGTGTAGTATTGTTTTTAGTTTAGGTGATGTTTATATTTTATATGTTTTGATTTATGTTCTTGATTATATACTAATTAAAAGAGGTAGTGATTAACAAAAATAAGTGGTGGAGAGTTTATTTAAGAGCTTAAGGAAATAAAAGAGCAAGAAATAAAAGCTTAAGGAAGAAAAATAAAATGGAGAAGATGAAGGTCTTTAAGGAAAACCAAGGAAGAAGTTGAATATTGCTCACTTGTGTTCTTGAAATGATTTTATTTAGAGAGAAAAGTGTTAGCAAAATTTTGTTGTGTTTGTGTGTGTTTGTACGTGTAGTGTAGTAGTAGTGTAGTTTGTGTTTTGTTTTTGTAGTATGTAGTATGTAATAATAATGTAAAATCTTTAATTAAAATAACTAGGATGTGATGATGAAAGTATGTATGATGGTAAGTGTTAGGTTTGTGTAAGAGCATAGGAGACATGGTGGTGTAAGAGAAGGGAAGAAAATTGGAAGAAGATAAGTTGGACCAAGTCCAAAATTTTCGGCCACCATCACCACCCAAGTCCCGATTTTTACGTTTTTGAAATTTTCGATTTACGTGCACGTTAAAAGTCTCGAAATGAAATATATAGTCTTAAAATGATGGTTCGATGTAAGATCAAAAATAAAAATGAAGATAACGTTGAAAAGAATTCAAAACAAAAATTGGGTCTAGAATTCTCGAAACCTTGAAATAAAATCTTATTTGATCGAAACACTTATTTTTTTCGTTGAATGTTATTGATTTAAATAAATATACTCAAACGTCAAAAAGTTTATCAGTTTAGACTTAGTGTGATTCATTATTTTGATTTTTAGCGAAAGTGTTAACTAAATCAAAACGAAATAGTAATTAGTTATTATTATAATATGATTTATTAATTAAAAATCAAAATGATTATAATTGAACAAAAGTTGATGTTAAGGGTTCATGTGTACGTGATTTTGGAAAAAAAATAAAGTGGCTTGACTTTGACTTGCGTGTTTGAAATCGTTGACTTGAATTTCAAAGCCGAGAAAAGTATAAGTGTCTACTTTTTATTTTAAAAACGAAAGGTGTTCGAAATTGAATTTTATGAACAAAAGGTTTTATTTTTATTCTTGTGAATAGTAAACATGCCTTGACCATTTCAAAATTTGAAAGACGATATAAGTTTTGTGTTGACTTTTATAAAATTTTAAAATGTGTTTCTTTTTGAATTCTGAATATAATACAACATACTTTATTTTTCAAAATTTTTATATTTGGACTTAGGAATTTTAGTATTGTTTGGCGAAAAAAATTCAGTCGCATTTTTATTATAATGAAAAAGGATGAATTTAATCTAAGGAATTAAATTCTTTTATAAAAATGTGTTTCAAAAACACGGGGTGTTACAAAACCTATTTAAAATAAAATAAATCAAAGAGAATTGATTAAGAAAACTTAGTCTTTAATTGAATCTTGAAGGAAAAACATCGATATTGTAAAAAGTAGAGAACTTGAAATGAAAACTCTGTTTTTCCTAAACCTAAAAGTTGCTTGAAACTAGCGTACTGTAAAACTGAATGTAAAACTTGAAGTCAAACTAAAATTAAAAGATAATTTCTTTCTATTTCGCTCCTAAGCTAAATAAATTTGAGCTTCAAATCCAATCCATGTCTTTCCGGACCACTTATTTATTTTTATCTGCTCCGGTCCATCATGTTCCGTCTTGCTTGGGTCTCATAATTAATCTTGACTATATTGCATAATTCACTACCCACGTTCGCTCCACGATAATTATAGCTCTTAAATCTCCATTCTGTAAATAATATGACAAAGTCATGGTAAACCGCAAAAGGAGAAAATACCATATAAAACGGGTTAAAAATGTCGTGACAAGTGTAAAATGACGGGCAATAAATATAGAAAATATCATTAAAATATGCACTTATTAAACTCTCTCATGCTTAACCTTTATTCGTCCTCGAGTAAACTCAAGAGAAATACAACAATGAAAATCACAAATGGTCAAGCAAGTAGAAAACTCACGGGATAATGCTAACATTCAATCAAGTTTGTTCAAAACAAAATTGAAACATAAGTTCAAACTTCCTAGTCAGTGTCAGATGTGGGTTCATTGAAATCGAAAGGCTAATCTGTTATATTGTTATTTTTGTTTTATAAATGATTCAATTTATAAAAGTCGAGTTCAGCTATTTTTCTTCACTATGCTTATGAACCTTTTATTTTTGGTTATTTCATACTAATAAATTTAAATGAACGACTTATGATTATTATTCTACTCTAAATCTTTCTATTTAAGTTGATTATTATTTCATACTCCCTCCGTTTCGGTGATTTGTTTACGTTTACTTTATACACATTTATCGATGTGAGGAGAGAGGTTGAGAAAAAACTAATAAAATAATAATATAAGTACAAAGGGGGCCCGTTTGATTAAAATTATCAAATGTAATTGGTTGAGGGAGTAGGGGCCACCTCCCACATGGGTCAAGCATGACCATTTTTGGAAAGTGTAAACAAATGACCCGTACGCCCCAAAATGGAAAGTGTAAACAAATGATCGGGACGGAGGGAGTACTAATAATCGATGGCTGTTATAATAGTATAAGTGATATTTATCTTTGATCGCTTATTTACATTTTATGCTTCCGCTAATACTTATTTTTATTTTTGGACCAACTGATTTTGCTGTTTTATTATATGAAGTCTTATATCATACTTACTGAATGATAAAAGAGCATTTAGTTATTCCCCACTGATTGTGGTAGTTTATTTAAAATAAACTGACACATATAGGTAGCTTTGGAGACCGTGAGTGAAGTCAAGTATTTTCTCAAGTGAAGAGTATTTGTTTCTTTTGCGAAAATTGTATTTTGATATATTTTTTGATTTAATTTTAAAAGGCTTTGTACTATTGGTTATAATACCTTGTGTTTTTGGCATATATTACTTATAAGTATTAGTTTTAAATGTTGTGGGTGTTATATTGAATGTCCTCTCCCGTTTTGTAAATGTGAAAGTCGAGTCGAGTGGTTATGGGTCACACGTTCCAACGAGTAAATTCACGAGCTTGGGTTAGGTCCTACTCGGGTTCTGCTTGTTTTGTTAAAACAGAATTTTTGAAAAGGGATTAATTTCAAAAATGCAAGAATAGTGTTTTTGTAGATGTTGAGATTTTTTGAAAAGAGTTTATTCCAAAAATATGAGAGCTTTGTATTTTTTATCCGAGTTGGCTCATGTGACGGTATGTCGTCATGAGCCAAGAGTCGGATGTGTAAGAAAGGAGTCGACTCGAGACAACGATAAACAAGTCTAGTCGAAGATGTTAGAACAAAGTAAGGACGGGTCTGCACATCCCTACCTTTTTTTTGTCTTTGAAAGAGAGGTTAGGGGTAGTCGAGATAACTATAGGTCATTCAGACCGACGAATGAATCCTTGAGCTAGGATTTGTCCATGCTCGGATTTTAGTTTTGAAAATGAAAATCGAGTGAGCGTTTCTCAATTTGCTTGAAAAAGGTAATTTTGAAAAGAGCTTATTTCAAAACTTAAGGGTTTCTTAGTTAGTTGTATTAGTTAAGGTTAGCTATGTCTTTTTAATAATGAAAACCTTGAAAATGCATTATTTCGAAAATTTTTCATGCATGCATAGCTTAGAAAAGGAGGGCATAGTGTATAGCCTCGCATATGGATGTATTTGACACGGGTTTTTGGCTTACGATTCGTATGCCTCCAACTAACCTTGTAATCGTTTATGCAGGGTTTGGCCACTCCTCCCGCACGTGCAGTCTAGAAAGAACCCTAGAGCGACCGAGTTAGTCGTTTACGGCAATGTCGTGGAGGAAAGAGGTCTAGGCTATTCAGAATGTGCTTTATCGAATGGACAAGTCTGCATTTGGGAACTTCTCTCTTGGTCGGGTGCTTTTGAACCGGCTAGGTTCGACAACTGATTTTTTAATGTTCAAATATCAAAAGCGGGACTGTTCTTAAGTTTTCGCGTTTCAACTCTTTTTTTTTTTTTTTTTTTTTTAAAATAAAAAGCTATATTATTTTAAAAACGGAATGAGTCCCCAGCGGGGTCGCCAACTAAGGGTACTGGGGTACATACCACTCGACGTCTTGTTGAAATTCGGCGAATCAAAGAGGTGATTTAGTTAAAATGATAAAGTTAGAAAAACCTTTAAAACTGTTTTGGATTCGCCACCAAATTAACGCGGAAATTTGGAACCTGCCTACGTGCCTTATGCTGTAAAACACGTTTCTTAGATTTCAGAGCACGTCGAAACCCCTACGTCTAAGGCTAATGTGAAACCAGATTGAATTCGGGGTGATGGTAGTTTTCATTAGATTCATTCAATTGCTTTTGGAAAACCTTAGAAAAGCCTACCAAAAGTAGCCCCTACTAAGTCGAGAACATTCCTTTAATTCCAATATTTGAGCAATAAGAATCTGTCGTGCACATGCGATATTATGCAAGAAAAGAATGTGATGTATGCAAAGTATATCCAAGCCGCCTCGAGAGAGGCGGTTTGATGTTCCAGCTGCCACTGCTCTGGCGTCTCATGGGCAGAGCCGTCAGTGCAGAGGCAAATTGTAGCTTTAGTGTATGTAGTATGAAAAAGTTTGATTTCAAACAATCAGTTTAACATGCTTTAATTTATAAACGATAACGGTACAGTTAATGTCGAATTCATTGTTAATTGTAGTAATGCTTTGGTGAGGATTTGCTTAGTTTGCATATTCAAAGTAAAGTCCATTTGGTTTATTTGCTACTACCATCTTTAATTGCAAAATGGTTTCGCGTGCCAAAATCGATGAGGGACTAATGTAGTCCATTAAGGGAAATGCATAGAGATTAAGGCGGAAAGAAGAGTATCGATCCTTGTTTAGGATCAAAACCTACCTATTCGAGCGAGAATTGGGTAGAACTTCTATAGTTAATGCAAGGAGAATCCACCAAAGAGTTTTTGATGAATTCAGAGTTTATGTGTGTATTATGCTGATGATTATTGTTGTGTATTAAGGAGTAAATCCTTGCATAGTGTCAAGACTTAACCTTCTAAAGTTATAGAAAGTAAAAGACAGTTTTTGTGAAGAGATGCATGTATTCTGGTCGAGTTTGACCAAGAATAGAAGTTGCTAATGTAAGAATGTCTCTAAGATACTCGGGAAAGACTCGTATTTATAGGAAAATTTTGCTCACCAAGTGGCATTAGCCGCCAGTGCACTTGCTGCTATGTTTCCCAATCGCTAGTGGTCTTATGGCTAGGTTTGGGAGCCGCACCATCAGATCTCGATTTTTTCCTTATTCTGATTTGCGTGCTTTAGGTAAGATACGACATATTACTTTGATTAACCCCCAAGATAGAAGGTTGGTAGATGTTTTGTAAGAGATTCGGGCCTCGGGAAGCGGGCCGAAGACGGTTTTGGGCTTGATTTTCGGCCCGGGATCTGAGTTTTCGTAAAGTGTCTATTTCGGTGAAATTCGATTCCGGATTCAACCATGAGCTCTGTTTTTGTATTTGAGGATGCTAAATAGTGGTTTTGGCTTCCGGGGCACCTAAATTCAGGAGGTTTTTATTTTGGGCCGTTGTACCTAAAGTGCTTTTTGGGCTTGTGTTTGGACTCGTGGGCTATACTGTAGCCCAAATAAGTCAACCTAGAACTAAAATGAACCAATGAACATTCATTTCAGCGATCTTAGCATTTCGACTGATTTTACGAATTAATACGACTCAACTACTTTTCGACATTTTGTACCGTTTTAGTTAAATTAAAAGCATGCATGATAAAAGTCTGTTACATCACTGGGTTTTGTTTGGGAGGTAAGGATATGGGTATCCACAGAGCCCTCGGTTTGATTGAGCTTGGACAAAAGCGCTAGTGTAACAAGCCAGATTTTCCAATAAAATAATATACGATAAAATAAAATAAAGAGAAATAAAATATATTAAAATAAAAGTATTAAAGAATAAAAAATAGGGGCCACGGTGGCAGAAACACCGTGGAATCCGGATCATCACTAACTCAAACGGTCTAGATTTCAAAGTCTACACAAGCGGGAATAAATACCCGTGAACAAAGGCTAACTGATGAACATGTTCTCAACTAATGAAAAGGACTAAACCGCTAAACGATTATAGTTATAGAGCTATTCTCGCGGTTATCCTCACTCTTTACTCATCCCCGTAAGCATACCTGTACAAAAAAAGAGCAACAACCACAATCAGTGGAGAGTAACTAGTTGCCCCACAGTCATATTTCAGCATAACCGACATAACAACCAACATATCAAACTTACCAAGCCTACGGCCTAGACTCGGAGTACAACCATCTAAACAAGCATACAAAACCATATATGCGATCTAGCGTACTATCAAACCTACGATATCCCAGTTTAATTATTTAATCTCAACAACTGTCAACAACTGGATGACAAACACAATCAAACAATCGCAAGAATAAGCACAAGGCATTGGGCAAAACAACTAGAATCACCTCGGATGAAACAACTAGAATCATCCAACCTTATAGCGGAACAACAACTTGAAGCTCCAAACAACTGTTTAAATCTGGCCAAATCCCACCGAACAAGTGGAACGGTGACGACATAGTAATATAAAACCATAGTCTCATAACCGAACAACTAGAACGGCCGAGAACCCATAATAGCTCCAACTGACAACTAGAACAGTCGATGGGACTATGGACGGTATCTGTCCAAAATAGGACGATGTAGCTCCTCACGTACGTGCTAAATAGTACCCATACGCAATACTTAACCCAAGTATTCAAACAAGCTAGTTTTAACATGAACCAACTCATTATCGACATCATATTAATCATCCTTTAATTTAGTCAACGACATCTTAACCATCCATTTTTATATTTATTCTCAACATTAATATGATCATACTACAAGTGAAACATGCTTAACACGAAGTAATTAACAATATAACTCAAACTTAGCAAACTTAAAGTCATCAAAGTAACTCAAGCTACCACCCTTGAGTGATCTAGCAACACAACAATCATCATACAAGTGATCAAACATCCTAGAACATGCTTCTAAATTCAAAACTATGAGGCCGACTCCAATTTCAATCATAATCAATCATAATTCATTCAAACATGCCAAATTTCACAACTTTACATTCATAAAATCAATCACAACAACCTAAACAAACACTAAGGCCTCATATATGTCAAAATATGGTTAGGGCTACACCTATTTACCTTTTTAGCACACAAACACGATTAGCCTCCTTCTTCTTCAATGTAAATCGTGTCCTCCTCATAGAGCACTTCTGCTCCTCCATAGATGATCATAAAATAAGGGGAAAACAATAAATACTATGCCCTAATACGAAAACACAACTAATTCTACAAAAACTATACTAAAAACAATAAAAGAATAAAACTTTACCGAGGAAAGATGAGGAATTAGGGTTAAGAGATAATTAGGGAAAAAGCTTCAGAATTAAATGTGTTTTAATGGAGAATTAATGGAAAATTTATGAAAGTTTGACGAGAGAGAAGAGAGAGATGAGAGGTATTAGGGTGAGGAAATATGAGAGTTATGAGAGATTAGGACTTGAATTATAATTCTAAATGCTGAAAAATTAATCATAAAGCAACACGAGTCACGCACGAACTAAACAGATCCCGCGACTGCGTGCCCCACTCGCCTTCTGCACGCGCCCTACTCGCGCCCTGGGCGCCTCTTGGTCGCCAGTCACTCGTGTTTTTGGGTCTGCCATTCTCGGACGCTCTCTTTTACAACCCTGCGACCCACAAGCTAGCATAGGTGCTCGTGCCTCCCTCGCCAAGCACCCATGCCACACACTAAACCCTCCTAAACATCACCCAAACCTTCCGAACTTGATTATAACCTCGGTCAACGTAACACCCGACTAACCAACACGACACGTAGGCTTAAGGAAACGAATTTCTCTAAATAAAAATGAGAAAATCATATGAAATGAAATATAAATACGAATGAAGTGAATTATAAAATATAGGGAATGAGTCGGGGTGTTATAGTCTCACCCCCTAAAAAAAAGTTTCGTCCTCCAAACTTGAGAACTAAAGAATACCTAAACGAGTAAGAAAGTCATGCCTCCTTTGATCACTATGATAAGAATCACCAACTCTACTCATCTCGATGACAAGGGTACAGCCGTACAGGCATGTGTAACGAAACTTAGAATAACCCAATATCACTAATCGCTCGGATGTTGATCAACTAACTCTTGTAACCTTCTATATCATAGGTACACCCTAAGCTCGACAAGCCCAAATTGGATATACTAGCTTCACAAGACCATAACAACTCAATCAAGTATCTCAAATCCCGAGTCCTACCACAACTCCAAACGTGTTTTAAATCAAAAGGACATCATAACTCACGTTACGAATACAAACTAATGCACAAACTAGTACTCAAATCAATGCTAAAGATAAGTCTCATATCCCCAATTATAACGTGATCCAAGCTAAAAGTCTATATCGCTCTCCATATCGTTCAACGCTTCCCAAAACAAATAACCATACACATATCATATCATACCATGTCATCCCAAATCAAACGTATATTATCATCACGTAGTTATCAAAATGCACCTTTAAAAGCTTACTATTCCCTCAATCTACTATTCGTTTAAACCATCCCAAACTTTTTAGAGTTTAACCTAGCACCCAAGGAAAAGAAGGTTTCCTCAATACCTTAACCTATAACCTTGAACAACTAGAAATAACCTTCTCGACAAAGGTACTCATCACTTGCGCTCACGCACCCAATAGTACATACGAATCTACAACCATATTTGCCTTTACATACGTTTCACACCTCTTACAGTCATCACACATGAGTTTATCCCTAGTTCCATCAAACTCTAAACCAATGTATCTACTGACCTCGAATTCTCTCCTTCCATTAACAAATTTCTCTATGCCCAATACATACACAAAACCATGACATGCATACTTATCATTCCTATATTATCCCTTAAAGCATAAATCCAAAAGTTCTATTATGCTCATTATGACCTTTTAGCTTTACTCCAAACCAATTATCACTTACCTTAATATCACTTCTCGATTCTCACTAACCCATGGTTGTCATTTCCCATATGCCAACATAATTAAGTCCTCAAAGATACTTCCTATGTAGATACCATGATTTCCTTTACCTCCACTCATCGTATATTAAGCTTTTAATCTCGAAGGCCATAACTCACAGATAACATTAACTTATAACTATTAAGCTCATTCATATTGCACTAGCGAGAAATCACGAAACTCAGAATCCTCGAAAGTTACAACGGCCAACCATGTACGTACATCGCCTAATAGACCATCCGTACTATTAGCTATTTATCAACCAAGCTCCATCATCTATGACTCCAATAATAACGACAACCTAAGGATCAAATATCGAGCTAGAGAAGGATGTATCACCCTACGGCTAGTTGATAAAGCATGTGATTAAAGGAACTTATCCAAGACAAGGTTGATGTTAATACATTAGGAGCTCTTATGAAATCGAGAACGTGAATAGCTATGGAAAGGAAAGGAATAGAAGATCGACATCTCAAAAGTCGACTCAAAGCCAAGAGGAATAGTTACATCGAGGCAACTAAAGAAACGGGATAACATAAGTTACAATCGTGTTAAAGTTCAGAAGGATGTTCTAGTAGATGGACAAAACTTTTCTCGATGGTATAGTAAATGGTGTAAAACAAGGTTGCGCAAGATATTTCGCTTAATAAGTACATCAAACTTGGTATAGTTAAAGGAACGTTTACTAAAATCAGAGTGTACATGAAGTTTCACCACTGCAAAATAAGGCATAAACAACGACAAAAAAACAACGCAAATTGTGAACTTGCGTTATTAATAATATTATAAACAACGAATAAACAATCTGCGTTGTTAAATCTTATGGCGCCGAATTAAACTTGTCAATAAAAACAACGCGTATAATTTATAAACAACGGTTTTAATAAAAATAAGGGTTTTTCTAAAAAAAACACCCTTTTTTATAATTATACTAAAAACAACGGTTTTATTAAAAAATCTTTGTTATAATAACACTATAAATAACGGTTTTATTAAAAACTATTTTTTATAATAACATTAAAAAACAACGGTTTTACTAAAAAACCTTTATTTAAAGTTTGTGAGTGAAATTAAAAACAACAAGCCCTAAACTTATTTTCAATTAGCAGTTCAATCGTTTTTTTTTTCTCTCTCAAACTTCATCTTCTTTGTGATTTCGTTATTTCTCTCAATATTTCACTAAATATTTTTCAATTCAATCTTACACTACAATTTCTCTCAAACTTCATCTTCTCCTTTTATTTTTCGTTTTCTCTGTTCGTACAGTGTTCGACGTTGGCTTAAACCCTAATTTAGTAAGCGCTTGGGTCTTCGTCCTTGTCTCGTTAGTTGCTTAAAAACGTTCGTTCTTTCATATTCGTCTCGTTCATGACTGTAAACTAAAAATCACTTTAAATTGTTGTTAAAGCTTTGTTTTGTTGTTGTTGCTATGTTGTTGTTGCACTGTTACGTTATGGTGCGTTATGCTGCTATTGTTGTTGTTGTTGTTGTTGTTGTTGTTGTTACACTTAGTTGTTGTTGTTGCACTGTTACGGAGTAATACAGTGTAATAAGGGGTAATGCAGAGTAATTGTACGTAGTAATAATACGTAGTAATACGGAGTTCTACGGAGTAATAATACATAGCAATACGGAGTAATAATACTTAGTCATACGGAGTAATAATACATAGTAATACGGAGTAATAATACAGAGTATCGTCAGTACGATGGTTTTGGTGTATTGTTAGTACGATGGTATTGGTGTATTGTGGTGACGATGGTTTTACGATTTTGAAATGTTTAACAGGAATGAAAACTAGAATACCGTATTGGTAACGAACCTATTGTTTAACATCAACGAAGTAATTTTAGTTGTTTATTTAATATATTTTGATAAAAGGATATCACACTAAGTCGTTTGTTTAGTTTTGTTTTTAACGAAATACTAACACAGATCAACATAAAGTAATTAGGCTATTAAATATAGATATCAATCTTGTGTTTACTAATTATATATTATCGAATTATTATTTACTATAATTACTGTAGCTATAGTATCTGGTTCTATGTGCTCTGATCATCGATACGTATACTGTAACCTTGTCGTAGTTGGGTAGCGTGATGCTGCTCACGTTTCCTTCTCGGCATGATGCTGTACGCTTAAACAATTTGTTAATCTCATGTGTTTCCTCGTGTATAGGCAGCTTCAGGTGCGGTTCAATGTCAATTGATGGATATGACATTCCCGGGAGTTGTCCATCCCTATGCACAAGGTGTGAATTACTCCGTACATTGTTCTGTAAATTGTGTTTGACAGTGTTTTCATTCTGAAATCGGTTTTTGGCCTTGTAGGTGAACTTTGACGGGAAGACAAAATATGAATTCATCCAGAACTATAAGGTTTTGCAAGACGTTTTCAACATGTTAAAAATTGACAAGGTAAATTGAGACCGTAAATACAAATGACGATCAAGTTACGTTAGTATTGGTGTTTAATTGCTACAGTATAATACATTGTTGTCTCTTTATTGCGATTTGAGTGTAACATTTCTTAGAGAACATTAAGTCTCGAGTAACAAATTTGTTAGACTATTAAATATAGATATCAATCTTATGTTAACTAATTATATTACCGAATTACTATTTACTAGTAATTAATATGTATAATTTTCGTTGTAGAGAATTATTTAAATTACAATTTCCAAACTCGATAAGCAATTTTGGATTGGTGCTCTTACTTTAGGTTTGTTTTCTCGCTTCTACATATATCATTAGGTGGCATATTAACTTTACTGGCTTGTTGGCCATGTACACAATTTAATTTGTTGATGCACGTTATTAACTTTAGAAGGACACAAACACCATTTTAGAGGTCTTCACCAACTCCTCCCACAGACGAGGGCCATGCGGGTACGCAAGTCTAGGCACCTCACCAACCTCCACACCTCTGCTACTCTCGGCACCTCCGCTACCTCCAGCACCGCCACTACCCTCGGTAACATTCTTCAGATCCTTTCCCTCAACATTCCCCTCGGTACATGCGGTTGCCATCTCGTCGACCTCCACCCCAGCCTTCTCCACATCCTCCTCAATACGCTTACAAGGATCCCAGTGATGCACCAACACGCCACGCTCGTCCTCACCAGCCTCACGCTGAACACGAGGATCACGCCTGCGAATAGCATCCCGTGACAAACTACTACCACATCCTCGTGAACGTTGGCGCACAACTCGCGATGGCTGCTGTGGCGAACCAGCAGATTCAGCCACAAACGAACTCGAAGACTCCACGCCATAAGGGTACGGCAGGAAACCACATCTGCAAGAACACAAAGCAATACGTCAGCAAAAATCCAAAAGGAGGCCATTAACAACAGTGGAAACAAAAGAACATCAGAGAAGCGGAGAAGCAGAAACAAACAAGCTACGAACCAAATTATTCATAATTGGATATGTGCAAAGTCACACATATTACAGTGAATATAAAAACCAGCAAAGAAAGCCTAATGACGGCACAGACCAGAACGACAAAACAACACAACAACAGTGAAGCATACTTTGAGGCTGACTCATATTTAACCCAAAGCACAGATGCAAAGCAAAGCGATGGATACAATAGCGTCAATAGAATTAGAGCAAAACAACAGGAACAACTACAGGGCCATCTTTTTTGCCTAAATAGCAGTTGAGCTAAAAATCGCCTTTAAGACACAAAAATGCCAACTTTATAAGTTGTATACACTATACTAATCACAAGAAGCACGTGTTCGAAATTTTTCGCGATTATGATAGCCGGAACATATCGACTGAAACAATTAAAGAAGTCACCTTACAAAATTACAAAACCGCTTTTCAACATACCTAGCCTTCAAATTTTGAAAAATCGCACTTGGTACACACCATACTAAGCATAGGGATCACATCCAATGATTTAAACAAAAATCTGAGCACGAGAATTAAAAATCCAAATTTCAAGAACCAAAACCTAACCCGGAAAAATCACTTCAAAACGGCCCAAGTGCACACCTTGTTTCACAAAATGAAGTAGGATATACATTATACTAGCTATAAGAACACTACACTGAAGTTTTCAACAAGTTTGAGGACCGAAAGGGTAAAATATAAATTTTTGCTGAAATATTTCATATTTAAGTAGCATGTTTTGGATGTTTGGTTTGATTTTTATGTAAAACTTTCGTAAAATGGGGTTATGTTATGGAAATTACGTATTAGGGAGTTAATTGAAAAAGTGTCATACAAACATGTTATATCAAATATACTATTTTCTTATATTATCAAGATTAACGTTTATTGACTACTTTTTAAGAAGAAAGAGGTTATAAACTTCAAATCACGAGTATTAATAAATAATACACGTTTATTTTTCAGTTTTGTTAACAATTATTTTAGGGATATTCTATATGCTACCCCTCAAATTTTTGACTTTCTACATAGTAACCCTACATTTTTTTAAAACATACGTGGTACCTCTATTTGTTGTCATTATAACTAAGTGTACCCCTGAACTTTATTTTCTTTAATTAAACTCAGTTTTAAGCATTAAGTGATTACATGGATGCATAGCCAAGCTTGTTTTACATCATCGCATTACAGAAAGATTCTATTAGGCTTAATATTAATCTTAGACGTGATAATTACAGAAAGGAACAACAAATTATTTTTCGTCAATTTTTTTTAGCCCATATATATATATATATATATATATATATATATATATATATAGAGATAAGTTCTTTTGAGTCATACCCTCCTAAGAGAGTCATCAAGTCGGAATTGCAGCCGTTAGATGCATCTAAATCAATGGCCAAGATTGAACTTCTCATTTAATGTGAATTAGGGAAAAAAAAAAAAAACGAAAAAAAAAAAAAAGAAAACGATTGCGTGTTCCCAAAAATTTACACCGATATTCTACATTCATTCATTCACTTTTCAATTCATCTCTCTCTCTCTTCCTTCGACTATCCTAATTCTTCATCTTTTTCGTCTTCATCTCTCTCCCAGAAATCCTCCATTTTTCTGCTGCAAATCTCTTCGATTTTTTGCTACATTCCTTCGTTTCTCTTATTTTCGGTGTTGCATATCATTCTCCGTATATTGTAATCGAGGTATTTTTTTTTTATCTATTTAACATTTGTAATAGTAGTTTTAATTTTTTCTTTAACAGTACAAAACATTCATCAATTAAGTATAAAGTCTTTTAATTTGAAGTATCAAGTAAATCATCAATTAAGTATATAGTCTCCATTTTTTTGTGTTTGTATTGACCCTTTTGTTATTTTTGCTCCATCTTTTCTTTAAAGTGTCAATTTTTTTTTTTTTTTTTTTTTTTTTTTTTTTTTTTTTTTTACAGAAATTAACTTTTGCGGGTTCAAATCAATATTCATGTCTGTTACAATCATTGTTTCCAATTTTCAGTTTTTTTTGTTTTTATTTTTAATTTCAATTATTTTAGAATTTAAATCATAGTTTTCATTGTACTCCGTAAAGAACGCTTCTTCCTTCTTCTTTCTAAGAATTTGTTTTATCTAGTGTTTAATTTTCATTTTTCAGCGAATTTTTCTGGTAAAATTCATCAAAAAAATTAAACAGATTACAAAGTTTGGATATTTTAAAAAAAAAAATGTTGAAGATGAATAAATTACAAATAGTGAATTTTAATGATGGAAATTGTGTTTATTTAATTTTTTTTGTTTGTTGTGTATGTGTAAGGTGCCGTTTATGGTGAAAGTTTTTCGGGAACGAGTGAAAGAGGTCGTGTTTTCGATGTTCATTACCATCCAGGTATTAAAATCAACTTGCAGCACATTGAAATTAATTTTATTTTCATTATAATAAATTTTTATATTGTTGTCATTCGTGGTTAATTACAATGTTCTATTAATTGATTTTAACTACCATCGAATTGTGAGCAGGGGCGTTAAATGTGAGATGGGTTATATCTTTGTACTTGATCGGGTTCGATATTCGTCTTTATACCCAACATAGATGTACAAGAGGAGATAATTTTGTCGGTTGGAAATTGCAGATGCACGGGGTATAAGGAGGATATCTGGCGAAGGCGTTTGATGATGAAAATATTCGTGCGAAGGCGAGCAAGCGTTGTCTTGTTGTTGAACTTTGCGTTTGCTCTTTTATTAGCTGATTTTAATAACGTACGAGACAACTTGCTCCAAAAGGTGAACGACTTCATCGAAAACAAAGATCCTATGTGGAAAAAGATAAAGGACCACCGTGACTTGATTAAGGAGGTGGCAAAACAAACTCGCCGTTAGCTTATGTCATTGAAAAAAAACATGCTACTGTTTTTATTTTTTTCTTTTTCGGTTCTCTGAACGTTATTGATCTATCACTTTTTGTAATGAATATTTGGTATGTATTGACTTTATTATTATTGTTATTATATGTTATTAGTTTTAACGAACGAGGTAAGTTATATCTAGTCAATGGTGTACGGCAAGTCATTAAGTCAGATTTCATATTTTAGATTTTAACCCAAAAAAAAAATCAATTTTAACCAAAACATTTTGCATTTCAACAGGAATTGGATTTCAACATAAAATTAGCATTGTTATCGGCCGGTTAAAATGCCATTTTTTTTTTTTTTTTTTTAAAATCCAACCTCTTTCTCTTAAAATCCAATAGTTTCTGTTTAATATACTTTCCCGACATTCTTCAACCTCTTTCTTAACCTACAACGTCACTACTTATTCAAAAAAAAACCGTCATTCTAAACGAAAGAAAACGAACTCCATTGTTATAAAAATATATTTCTACTACCCTCAAATTATTTCAATAAAGTCCAACATTCTTACTGACAAATTAAAAATACAATTTTATACAAAGTGACTTAAAGTGCCCAGAAATAACATCGATAATCAATAAAAAAAAAGAGGATTTTAACAGCAATAAAATTAATTCTAATGTAATAGTAATTAATTTTAACACACAATAAAAATCAGGACAATAAAATAAAATTAAAAAAGATTGTAACTGTCGATAAATGAATTCCAACGTCAAAAAAATTTATTTTAACAACCCACATGTATAGCCAAAGATGCAATAATTGATTTGCAAAATGTTTCACACAATTAACACATCTACACTTCAGCCTTTATTCTTCATGTTCATCGGCTTGCCTTTCGTCCCCTTTTCCCGACCAACACAATCCCTTCATACTCTCGCCAACATCACAAACCGAATCTTTCATCCATCGTCGGGACACAAACTTTTTTGGTATTTCTTCAACCCCATGACCAGTATATATCCATGTAATGTGTCTGCATAAAATCCCTAGACGCTCATAAAGTCTACAACTGCATCTCACATTTAACGTCCACATTCACAATTCGATGATAGTTAAAATCAATTAATAGAACATTGTAATTAACCACGAATGACAGTCATTAAAAATTGATTATAATGAAAATAAAATTAATTTCAATGTCTTTGCAAGTTGATTTTAATACATGGATGGTAATGAACATCGAAAACACGACCTCTTACAGCATCTTCCACTGAGGAAATCTGTTCCTCATTATCCTCCTTATACCCCGTGCATCTGCAATTTCCAACCGACAAAATTATCTCCTCTTGTACATCTATGTTGGGTATAAAGACGAATATCGAACCCGATTGCTACAGCATATAACTGCATCTCACATTTAACGTCCCTGTTCACAATTCGATGGTAGTTAAAATCAATTAATAGAACATTGTAATTAACCACGAATGACAACAGTCATAAAAAAATTGATTATAATGAAAATAAAATTAATTTCAATGTGCTGCAAGTTGATTTTAATACCTGGATGGTAATGAACATCGAAAACACGACCTCTTTCACTCGTTCCCGAAAAACTTTCACCATAAACGGCACCTTACACATACACAACAAACAAAAAAAATTAAATAAACACAATTTCCATCATTAAAATTCACTATTTGTAATTTATTCATCTTCAACATTTTTTTTTTTTTTAAAAATATCCAAACTTTGTAATCTGTTTAATTTTTTTGATGAATTTTACCAGAAAAATTCGCTGAAAAATGAAAATTAAACACTAGATAAAACAAATTCTTAGAAAGAAGAAGGAAGAAGCGTTCTTTACGGAGTACAATGAAAACTATGATTTAAATTCTAAAATAATTGAAATTAAAAATAAAAACAAAAAAAACTGAAAATTGGAATCAACTTACCGAAGATGGAGACTTTGATAGAACAATCGATGCAAATTTGAAACCCCCAAAAAATAAATTACAGAGATAATTTCTGGAAAAGGAATTCGAAAAAGATTGAAAACCAAGAAATTTCGTGGTTTTCCAATTTTCTCAAAAAAAAACGAAATTAAAAAACGAAATTTGTTCTGGAAAAAAAAAATTCGAAATTAGAAGATGAAGAGCATGACAAAATAAAACTGAAGATGATAGAATGAGAAGAAGGGGAATAGACTAAAATACATTGAATAGGGAGGAAGGATCCCTCGTTAAACCCCAATGTTCTCATTGGCTGCTCCTTTTTTTATTTTCTAATTGGCTGTTTTTTTTTTTTTTTTTTAATTAATTTAATAAGCTAGATTGAATCTCAGCCATCCATTTGGCTTCAATCCAAGGGCCCTAATTCCGACTTGATGACTCTCCCCTACCCCTTGACTTGTTATATATAGAAATAGGTTATATTAAGTCTCATACTCTTTGTTAAGTCCCTAAGTCTCATCCTAAGCCCTTTGATTAAGATTGATCTACGGACCCCATTAAACCACACATTAACTCCCTTTATAATGACGTAAGGGATAAAAAAAATAAAAAAAAAATTCTTTTGTTGGTTCCCTATGTTGTGATGTCGGCTTGTTTTTCCAAAGTCATTCACTTGTAGTCACTCAATGCTGTCCTTCCTCTTTCTTTCATCTAATTTCAACCGTTCATTTTCATTTTCTCTACAATCTTTTTTATTTTTCATCTTTTTATTTCTCTTCATTTTTTCTTTATCTTCCCAATTATTTATCATCTCCTCCATTGTTGGTGTTTGTAAATTTTTCCCTATTCAACAATTTTGTTGCGTAATGGTTTTAAATTCGGTAATTTTGTTGTTGAATTCTACTTTTTCATCGTTTTCTGAATGAATTTTTTTTTCTTCTTTTGATTTTTTCATTAAGCATGATAACTGTTATTTTCCAAATAAGGATAAGTAATTGAAGGTACCGGGAAGAAACCTATCGACGCCCTGCGCGCGCCCGCCCTCGCCCCGTGCGGGGGCGCCGGGAAGCGGAATGCGCCTCGCAGGAAAAAAGTGCGAAGTTTTGTAAAAATGGGGAGATCATTGCATGAGTTTGCGATCAAAGAAGAAAAGTAGAAAAATCCTTTTTTGAAAATGTATTTTCGGAGTCGCCACCAAATATTAAAGGAATTTGGAACCTATTCAACGCATCTTGAAATACAAGACACGAGTGTCTCAGATTTCAAGGTGCGTCGATACCTATCAATCTGAGGTTTGAAACCAGAGAAGGGATTCGGAGTGAGGTTACTTTTCAAAAGTTTTGACAAAGATGTGTTTTTGAAAACTGAAATCAAAAAGCCTACGTAAAAGTAGTCTCTACTAATTTGAAAACATTTAGTTAATTTCGATATTTGGGCTAAAAGTCACGCTACGTACAAGTGCGAATAAACATGACTCGATTAAAATGCATAAATAATGTAAATTGTCAAAATAATGACGTATTGCTATAGGAAATGTACGTTAAATAATAATTTATTGACTAAATTATTACTATAGACGTTATTTTCCTGACCTCGTATTAGAATTTGTGAAAAACCCTCAGTTTTGACATGCTAAAAGACTCTATGAAACGGTACAATTTAGTGTTGGATCCGTGATTCTAGTCGTTATTTAATGCATGAATGAGGACTTGCATAATTATAAAAGTAGCGTCGGTTTGCTTTAGTAGTGATATGGGGTCGTTATTTATGCGATATTGGCGAGGTTTAGACGGATTATGAATCCGAATTGCTACAACCGTATTACGAATACGGCTTCGCTAGTGCCAATATCGGGTTTGGGGTTAATGTAACCCCATTGTCCGAGTCTCAAACGTCCAGCCCGTAGGTAAAATGTTTACCTTTCGAAAGTGTAAAGACGGTATTTTTGAGTGGATTTTGTGAATAGTGTATGTGTGTTGAAAAACCGATGCTTTAGAAATGAATGAAGGGGTTGGTATTTATAGAGTTTGGGTGGTTTTTGTGGGTGCACAAAATTAAATCGCCTGTGTACAGGCGTTTAATTTTGTTTGAGTTGGATATTTTTCAAGAAAAATCAAAAAGGCGGCTGGTACAAAACAAAAACATAATCGCCTGTTGACAGGCGTTTAAATTTTTAATCGCCTGTCAACTGGCGATTTTATTTTTGTTTTGGTGGGCTGTTTTATGCCGCCTTTGTTAAGTGACGTATTTAGGGGGTAATGATGGTGTTTGTGATGTAATTAACTTATGGGTTAAGTCTTTTGTCTTGGTCCGAATTTCGGTTTTCGTGTTTCGGTTTTTGTCGTGTTTTTCGGTTTTGGCTCGAAATAAAATAATATTAGGTTATATTATTTTATGGTTTTATAGAACCTAACTTTGTGAAAATGTGACACGGGACGCACTTTAGCCCGTTTTGAGTGTCGTGTTAGTGTGCGTTTTGGGTCGTTTTTGTAAGTTTGGGCCGTTTTGTAGCTAGTTGGGCTGTTTTTGTGGCTTGGCTTAATAAGACGTTCCTGTATCGTGCTTACAATGACTAAGAGTGACATTCATTTTTATGATTATGCAAATCCAAATTAATACGCTAAAAATGACTAAATACGTTTTAGACACTTTTGTACCGTTTCGACTCTTTTAAAAGCATGTATGAAAGTCCTTTTCATCATCGGGTTTGTTTTTGGGGGGTACGGATACGGGTATCTACAGAGCCCCCAGTTTGACTGAGCTTGGACAAAGCGTTAGTCAAACTTAAAGATAGTATCCGGACCATTACAGTCTCGATACTACCTGGCGGCGCTAAGCATGTGTCTTATGGGAGAGACGAGGACTTAGCGTCGGGAATGCGAGGAGGCGACATGTTTTTAAGGACTTAGCGGTCCTACACGTTTATGGGCATGTTGGCCTGCATGTGGTCCCGAGTAGTCCCAAATGGCGCTTTGCTTGTGTTTCGCTTGTGCCGCTTTGCCAACCAGGTTTGCCACGGCGTGCTCCTTTGCTTTGCTTGTGCCCGGCTTGCGCTCGGCTTCGCTTGTTTATGCGCCGCTTGGCGCCTCCTTTGCTTTGCTTTCAAGGCTCGCTTACGCGCCGCTTTGCTTTGCTTTGGCGCCGGCTTGCGCTCCTTTGCTTTGCTTGGCGCCGGCTTGCGCTACGGCTTTGCTTTGCTTTGGCGCTGGCCTTATTGCGCGGTACGGGCGTCTCGTAAAGGAGGTTACGCGTTTTCGTGTTTGGTTTATAGGAACGGTTGATGTTTTGGTGAACGTCTCGTAAGGAGGCTACGTGTTTTTCTCATAAAAGGTTAGGTTTTTATGAACGTCTCTTAAGGAGGCTACGTGTTTTTCTCATAAAAGGTTAGGTTTTTATAAACGTCTCTTAAGGAGGTTACGTGCTTTTCTCATAAAAGGTTAGGTTTTTATGAACGTCTCTTAAGGAGGCTACGCGTTTTTGTGTTTCTCATAAAATAAAACTAGGTTTTTATGAACGTCTCGTGAGGAGGCTACGTGTTTTTCTCATAAAAGTTTAGGTTTTTATGAACGTCTCGTGAGGAGGCTACGTGTTTTTCCCATAAAAGGTTAGGCTTTTATGAACGTCTCTTAAGGAGGCTACGCGTTTTTGTCATAAAAGGTTAGGTTTTTATGAACGTCTCGTGAGGAGGTTACGTGTTTTTCTCATAAAAGGTTAGGTTTTTATGAACGTCTCTTAAGGAGGCTACGTGTTTTTCTCATAAAAGGTTAGGTTTTTATGAACGTCTCGTGAAGAGGTTACGTGTTTTTCTCATAAAAGGTTAGGTTTTTATGAACGTCTCTTGAGGAGGTTACGTGCTTTTCTCATAAAAGGTCAGGTTTTTATGAACGTCTCTTAAGGAGGCTACGCGTTTTTGTGTTTCTCATAAAAAAGGCTAGGTTTTTATGAACGTCTCGTGAGGAGGCTACGTGTTTTTGTATTTTTCGTAAAAAGGGTTAAAATTGTGTTTGAGATGGGTTGAGAGTGTATTGGGCCGAGGAAAACAAATTTAAAGCAGAAACCGAACTCAGAACAAAATAAAATCGCCAGTAAACTGGCGATTTTGTTTTTGTTTTGTGAATCTGTATAAAAATCGGGGAAGAGAGAGGAGGAGAGTTTATTTCGTTTCTAAAATAAAAACTAAATCGATAACCCTAAAATTCATTCCGGCGATTTTCTAGACCAAAATTCGATTTTCCGACTCCTACAATTCGCCATGGACCAAGGTATGTAGTCAACTCACTTGGTTTCTCGGGTTTTGAAATTTGTTTGAGTCGGTTTTAACTTGAAATACCGTTTTCTAGGGTTTAGGGTCGATTTTTGTTGGTTTGATTCGAGTTTAGCTCTCGTCTTTGCTTGAAAACGTTCGCCATGGCTAGTATAGTGCTTGGCTTGCTGTCGTTGTGTGAAAATCCGGCTCGTGGTCTCGATTTTTGTGCGTTTCGTAGTGTAGGGGCATTTTGGTCATTTTTGAAAACGTCTCGAAAATGGCTGAAAACTTCAGTGTAGCTTACCCATTAGTTGTATATCGTGTTGGTGAGTTCGGTTTGTTGAAATGGTCGCGAAAAGTGGTTCGTTTTGGGTAAAAACCGTGTAAAAGGGGGTAAAGTCGGGGTTTGTGCTCTGTTTTCGTAGCGTGGGGCGATCTCGAGTGGCTTGGTTGTTTTTGGTAACGTTGTAGTATGCTAGTGTGAAGGTTTGGGTGGCTTGTATGCGAAGAACGGCTCGAAAAAACGTCATTTTCATGCGTTTTGGTATAGGGGCCGATTTTGGTCGAAATTTTTCGGTTTCGAAACTTGCCCGAATTCTCTGCATTGTGTTTTCATGGCTAGTATGGTACACTTTTGGTCTTGTTTTGTAGAGTGTGTATGGTTTAGAGGTGTTTTTGGAGCGTTTTTGTAGTTTAGGCTAGGTTCCCAAAAATCGCTTTTCCTCGCTTTTCGTGCCCCGTTCATGGAATGTATGGTAATGTGTGTCGTCTGTGTTGGCTAGGGGGTTGTTTTGTGGGAAGTGGGGGTTTTTTGGATTGAGCTATGGTCAACAAAAGGTCGTTTTTGTAGTTTGTAAGCGTTTTATAAAAGTTGTTCATTCGGGAGGGTTTGGGAAGTCATTTTCGCATGGAATTTTTGCACGTGTTTACTGTGATTTATGGGTTGGGTCCGTGTCAGCAAATATGGGCTTCTGGCTTTCTGTAGCGTTTTTCCTTTTCTGCTATTTTCGGGTTAAAAAGGACTGTTTTCTGCTGTTTTGGCCAATTCTCTGCTGCTTTTGCGCGTGCTTGCTCTTGACTTGACTGAGTAGGGCGCATATATCGTATACGTCTCATGGAATCTGATTTTCTGTGTTTTTGCTCTGTTTTGGCTTTATCGGTGGATAATGTAGGCCTTAATGTTCGATTTCCGTCGTTTTTGCTTGCTTCTGCTTTCTTTGAGTGACCTGCTACTGCCGTTGTCTGAGTATGCCTTTGAATCTTGTGTAGGTGATCCTACGCCTCCAGCGCCTACTTCCAGTGACATGGATCGGGTATTGGCTGAAGTTGACTTTGCTGTTCCGAGGGGCGAGCATACTCCTACGCCGGTATGCAGCGCCCTTGGAGGTTTCAAGCGGTCCGTCTCGGTCGGACTTCTTTGAGAGCTTTCCTCGGGCGCTGGAGTTTCTACGACGCCAGGGAGTGAGTTCCAGTCTTCCGTGCGAGTCTCACGCTTTACGCTAGTGGTGCTAGTCTTTGTTGGTCGCGTCGCTGGGCCTTCGCGAGTGGCCTGGGGCGTGGTCTTTGTTCTGGTGGTCTGAGCCGTCGGTTAGTGGTGTGGAGTCGTGGCGTTCTTGTAGTCGCACGCTTTTTCGACTAATGTGGTGCGTGAGGAGGCCGTCGTTGGCGGACAGTCTTACGGTGGCGCTAGCGGTAGTGGAGCTGCTGCTGGGTTGTCGAGGTCTCTTGTTGGTGGCCGAGGCCAGGCTCAGGGTGTCGTCTCGGACTCTTTGCAGGGGCGTGGACGTGGCGCTGCTGTGGAGACGTCTGAGGCTCCTGGGGAGGTCGTGGTGGAGGTCGGGGCGTAGCTGCAGGGTCTCTGCAGGGCGTGGCCGTGGCGGTGTTGGAGGGCGCCTGCGTGGCTCCGGGAGAGGGGGCGGCGAGAGGTCGTGGTCTGCGGCGCAGGCCCGCGAGGGCGTGGCCGCGGCGTTGCTCGAGGCGCCGCGGTTCTCGGAGGGGGCCAGGTTAGGCCGTGGTCGGTCGTGGTCCGAGGAACCCGAGGTCAAGAGGCGCAAAGTGGATGTAACGGTGAGGCGCAGAGACCGAGACGTCGAGCTCGTCTTCTGCGAAGAGTAGTGGCGGGACGGGCCGAGGTCGCCGGTGTTGCCAAGAGGTTGGAGCAGGGGAGCTCTGTGGAGGTCCCGCGAGGCGTGGTCGTGCTCGGTCCGGGGAGCCGCGATTCTGAGACCCTTCGAAGTCGGAGCGAGTCTTCGAGCGACGAGGAGGGCTCTTCGACGAGGCGGGCTTGAGGCCGCCGTCGAGGCCGAGATCGGCTGAGGCCGCCGCTACGCCGCCGCCATTTCTTCTTGCCGACGCCGATTTCTTCTTTGTTATTCTTGCCGGGCGGGGCCGCTTTTGTGGCCGGGGTCGGAGTCCAGGGCCAGGCTCGTGAGAGCGAGCTCGGGATGCCGAGGCCGGTGGCAGGCCGAGTGGCGAGGCCGGTGGCGAGGCCGGGATGCAGTCTGGCGAGGTCTTGAGGCCGCGGCAGAGGTTTCATGGGGATGGTCCACGAGTGGCGCGAGGCTGACTATCCTCATGGTCGCGTTGTGGTCACGGTGGCCATGGACTGGGATGGCGTGACTACGGTTTGGAGTCCTTGGAGCACTTGTCGATCCGAGTGAAGGTCGGCTCCGTTAGGCTCGATGAGGACCTTCTGCGGGTTCGGACGGTGTTTGGCGTCTTTGAGGGTAGGCTCACCCAGGAGGAGCGAGATATAGTGCTTGGGATGACTTTTGGTCCCTTGGTGCGAGAAAATGGAGGAGGTGCGGGCAAGCGGGTGAACTCGCGCCTCATGTGCCGAGCGTTGTTGGATAGGTTTTGGGATACGACCAACACCTTCCACATGCCTGGTTACGAGTTGGCGTGACCCGCTTCTTCGTGGAAGCGGTATTCTGCGAAAGCCTCATGGCGGCGTGGCGCATTTGATCGGGGCGTGGCGACCTCCTATCGATCGCCCACGAGTCGTGCGCCTGATTGGCGACGGGGTTAAGTGTGCGGTAGGTGAGGGGCATACGTTCCAGCCCCGGACTATTTGGTTCGCTGACTTCTTCGAGGGGTGGAGGAAGAAGAAGGGGTCCACTCGAGCGGCCGAGCCGAAAGGAGGCCCTACCGTGGTTGTAGGTGGTTTCAGACGCCACCCACTTTGGCGACGGGGAGCGGCGTCGGCGCGTGTTGATGGCGTTGTCCGGACATGTCACGTCTCGGTGACTTCGACCGGGTTACTCACGCTCTGGGTCCGTTGATCAGGTATCACGAGGGCCTTGATGCGCCCTGATCGGATTGACGAGGATTCGGATGTGTCGCTTGTGGGACCCGGTCTTCTGATGGAGGTAAGCTTTGATTTTGCAGAGTCTTGTTATCTTGTCCCTGCTTTCCTTTTGTAACGTTGTATTCTGATTGCTTGCAGTCTTGGTGCTATGCTCACTTCCCTTCTCTGCTCCCGGACACGTTCAAGGTTGAGGCGCAGTATCCGGCTTTCCATGCCTACGCAACAGCGGATCGAAAAGGTATTGGCCTAAACTACGACGCGGCTCGGGTGCGCTTCAACGGGATGACCGTGGATAAGGTAAGGGCATTTGTGTTTTGTACTTTGGTCTTTTGTAGCTTGTTTTCGAGTTTGTGTTTGTTTTTGTGGTTTATAATTTGGTTTTGTTTTGTAGTTCGTTCGTGACCCCTGGAGGAAGTTTGCTGGCGTCCCTCCGACGATTGCAGCTCGCTTTGGTCCCTTTGACGGACGGCGGTCAGACATCGAGACCATCACGGCTCGTCTTCGGTACTTGGGTGGCGTCTGCCTTGCAGACGGGTCCGGCGGCTTCATCGCACTGCTCCTCCGCCCTCGGTTTTGTTCGTGGAGACCCCGACGCTAGTGGCGTCGTGGCGTGTATCACGCAGGCGAGTCCGACTCGCTGCGGCCGTTTGAGGATTACGTGACTTGGGCACATGCCCTCGACGTGTGTGTGATCGAGGTATGCTTGATTATCCTTTTTGCTTGTATATGTTTTGGTTCCAGGAAGCAAAAATTTACCCTATTTTTGTTTTGTAGCGACGTGATCCTGACCTTGAGTTCCAGCCTCCTCCGTTCGTTGAGGATCTGTTGGTTGTACACGAGGGCTGCTCTCATTCGATCGTGCTGCCGCCTTCCTTGTCTGTCGTCACCGATGCGGGTCTTGAGAGGTGGGATCCGCGCGTGAGAAAGGTATTCACTTTCTTCCTCGTGCAACATGAGTATTATGTAGTATAGCCCCCAGTTTGAATAAGATTTTATTGTAAAATCATTAGTCAAACTCTGTTGAAATGTTTTTGATTATAGCCCCCAGTTTGAGTAAGATTTTAATGTAAAATCATTAGTCAAACTCTGTTGAAGCAGTTTTTTGATTAGAGCCCCCAGGTGGGAAAGCTAAATGTAATTCTCGTGTTTGTGGCGGGTGGCGGTGAGAGGAGCACAGGAGGTCGTGGCGGCGGCAAACCGGTGGCGGTATGTCGTGAATGAGAAGGTGGTGGGACCAGCGTGCGGGGGCTCGAAGGGAGGCTGGCCTTCGACTTGAGTTAGCGAGGTCGGTGTCGAGGAGGAGGAGCGAGATCAGCGTGGTCGAATGGAGGCTGCGCATGCCGAGGAGCTGGCGAGAGTCCGGGCAGAGCTAGAGGGTCGGTACGCAGGGGAGCTGGATAGGGCACGTGCTGAGATTGATTCCCTGCGTGCTGTCTTGCAGCGTCGCGACTAGTCGCAGTAGGCTTGGACTTGTATATTTCGGACTTGTATTATGAATATTAATATTTGTTTTGTGTGGTTTATGTATTGGGACTTGTGTTATGGTTGATTTTTTTTGGTTTTGTGGGTGTTTATGGTTTTAATTTGGTTATTTTGTCTTGTTGCGAAAAATGTATTCCTGCGTCGTAGTGGGGTCTGGAATCCTCGCGTATTTGCGTGACGAGCGTACCTGCAAAACAGTGTTAGTCGTAAAAGCACATATATACGTCTCGATTGAGACTGACTCGCTAATGACCAGACTAAAGGCAAAATATGGAGTTTTGAAAAATGCTGTTTTGAAAAATATTTTAGACTTTGTAAAAAGACGTTTTTGACATTAAAAATGTGAGCTAAAACGACGTTTTGAGACGAAAATTGTGAATGCGAAAATCGTATTTTGTGTTGGGTTTAATTTTTGTGTGATTATCGTGTTTTGTGAAAAATGAAAAATACGAAAGACGGGAGTCGATTACGCAAATCGAGACGACGCGACGGGATCGTAAACGTCGGCTTAGGAGGTCGGTAAAAATAGTGTAGGGGTAATAAGTTAAAAATTTTAGGGCGTAGGTGTGTAATGTAACAACCTGGTTTTTCGTGACTTAATTAAACTAAGGCGGAATTATTAATTAAGTACATATATTACAAAACCAGCTGTCATCGTCTTACAACTCAGTATACATAATACGAGTTTAGAGCTAAAACAGAGTATTCGATTACAATCTCTCAAAAGGAGTACAAAAGAAGGTAAACCATCCCCAGCATTAAGTAACAGTAGTCCTCGGGGTACCTGCGTTTAACCAATTATCATTTTCCCGCAACACCCTTTCGACACATGCGAAATAAGTAAAAACAAATAAGTAAAAACAAATAGCAAGCGTTTAAACAACACATAAGAGGAATCATGGTGATTCAAACATGAGCATGCGTCAAATAATATAACCATAAAACAATCATCGATAATTATTCTCAACAGGCAATTTCAATCTCAAGTACGACATCGATCATGCAAGAATCAATCAAACAAAACAAGGAAAATACATCCTTCATACGTTAACTAGTGATTGTTCATTAGCGAGGCGGAAGCATGCAGACGTAATTTCGCAATAGTAGACAGGGCCAAACAGATTGGACGGGTCGACACACTGAACAACGATGGAGCGGGCCAAACAGTTGGGCGTGGGTCGACATACTAGACGTCCGCGCCAATAGCGGTCGGCGAACAAAGCGACGTGTTCCGACCAGGCTAAGGATACCTAAAGCGATAAGGACAGCCAAATCCCGAGTCTAATGTATGCATACACCACTATAGATAGGTTCGTATCATACTCGCCCTCGAGTAAGTAGTCACCTAATAATTCGACTATCACCTTAGACGGGTACCCCCGGGTGGGGCTGGAGTTTCCAATTACCGTAGTATGGGTTCACGGAGATATCAATCATGCCCCATCCCTGAGGTTGTATATCCCGCACCGAAATAATACTTTATAAAAATATTAGATCGCCTTTAGCAACTCTGTGAGGGAGCCAAAGTCCCCATAGACGGCTACCTCATTAACTTCGAATTCAAGAGTTGCGACATGGCGAACAATCCAAGTATTTTATTCAAGTATTTCATTTTCTCAATTTCTTATTTCCTCGTTCATTCAAATTAGGTGACAATTCTGTAACTTAAATATATCGTCTAACTTCGTATAATGAAACTTTAGTTCTAGCAGTTCTTCAGATAAGCAGAATACATAGAAAGACTTAAATATTTATTTTGAGTCCGTTTGTAAAATTTAAATATTTTCACTATTCATTATTTTACTATTCATCGTATTTACTATTCATCGTATTTACTATTCACCGTATTTACTATTCACCGTATTTTTATACGTATTCGTATTTTAGTATTTCGTATTTGTACATATCTTTGTACTTCGTATTTATACGTATTTTTATACGTATTGTATTCTTATACTTAAGATATTTTATTTGATTAACTTAAGTGATTTAGTTAATGTAACTAGATTTTCTAATTGTTTAGTTTCTTTTTAATTTTTATACTTGGCTTTTCTACAAATATCTAAAAAGTATCTAGACCTTTTTAATCTAAGTGTAAAGTTCTATTTTTATTTTCTAAGTATAATTTCTAGTTTTAAAGTCGTTAGGTTCGTTTTGTATTTAGTGATTTGAAATATTATTTTAAAAGCGAAACTCGGTTATGTTTAGTCATATACTTAGCTAAATTTCTTTTAATGGTTAAAAGCCGTTGTTTTTATCAAAAACACCCGTTGTATCTTGGGCCGTTGTTTAATATTAAACAACGCAAAAATTTTGATAAGGCGTTGTTTATGTTAGAGCAAAAACAACGGTTATTTCAAATAACCGTTGTTTATTCTCTATTAAATAAAACGGATATATAAATACCCGTTGTTTATATTTGAGCAAAAATAACGGTTATTTGAAATAACCGTTGTTTTTGGTCAATTATAAACAACGGATATTTGTATACCCGTTGTTTTTACTTTTCTCACTAGCTATATTTTTTTTTTACACAACGTAATTTTTAACAACGCCATTAGCTAATAACCGTTATTTTTGGTTGTTTTTTTTTTTTTTTTAAAAAAAAAATTTACGAAATAGCTATTTTAATTTAATAATACAATTAAAATTGCGATAAAATTTTCTGCACGCATCAGAAGCCAAAAAACATTACAATCCCTTCAAATTCAACATTATACACAACGTTCAAACGAAATTTACAAGTAATATTCACACAACGCTTAAACCAAATTCAGAAATATTATCACATAATACATGAGAAGCAAGTGTAGCATTATGCATACATACTTATATTACTAAGTCGTCCGAGGCTAGGTCTTTATATGCAAGTACGAATTTGACCCACAAATCTCTTATCTCGTCGATTTCATTCGCCGTATATGAGGATCCAGGCAAACGTTTAGCGACATACTACACAAGTAAAATACAAAGAATTAAAAAATCTTATGTAAAATAATAAAATTGGGAAAAAAAGAACTTACTATAAGAATGAAGTTGTTAGTTACCCTTTGTGTGATCACTACTTGTCTGGACTTTATTAACTCGTACATATTCACTGACACATAACAAATCAACAACATTCACAACTACAAAAGCAAAGTTATGAAGGATGATTAAGTAAAATAGAAAAATAAATAGCGAACCACGGTGTTATATACCTTGATTGTTGGAACATCCAACTCGTTCGTCTATTTTTACATCAGATGGACCACCAACCTTCTGAGGCGAGACAGGGTTCGGCGTATCTGCACCCATTTTATTAGAAGTTGTTAATGAAAAGGTAAATTCAGACGACACGTACATCATAGACAGGCTTAGACACCTAGCAAGAACAGGTTACCGTACGCAATATAGACCCACTAGAATGCCACAGCAGTTAACAAAAAGAGGGGAAGACCCGTCACTATGATAGTAAGAAGTCAAACCACAGACGCACACACATCACAGACTAAAAAGACAATTTTGAAAATCGGAGAAACAGAAGTGGCAGAATTTTCAACGTAGATATATGAAGAGGGCATGAGGATGCCAAAATTCTTAACTCTCAACCGCCTCTTAGACATTGGTCTAACGTTCCTGCAGCCCACATACAGTCAGTTGTCGTCAAGTTGAAAAGGAACAACAAGATCAAATATACCAACCTTAACTGAACGAAATATATGACCAACATTCTCGAGATGGATGTCTAGATCATCAGCCTGATAGTGATCTAAAAAATCAGATAGAGGACTGATAACTAAAATTGATACACTATCTAATACAGACGTACCTACTTGTATACAAAATGTATAAGATTGAAGAGGCACAAATACATAATGGAAGGTATTTAAAATATAGTGAACGTACTAGTTCATCAATGTTGAACAATTACCTTAACCAGAACAAGTCCTCAAACTGAAAAGTAGAAGTGAAACAATGAGCTAGCATCCTTGAAGTGCTAGCTTAGAAGACGAGAAGAATTTACAGAGTTAGACAAATTCACAAATTCATAATGGAATTTTAGTAGCGGATAACATGAGAAAGCGGAGGAAAAAGAATACCTTATAATTAAGTTTCTGAAACAATAATACATTTAAAAATTTGATTCGATTTCAATGCAAAATAAACATCCTTCACAATGGCAGATGATATTAAATGGTCTCCTGTAGTAATGGGCACGTCGTAGTATTTAAGTCAAATGTTTTGAATTCCAAGACTCAAAGCTTCATACGACTCTTTAAGGTTGTACATCAAGGCATCAATACCTCAACAAAGAAACTTAACACACACGAGATACATTTCCTGTACATGTCCGACCTCATTCACTAAAAACATGAAATTAGAAGGCGAGAAAACAAATTTAACATGCACAGAACTTTAAACAGTGAATTTGACCATTACATAGTTGCATAAATGAACAGAATTAGATACCAAACACACTACGAGCTAAGTTAGGATAACCTTACCTTGAGAGGAGGAAACCACGAACCCGACTTGATAACGTCAAAATCGTTCCTTTACGAGGCCATACTCTACAACAAAACCACACTACTATCAATTACCACATTAAAACTAGCTAATTGAGACATTAATTCAAGAGAATCGACCATAAATCAAAAACCCCCAAATTCTAGGGTTAGGGTTAAACGAAAATATCGAAATAAACGATTAATTAGAGATTATACCTTCAATTACTCGAGTAATCAACCTAGAACTCGTAAACCCGATGAAAACCACCACAAACTCGGCCAAACGAGGCCTGAAACTAACGAAACCCGACGACATGGGTGCAATAGGGTGGGGGATGGTACAGCGACAGCGCGGTGGTGGCGAGGCTGGTGGCTGGAGCAACGTGCGTGGTGGTGGTGAAATCGACGTTTAAGGCTAGGGAGGTGGTGGTGTACGCGAGACTCCCTCCTCTCTCGTTTTTCTTCTCTGTGCTCGCCTCCCTTCTCCACGATCTCTTTCTCTCTTTTTTTAATTCAGTTGTTCTGAAATTTATTTTGTTTTTGAGAGTGTATTTTAATTGGTACTTGAGTCTATTTTATTGATTCTTATTACTACACCTATTATTTTTACTATTATTGTTATGTCATTATTATTTAAATTATTATGTTATTATTTTTATTTTTATTTTTATTTAATTCAAGGCCTAACTCGAAAATAATAATACCGCTTCTAAGCTCGACCTCAAGATATAAAACGTGACATTAACCTTACTCGAGACACGAAAATACGGGGTATTACATTATCATTATCATTTTATTAGATGGGTGGGTATTAGATGAGTCTGGGTTTGGTCAATTTTATTTACTTGACTCTTACTTGTATTTTTGTTATTTATTCACGGCTCGACTTAAACTTAATAATCTGAACACCACTTAACTCGACCTTAAAATATTTAAATATACGGAAGTATGGGGTATCACAGTAATATCTTGTGATTATTACTAGTCTTAGTTATAAGATTTAATATTTAGTAACTAACACAACACTAGATCACTCAAAACACTTAACCGGCTTCAAATCTCAATTACTCCATTTTTACGATTCAGACGAGTATACATTCGCCATATATTGGAAATAAAATCAAAAACCCCTAGAAAGCCCAACATAAATATTACTCGAGTCTATTCAACTTCACGCTTTTTTTTTAAAAAAATTTTTGATTAAATCTAATATAGTTTATATAGTAGGGTTTAAACAACGGGTAAAACCAAGTTTAAACAACGGTTATAACTTAAACCGTTGTTTATATTAGGGTTTAAACAACGGTTAAAAGCTATTAACCGTTGTTAAAACATAGTTTAAACAACGGTTATTATAGAGTTTAAATAACGGGTAAGTGCTAAAACCGTTGTTTAAACTCTCATTAAAGCCCACGAAATTTATCTTAATTAGAACCGTTGTTTTTAGTCCTACTATTAATTAGCTAATTGCGTTGGTTTTAATTTTGCGTTGTTTATAAATATTCTTCGTTGTTTTTATCTTAGGTTAAGGACTGGCGCCAAAAGAATTAACAACGCAAATATTTTAAGCGTTGTTTTTATTAAATTAAACAACGCAAGTAGCGAATTGCGTTGTTTATTGTGGCGTTGTTTATGCTATAATTTGTAGTAGTGATAATATGGTCGAATTGGCTCAAGTCGATGCCTCCACCTTGTTCCTCGTCTTTGGTTAGGATTAGTACATAGAAATGAAAATAAGAAAGTTAGTAATTTATATAGAAGCAAAACTAACTAATTAAGAACTTAAAGTGTAGTTGTAGTTTTAGGTTTATGTGATGTTTTAAATTTTTCATTAATTCGATTTATGTTCATGTTTATTTATAAGTTTAAAAGAGGAGGTGATTGCTAAACTAATTAGTGGAGAATTAACACAAGTATTTTAGTGAATTTAAAACAAGAATAGCAAAAGTTTAAGGAGAAAAATAAGGAGGAAGGAGATGAAGATCATGTGAGCTTGAGGTTGAAGACATGAAGGTGTTCTTACTTGTGTTTGTTTATTTAGAGAGAAAAGGAGTAGTAGTGTTTGTTGTGTGTTTGTGTTATCGTGTAGTGTAGTAGTAGTAATTGTAATTGTGTTTTGTTTTAGCATGCAATGTGTGAATGCAATTGTGCAACAAGTTGTAATAATTTATTAACTTAATTCTAGCTAGAATGATGATGATAACATAGGATGGTAAGTGTTGTTTTTAATTAATAAAAACATGTGATGATGTATTTGTAGCTTGTGTAAGTGGATTAGACTTAGTAGTAAAAGGGGACATGGTTGTGTAAGAGGAAAATAAGGCAAAGGCATGCTCTTGTGTAAGAGAAAATGGAAGAAGATAAGCTAGGACTTAAGAGTCCAAAATTTCGGCCAAATGGATGATCAAGTGGCTCGATTTTCGTTTTCAATTTTTCGATTTATACGCTTGAAAAGTCTCGAAATAAAATATATAGTCTTAAAATAATGGTTCGAAGTAAGATCGAAAATAAGAATGAAGAAAAACGTTGAAGGGTGATCAAAACAAAAATTGGCCTTAGGATCCTCGAAACTTTGAAATAAAATCTTATTTGATCGAAACACTTATTTTTTTCGTTGAATGTTATCGAATTAAATCATTATACTTAAACGTCAAAAAGTTTACCAGTTTAGGCTTAGTGTAACTCAATATATCGAGTTTTAGTGAAAGTGTTAGTTAAATCAAAATGAAATAGTAATTTGATATTATTATTATTATATGTTTTGTTAGTAATAATCAAAATGATTAAGCCTTAACCAATTTGTTAGCTTTGGATTATGAGTAAGTATATTTGAAAAAGGATTAGGTGATTTAATCACCTTAAGATGGCTCGGCCATTTTGGTCAACATTGACCTCGATTTGCGTGCCGAAATTTGTCGTTGAGAAATTTGTCGTAGGTGCTTCATTTGATTTATCGAGTTTGAATATGTAAAAATAAAGTTCAAATTTGAAGTATATCAAAATAGTTTTAATTCAAAGTAGCAAAGTTGTAGCGCATTGTGTTAGAAAAATATTGAGCGAGATTGTTATATTAAAGACTCATGAATCATAAAAGGCTTAACTTAACATGGAGGGTTACATGTTTAGCGAAAAAAATTCAGTCGCATTTTTATTATAAGGAAAAAGGATGAATTTAATTTAAGGAATTAAATTCTTTCATAATATTTTGTGATAAAAACACGGGGTGTTACAATCCTACCCCCTTAAGAAAAGTTTCGTCCCCGAAACTTGTAAAGAGTGGATAACTGCTCGAGGTTAAACATTGAGATTTTGAGATTTTACAAATTTGAATGGTAGCATTTGGTTTTGTTGGAATGAGACTCTTTGGAAAGTTTGAGTTTTATAAATATTATAGAAATGTCGGATGGAGTGAAAATATTGGAGAATAAAATCGCGTTTGTTTTATTAATGAGGTATTTAAATAAATATAGAAATGTTTCTAGAATGTTATTTCTGGAAATGACGCGAAGGAGGCTCACAAAAAGTAGAGCCTAGAAGTTTTGTACGGAATTAAATTAAATTAAAAATAATAAAAGTTTTAGGAATATAAATAATTCATTTAGCTTTGAGAATACATGTTAATCATAAAATAGTTTGAAAATAAGAAATTTCAGATTTTAGTAGGACTTTAATATAGTTAAATTATAGTCCTACCCCTTTAAGAAGTTTTAAACGTATATATCTAAAATTATTATTGTTACTTTTAATGATCACTTAAATAAAATATATAGCCTGAGGAAAAGGAACGGCAATGAGGGAAAATGGATAAAAGTCGCAGTGATCATAAGGAGGATATGAGCCTTATTGAAATTAAGAGGAATATTGGTTATCGTTGAATGGTTAAATAAAATTTTAGAGAATTATGGATAACCTAGTTGATATAGCTCATTTTCTTAGAATTATTATTACAATGTTACTAGGTGAAACAGAAATGTTATAAACCATATTTTGGGTAAGATTGAAATTTATAATAACGGATGACGTAAAAATTGTAAAATTTTTGTATATATTTCTAAAATAGAGGAAATAGTAGAAATGAAATAATTTCAAAGATTTTAGAAATAAAGGGATGGAAATTTTGAATCACGAAGTTTCAAAAGTATTTCCAATTACGTTACAAAGGTTTTACAGACTAAGAAATAAATTTTCAAAGACATTTTTATAGAGGACGTATGAAAACAATTTTAGAAGCAAATATTTAAGAGGTTGATAACAATTTTAGATATAGGAGGTCAAAACAAAATGAGGTCGTAAAGGGAATTTGTGTGATGAATTGTAATTCGTACATTATTGTATTTTGAAAACAAGACACATCTTGCCCTTCGGTAGGGGTATATTGGTTTTGATTTGCTTGGGACTTGTGAGTTTGATTTGTTTGATAAAATTGGAGGAAACAAAATATAGTGAGTCTCCTGTATTGAGTAAAATAAAAGTAAGTATAGAGTTGACTAGGAATTTTACCGGTGATGCTGTCAACATCGATAATGTCTTCAAAGACTCTTACGATTCTCGTCCAAAATGTACACACGCCCTTGAACCTTCACGGCTGGCGGTGGTCCCGCGTTTGCCTTCGTAATCGTACCCTTCTTTGGGCATTCATTTGACTTGTGCCCCACTACATTGCAGGAAAAACACACTACTGGTTCTCCATTACATTGTTTTCCTGGGTGAATCGGTTGTCGGCAGCGACGACACTGGCTTGGCTGCAAGGTCGGAGCCTCAGGAATTTGTTGATTGTTCCTTGCGACGAATGTGGTGGGGTTTCGGTTGAAGTACTGGGATCTGCCCTGGTTCTTATTGCGGTTGTCTGAACCCTGATAACTCGGGCGACCATAGAATGGCTTCTGAATGAAGCTAGCACCTGCCACAGAAGGAGTAAAAACCTTCTTTTTCTTTTTCTCTTCGGCTTCTCCTTTCTGGATCGAGGCCCAAATACTTGTTGCTTTTTCGTAGGCCTCTGCAAAGTTCTTACAGTTGAACCCGCTCATATTCGTCCTCAGACCGTAAGTCATGCCTCTTACGTACCTGGTTGCAAGTTCTTCCTCGTTAGTTATTATCTTGGGAGCAAACTTTGATAGCTCCTGATATTTCTCGGTGTACGCCTGTAGAGACATATCACCTTGGTTCAAGTTTCGGAACTCCTCTTCTTTGTCCCATCTTAGCTCCTCCCCAAAGTACTTGTTCTCTAATAGGATCTTGAACTCGCTCCAGTTATAGATCCTTAGGGGGAACGTGGATCTGATCAGGCGCCACCAACTATTGGCCTCCCCTTTCAAGTAGTACGCTACTACATTCACCTTTTCATTAGGTGGCGTCTTGCTCAGCTCTAATAGTTTCTCCATTTCTTCAATCCATTCCGTCAAGACAGTAGGGTTGACGGAGCCTGAATATGTTTGAGGTCTATGTTTTGAGAACCTTTCAAATGCGGATTGGTTGTTTCCGCCACCCTAATGTTGGTACATGCCTTGAGCAATCTTTGTAATTGCATCTTCGAACCCCTTTCTCCTTGCCTCTTCTTCGAGGAATTGATGGTCGAGGTCATTGTTAGGAACATTGTTTGCAGCCATTCTGTACAATATTAAACTGAATGAATTTGAGTAGTTCCAAAAGAGGCATATTATAGAATACAAGATAAAAGTTGGTTACATCGACTTAGGGTAACGAAGTGCATCTAATACATTTCCTAGAAAGACAACCGAAAGTAGCAGGTAGGGATAACGACTCCTAATAGTGTCATACAGAATCACTGAGGTTAGGTAGTTAAAATCTAGTGATTTTACAAACTGTTATCCGTACTAGTAGTTAATAGGGCTAACGAGATCTAGAGTTCGTTTGAAGACTCCGCATCGCTGCACTCCTGTTCATCATCAAAGGTGTGTCCCTCAGTAATGGCACGGCATGCGAGTATGAGGCCGCATTTGAAGACATTCCACCCGTGAAACTTTCCCCCTCAAACTGTAGACATGTGGCGTACCGTAAGCCACCAATGGGAAGCTTCGCCTCTGCGGAATCTCTCGGTCAGACGTACTTTCCACTCTTCATGAACTCCTGCCTCAACGAACTTCGCTTCCATCTCATGTATCCAACTCACGCAAGTGTCGCGGTCTCCTGCGAATTTGCGCGGAGGATTTCCTAAGACTTTCCTGTAGGCCGCAACTCTGTCATGGGTACTTCGTCCAAGCCCAGGAGTAACAGTAACGCACGTGAACGGGAATGGCAGAGCGCTCTTCTTCCAGTTGATCGAACGATGATTCCTTCCGTCTCCACATGCTGGTGCATCGCCGGTTGATGACATCTACGAGGGATTTTAAGGAAAGGAGTCAAACAACAAAAATATTGTTTGAACGAAATAAAATGGCTATTAAGAGAATATAAATTTTGATCGAACAAAAACAGGATCAAAAGGTTTAAGAATTTCATTAGTGAAATTGGTTAAGGATTTAGTAGATGCCCTCACTTCGTATAGTTTGGTACTTCTTCAGCATTTCACTTCTCGAGAGTTAAGTTTATTATTTCGATTTTATATCCGAGGATAGTTGTTAGTTTTAGTCAGTCACATCAGCAGGTAGCAAGCATGCGATGGTTAGCGTATTTTATTTTAGGGTAGTAGTTCGTTTATTTAAAAAGAAAATTTTAGCGTATGGTCGGTACTTAAAGTTTCTACCCATCCTCACACTTTAAAGTGATCTAGGTTATTTATTTTAGCGATCTAAGATTTCTAATTTATTATTTGATCCTATAAGTCTATGCCCGACATATATATTAATATGTATGTCTGGCCCAGGTGTCGTCTCGCTATGTGAGATAACTTTAAGTCATTCACGGTCGCAAGACAGCTTTGATACCAACTGTAACAACCTGGTTTTTCGTGACTTAATTAAACTAAGGCGGAATTATTAATTAAGTACATATATTACAAAACCAGCTGTCATCGTCTTACAACTCAGTATACATAATACGAGTTTAGAGCTAAAACAGAGTATTCGATTACAATCTCTCAAAAGGAGTACAAAAGAAGGTAAACCATCCCCAGCATTAAGTAACAGTAGTCCTCGGGGTACCTGCGTTTAACCAATTATCATTTTCCCGCAACACCCTTTCGACACATGCAATTCTAAACATGTGAAATACATAATATAAATAAGTAAAAACAAATAGCAAGCGTTTAAACAACACATAAGAGGAATCATGGTGATTCAAACATGAGCATGCGTCAAATAATATAACCATAAAACAATCATCGATAATTATTCTCAACAGGCAATTTCAATCTCAAGTACAACATCGATCATGCAAGAATCAATCAAACAAAACAAGGAAAATACATCCTTCATACGTTAACTAGTGATTGTTCATTAGCGAGGCGGAAGCATGCAGACGTAATTTCGCAATAGTAGACAGGGCCAAACAGATTGGACGTGGCTGACACACTAGACAACAGTGGACAGGGCCAAACAGATTGGACGTGGCTGACATACTAGACGTCCGCGCAATAGCGGTCAGTATTTAACAAAGCGACGGGCGATGTGCAACAGGCTAAGGATACCTAAAGCGATAAGGACAGCCAAATCCCGAGTCTAATGTATGCATACACCACTATAGATAGGTTCGTATCATACTCGCCCTCGAGTAAGTAGTCACCTAATAATACGACTATCACCTTAGACGGGTACCCCCGGGTGGGGCTGGAGTTTCCAATCATCAGTAGTATGGGTTCACGGAGATATCAATCATGCCCCATCCCTGAGGTTGTATATCCCGCACCGAAATAATACTTTATAAAAATATTAGATCGCCTTTAGCAACTCTGTGAGGGAGCCAAAGTCCCCATAGACGGCTACCTCATTAACTTCGAATTCAAGAGTTGCGACATGGCGAACAATCCAAGTATTTTATTCAAGTATTTCATTTTCTCAATTTCTTATTTCCTCGTTCATTCAAATTAGGTGACAATTCTGTAACTTAAATATATCGTCTAACTTCGTATAATGAAACTTTAGTTCTAGCAGTTCTTCAGATAAGCAGAATACATAGAAAGACTTAAATATTTATTTTGAGTCCGTTTGTAAAATTTAAATATTTTCACTATTCATTATTTTACTATTCATCGTATTTACTATTCATCGTATTTACTATTCACCGTATTTACTATTCACCGTATTTTTATACGTATTCGTATTTTAGTATTTCGTATTTGTACGTATCTTTGTACTTCGTATTTATACGTATTTTTATACGTATTGTATTCTTATACTTAAGATATTTTATTTGATTAACTTAAGTGATTTAGTTAATGTAACTAGATTTTCTAATTGTTTAGTTTCTTTTTAATTTTTATACTTAGCTTTTCTACAAATATCTAAAAAGTATCTAGACCTTTTTAATCTAAGTGTAAAGTTCTATTTTTATTTTCTAAGTATAATTTCTAGTTTTAAAGTCGTTAGGTTCGTTTTGTATTTAGTGATTTGAAATATTATTTTAAAAGCGAAACTCGGTTATGTTTAGTCATATACTTAGCTAAATTTCTTTTAATGGTTTCTATTTTTAGCGAGGTTGTCGTAGTTCATTTTAAATAGTCCGTATGTCCAAATCCAAATTTAAGCAAGGGTAGTAACACTCGATTTAGTTCATTTTAATATATGTAACATTTATTTTAATCGGTTTCGTTGATTCTTTTTATTAATGATTCACTATACAATTTAATATAATCCTAATTACAAATCAACTTTAGTGATTAAGTGATAAATTCATTTTGATCAAAATAGGTCCATTTTTAGTGTAGAAACCGTGGCCCTTATTTATTTTAGCTATTTATTTCTTTTTTTGTTTTTATTAACAATTCATTACCTTAACTAATTTAATTACTTAAGTGATAAAAAATAAAAAGTGATAAATTCATTTTAGATCTAAAATGCTCACCAAAACCGTGGCCCTTGTACATTAGTGTAATTTATTTTCGTTTTCAAATTTTATCGGTTTTCGACCTAAAGTTTTTATAATTTATTTATTTAGTTTATACTAAAGTGATTTAAACTAAATTGAAATTTCACTAAATATTTTATTAAGTTTGTGAATAGTGTTTTTACTTACTTTAAATTTCTAATTTTTATATTTTAAAGATTTAGCTTATTTAACTTATAGATTTAGTTATCTGTTTATTCACTAATGGATTAAAACAACATTTAAGTTTAACTTTATAAAATTTATGAATCAAACAAGTTACATAAATGAAGAACACATGAATTTTTCAAGAACACTTATGATTTTCTAAAGAACACCATTTTAACTCAAATTTTATATTATCGTTTTATTTTCTCAAATTTTTATAGCAAGTCTAATTTACCTAGATTAATCATAATATGTTATTTAGAAAAATTAAAGCTAAAAATTGGTCCAAAATATAAGGGAAAACCGTGTATATGGTATATGTTCACTATTTTTATTTTTTTGATTTTTATACTTCTAATTCAATAACTAATTTACTTAATATTATTTATGTATTTAACATATGTAAAAATCATATACAAACATTAACACACAAAAGTAAAAATCATTTCAAACAAAAATAATAACATTTCTTCAAGAACACACATACTTTAAAAACAATCAAATTTCATAACAATTTCATTTTAAGTCCTAAACACAAACTAATTATATTTTCATATACATCTTATACTTAGTATTTTAAGCATGCAATTTACAAAAATTAAAACGAAAAATTTAGTGAGAAAAATAGGGGTGGCCGTAGGTTTTTTTTTTATTACTACACAAGTTTTATTTTTTTGATTTTTGCCTTGTAATTAGTCATGCAATACTAAAGTGATATACTAATTCATACACACATACAAACATAACATATAATCAATTAGGTGTAAGTGCTTAGCAAATATAGTGTGCGGGAGCACCTTGATTATGTTAGTGGAATGAAATCCTAGCAATTATCGGGATCGATAATATGGTCGAATTGGCTCAAGTCGATGCCTCCACCTTGCTCCTCGTCTTTGGTTAGGATTAGTACATAGAAATGAAAATAAGAAAGTTAGTAATTTATATAGAAGCTAAACTAACTAATTAAGAACTTAAAGTGTAGTTGTAGTTTTAGGTTTATGTGATGTTTTAAATTTTTCATTAATTCGATTTATGTTCATGTTTATTTATAAGTTTAAAAGAGGAGGTGATTGCTAAACTAATTAGTGGAGAATTAACACAAGTATTTTAGTGAATTTAAAACAAGAATAGCAAAAGTTTAAGGAGAAAAATAAGGAGGAAGGAGATGAAGATCATGTGAGCTTGAGGTTGAAGACATGAAGGTGTTCTTACTTGTGTTTGTTTATTTAGAGAGAAAAGGAGTAGTAGTGTTTGTTGTGTGTTTGTGTTATGCGTGTAGTGTAGTAGTAGTAATTGTAATTGTGTTTTGTTTTAGCATGCAATGTGTGAATGCAATTGTGCAACAAGTTGTAATAATTTATTAACTTAATTCTAGCTAGAATGATGATGATAACATAGGATGGTAAGTGTTGTTTTTAATTAATAAAAACATGTGATGATGTATTTGTAGCTTGTGTAAGTGGATTAGACTTAGTAGTAAAAGGGGACATGGTTGTGTAAGAGGAAAATAAGGCAAAGGCATGCTCTTGTGTAAGAGAAAATGGAAGAAGATAAGCTAGGACTTAAGAGTCCAAAATTTCGGCCAAATGGATGATCAAGTGGCTCGATTTTCGTTTTTCAATTTTTCGATTTGCGCGCACGCGAAAAGTCTCGAAATAAAATATATAGTCTTAAAATAATGGTTCGAAGTAACATCGAAAATAAGAATGAAGAAAAACGTTGAAGGGTGATCAAAACAAAAATTGGCCTTAGGATCCTCGAAACTTTGAAATAAAATCTTATTTGATCGAAACACTTATTTTTTTCGTTGAATGTTATCGAATTAAATCATTATACTTAAACGTCAAAAAGTTTACCAGTTTAGGCTTAGTGTAACTCAATATATCGAGTTTTAGTGAAAGTGTTAGTTAAATCAAAATGAAATAGTAATTTGATATTATTATTATATGTTTTGTTAGTAATAATCAAAATGATTAAGCCTTAACCAATTTGTTAGCTTTGGATTATGAGTAAGTATATTTGAAAAAGGATTAGGTGATTTAATCACCTTAAGATGGCTCGGCCATTTTGGTCAACATTGACCTCGATTTGCGTGCCGAAATTTGTCGTTGAGAAATTTGTCGTAGGTGCTTCATTTGATTTATCGAGTTTGAATATGTAAAAATAAAGTTCAAATTTGAAGTATATCAAAATAGTTTTAATTCAGGTGCGAGCAAAGTTGTAGCGCATTGTGTTAGAAAAATATTGAGCGAGATTGTTATATTAAAGACTTGCGCAATCATAAAAGGCTTAACTTAACATGGAGGGTTACATGTTTAGCGAAAAAAATTCAGTCGCATTTTTATTATAAGGAAAAAGGATGAATTTAATTTAAGGAATTAAATTCTTTCATAATATTTTGTGATAAAAACACGGGGTGTTACATGTAAGAAGTGTAAGAAATCGAATAATTTTGTCAGAAAAGAAAAAGAAAATCGCCTGTAAACAGGCGATTTCATTTTTAATCGCCTGTTTACAGGCGATTAGAATTTTGTTTTGTGGTTTTTGTTTGATTCATTTTAATCGCTTGTTCACTAGCGTTTAAGTTTTTGTGTTGTATTTCGTTTTGCAAATCTCGGCTATAAAAGGAGGGCTAGGTTAACTCATTTCACTCATCCTCTCGTCTTCTATTCTCGATTTTCCAAAAATATTCAGAATATTTACGGAACATTCGTCGAGTTATGGAGAATTTTGAAGGAAACTTGCGTCGTTGGTGTGCGTCCTTGTCGGGTGTCGAGAAGAAGCTCTTGAAAGATTGCGGAGTTGGCGTATTTCGTGGGCTAAGGCAGGTTCGAATGGAGTACGAGTTTCTGGACGCTTGTCTTGAGTATTGGGACCCAAACCTTCATGTGTTCCGCTTTCCTTGCGGAGAGGTTTGCCCTTTAGTCGAGGAGTTTGGGGCCATTGGCGGGTGGACGCGTATTGGCCTGCCTGTATGTGTCAGGCAGGAACTTGGCTATAAGAGGCAGGTTCAGAATTATCTCCAGATGACCCGTGATGAGGTTGAAGAGTTATTTGTTGGGAACCGTGTCAACCTCTATCGTTTGTGTCAATGGTTTAGGAATAATGCGAACGGGCATATCTCTGCTGTGGCTAGGAGAAGGGCTTTGGCCTTTTGCTTGGTACACTGCTACATGTTCCCGCACTACGTATGCGAGGAGTCTTTGGGAGATCCGCGTTTAATTGCTGTTGTGGAGCAGATGGAAATAGGCTGCAATCCTTCTGCTTTAATTCTGGCTGAGACGATCCTTGGGTTGGATGACCGGGCAGGTAATAGGGAACATGCGTACCGAGGGTGTCCATTGATCCTCCAGGTGTGGCTGATGGAGCGTCTAAGTGTGCTGAACGATCTTGGCTTCGATGGCGAATATGTCGCAGGAGGCATTACCAACCGTTACATGCGATGGTCGGGTCCAGACGAGCGTCCTAACGACTACTTCCCCGAGTTTGTGAGGTCATGTGCTATCCGTTGGTCGGTATCATGGTGGAGAGTGGTCAGCGTGACGGCGAGTGCAGTAGGTGATGGTTCCTCTGGAGTCCTATTGTGTGGGTTTGAGATGGGAGTTTACATCCATCCCCTGCGGGTGAGGCGACAGATAGGGTATGCACAGTTCATTCCTGGCCAGGACACGAAGGTACTGGACATGCTCGTGCTAAATAACCAGGTGACTGACGAGTGGGTCGGTGGTTGGATCATGCGCCCTAAGTGGCTTGTAGTCGGTACTCCTGGGACGATCCGGGTGTCAAGGGCTTATGTTAAATGGACCGTGGCACAAAGTGTTCAGGAGAGGGTTCGTCTCCGTGCCATAGAGCTTAACGAGCCTCCGCCGACGTCTGCCTATGACCCGATCCGCTTTGGACGCAATAGTGGTAGGGGTGGTGCTTCGAGCTCGGTGCCTCTATCGCTGAATGAATGTGTTCTGATCGTCAGCGTATCCCGAGGGCAGGTGCTCAGGATAAATCCGTCACGGTAATGCTGGGGGTCTCCGTAGGGGTTGAGGGTTGGTGCTCCCCTATTCAGCTGCAAGGTTTTAGGTTTGCTTCGGAGAATAACCTGGTTTGTGTGTTTTTGTTAGTATTATGTTCATATTATGTTGTATTGTGTGTTGTACTATGTAATATATTAACTATCCTAAACCCGATGTATATGCCGGGACTCGTATTGTAATATATAGTGTTTGTTAGTGTATTTCTAAGGTTGTAGTTATGCTCCTACTTTTGAGAAATCCAAAATGTAACCGTTCTTTTTAAGATTAATAAAAATCAGGTTTTTATTTACGACTTTGCCTTATTTTGCTTATTATTTTGTGTGAAATTCCTTGGCTCTAATCTCTTTTTCAAAATTTAGAATGCAAGCGTGGTTCTTGCTCTTAGGAAATTTTTGTATTGACTATTCCCTCGACCTTTTTAAGCTTTGGGTTTGTCGTTTTGTGTTGAATATCGCCTTATGTTAACCCATTAGGTTATGAGACGGTTTTTGTGTCGACTATGTCCTTGGCCTTTTTAAGCTTTAGACGTGTCATTTTTGTGTTGAATATCGTTCCCCTTACCCTTTGGGTTGTGGAACGTTTTTGTGCTGACTATGTCCTTGGCCTTTTTAAGCTTTAGACGTGTCATTTTTGTGTTGAATATCGGTTGCGCTTTTTGCAAAGCTGCCTACGTATCCATGGAAAATGGAATCAAACCGGCGTAGTTCGGGAAATGTACGTTTAGGGGCATACCGGCCCATGGATTGTGTTTGCCTTTTTTGTGGTGAATGTGCACGTTTAGGGGCATGCCGGCCCATGAATTGTGTTTGATGGATGCATGTTTAGGGGCATGCCGGCCCATGAGCATGTTTAAGGACCTGCCGGTCCATGAGCATGTTTAAGGACCTGCCGGTCCATGAATTGCTTTTGATTTTTGTGGAGAGAAAGAGCATGTTTAAGGACCTGCCGGTCCATGAGCATGTTTAAGGACCTGCCGGTCCATGAGCATATTTAAGGACCTGCCGGTCCATGAATTGCTTTTGATTTTTGTGGAGAGAAAGAGCATGTTTAGGGGCATGCCGGCCCATGAGCATGTTTAAGGACCTGCCGGTCCATGAGCATGTTTAAGGACCTGCCGGTCCATGAATTGATTTTTAGAAAATTTCGCATTTTATAGATACATTGCAACGCATCTTTAAGGGTAGTACTTTTTGAGCTGGTCGAGGTTCGTTGCTAGGTTAAACTCTTGACCGTCCAAGTCGGTTAGTTTCTTTGCTCACTTTGTGAAGATTTCCTTGACGAGGTAGGGTCCAGCCCAGTTAGGCTTGAATTTTCCTCGTGGGTCGACTGGAAGTGGTGCTCGGACTGACTTTAGTACGAGATCACCTACTTTTATGTGTCGTGGCTTAACTCGTTTGTTGAATGCTCGTTGTAGTCGGGCTTGGTACTGTGGAACCCGGGAGGGACCCCAACTCGGCGTCTTGCTTAAGGGCGGATTTTAAAGTTAAAAAAGGATTAAGTTGGAAAAACCTTTAAGAACTGTTATGGAGTCGCCACCTAATTATCGCGGAAATTAGGAACCTGCTACCATGTTCTAAGCTAAAAACACGTCCTAGATTTTGGAGCACGCCGACACCCCTAGATCTAAGGCTTGTGAAACCAGATTGGATTCGGGGTGAGGGTACTTTAGAAAAAGAGTTAATTCAAATAATGATTTATGAAAACCTTTTAGAAAAGCCTATGTAAAAATAGCCTCTACTGACCTTGAACAATCCTTTGTAAGATGATATTTGAGCTAATGTTATCGCTACGTACAAGTGCGATAAGTTTGTAAAAGGATGCAGATGCAGATGCAAAAAGATTGATTAAAACCCTCAGTTTAGCATGTTTAACTTGTTAACGAATACGGTTCAGTTAAAGGTCGAATTCATTGTTTAAGTTGATTTTAATGCAAGATAAGAAGGTGCAAGATGCATGCAAATAAAATAAAGTTCAATTGTCCATTGGTTTATTTTATAAGGTCGGTTGCTTATGCGACTTTGGCGTGTCATCGGATATGGAGTGTAATTCAAGTAAATAGAACACTTGGAGTGCAAGCGTATTTGGGTGCCAAAGCCGGCGCTAAAGTGTAGACCCCTTTGTTAGTCCATAGAAAATAAGAAAAAGCTTTGATCCAAGTGGATCGGTACCTACCTTGTCCTGACGCTTCAGATCTGGGCAGAGCTTCGCTTCTTGAACTTAAAAGGAGGATGAATTCAACACGGGATGGTGTGTTGAACTCAAGGATTTGAGTGCGTGAGGCTTTTTGTGGATGTATTTAGTTGTATACCGTGCTAGACGGTATATTTTGTGGGATCCAAGTGTGGGCACTAAAACTAAGAAGAGAGGTTGTGAGAAGAGAGGGTTTTCTTGTGTGAAAAACTTCTGTTGATAGGTCGTGCGAGGGATCGTATATATAGGAGAATAGCCGAGGGAAATTAGGAAAACAGGGCTAAAAACCACCCTGACAAACCGCATAGGCTTATGCGGTTTGGTGGGCAAACCGCATAGCCTTATGCGGTTTGTACCCTGAGCCGCATAAGTCGCTTATTTGGCCATTGGTAGTTTTAACTTCAAGATTTCGTATTTCCTTAATCCGGATTGCTAAATCTTGGAAATATACGACATAATCTCTTTGCTTGTGCTCCAAGAAGACCTAGTATGATCTTCTAGAAGGTTGAGGGCTTTGGAGTGCGGGCCAAAGGCTTGGGTTTGGGCTCGGTTTTGGGCTCGAGACCCTGAAAAATGAAGAAGGTGTATTTTGCATAGATTTGTGAAATAAGGTAAGACGTGAAGCCGTATTTTGTGTAAGAGGGGGCTAAAGGGAAGATTTAGCTACCGGGCCTAAATTTAGGGATTTAGGAATGCTGAATTAGACCTTGTTAATGTAAAAGGGCCAATTGTAGTGCAAATGCGAAGCTCATGCCAAATGAAGCAGGACAAGGACCTAGCTAGACTCCAAATGGACAAAATGAACGTTATTTAAAGCGATGTAAAGCGACCTTACTCATTTTAACATTTCAAACGACTCAAAAATGAATTCGACATTAGTTAGAACCGTATAAGTCAACGTTAAAGCATGCGTAATAAAAGTCCGTGATTCATCACGGGGTTTTGTTTGGGAGAATACGGATATGGGTATCCACAGAGAGCCCCCGCTTGATCGAGCTCTGACTAGAGCGCTAGTCAAACTCCTTCGACCATATCCTGACCGCTACGCCTCGATATGATCAGCGGAACGAAGCATGTGTCCATGGGTGAGACGAGGACTTCGAACCGGGCTAAACGGGGAGGGGCATGCGCATTTTTAGGACTTGGCGGTCCGTGCGTATTATAAGGGCCTGCCGGCCTGCCGAATGTCTTTGTCGTGCTTGTCGTCGTTTGTTGGTGTCGTTGTTGATGCTGATGCCGTTGTTGATGCTGATGCTGGGTCTCGCCGAGGAGCGCAGGTGTAGTTGTAGTTGTTTGGTCTTGTAGGAGAATGATGGTGTTTCGTCTTGTAAGAGGTGCGGGTGTATAGGTGCAAGGTGTCTATGCTTGAACTTGCCGAGGAGTGCCTATGTAGTTGTCATTGCTTATGATTGCCTTTTGTAAAAGCTCGTGAAGGGCGCTTGTGCTTCTGCTTCTGTACCGTATGTTAAATGCTCAACATATGCGTATGGCGGACTGTAGGTGACGCCTTAACCAAGGCATAGCGCATAATGTATGTGCTAGTGCTTGTGGCGGACTGTAGGTGACGCCTTAACCATGAAAGCTTGCGTGTGTGAAGAAAAATGGGGAGAAAACGTGGAACAGAACATGCTTTGGAAATTGCCTGTAGACTAGTGACTCTTCCGGGGAATCTCTTATCAATTGGCGACTTCAAGCGTGGACTCATTCGCACATGTCGCGGTTTCAAATCCGGAAATATTCGAACTCGCGATTTTCCTTCCGAAATCTTCATCTTCGCCTGCCTTGACCATGAGACGTGGTATCTGGTGATTCGTTTGGATTCACGTGATACTCATCTCTCGGACTTGGGGTGTAGGTGCTTGGGATTGTATGAGTGGCTTGATGTTTGGACGTACGGGACGTTTCTTGGATGTGTTAGGGTGTTTGGTGCTAGGACCTATGTTCGGGTGCTTGTTGTTTGATGCACACATGAAAGTGTTATGCTTGTAGCGTGCATGCTCGTTTGTAGCGGTTCTGGAGGTGTCGCTCAACCGTAGATGCTTATGTTGATGTGGGTATCTATAGCAAGGGTGTCTTCAAAAACGCGAAAAATTATTCCATTTTTCGTTGTAAAGGTTTGATTCTTGATAGAAGCGCCACTCGCTTGACTGAGTTATGGTGTTGGTGTATGTGAGCCCCCAGTTTGACTGAGTTATGGTGTGTAACGATAGTCAAACTATGTAAAAGGCTATGGTTTGCATTAGGATAAAGGGTGTTTTTGGATTACCCCCTCGAGTTTGACTAAGTTTTGTGTGAAAACTAAGTCAAAGTGGGGTGCAGGATGTGCATTGGTAGGAGGAGTTTTTGGGTAACCCCCTCGAGTTTGACTAAGTTTTGGGTGAAAACTGAGTCAAAGTGAAGAGTATGGTGTTTGGATTACCGTCGTTTTCGCCATTAGTTGTCCTGGTGATCTTGTGTAATAAGGATTGTGTGAACCCTTCATTACATGACTTGTTGTTGTAGCTTGGCTTGGGCTTGTAGTTGCTTTCGTCGTCTTTCGCTTCCGTGCTGTAGTGTGCTTCCGTGGACCTGCGTAGTTAGTAGGCTTGGATTTGAAAGTGAAATGATTCCCGATTGGGATGTTTGGATTAAAATGTTTTTGTTGAAAAATCATTTTGTGAAAGATTCATTTTAGTTGTCGAAATGAGCTTTATGAACGCTTGAAATGTCGATTGTAAGGATTCATGCAAGATGAAAAGGTGTTTGACGTTGTGAGCTTGAGCTGTGAAGATCGCGGAGGGTCACCTAGGTTCGAAGGTTGAGAAGCCCCCAGTTGTCGAGGATGAGAATTCGGTAGAATCTCATGACAACACGGAGTGGGGTGTAGTGCTAGGTTCGGTTGTGCTTTGCGTAAGCTGCCTACGTATCCACGATTGTGGAATCAAACCGGCGTAGTTCGAAAGAGCTTTTGCTTAAAATGTGTTAACTCGAGTGAGTTAAATTCGAAGAATGCTGTTATTCAAAATGTATTAACTCGGGTGCCGAGTTAAATTTTTGGAAAAGTTTAGACTTCGAAGATTCGAGATGCATTTCAAGGATTTGAGATGCATTTTCGAGAGGTTCATTTTGCTTGCGAAAGGGTGTGTTTGCAAAAGGTGAATTGCAAAGTGCTTTCACATTAACTCGGGTATTGAGTTAATTTTGAAAGGTGATTAGCTAATTTGAGGGTGCATTGCCTCGTGTAAGTTTGAAAAAGCGTGTCGTTCCGTGGGAGCGTTTTGAAAACTGGAGAGTGTTTGAAAGGAGCGGTTTAAATGTCGCTAAATTGTTTGATTGGAAGAGGATTGACTCGACGTATGACTCGATGCTTAAAATGCCGAAAAGTTTGCAAAATAGAGACGAATCGTATGCGTGATTTGAGACTCGACGGTTGCATGGATGCCATATTCGGGAACACGTGCGTTGGTGGAGCCCCCAGTGTTGCTTGCTTGTCTTCGATGGGATGCTGTTGTTCCTGCAAAACAGTGTTAGACGAAAAAGCAGTGCACTACTCCTATGCCTATGACAACTTTGCCTCGATTTAATCTGCTTTTAGTCGCCTCGATAAGGAAATAGTTTGCCTCTGAAATTTGTGAATTTTTGTGGACACATCCTTAGCATGGAAAGCTTTGGACGGGGAATATTTTGTGAATTTTCGTAAAAGGTTGGTTGAGCTCGGGAGAGCGGCCTACGTATCCGTGGGTACGGAATCAAACCTAGCGTAGTTCCGAAAGGGATGTGTTTGTTTTGGTAAGGAGGTGTTTTTGTAAAAAGGTGCGTGTTTAGGGACTCGCTGGTCCAAGGGGTGTTTATGTGTTTGACCTTGATACATTGCATCCTAAGGGTAGGTTCTCCTTAGTCGATCTAGGCTGGTTGCTTGCTACTTCTGTTTTGTCTTCAATTTGGAATTTCAAGGACCTGGCCACTCGTTTCTGGGCTTCGGTACTTCTTGCCTTTGGGGTTTAGGCCCCCTTGCTTATTGATTTCTAAGCTTGTTGACTTCTTAAGCTTTTTGAGCTTTTGACTTCGTAAGCTTTTGACTTCTTAAGCTTTTTGCTTAATTGTTTTGCCCCTTGTTCCGGAGCTTTTGAGACTTTTTGCTTTTTGGTGACTTTGGTTTTTGGCCTTTGTACCTTGTATTCCCGTTTGGTTTGAGAATATCTCACGCCCTGTATGGCTTGGGCTTGAGCTCGGACCTTGCTAAACTCTGTGGCTCGGTGGTCGCTCGTGATCGTGTGTCTATCACGCCGGGCTCCTCTGACAAGTTCGTTTGCTTATTAGGCACGCGATCGAGTACGTGGAGGGCGATCCAGGAATACTCATACTTTTGGTCGCGATCAAATTCATGAGCACTGTGGAGCTCCAAATTAATGGATCCTCCTCCAAAAGCAGCGGAGTAGTAGACCATAAGCAGACTAGTGAACCTTAGGTGTTTAGTCGTCGAGAGCCTTCCTTGTCTTTGTGTCTTTGACTTAGTTGTTTGACTTGGACCTTCGTGTCCGGCCTAGGCCTCGTTCGGATAGCTACTCCTAGGATGCAATGTATGTCGGTGCAAAATGTTTTTTGTGAGTAAAAAGGGTAAAAGGAAACTGGGTTGTAGGCAAACTTATTCCCTTATCGATTTGTTAAAATGTCGTACGCCGAAGACTCGATTATCCTAGACTGACAGAGATTGACTCGATGCTTAAAAACTCGACCCGTATTGAAAAGACTCGAATTTCTTGAGGAGATCCGTGAGATCGTCGGCGGCGCCTTGATGGATTCTTCGCTGGGTGTTTGAGACGCACATGTCTCGGATGGGGTTGATGCTCGCGTTGGGACTCGTTTCATGCATACTTAGATTTGTCTTTGATTTTGCAAAAGTTTTGTTTTCGGCGAGAAGCAGGATGTTTTGTTGAGCAAAATGTGTTGTCACATTTTGTCTCGATGTAAAGGGCGTTTCAAGTTGAAATGTGTTGTCACATTTTGGCTTGATGTAATAGGTGTTTCGAGTTGAAATGTGTTGTCACATTTCGACTCTGTGCAAGAGATGATTCAAGATAGTGATGAGCTACTTGAACCGAGGGTGCTTTGAAAATGTGATGGAAACGGTATTGCCCGTTTTCATGCATTTACTTAAGGAAGAGTTAGACCAAAGCAGCTAGAGCCACGTGGTCCGACATCAAAAGTCCTCGGGATTGAGCCTGCTCATTCCCGGGTTTTGTTCTTTTGAAAAGAGGAATGTCTGATCCTAGAAGGTTTTGGGCTAGTGAAAACCTTCGAAAAATGCTTATATTGAAAGAGGTAAAAGAAAAGGCTTTGAGCCGTTCGATTTGTTTTTGCGAAATTCTTCGAGAATGGGCTGACACTCTCGGGTTTGAAAAGAGTTTTGTGCTAAAAAGAGTTGTGATGACCGCGAGCCATGCGGCCGATTTTGAGTTAGAAATGTTTTAAAACGTTTCATGCTCGACGATGTTTGGTGATAGAAAGCTAGGAGTCTATGTTAACGGTGTGTTGCTAAGATCCTATTGGTGGATGCTCGAAATGGCGTTTAAGCTATTTGAGTCGAAGGTGTCAAAGTGCGATGAGGGCGAGCTTGCTCGTCCACATGGATTCTGTGAAAAGTGAAATGGATCGAGGTGGTTTGAGCCATTCGATCCAATGCTAGGGCCCACAAGACTGGGCTTGACCACTCTTGGGTATGGAGAGGGATGCTGCTTACTGGGCTGGTTCGACAATGAGTCGTTTGGAAAAGTTTTGTTTAGAAAGGTTTGAAAAGGCCAAGGGCCGTGAGTTCGCTTTGAAAGACTCACCAAGAATGTGTCCTAATTCTTGGGTTATGCTATGTGAAAAAGCATGCGATAAATGGGTTAGGATAACCGTGGATTATTTAATCCATTTATGTTTTCAAAGGCTTAGGGAAAGTGAGTTTTGTGTTGGGTTGCTCATGATGTTTGCAATGTATTTAATTAACGATTGTTCATTCGTTAGTTCATTTTTATCGCATGAGTTAGTGTCTTTTGCGTTTTGTGATTTGTTTGTTGTTTGTTGATTTTTGATTGTTTGTTCTTTGTTTATTTGTTTGTTTTTAGCTTGAGACTAGGAGTAAGCAAACTTATTCGTTTTATTCATTAAAGAAGAATTGTTTGACGAATCAGGAGAAGAGCTGGAGCTAGCCTCCGAAAATAAAAAGTCTAAGCTAAAACTAGAAGGTGGGTTGACAGATGACCCGACACCTAAAGGATTAGATCCTAAGAGGATTTCTTCTTCTTTGCATTTGCCGACGCCTCCGTTCTCGCCATCTTCCTTTTAAGTCGTGATGGTTTGCATTTTGTGGGTGCACCTTCGGTTGTTAGTTTATCCTCCATGCTTGCGTTAGGGGTTGGGTTGTTTTCGGGCATGACAAAGTCTGAGTGATCTTTGGGAGGAAGTGGTCCTGTGGAGATCGTGTGGTTGTATGGAGTGTGATCTTTGTTGGATGGTTTGGGTTGCATGGTGAAAGAGTTAATCTTTTCGTCACCTTGGATCGTGGCTTGGTTGGACATAGGCCATTCGTCCCCTTTATCGTTGAACGAAGCGCCAATGATTTGATTGTCGCTTGGTTTGATATTGTTGGAGCAGTTCATAATGGGAGGTGATCCCATGAAGATTGTGTGGTCGGCGAGAAGGTTGTCGTTGTTGGGCGGCTTGGACGGTTGAGACGGTTTGTCGAGTTTTCCTTGGTCGATGAGATCTTGGATGGCGTGCTTCAGTTTGAAGCAGTCTTCAGTGTCGTGGCCCTTGCCTCTGTGGTATGCACAGTAAGCGTTCGGATTCCAAAGTTTTGGCTTTTTGTCTTCGGGTGGCTCGCTAGTAGGCCCGATTGGTTGCAGGTAGTTGTTTTCAAACAACCTATAGAATGCCTTAGTGTAAGGTATGAAGTTCCCGTAACTTTTGGTTGCAAATGCGTCAAAACTGTCCGCAGTGTGGTTTTCCTTACTCTTGGCCGTGCGAGGAGATTTTGATGGGCTGCTTTGATGGGTGTGGCTGGTGCATCTTGCTATGGCGCTAGTCCTAAGATCGTCTTCAATTTGAGCGCCAACCCTGATGAGTTGTTCGAAGTCTTGGATGTTGCTGTACCGCATGTATAATTGATACACGGGTCGCAGGTTGTTTATGAATTTAGGAACAAGTTCGTCCTCATGCGGATGATCCGGAATTTGTGCGCTTAGCTTTTTCCATCGAGAGAGATATTCAGTGAAGCCTTCATTATCCTGTTGGTTAAGGGCCTCGAGAGTGTGGATGGAGACGTGTTTGTCGGTCTTGTCCTTGATACGTTGTTCCAAACGCTTTATCTCGGTCTTATGGTGGTTCAAGAGGCGTTCGAGGTCATCGGTCAGCTTTGTGAGTTGGTCACGGAGTGCGTTGACTTCGTCATTGTCGGCCATTTTGCGTGTGTAGGTTCGTTTCTTGTAGGGGGTGACTATGTGATTCTTGGCACGACGAGTATCCAGCTGAGGCCTATATTTCACTTCGTATATTAGTGACACGACTCGACTCACGATCACTCTAAGCATTCATTTTTAGCTTATTTCTTTGTTTAGAAAGACCTTTTATGTTTTGAAAAAGGAGGTTCTCGAAAAGGTTTTAGCTAAAGGAAGTTTTTGAGGCGAGGACGTGTGCGCACGTCTCGCCTCGATGATGTTAGTTTTGTCGAGCCCATTTAACGGTTCATCGTTAAGGGCTCGAGCCTAGGTGGGTGAAAGGGGTTTGACTTGAAAGCGGTTAGCTAGTTGAGTCGTGAATGTTGAGAAAGGATTAGGTTGTGTGGCGTGTATCTAGTTAGACCTATTTGGTTCAATGTTTATTTTAGGCGTTCATTTTAGCTCATTTCATTGTTTTGAAAGACCTTTTAAGCTTGAAAAAGGAGATTTTCGAAAAAGTTTTGGCTAAAGGGAAGCTTTTGAGACGAGGATGTGTGCGCACATCTCGTCTCGATGTTAAAAGATTTTGATTTGCACCCGTCGAACTGACATCGGTGATTTGCCGAGGTGAGCTCGAGTCGGATGTGTAAAAGAAGAAAGATTCGGCTCGAGAGTGATTAGCAAATCGAGTCGAGGATGTTAAATGTAGAGACTAGGCCGTATGACCTAGAGGATTGAAATCCACGAGCTCGGGTTTTAATCCTTGCTCGGGTTTTTGCTTGTTAGTGAAAAAGGAAGTTTTGAAAAAGCTTGTTTCAAAAATTCGCGATAGTTTTGTCGCAAAAGTGTTAGTTTGTTAGATGTTAGGTTCATTTATCTTTGAAACGTTTAAGCGAGTTTTCGAAGATATGAATGCATATGCTTGTTTTGAAAAAGACCATGGAGTGCATGGCCTCGAACTTGTACGTATGACTCAAAAAGGGTGATAAATGAGTCAGTCGGGTACACCTCCAACTACCTCGAGTACGCTTTGGCAGATACTTAACCCCTCTATTTCCTTCTGAGGGGCGATAGGTTTTCTAGAGGAGCACCGGGCGGTCGAGATAGCCGTTCTGTGGCCAGTGGAGGGCGAGAGGAAAGCTAGTCCGGCATGTGCTTTATCGAGTGGACAAGCCTGCATGTGGGAACCACCTCTCGAGGGTGCAAAGGGTGCCTAGATTCCAAAAGGAATGGACTCTAAACGAATGTGCATAGCTCAAATATGTATACTTGGATTGTTCAAGGCTTTCAAGTTTCACCTCTTTATTTTTAAAAAGAAAAAGCTAGTTTTAAGTTTTAAAAATAAGATGTCCCCAGCGGAGTCGCCAAACTGTGGAACCCGGGAGGGACCCCAACTCGGCGTCTTGCTTAAGGGCGGATTTTAAAGTTAAAAAAGATTAAGTTGGAAAAACCTTTAAGAACTGTTATGGAGTCGCCACCTAATTATCGCGGAAATTAGGAACCTGCTACCATGTTCTAAGCTAAAAACACGTCCTAGATTTTGGAGCACGCCGACACCCCTAGATCTAAGGCTTGTGAAACCAGATTGGATTCGGGGTGAGGGTACTTTAGAAAAAGAGTTAATTCAAATAATGATTTATGAAAACCTTTTAGAAAAGCCTATGTAAAAATAGCCTCTACTGACCTTGAACAATCCTTTGTAAGATGATATTTGAGCTAATGTTATCGCTACGTACAAGTGCGATAAGTTTGTAAAAGGATGCAGATGCAGATGCAAAAGATTGATTAAAACCCTCGATTTAGCATGTTTAACTTGTTAACGAATACGGTTGATTAAAGGTCGAATTCATTCTTTAAGTTGATTTTAATGCAAGATAAGAAGGTGCAAGATGCATGCAAATAAAATAAAGTTCAATTGTCCATTGGTTTATTTTATAAGGTCGGTTGCTTATGCGACTTTGGCGTGTCATCGGATATGGAGTGTACCCGAAGTAAATAGAACACTTGGAGTGCAAGCGTACTGGGTGCCAAAGCTGGGGCGCTAAAGTGTAGACCCCTTTGTTAGTCCATAGAAAATAAGAAAAAGCTTTGATCCAAGTGGATCGGTACTCACTTGTCCTGACGCTTCAGATCTGGGCAGAGCTTCGCTTCTTGAACTTAAAAGGAGGATGAATTCAACACGGGATGGTGTGTTGAACTCAAGGATTTGAGTGCGTGAGGCTTTTTGTGGATGTATTTAGTTGTATACCGTGCTAGACGGTATATTTTGTGGGACCCAAGTGTGGGCACTAAAACTAAGAAGAGAGGTTGTGAGAAGAGAGGGTTTTCTTGTGTGAAAAACTTCTGTTGATAGGTCGTGCGAGGGATCGTATATATAGGAGAATAGCCGAGGGAAATTAGGAAAACAGGGCTAAAAACCACCCTGACAAACCGCATAGGCTTATGCGGTTTGGTGGGCAAACCGCATAGCCTTATGCGGTTTGTACCCTGAGCCGCATAAGCTGTTTCGGCTCGCTGGTGTGGTTTTAACTTCAAGATTTCGTATTTCCTTAATCCGGATTGCTAAATCTTGGAAATATACGACATAATCTCTTTGCTTGTGCTCCAAGAAGACCTAGTATGATCTTCTAGAAGGTTGAGGGCTTTGGAGTGCGGGCCAAAGGCTTGGGTTTGGGCTCGGTTTTGGGCCCGAGACCCTGAAAAATGAAGAAGGTGTATTTTGCATAGATTTGTGAAATAAGGTAAGACGTGAAGCCGTATTTTGTGTAAGAGGGGGCTAAAGGGAAGATTTAGCTACCGGGCCTAAATTTAGGGATTTAGGAATGCTGAATTAGACCTTGTTAATGTAAAAGGGCCAATTGTAGTGCAAATGCGAAGCTCATGCCAAATGAAGCAGGACAAGGACCTAGCTAGACTCCAAATGGACAAAATGAACGTTATTTAAAGCGATGTAAAGCGACCTTACTCATTTTAACATTTCAAACGACTCAAAAATGAATTCGACATTAGTTAGAACCGTATAAGTCAACGTTAAAGCATGCGTAATAAAAGTCCGTGATACATCACAGGGTTTTGTTTGGGAGGGTACGGATATGGGTATCCACAGAGCCCCCAGTTTGACTGAGCTCGGACTAGAGCGCTAGTCAAACTCCTTCGACCATATCCGGACCGTTACAGTCTCGATATGATCAGCGGAACGAAGCATGTGTCCATGGGTGAGACGAGGACTTCGAACCGGGCTAAACGGGGAGGGGCATGCGCATTTTTAGGACTTGGCGGTCCGTGCGTATTATAAGAACTCGCCACCGCCAATGTCTTTGTCGTGCTTGTCGTCGTTTGTTGGTGTCGTTGTTGATGCTGATGCCGTTGTTGATGCTGATGCTGGGTCTCGCCGAGGAGCGCAGGTGTAGTTGTAGTTGTTTGGTCTTGTAGGAGAATGATGGTGTTTCGTCTTGTAAGAGGTGCGGGTGTATAGGTGCAAGGTGTCTATGCTTGAACTTGCCGAGGAGTGCCTATGTAGTTGTCATTGCTTATGATTGCCTTTTGTAAAAGCTCGTGAAGGGCGCTTGTGCTTCTGCTTCTGTACCGTATGTTAAATGCTTAACATATGCGTATGGCGGACTGTAGGTGACGCCTTAACCAAGGCATAGCGCATAATGTATGTGCTAGTGCTTGTGTCGGACTGTAGGTGACGCCTTAACCATCAAAGCTTGCGAGTATGAAGAAAAATGGGGAGAAGCGTGGAACGTAACATGCTTTGGAAATTGCACGTAGACTAGTGACTCTTAGGGAATCTCTTATCAATTGGCGACTTCAAGCGTGGACTCATTCGCACATGTCGCGGTTTCAAATCCGGAAATATTCGAACTCGCGATTTTCCTTCCGAAATCTTCATCTTCGCCTGCCTTGACCATGAGACGTGGTATCTGGTGATTCGTTTGGATTCACGTGATACTCATCTCTCGGACTTGGGGTGTAGGTGCTTGGGATTGTATGAGTGGCTTGATGTTTGGACGTACGGGACGTTTCTTGGATGTGTTAGGGTGTTTGGTGCTAGGACCTATGTTCGGGTGCTTGTTGTTTGATGCACACATGAAAGTGTTATGCTTGTAGCGTGCATGCTCGTTTGTAGCGGTTCTGGAGGTGTCGCTCAACCGTAGATGCTTATGTTGATGTGGGTATCTATAGCAAGGGTGTCTTCAAAAACGCGAAAAATTATTCCATTTTTCGTTGTAAAGGTTTGATTCTTGATAGGAAGCGTCAGCCCCCTGTTTGACTGAGTTATGGTGTTGGTGTATGTGAGCCCCCAGTTTGACTGAGTTATGGTGTGTAACGATAGTCAAACTATGTAAAAGGCTATGGTTTGCATTAGGATAAAGGGTGTTTTTGGATTACCCCCTCGAGTTTGACTAAGTTTTGTGTGAAAACTAAGTCAAAGTGGGAATGCGAGATGTGCATTGGTAGGAGGAGTTTTGGGTAACCCCCTCGAGTTTGACTAAGTTTTGGGTGGCGAGTCAAAGTGAAGAGTATGGTGTTTGGATTACCGTCGTTTCGCCATTAGTTGTCTGGTGATCTTGTGTAATAAGGATTGTGTGAACCCTTCATTACATGACTTGTTGTTGTAGCTTGGCTTGGGCTTGTAGTTGCTTTCGTCGTCTTTCGCTTCCGTGCTGTAGTGTGCTTCCGTGGACCTGCGTAGTTAGTAGGCTTGGATTTGGAAGTGAAATGATTCCCGATTGGGATGTTTGGATTAAAATGTTTTGTTGAAAAATCATTTTGTGAAAGATTCATTTTAGTTGTCGAAATGAGCTTTATGAACGCTTGAAATGTCGATTGTAAGGATTCATGCAAGATGAAAAGGTGTTTGACGTTGTGAGCTTGAGCTGTGAAGATCGCGGAGGGTCACCTAGGTTCGAAGGTTGAGAAGCCCCCAGTTGTCGAGGATGAGAATTCGGTAGAATCTCATGACAACACGGAGTGGGGTGTAGTGCTAGGTTCGGTTGTGCTTTGCGTAAGCTGCCTACGTATCCACGATTGTGGAATCAAACCGGCGTAGTTCGAAAGAGCTTTTGCTTAAAATGTGTTAACTCGAGTGAGTTAAATTCGAAAAATGCTGTTATTCAAAATGTATTAACTCGGGTGCCGAGTTAAATTTTTGGAAAAGTTTAGACTTCGAAGATTCGAGATGCATTTCAAGGATTTGAGATGCATTTTCGAGAGGTTCATTTTGCTTGCGAAAGGGTGTGTTTGCAAAAGGTGAATTGCAAAGTGCTTTCACATTAACTCGGGTATTGAGTTAATTTTGAAAGGTGATTAGCTAATTTGAGGGTGCATTGCCTCGTGTAAGTTTGAAAAAGCGTGTCGTTCCGTGGGAGCGTTTTGAAAACTGGAGAGTGTTTGAAAGGAGCGGTTTAAATGTCGCTAAATTGTTTGATTGGAAGAGGATTGACTCGACGTGTGACTCGATGCTTAAAATGCCGAAAAGTTTGCAAAATAGAGACGAATCGTATGCGTGATTTGAGACTCGACGGTTGCATGGATGCCATATTCGGGAACACGTGCGTTGGTGGAGCCCCCAGTGTTGCTTGCTTGTCTTCGATGGGATGCTGTTGTTCCTGCAAAACAGTGTTAGACCAAAAAGCAGAGTACTACTCCTAAGCCTATGACAACTTTGCCTTGACGAATTCGTTTTAGTCGCCTCGATAAGGAAATAGTTTGCCTTTGAAATTTGTGAATTTTTGTGGACACATCCTTAGCATGGAAAGCTTTGGACGGGGAATATTTTGTGAATTTTTGTAAAAGGTTGGTTGAGCTCGGGAGAGCGGCCTACGTATCCGTGGGTACGGAATCAAACCTAGCGTAGTTCCGAAAGGGATGTGTTTGTTTTGGTAAGGAGGTGTTTTTGTAAAAAGGTGCGTGTTTAGGGACTCGCTGGTCCAAGGGTTGTTTATGTGTTTGACCTTGATACATTGCATCCTAAGGGTAGGTTCTCCTTAGTCGATCTAGGCTGGTTGCTTGCTACTTCTGTTTTGTCTTCAATTTGGAATTTCAAGGACCTGGCCACTCGTTTCTGGGCTTCGATACTTCTTGCCTTTGGGGTTTAGGCCCCCTTGCTTATTGATTTCTAAGCTTGTTGACTTCTTAAGCTTTTTGAGCTTTTGACTTCGTAAGCTTTTGACTTCTTAAGCTTTTTGCTAAATTGTTTTGCCCCTTGTTTCGGAGCTTTTGAGACTTTTTGCTTTTTGGTGACTTTGGCTTTTGACCTTTGTACCTTGTATTCCCGTTTGGTTTAAGAATATCCCACGCTCTGTATGGCTTGGGCTTGAGTTCGGACCTTGCTAAACCCTGTGGCTCAGTGGTCACTCGTGATCGTGTGTCTATCACGCCGGGCTCCTCTGACAAGTTCGTTTGCTTATTAGGCACGCGATCGAGTACGCGGAGGGCGATCCAGGAATACTCATACTTTTGGTCGCGATCAAATTCATGACCACTGTGGAGCTCCAAATTAATGGATCCTCCTCCAAAAGCAGCGGAGTAGTAGACCATAACACTACTACAAAATTAGGCTATTGCAACACCACAAATATGTTGCAAAATGTCTTATAAATGTTGCCTTATACATTACGCAACACTTTTAAATGTGCTGCTTAAAACTCCGTTACAATAGGTTAATGCAACATTTAATGCAACAATTCTGGACTAAAAGCAACACTTTGTAAATGTGTTGCATGTGTTTTTAGTATGCAACACTTTTTTCTTGCAACACTTAGATAAGAAGTTGCAACACTTTCAAAAAATAAAAGCAATGTGTCCTATGGGATTCGAACCCTGCACCTCTATGTTATCAATTGACTACCCTCACCAACTACACCACCAAAATTTCATTATTTAAATATAGCGTTGTTTTAATTTATTTAAATTTTACTATGAAAGGAAGGCGACATTTTAGTATAATTGTAATTTAGTTTTTTAATATAGGAGATCGGTTGGGATTTGAGACGTTTTCTTTAATTTGGAAAACGCTTACGCAATTTAACCGTTCTTTATTTGTTTAACTAATTCCCTTTTTTTTCTAATAGTGCATTTTGGGGGATTGACTTCTTTGATTAAGAGACTATCTATAATATATAATACTTAATTGGTCTCTTTGTTATTATATAAGACACCATTTATTTGGGATAATGGATTTCTTTGATAAAGAGACCATCTGTAATACTTAATCGGTTATTTATCAATTGTCTCGTTTCATCTTATCATTCAACGATTGCAACATTTACTAAAGTAACACATTTTGTTTCTAAAATCGGCAACATTTAACAAAAGTGTTGCAAAATGCACTCATACTTCGCAACATTTAACAAAAGTGTTGCAAAATGCACTCATATTTTTATAAAGTGTTGCATATTGTACCAAATTAGCAACACCTTTCCAAAAATGTTGCAATAGATTGGATAATGCATCATTTCTCCAAAAAGTGTTGCCAAGATAATAATTTTTGCCAAATTGCAACATTTATAAAGAGTGTTGCTCACAATGTGTTGCAATAGGTTCATTTTCTAGTAGTGTAAGCAGACTAGTGAACCTTAGGTGTTTAGTCGTCGAGAGCCTTCCTTGTCTTTGTGTCTTTGACTTAGTTGTTTGACTTGGACCTTCGTGTCCGGCCTAGGCCTCCTTCGGATAGCTACTCCTAGGATGCAATGTATGTCGGTGCAAAATGTTTTTTGTGAGTAAAAAGGGTAAAAGGAAACTGGGTTGTAGGCAAACTTATTCCCTTATCGATTTGTTAAAATGTAAATGTCAAGACTCGATTATCCTAGACTGACAGAGATTGACTCGATGCTTAAAAACTCGACCCGTATTGAAAAGACTCGAATTTCTTGAGGAGATCCGTGAGATCGTCGGCGGCGCCTTGATGGATTCTTCGCTGGGTGTTTGAGACGCACATGTCTCGGATGGGGTTGATGCTCGCGTTGGGACTCGTTTCATGCATACTTAGATTTGTCTTTGATTTTGCAAAAGTTTTGTTTTCGCGAGAAGCAGGATGTTTTGTTGAGCAAAATGTGTTGTCACATTTTGTCTCGATGTAAAGGGCGTTTCAAGTTGAAATGTGTTGTCACATTTTGGCTTGATGTAATAGGTGTTTCGAGTTGAAATGTGTTGTCACATTTCGACTCTGTGCAAGAGATGATTCAAGATAGTGATGAGCTACTTGAACCGAGGGTGCTTTGAAAATGTGATGGAAACGGTATTGCCCGTTTTCATGCATTTACTTAAGGAAGAGTTAGACCAAAGCAGCTAGAGCCACGTGGTCCGACATCAAAAGTCCTCGGGATTGAGCCTGCTCATTCCCGGGTTTTGTTCTTTTGAAAAGAGGAATGTCTGATCCTAGAAGGTTTTGGGCTAGTGAAAACCTTCGAAAAATGCTTATATTGAAAGAGGTAAAAGAAAAGGCTTTGAGCCGTTCGATTTGTTTTTGCGAAATTCTTCGAGAATGGGCTGACACTCTCGGGTTTGAAAAGAGTTTTGTGCTAAAAAGAGTTGTGATGACCGCGAGCCATGCGGCCGATTTTGAGTTAGAAATGTTTTAAAACGTTTCATGCTCGACGATGTTTGGTGATAGAAAGCTAGGAGTCTATGTTAACGGTGTGTTGCTAAGATCCTATTGGTGGATGCTCGAAATGGCGTTTAAGGTATTTGAGTCGAAGGTGCCAAAGTGCGATGAGGGCGAGCTTGCTCGTCCACATGGATTCTGTGAAAAGTGAAATGGATCGAGGTGGTTTGAGCCATTCGATCCAATGCTAGGGCCCACAAGACTGGGCTTGACCACTCTTGGGTATGGAGAGGGATGCTGCTTACTGGGCTGGTTCGACAATGAGTCGTTTGGAAAGGTTTTGTTTAGAAAGGTTTGAAAAGGCCAAGGTAGTGAGTTCGCTTTGAAAGACTCACCAAGAATGTGTCCTAATTCTTGGGTTATGCTATGTGAAAAAGCATGCGATAAATGGGTTAGGATAACCGTGGATTATTTAATCCATTTATGTTTTCAAAGGCTTAGGGAAAGTGAGTTTTGTGTTGGGTTGCTCATGATGTTTGCAATGTATTTAATTAACGATTGTTCATTCGTTAGTTCATTTTTATCGCATGAGTTAGTGTCTTTTGCGTTTTGTGATTTGTTTGTTGTTTGTTGATTTTTGATTGTTTGTTCTTTGTTTATTTGTTTGTTTTTAGCTTGAGACTAGGAGTAAGCAAACTTATTCGTTTTATTCATTAAAGAAGAATTGTTTGACGAATCAGGAGAAGAGCTGGAGCTAGCCTCCGAAAATAAAAAGTCTAAGCTAAAACTAGAAGGTGGGTTGACAGATGACCCGACACCTAAAGGATTAGATCCTAAGAGGATTTCTTCTTCTTTGCATTTGCCGACGCCTCCGTTCTCGCCATCTTCCTTTTAAGTCGTGATGGTTTGCATTTTGTGGGTGCACCTTCGGTTGTTAGTTTATCCTCCATGCTTGCGTTAGGGGTTGGGTTGTTTTCGGGCATGACAAAGTCTGAGTGATCTTTGGGAGGAAGTGGTCCTGTGGAGATCGTGTGGTTGTATGGAGTGTGATCTTTGTTGGAAGCTTTACTTTCTGGTGCAGAGTTGATGTGATGGCTCCGGTAGCGTGAATCCAGGTCCTTCCTAAAAACATGTTATATGCCGGAGGGATATTCATGAGCTGGAACTCGGTTCGTGTTTCAACAGGACCTGTCATGATGAGTAACGATATGATTCCTTCTATGCTGCGGGATGTGCCGTCGTATGCTCTTATGCTGTTGGAGCAAGGGGTGACATCACTTTCCTTTAGTCCTAGCTTGAGGGCAGTTGTTAGGGGCAGGATGTTGATTGCGGAACCGTTGTCAATGAGGGTGACAGGTAGCACCATATTACGACACTCTACGGTTATGTAGAGTGCTGGGTTGTGTGGATCTTGAAAGGATGGAAGATCTGCGTGGGAGAAGGTTATGGCACTTGGTAGCCAATCCCGGATAATGCGGTCAATGAGTTGTGCTGGGAGGGCTTCCTTGGTGTCTCGCCATGTTGTATTATATGAAGGATCGTTCGTTGTGGGTGGGGTCGTCATACTTTCGATTGTGTCCTTGTTTTTGCTCTTGCTTGCGCGTTTAGGAGGGAATCCCGGTGGTATTTGTAGATCCAAAGGGGACTGATGCGGACGTTGGGGGCGTGGAGCTTTGTCGTGGTCGTCGGACTGTCTGAGGGGATGTTGATAAGGGATCTAGGTGAAGATTCCTTTCCTGTCCTCGTGCCTTGGTTTCGTTCTTGTCCTAGCTTGGCGAATGTGATCAATGTTGCTACCGTTGATGCTGTCAAAAAGGACGTTGACCTCGTGATCGCTTGAGGGAGCCAGGAGGGGGTGATTGAGAATGGGATGAGCTCCTACGAAAATGGGGCGAGAATGGGAGGTGACATGCTGGACCGGTGGTTTAGGAGCTATGCTTGGCTTATCGATTGTTTCATTGTCGATCATGTCTTGGATCACGTTCTTTAGGCGGAAACAGTTCTCCGTGTCATGTCCCTTCCCCCTGTGGAACTCGCAGTACGAGTCCTCGTGCCATGATAATGGTTTCTTATCCTCAGGTGGTACGCTAGTGGGTTTGGGAAGATGGAGGATGTTCTTCTTCACGAGCTTTCCCAACGCCTTTGAGTAGGACATGAAGAGGGGGTCGAACCTTCGTCGCTGTTGCAAGGGAAATGGTCCAACTGATGATGACCTAGGTGCAGTAGGAGTGGGCTGTGCCAGGAATACTAGTTGTGCTGCTAGTGCCTTTGAGTTTACAGCGTTAAATGGTCCAGTCGTTGTTGTGGTGGGAGAAGTATTGACCTGGCGGCCATGGTCTGAAGTTTTGGCCAGTTTGTATTTGTGAATTTCATCCTCCAGGGATCGGATTCTCTTGATGTGTTGAGCAGACTCTTCGGCGAACAGTCTTGCATTTTTCTCGATTTCGATCTTTTGCATGGCGGCCAGATGTTCGAATAAAGCGGTGAGATTAGCTACCTTGTGGTCGAGCAGCCTTACGTGTTCGGTGATCGTCATTAGCGGAGGAGGCGGTGGAAGGGCAGTTTCATCATTTGCGAGGTTGAAACGGAAATTCATCTTGTGCTTGCGAGCCGGGTGTTCAGGGTTTTTCAATGAGTGGACCTGACAAAGTTTTCAAACCTTTAGTGATTCTAAAAGGGAAGAAAAGACTCAATGAAAAATCGCATTCACGACCAAAGAAAGACACAAAAGCGTGAAAAGTGGGTGCAAGACTTGACTCGTGTTTTTAGCTTTTGAAAAAGACACGAGAAGCTTTTGAGATAGAGGCGTGTTGACACGTCCTTATTCTCGAGGTAAGGAAAATTTGTATGATCATAATCTGATTAACCCAGTTCGGCGGTATGTTGCTAGGGGTTTATCATTGGATTACGATAAAAAGGATCAGACTGGAATAGCGATAGGCTAACCGATCTGGGGATGTTAAAATTGGGTAAAAGGCGATCAATTGTTCGCCCTTTACGTGTGACTCAGGGACTTAAATCAAAAATGACGACAAGTCACTTGATTCAAAGAGTAAATCAACGGGTTCGCATATGAGCGAGCCCGCGTTTTTTTGTTTTTGAGAGAAAAAGGTTAAGTCGGGACGACTAAAGAGTCACTCGACTTAGAGCTAAATCTAATGTTCTAAAAGTTAATTTCATTTAAAATCTCCGAAATGAATTGACGTATTCGGGTTTTTGCTTTGTGAAATGTTTTTAGCAATAAATGTATTATGACGATACGTCAGTCGCATAATTCATTTACGTTTTGAAAAGGACCTCGGATATAGTGATTATCCTGGATCGGTTTTAAATGCAGCGGCATTTTATTTACCAAACTCAAATGACCATAGGTCAAAGAGCCTAACGGCGTGTTTTTAAAAAGTATGACCTTTTTTGAAAAAAGTTTGAAAAAGTAATTTCAAAAATGGACGTATTTTAAAAGTATAATGCCTAGGAAATGTTTTTGCATAAAACGGTTTTGAAAGACGACTATAGTGAGGGTACTATAGCCTCACACTTGTACCTATAAACACAGGTTTTTGGCTTATAGGGTAAGGTTCCCTCCGGCCATTCCCGTAACGTTTAGGTAGGGGCACCCGCAAGACTACACACGTCTTAGGTGTGAATTCAAGACGGGCCCTAGAGCGTTCGAAGTTTGGTAGTTACGATCGTTTGTGCGGATGCCGTACTTGTAATCGTGGAGGGTGAGAGAGCGGTGTGTCGGAGTTACCTCGCTTATGAAGCGAGATTCCGGGGCCGTTCCACAAAGGGTGTGGTATGAATCAGGAGGATTCGACTCAACGTACTTTTGCCCAAATATCGAAAGCGTAAATGTTTTCAAAGTTTCAAGCTTCACTTCTTTATGATTTTAAAATAAAAGAAAAACTAGTTTTTCAAAAATAATAAAAATCATGCTCGTCCCCAGCGGAGTCGCCAGCTGAAGGTACCGGGAAGAAACCAATCGGCATACTGCGCGCCACTTCCCTCGCCCGTCTTGTGGCGGGAAGCGGAATCGCCTCGCGAGGAAAAAGTGCGAAGTTTTGTAAAAATGGGGAGATCATTGCATGAGTTTGCGATCAAATAAGAAAAGTAGAAAAATCCTTTTTTGAAAATGTATTTTCGGAGTCGCCACCAAATATTAAAGGAATTTGGAACCTATTCAACGCGTCTTGAAATACAAGACACGAGTGTCTCAGATTTCAAGGTGCGTCGATACCTATCAATCTGAGGTTTGAAACCAGAGAAGGGATTCGGAGTGAGGTTACTTTTCAAAAGTTTTGACAAAGATGTATTTTTGAAAACTGAAATCAAAAAGCCTACGTAAAAGTATTCTCTACTAATTTGAAAACATTTAGTTAATTTCGATATTTGGGCTAAAAGTCACGCTACGTACAAGTGCGAATAAACATGACTCGATTAAAATGCATAAATAATGTAAATTGTCAAAATAATGACGTATTGCTATAGGAAATGTACGTTAAATAATAATTTATTGACTAAATTATTACTATAGACGTTATTTTCCTGACCTCGTATTAGAATTTGTGAAAAACCCTCAGTTTTGACATGCTAAAAGACTCTATGAAACGGTACAATTTAGTGTTGGATCCGTGATTCTAGTCGTTATTTAATGCATGAATGAGGACTTGCATAATTATAAAAGTGACGTCGGTTTGCTTTAGTGATATGGGGTCGTTATTTATGCGATATTGGCGAGGTTTAGGCGGATTATGAATCAATTGCTACAACCGTATTACGAATACGGCCGCTAGTGCCAATATCGGGTTTGGGGTTAATGTAACCCCATTGTCCAGAAGTCTCGAACGTCCAGCCCGTAGGTAAAATGTTTACCTTTCGAAAGTGTAAAGACGGTATTTTTTGAGTGGATTTTGTGAATAGTGTATGTGTGTTGAAAAACCGATGCTTTAGAAATGAATGAAGGGGTTGGTATTTATAGAGTTTGGGTGGTTTTGTGGGTGCACAAAATTAAATCGCTTTGTGTCTGGTAGTTTAATTTTGTTTGAGTTGGATATTTTTCAAGAAAAATCAAAAAGGCGGCTGGTACAAAACAAAAACATAATCGCTTTGTTGATGACGTTTAAATTTGTCGCTTTGTCAGCTGGCGATTTTATTTTGTTTTTGGTGTTTGTTTTATGCCGCCTTTGTTAAGTGACGTATTTAGGGGGTAATGATGGTGTTTGTGATGTAATTAACTTATGGGTTAAGTCTTTTGTTTTGGTCCGAATTTCGGTTTTCGTGTTTCGGTTTTTGTCGTGTTTTTCGGTTTTGGCTCGAAATAAAATAATATTAGGTTATATTATTTTATGGTTTTATAGAACCTAACTTTGTGAAAATGTGACACGGGACGCACTTTAGCCCGTTTTGTGTGTCGTGTTAGTGTGCGTTTTGGAGTCGTTTTGTAAGTTTGGGCGTTTTGTAGCTAGTTGAAATTTGTTTTTGTGGCTTGGCTTAATAAGACGTTCCTGTATCGTGCTTACAATGACTAAGAGTGACATTCATTTTTATGATTATGCAAATCCAAATTAATACGCTAAAAATGACTAAATACGTTTTAGACACTTTTGTACCGTTTCAACTCTTTTAAAAGCATGTATGAAAGTCCTTTTCATCATCGGGTTTGTTTTTTGGGGGGTACGGATACGGGTATCTACAGTAATCAATTAAAATTTTGCGTTAATTTCACTGATACTTCTTTTCCCATTGTAACGTTTACGCTTTTTTTTTTAATTCTTTTTTGTTTATTCTTCTTTTGCTTGTATCCGTTTGAATTTTATGTTATTATAATCTTTAGTTTTTCCGATTTTTAAAATGCTATGATGGTTTTTATTTTATTTATTGATATTGTTCATCTTTTTTAGGGTAATTTATTATATTAATTTTGTGTACAATTATTTTATCTGTTATTTTCTATGCTTAGTATTTTAATGCTTATTATTTTTTTATTTTTTTTTGTGTTTTCTTCTTTATGTTTTGATTATTTTGTTTGTTAATTTATTTTTATTTCTGTTCAATATATCTGCTCAATGTTTATTTTTTTGTTTCTTAATTTATTTTGATGATTTAGTTACACTAGTTTTAAATGAAGTCTAATTCTCCATTTCTCATGAAATTCTCAGTCTGTATTTCTAAGTTTATATTTCTCATGAATTTCTCAGTCTATAATTCTAAGTTTGTACTTATTTGGGGTGACAGTCACCATGTAGTATCGAATTTTGAAATTTCATATTTATATAACAAAAGTTTCATTCCTATATAATAAGAGTTACGTTTGTATATATGAAAAGTTTCAGCATGTACTTTCTCAATTTCATATTTATATAACAAAACTGATACTTACGCTTGCTATTTTTCTTTACTTCTTCTAGCAAATATGAACATGGTCCATGAACGACTCCTTGAAAAGCTAAAGGAGTTCACTAACGGGCAGGACGTGATATGGGAACAAGTTTATGCATAGCGCAAAGTCGCGCAGCTTTTGGCCAAAAAAGGATTCGTTCTCTGTGTCATTTGAACTCATGTTCGTAACTCAAGTGGTTGTATTTCACTGAACATAACGATTGTAATGTTGACAATATTTCAAACATGTTTATTGTTGTTATATTATTGCAACTAATTAAACTTCCCTATGAAGTTGCAAAACTTGTCATTGCCTTTCAATTACTAAGTAACTACAAATTTTTGTAAGAGTTTCGTTATCTTTAGCAAACGGTTAAGATGAGATTAAAAGAAGTTACAATTACCCTTTGTAAATTGCACATTTTTACAATTTTTAAAAATATTGTCAATCACATAAAATTGTAGATAATTATTGTAAGTAATTAGACTCTACTTTACATATAATTAATTGCAACAGTTTTTTTTTTAACACCAAACATTTACATATTTATTAAACTGAAATTATAATTAATTGAGTAAACGATTCACATGGCATAAATTAACATGACATAAATTAATTATAAGTATAGAGTAACAAAATTGTGATTTTACAAATATATACAGTTTCAATTATTACGTAATTACAAATATTTGTAAGAGTTTCTTTTTTTTAGCAAACAGTTACATATTAATTTAAAAGAAGTTACAGTTTGTAAATTTAAACATTTTTACAATTTCAATAAATGTTGTCAACTCATACAAAATTGTAGATGATTTTTTAAAGTAATTATATGACTTTACCTTACAGATAATTCATTGCAACAAGTTCTTTTTATAATATTAAACAGTTACAAATTTACTAGTCTAGAGTTACAATTAATTGAATAAACAAATCATAACGCTAAATTTCTTTTGTAACTACAAAGTAAAGAAAAAAAAATGTAACTTTTACAATGTTTTTTGTAACTCTTGGTCGCGCAATTTGAAACCATGGCAGCCTAGCCATCCTCTCACATTCACCATCTCTTAAGTCCACATCTTCTAGAACTAAAACAAAGCACATAATATGTCAACAATACGATTCAATTTAACAAAATCTTTAGTCAAATTAATTGAAACACAAAACAACTAATACAACTACACCACCAATCTAAATTAACAATACTTCAGCCGCACCATAATTTTTTTTTTTCTCAAACAATTACGAAGTATTAAAACTTAAGTTTCAAACTATAAAAATCAATGTCTGTTTACAAATTTTAAAAAACTCATGAAAGATTTTTAAAATTCATAAAAACTTGCAAATTATTGAAATTTTTTTGTATCAATATTGCAACGAAGAACGTGAAGTAAATTTGAAAACAATAAACTAAATTAATTCATATTTACAATGAAATTATAAAAAAAAATTATTCATATTCGCAAAAAAACATTCAAGCATCAAACTTTTTTTTAGAAAAATTAATCAAATTCATTTTTTCATGGTATATTAGGAAAAAAAAAATTCAAAGAAAATTAATAACTCACCAGAATGAAAAGGTACAACTTGCAATTCTTCCCTTTGTAATTAAAATTTACGACTTCAACCATTAATTTACAATTTCTAAAATCATAATTATTTCCTGTTGTATGGATGAAAAACGCCAATAAAAAAGAGTATCATAAATAGAAAATGAAAAAGTTAAATGAAATGGTAATTTAATGAATGATTAACATGAGGAACCTAATGAAGAAATACAAAGAATGGTGAAAATTAATAATGAAGATGAAGAAGTTAATGAATAAGGAGAAAATATGATGAACCGTATAAAAAAAAAGAGTGGTAAATTGAATGGTATGGCAATTAATTTTATGTGGTTTTGGTAAGTAATAATTACCTTTGGTAATCTAAATCCTCAATCTAGATTACCGTAAACAGTAATGCTTGTCCCCTAATTTATTTTTTTATTTTTTTTTCCTTTATTCTCTCAATTGATCTCAGCCATCCAATGATCTTAGATCTAACAAATTCTTAAGAGGACTTAAAGACTTAACAAATATGAGGGACTTAATATAACTCTCCTCTATATATATAGAGTCAAGTTCAGCTAAGTCCGCAAATATTGGTAAGTCCGTAAATCCGTGTAACTGTTAGTACCATTTTATGAAACTGTAATTCTTTGTAGATGTAACTGTATTTACAACATTTCTGATTTCATTTATAAATATTCTGATTCTGATTACATTCTAAAGATCTGCAGTTTGACAAATGGTAATACTTGATTACACGGACTTACCAGACTTACCAATATTTGCGGACTTAAATGATCTTCTTTCTATATATATATATATATATATATATATATATATATATATATATATATATATATAGAATTAGGTTCTTTAGAGTCCACATATTTTTTAGAGTCCTAGAGTCCAGTTTTTGATTTGAGATTTTAACCAAATAAATCGAAATTCTAACAAAAAAAATGGAATTCCAAAAATTCCAAAAATTTGAAATTCCAAAAACATTGGAATTCCAAATTTTTCTGGAATTCCTGGAATTTTTGGAATTTCAAATTTTTGGGTTAAATTTTCAATTATTTTGGTTAAAATTTCAAATCGTAAAAGTGGACTCTAGGACTCTAAAAATATGTGGACTCTATATAACTTACACTCTATATATATATATATATATATATATATATATATATATATATATATATATATAATTAGGTTCTTTAGAGTCCACATAAATTTAGAGTCCTAGAGTCCAGTTTTTGATTTGAGATTTTAACCAAATAAATCGAAATTCTAACAAAAAAAATGGAATTCCAAAAATTGCAAAAATTTGAAATTCCAAAAACATTGGAATTCCAAATTTTTCTGGAATTCCTGGAATTTTTGGAATTTCAAATTTTTGGGTTAGAATTTCAATTATTTTGGTTAAAATTTCAAATCGTAAAAGTGGACTCTAGGACTCTAAAAAATATGTGGACTCTATATGTGGACTCTATATATATATATATATATATATATAGAAATAGGATCTTATACATCCTCCCAACAATTATACATCCTACATCCAAATTTCAGCCCTAGGATCTTGATGATCCAATGGCTCAGATTTATAGTTTTTTTGGTGAGGGGAGATTTATTTATGTTTTATTTATTATTTTTTTTTTTAATGTGAGGGGAGATTTATTTATTTAATTTTTTTTTTATGAGGGTGAATTTATTTTTTTTTGTTTTTTTTCCCCTTTATGAGGGGGGATTTATTTTTTTTATTTGTTTTTATCTTTATGAGGGGGGATTTATTTTTTTTTTATTTTTTTTTTCTTTATGAGGGGGGATTTTTTTTTTTTTTTTCTTTCATATTTTTTTATTTTTTTTTTATTTTTTTTTCTTTTTTTTTTTCAATTTTTTTTTTTTTTTTTTTTTTTTTTTTTTTTTTTGTCATTCAATTCTCATCTACCAATTTCTACATTTAATTGTGCTAAATAAAAATATAATTCTCCTCGATCAATTTACGCATCGATTTATGTTGAATTTTCATATCGTCATCGTTCAATTTTATGTTTTTCATCATCATTCATCTTCATCATCAACTGAAGCTTTTGCGTTCAACGTCATCATTATCGTCATCGTTTAATTTGATGTTCATCGTGATCGTGATCGTTCATCTTCATCTCACTTTGATGTGGTGGAACTACTATGTTCAATTAAGTTATTATTGTGTTCTTGTGTGTTGTACACTAAGTGTTTGATGAAATGTCTCAATGAGTTGCTTGTAATATTATTTTTTTAAATAGAAGTATCACTAATTTAAACTGAAAGTATCATATTATTACACAAGAAGTATCACGATGCTGTTGTATTCATTATGATTTTAATTCTACAATGTTTCATTACTCAATATATATATATGAATTTATTGTAAGAAGTATCAAATGTTAATATAAGAAGTATCACAATATTATGTTAAAAGTAACAAAACATTATGTGGAAGTATCACTTTATTTTATATTATGTCACAATATTATGTTAAAAGTATCACTAATTTACACTAAAAGTTTCACAGTGTTACACTAAAAGTATCACGATGCTGTAAATCTATAGCAAAATATTTATGTCTTACATCCTACAAAAAGTATCACTTACGATAACTGAAAGTATCACTATTTAGAACTAAAAGTATCAAAACAAATCATAGTAACTTTATAACTAATAGTTAGGCCGCGCGCTTTTTTTTTTTTTTTTTTTTGGCTCAATCTTGGCCCTCCATTCCTTTGATCTAAGGGCTTAGATTAGGATGTAGGATGTACAAAGATGTGAGGATGTACCGGATCCTAACTCTATATATATATATATATATATATATATATATATATATATATATAGGATCACATGAATCTCCTCAAATTTGGTGAGTCATGCATCCCTTCCTCAACCCTTAGATCTACTTGATCTAATGGTTGAGATCTTACCACATGATATCTCAAATTTGGTGAGTCATGCATCCCTTCCTCAACCCTTAGATCTACTTGATCTAATGGTTGAGAGCTTACCACATGATATCTCTCCTAATTTATTTTTAGATTTTTTTTCTCCTTTCTAATTTTTTCTTCGATTTATGTTTTTTTTTTCTTAAATTGTTTGGTCAACCTTTTTTTTAAGTTTATTTTTCCCTTTTTTTTCTTTTTCTTTTTTTTTTGTCTCTCACAATTTTTTTTTTTTTTTTTATTTTTTATTTTTGACGATTTTTTTTTTTTTTTTTTTTTTTTTTTTTTTTACAATTTTTTTTTTGCCTTTAATTCTTATATTACTTGATACAATGTCGCTGTTATTTCGAAGTGCAATCAATGTTACTTTAAAATGTAACACTGTGGAACCCGGGAATCGAGGACGAGGGACCCAACACGGCGTCTTGCTTAAGGGCGCGTTTAAAGTTAAAAAAGATTAAGTTAGAAAAACCTTTAAAACTGTTTTGGAGTCGCCACCTAATTATCGCGGAAATTAGGAACCTGCTATCATGTCCTAAGCCTAAAGACATGTCCTAGATTTTGGAGCACGCCGACACCCCTAGATCTAAGGCTTGTGAAACCAGATTGGATTCGGGGTGAGGGTACTTTAGAAAAAGAGTTAATTCAATTAATGATTTATGAAATCTTTTAGAAAAGCCTATGTAAAAATAGCCTCTACTGACCTAGAACAATCCAAATAAGATGATAATTGAGCTAATGTTATCGCTACGTACAAGTGCGAAAAAGTTTGTAAAAGAATGCAGATGCATATGCAAAAAGATTGATTAAAACCCTCAGTTTAGCATGTTTGACTTGTTAGCAGCAGTTCGATTAAAGGTCGAATTCATTGTTTAAGTTGATTTTAATGCAAAATAAGAAGGTGCAAGATGCATGCAAATAAAATAAAGTTCAATTGTCCATTGGTTTATTTTCTAAGGGTCGGTTGCTTATGCGACTTTGGCGTGTCATCGGATATGGAGTGTGCAGAAGTAAATAGAACACTTGGAGTGCAAGCGCGCTGGGTGCCAAAGCCGGGGGGGGGGGGGGGGGGGGGGGCGCTAAAGTGTAGTCCCCTTTGTTAGTCCATAGAAAATAAGAAAAAGCTTTGGTCCAAGTGGGTCGGTACCTACCTTGTCCTGGCGCTTGGATCTGGCGTAACTTCGCTTCTTGAACTTAAAAGGAGGATGAATTCAACACGGGATGGTGTGTTGAACTCAAGGATTTGAGTGCTTGAGGCTTTGAGAGAGTTTTGTAGTGTGTTTGCTGTGAAAGCTGGTTGTGAATTGTGTTTTTCGAGGTCAGGTATAGAGGTGTATGTATACTAAAAATCTCGGAGAAATTAGGAAATCCGGGGATAAAAACAAGCCAGGAAACCGCATAGCCTTATGCGGTTGCCAGGGCAAACCGCATAGGCTTATGCGGTTGCCACCCCAAACCGCATAAGACTATGCGGTTTGAAGGTGTGCTTTTTTTTGTGTACTTTCCTAGTTTCGGTTTGATTATATCACGAAAAGATTTAGTATAATCCTTACTTGCACGTCAAGGAAAAGGCCTAGGATATTTCTGAGATATTTTGATGTTCAGGGCTTTGGAGTGCGGGCCAAAGGCTGGGTTTGGGCTCGGTTTCGGGCCCGAGACCCGGAAAAATGAAAAGGGTGTATTTGCATGGATTTTGTGAAATAAGGTAAGACGTGAGGTTGTATTTTGTGTAAGAGGAGGCTAAAGGGAAGATCTAGCCACCGGGCCTAAATTTAGGGATTTAGGAAAGCTGAATTAGACCTTGTTAATGTAAAAGGGCTAATTGTGGTGCAAATGCGAAGCTCATGCCAAATGAAGCAGGACAAGGACCAAGCTAGACTCCAAATGGACAAAATGAACGTTATTTAAGTGTGATGTGAAGCGACCTACTCATTTTAACATTTCAAACGACTCAGAATGAGTTCGACATTAGTTATAACCGTTTAAGTCAACGTTAAAGCATGCGTAATAAAAGTCCGTGTTACATCACAGGGTTTTGTTTGGGAGAGTGCGGATTGGTATCCCACAGAGCCCCGGTTTGGTGAGCTCGGACTAGAGCGCTAGTCAAACTCCACGACCATATCCGGACCATTACAGTCTCGATCTGATTAGCGGAGCGAAGCATGTGTCCATGGGTGAGGCGAGGACTTGAGCAAGGGCTAAACGGGGAGGGGCGTACATGTTTAAGGACGTGACGGTCCATGCATGCTATAAGGGCCTGCCGGCCTGCTGAGTGTCTTCGTCGTGCTTGTTGTACTGTCGTTGTTGGTGCCTTTGTATATGTTTGGTATCGTCGGATGCCTGGGGCTGCTGCTTGTAATGTCTTCGTGTTGCGTGTGTTGAAATGTAAAAGGGGCTAAAGTGCAGGGGTGCATGTGCTTGTAAGATGTTTGGGTATGCGTGAGGTGTATAATTGAGTAGGGGTGTTCATGTAGGAGTTAGTGTAGGTCTCGTGAAAGAGCGTCCGTGTAATGCTTGTGCTTGAACGTGTTTCGTGAAATACTTGTGCTTGGACTCGCCGAGGAGTGTCTATGTAGAGTGAAATGCTTGGAGTTAGGTGTATATTGCAGAGTGCTTATGCTTGGGCTCGCCGAGGAGTGTCTATGTAGTCGTAATTGCATATGATTGCCTTCCGTCGAGGAGAAAATGATGTAATGCTCATGAAGAGCGTTAAATGCTTTATACATGCAGTACATTAAATGCTTAATATCTGGCGTATGGCGATCAGGTGACACCTTAACCCAAGCACGGGACGTACTTGGAGTTGCATTAGGGCCAAGATGAATTAGGAATTCAAAAGTAGGCGTAAAACGAGAAAAATCCGAGAAAAACCACAGGTAGAAACCGCATAGCCTTATGCGGTTCATGGTGCAAACCGCATAAAACTATGCGGTTTGCCATGATGGCTGTAGGGGGCTTATATAACACGAGTTATACCGTGTTATGCCTCATTATATCACTTTCGGTTTTTCACTCTAAAAAACACCATTTTTCGATTTCTCAACCGATTTTGCTCGTTTTTCTTGCGTTGTCTTGCTATGGCATCAGGTAATGCTCCATTTTGACTTGCTTTTACGTTATTTGTCGTTGTAATTAGCTAGTTGTGCCTTGAAATGTTGAAAAGACGGGTTTTGAATGAAAGCCCGATTTTTGCTTGAAATTTGCCGTTTGAATGCTTGAAATTGACGTCATTGTGTTGCATTATGCCATGTGAACATGTATGTGTGAATTGATTGTGATTTGGACCGTCATTGTGTGAAAAATGTCCAAATTAGGTTCCCGACCCGAAAACGAACCCGGATTTTCCGACCCGGAATTTCAATTAAACTTCGGTGTAGGATGCCCATAGTGTGTATAGCATGCCTATAGCGTTAATTTTGCGAAAATGTCGAGCTAAGGCTTTCAAATCGCCGTCTTAAGTCGTAGTTCTACGGAGTAATTAAGGCGAATTGGGGGTTTTTTGATCGAGGTGACCAAAATGCAATTGCTTGTAATGGTGTGTTGTTGGGGACTATTATGGCGCATATAAACCATAAAGTTGTAATTTTGAGGTGTAGAGAACGGTTTTCGGCTTAATTGTGAATTAGGCCTAAAAATGCTCTGTAGGGCGTATAGTGCAATGTGTTAAGGGATGTATCATGTATTATGTGCGTATTATTTGTGTGTATTTGTGTATGTGTATGCCAAGTTGTATGCTTGCATGTATTATAGCTGTATGTATTGGTCGTGTTGGTTGTATTATAGCTATATGTATTACGAGATCAAAATCTCGTAAGAGTACTAGCTCGAGGACTGAGGGAGCCTCTAGTTCGAGTAGTTTGAGGCGTACGCGTAGTGAGAGGGATGCTGATCCTCGGGACACCTTACGAGGCGTGGCGATCCACGGGGTAGGGAGTCGAGGTCGTGCGGGGCGCGACCCTGGGCCTGACCCTGAGGATGAGCTTGCTCAAGAGCTGGTGGATGAGCTGGAGGCTGAGATGGATGTTGTTGAGGAGGCCGAGGAGGCTGTGCCTAGGGCGAGTAGCTCTAGGCCGCGAAAGTCTCGTGCGAAAAGGGCGTTCGCCAAGGGCTGGGATGACCATGACCTTCTGCTTGCTCCGGAGAGACACGTTTCCTATTAGGCGACGATGGGTTGGCGGAAAGGTCCGATGAGGACTTTCTCGGGCGTCTCGTCCGTGATGTATGCTTTTGAGAAGAAGCTTCCGGAGGGTGCGCAAGCTTGGTCTTCTTGATGCTTTTTAGTCCCTTAGTTGAGCACTGGAGGGCGATTGCGAGGACGAAGTTGACGGCGAACCTGATGCTGATCAGGGCCTTCCTTGACAGGTATTGGGATACCACGACGGCGTTTCACATGCGGCTTTGAGGCGGCATTACTTTGTCAGCCACGCGGTCATGACGGGGCTTGGATCGGGGACCGCGATATGAGCTTTGAGTTTGCGCCGTCCATCGAGGACGAGGTGGTGACTGCCGCGATTGGCGGTGGTTTGGAGGTGGAGTACGAGGGTAACCCACCTTATGTGATCAAGACTAGCTTTATCTTGGAGTACTTTGAGGGGAAGACCGAGCGAGGCCCCTCTGAGTGGACTGACGAGCAGAACGCTCGTTTGTGGTTGTGGTGGTTCGTTAGCGCCGTGTACTTCGGCGATAAGGGTGAGAGGGCGACGACGTCGGTCTTGATGCATCTCGTAGATTGGGGTGCAATCGGGACACTTGACTGGGTGTCGCCATCCCTGGGTTTGTGCATTCGATTCTGCATGGACGCGGTGAGGCCGCGGGTCATGAACGGAGGATCGAGACTGTCCTTAGTCTCGCCTGGGTTTGTGTTGGAGGTATGTATTGATTTTGTTTTTGTTTTAGATGCATTGTTATTTGTCTTTGTTGTCTTGTAATGTGTTTTTGTATGTGCAGTCGTGGATCTTCAGTCACTTCCCTTTTCTGCTTGCCTCGCGTCTTTGTGGCGATTTCAGCGGGTGTACCGTGTGCGTGCCAGGGCCTTGATGAGGCTAAAGTCGTCACGCCTAATCAAAATAAACCTAACAAACAACTAACAGAAGCTTGCGGCAAGCAGGATCGAATCCACAGGGAGAAGGAGTAGTCAATAGAATGCTCGGCTAATCTAGGTCGGTCTCAAGGGTGTGAAAAAAGGTTGATACGATGAAACTAAACTAAGGATGGTAATAAAAGAGGTATGAAAAGTATGAGAGAGGGAGATTAGGGCATTGGGATCATGTGACAACGATTCAAGAACTAACTCAAAAGGGATTATCAATCAATTGAAGTCATGC